>CM016618.1:44202231-45402231 GCA_005393395.2 Gossypium australe | reverse complement strand
AATATTTACATGGAAAGCTCTTCTAGAGAGGATAAAAAACACGAGCAAAGGAGGCTAACTTTTTACTAAATGAGTAAACAAACGAGAGTACAATATGGAGAAAATAAACCTAAAAGCATTAAGCGTTGATCTGACGTCAAATGTAGTAGTAATTTTAGTATATTTACACACTTAAAGAGCATGTTTTCTAGCACTTTTAATATTATTTATTACATTTTCAGTAGTTAGTAGCCTAGTAGTAAAAGTTAATAAAACAAGCGTTTTTATGCATTTTTTATGTGTCGATGACCTGGTACACCGATTTGGGCCTTGGGAAGTTCTAATAGGTTAATTAAGTGTACATGAAGTCATTTTGGGTCTAAGACTATAAAGAATGAAGGTCGTGGCACAACACAAGCATCCTGTGGTGCGAGACAATAGCAGTGAAGCATCCCAGGTTTGAATTATGCGGGACGTCCAATGAGAATGGCTTCCATGTCCTGACAAGGCAACATCCGACAAGGTAATCCTTGGCATCCCAATGTGACAACAACAACTTGTGTGTGGGATAACATCAGCAGCCTTATTTTGCAAGTAGTAGAAGATATAGTTTGATATTGAGCATTTATTAGTATCGGGGGGCATATCAGGCATAAAGTTTACATATTTTAGCCTATAAATAAGAGGCTTCTATACAAAAATTAGGGGATCCATCCATTCATCAAACATAGAGAATTCTAAAGACAATATTCTTTCTTCAGTTCTTTAGTTTTAGTTTTCTTTTATTCTTCCATAGTCGGAAGATCCTATTCCGATGTGAAGACATTTGTGAGCAGAGATTGTTCAAAACCCTCAGTTCAATATAGTTATTCATGAGCACTCTCTTATCTTTTTTCTTATCTTCTTTTATTTATCTTTCGTTAATCAAACCATTTAATGTTTGTATGAATATTAGAATAGATTATTGTGCTTTACTTATATCTTGCATGATTTGATTATTAAGCTGATTTATCTGTTAACTGATTAGTTATCTGAAATTGGTTGTTTATTCAAAAGTACTTAGTATATTAGGGAGTGATGCCCCTAATACAATATCTAGACAGATGAGATCGAAACGGTACCCTATCGTATATAACTTGTGCCAAATGGTGAGACCGAAAGGATATCCGTACACCTAGAAAGAGACTAGAAGGGTGACTTAGGTGGTAATCATTAGTGAAGAAGATATCAAAAGGGCATTCATATCTAAGGGTGATAAATAACTAAATCGAGGATAATTAATTATTTAATTAGATAATTAAAGATTTAATTGATCATAGGCTCATATCATTGACACTAGGAATAGAAAATTTCATTAGGTTAGTTAGGTTAATTAATTTAATTAGTTTAATTAATTATTTAATTTGGAATAACACTACTAATTCGTAACTCAATTAGATTAGTAGTTATTTTCTGTAATTAATTTAATAATAATTTCTCCAATATGCAATCCCTTGGGTATGATCCTCAAAATACTTACCAGTGTTCCGTTGTAACACTTTTATATTACAATTTAAACTATACGCTTGCAGATACTACACTTAAATATTTATTTCTATTTGCACAATTTTTACTCTAAACGTTTGCATGTTTGGAGGCGTCCAAACGTACAATCCCAAACCCAAAAAATAAAGTCAAAATACGATAACATAATTCTCTCCATAGTTACAATGAAACTCTCACCAAAATTCATAAGCGACTACATCTTGCCGTCCTCAAGAAAAGCCATTGTTGATTGACATGACAAAACGGGGATATAATGTCCCCTTTAAATAGGCTTGGATTAGAGTTCATCATACTAAAATATCCCTAGAATAATCAGAGTCCAACTAGGAGAAATAGTCATGCTTGAAGTCTAAAACGCGACTGTATAACTTGGAGAAAGCATCGTGACGTTCCATGCATGCTCGTCATGATGTAGCTGCCACGTTCATTTGGGGTTTCATCGCATTGTCACGAATCACCTCTATTGTACCTCTTCTTTGGTAAGTCGTCGAACGTCTTCCTAAGTGCTTGCAAAACGTATGATAAATGCGAGGCACACCCCACATGTACAAAGCAACAAACATTACTTGAGGATATTTTTTTATTTTTTATATTTTTATATAAAATTTCAAAAAATACATACATATAATGGGATTTGAATCTAAAATACAATAAGATTCACTCATTTAACTTTATCGTTTTAACTAAAGCTATATTTGATTTTTATGTCAATATTTTATAAATTTATTATACATTTGTTTTTACTCACATTGTTATAAATTTGTAGTGGTAGTAGTAGTTATTGTTGTTGGTGGTGGTAGAGGTAGTTGTAATGCCCCAAAATTTGACTTTAGTTCGTTAAATTATGTCTTAATTAAATATCTACTTCAGCGGTTAAGTGTCTTATTTATGTGAATGAAGTCTAGGGTTCAAGTCCCACTTTTGGAAATTATGCTACTTGTTTTGGATCAACCCTTACTCTTGAACTTTAAACTTAAGATTAATTCTACTTAAACTTATGCCAATGATGAGCTTAGTAGTTTAGTGGATAAGCACCTATATACCATTTGGTCTTGTATTCAATTCTCTGTGAAAGTTATGAGAAAATATTTTATGTTATTTTATAAATATTAATCTATTTTAAGGTAATTAAATTTCCTTTATTTCTGTTAAAATTCCTTTCATGTTTTTTTCTCATATCCACTATTTCTTTTTTTTTTCATTTATGGTATTTTACTTTTCTTCCTCTGTTGATCTTATTGTTGATTTGTTAAGGAATTTGTGTTGTTTTTGTGTGATTGAAGGGTTAATAGTGTAAGTTTTGTTGTGAATTTTTGATAATGTTTGTTTTTGCTCATTATTTTTCAAAATTGGGTTTTTCTGCTGTTTCGTTCAATTTCTTCGTTTAAGTGTTCAATTGGTTCTCTCTCTTAGGTGAAGGGGTTACGAATCAAGATCCTCCAGTGTTCTAACTCTCGTGTTGTTGTTTTCGTGTGAGGGTAAGCATTAGTTTTTGTTTCGAGTCTTTGAGTCAGTGTTTTGACGTAGTTTCAATTTCGATTTTTAGTGTAGCAAATTGGTTTGATTAATTTGTCTGATTGGTTAGTGTAATGACGCTTTTCCATTCTACCCTCTTAAAGAAATTTTGTCATTGAAATTTCCAACTAACTATCAATCGTACTACCCAAGTCTCACCACTATGCTTTCGCTACGCACTCTAATTCTAAAGCCAAAATGAACACTCAGTATACTACGGTAGGGTATGTATCATTATTCGCATCTGGAGCGTCTTCGTCCCCTTGGCGACGTGCTGCAAAGACCAAAGCTGGCTGCCTCGCCTCCGCATAACCTGCACCTCTACCTGCTGCTCCACGACCGCGTTCATTACCATTATCGCCCCTGGCTTGTCCACGGCCCCTTGGTGGTTGTTGACCACCCCTCTGTGGCTGAAAATTACCTCTGCCATCGGCTTGCTCCTGATTTGGCCTTTTCTGGCACTCTCTAATCCTATGTTCCATAACATCCCGAAATACGGCCTAAACTGAATAGTGGTTGAGAAACTACGAATCCAAGATAGAAAAGTTTATTTTGATTAATTTTTATGATTTACCGATCGATTGGATGCATGTGTTAGAGTATCGATAGAAAATTTTATGAATTTCATGTCTAATTTGCTTATTAGGGCTTAATTGTAAAAGTTGATAAATGAGAGTTTTAGATGCTAAAGGATTAAATTGAAGTGAATATCTAAAGTAAGAGTCCTTAAATGGTAATTAGACCATTATATTTTCATGGACAAAAATGGACATGCATGGGTAGAAATAACTAAAATTTTAATGAAGGGTATTTTAGTAAAATGTCAAATAAAAGAAATTAAATGGGAAAAAGATGGAAAAAGGTTATCATCTTCTTCTTTAGGCCGAATCTTCAAGGGGGGACTCCATAGCTAGGGTTTCCAAGCTTCCAAGCTCCATAATCGAGAAGAACGTGGAATCGATCTTGAACGAGGGAAAGGAAAAGTTAAGGACTAAATTGCAAATTTCGCCATATTTTGCACCGAGGTAAGTAGTATGTAAATAATTCATTATTTTTATTGACGTTTTATATTTCAGCATGTTTAATGTATTTTATCTGATTTTTGAATCATAATTGACTATTGAAAGAATGAAATAAAGTGTTAAAAAGTGAGTTATTTCCCGTTTGAACCTTCGGAATCGAAAGATGTAATTGGCATGTAGCTAGGTCACATGAGTGGTACTAAATGTAGGCCACTATGTGCACAAGAGAGCTACAAGAAATTTCGTATACGTAGCTAGGTCACATGTGTAGTACCGGGAGTACGCCATGTGTACAAGTAAGCTATATGTAGCTAGGTCACATGTGTGATATATGGTGTGAGCCACTATGTGTACAAGAAAGCTACGAGAAGGCTAGTCATATGAGTGGTGCTAAGTGAAGGCCACCATATGTACAAGAGAGCCAAAATTATGAGTACAATCGAGCTAGGTCACATGAGTGGTACTGGGTGAAGGCCACTATGTGTACAAGAGAGCTTCGATTTCAAAGGTGGGTTGTGTGCGAAACCACCGCATATTCGTTATTATTCCGAAGTGTTCAACCGAAAAACTGACTAAATGAAATTATGTGAGATGTTGTAGTGATAAGCATATGTATATGTATGTGTAAAGTATGAGCAATATGCTCAATATGTGATTGGAAATTTGAATGATTGTTATAGGTAAGTAATGAATACAACTAAAGTGAGAGAAAGCAAAAATTTACAATAAAACTGTTTTGGACAGCAGCAGTGAGGTGAATTTGAAAAGTCACCAAAAATGGTAGAAATTGAATTATAAGTTGTATGAGATATTTATTTAAATCTTATTGGGTATATTTTCATATAAAAGAAATAGAGAAAGTAAAGGAATTGTATATTTTGAGATATTTAAACTTTTGTGAGACTGGTTCAGAATGGTTACTTGATCCCCTATTCTGTTTTGGAAAAATCATTACAAATTCTAAAAAAACAATTATGGGGTATAAGTTATATTATTGAATTCCTTAATGAGTCTATTTTCAAATGAAATAAATTTTATCATCATATGAATTCTGTATAATGATAAAATTAGTTTGTAGTGAAAAGTGGTCAGAGCATTCGAACAGCGAAACAGAGGAATCATTAATGAATAAACTATACTAATTGGCAAGACCAAAAATTCTGAAAAGTTTATGGTAAGAATATAAATGAGTCTAGTTTCAGGTAACATTTACGGATCTTAATTTAGAGTTTCATAGCTTCAGATAAAAATAATTTAGTGACTGTGACTCGAATAGACAGCTTGCTCCAAACTTGAATAAATGATGAAATTGATTTTAGATTTGATTTTGTTGTTTTGTAAACTTAATAAATCCATTATTAATTATTTATATACTTACTTACTAAGCTATATGCTTACTCTCTTTTCTTTTCCTTGTTCTATAGTGTCATCAAGCTAGCTCGGGATTCGATGATCGTCGGAGATCCATTCACACTATCAGCCTTCTTTTGGTAGTTTGAAAACAATATTTTGGGAATTATGTCATGTATAGAAGGCTTAATTGTTTTGTTATTTGTAATAACGAATGATTATTTTGCTTATGGGTATTGACGACTATGTATGGAAAAAGTTCTAAATTTATACGGATTTTACATTTAAAATTTTGTACAGTAGTTTGAATCATGTCCGGTAATGCCTCGTACCCTGTTCCGGTGACGGACCTGGGTGAGGGGTGTTACATTTAGTGGTATCAGAGTTATGGTTTAGTCTGTTCTCGGACTAACATAGTGTGTGTAAAAGTCTAGCTATACATGCCATAAATATATTGTGATAGTGTGATGACTCCTGACAATTTAAAATGTTTTTTATATAGTAAATGAATCCCGATTGAGCCACTGCTGACGATGCTGAAAGTAACGCGCCGGCTCCCGCGCAAGGGACCACGCCAGTAGAAAATAGATCTGAAACACGTGGACAGGGAGAGGGGGCTCGGGAAGCCTTCCTCCAAATGATGAGTAACTGGTATACTAAGTTTATTCAAGCGAATCCGAATGCTCAACCTCCTCCACCCCCTCCCATACCTTAGACGGTTCCCGTAGCTCCCCAAGGCATGGATTTGGTAAGAATGAACAAGCCTCCGGACGAAAAAATTAGGAAGTAAGGAGTAGAAGAGTTTAAAGCAAACATTGATGATGATCCTGAGAAAGCGGAGTTCTGGCTCGAAAATTCTATCTGTGTGTTTGATGAGCTCTCGTGTACGCAAGAAGAGTATTTAAAATGTGCTGTATCACTTCTTAGAGATTCCACCTATCATTGGTGGAAGACTTTAGTAGTAGTTGTGCCAAAATACTTGGGATTTCTTCTAGGAAGAATTTAGAAAGAAATATATAAGTCAGTGGTTTATTGATCAGAAACGGAAGGAGTTCCTTGAATTGAAGCAGGGTAAGATGTCTGTGGCAGAGTACGAGCGTGAATTTGTTAGACTTAGTAAGTATGCCCAGGAGTGTGTGTCCACCCAGGCTATTATGTGCAAGAGATTCGAAGATGGGCTTAATGAGGACATTAAAATGTTTGTTGGAATTCTGGAGTTGAAAGAATTTGTGGTATTGGTTGATCGAGCCCTTAAAGCTGAGGAATTAAAAAAAGAAAGAAGGAAAATTGCTATCGAGGCCCGAGATACAAGAAAGAGACTGATGAGCAAGTCGTTCCAAACCCAATCAAAAAGGCCCAGAGAGATGAATTCTTCAAGGACAGCTTCAGCTGAGTATTCACATCGAGACCGTGGGAAATCGTATTTGGGCTCAAAAACTCAAGCTACTTCAGTGGCAAGTGTGGACAATGTGAAGTTTAGTAAACCCGAGTGTCAGCATTGTGGAAGGCAACATTTTGGTGAGTGTTGGGGAACTGGTCGAGCTTGCTTCAGGTGTGGTTCTCGTGAGCATTTTATTAAAGATTGTCCGGAGGGAGCTGAGGAAGAGAAATTTCATAGTACTAGACAGACTAACACTGCTAATAGAGGTAGACCTTTGAGAAATATTGGAAGTGGAGCTAGCAGTAAAAGTGTGATGAAAGACCCAGCCACGAGATCTGAAGCTAGAACACCTTCCAGGACATATGCCATCCGAGCTCGTGAAGAGGCATCCTCCCCCGATGTAATTACGGGTACATTTTCTCTACATGATATTATTGTTGTTGCTTTTGATTGATCCGGGTTCGACCCATTCCTATGTTTGCTTGAAATTGATGCCTAGTATAAGTAAGACTATAGAATCTACAGAATTTGTGATTAAAGTATCGAATCCATTAAGCAAGCATGTGTTAGTAGATAAAGTATGTAGAAATTGCCCTTTAATGATTAGAGGTCATTGTTTCTCGGCTGACCTCATGCTATTGCCATTTGACTAGTTTGATGTGATTCTTGGTATGGATTGGCTGACTGTACATGATGTGATAGTGAATTGTCGGAAGAAATTCATCGAGCTGAAATGTGAAATTGGTGAAATTCTTCGGGTTAACTCAGATGAGTCAGATAGTTCATTTGCTATGATTTCTATTATGTCTGCTCAGAAATATTTGAGAAAAGGGTATGAAGCTTATCTTGCTTTTGTGTTAAACACTAAAGACTCAGAGTTGAAAATTAAGTCAATGCCAGTAGTATGCGAGTATCCAGATGTGTTTCCGGAAGAATTACAAAGTTTGCCTCCTATTAGAGAAGTGGAGTTTGGTATTGAGTTGATTCCAGGTACCACACCCATCTCTATTGCTCCATATAGAATGGCCCCGTTGGAATTGAAAGAATTGAAAGCTCAGCTGCAGGAATTAACTGATAAAGTCTTTGCAAGACCTAGTTATTCACCCTGGGGTGCACCAGTCCTATTTGTGAAAAAGAAAGACGGTTTGATGATATTGTGCATAGACTATCGGCAACTTAACAAGGTAACAATAAGGAACAGGTATCCACTGCCTAGAATTGATGATTTATTTGATCAATTGAAGGGAGCCACTGTGTTCTCTAAGATAGATTTGAGATCCGGATACTACAAGTTGCGAGTTAAAGAGTCAGATGTTCCGAAGACTGCTTTCTGGACTAGGTACGGTCATTATGAGTTCCTTGTGATGCCATTTTGTTTGACTAAGGCTCCTGCCATTTTCATGGACTTAATGAACCGAATATTCAAACCTTACTTGGATAAGTTTGTAGTCGTGTTTATTGATGATATCTTCATTTACTCTTATGATGAGACTGGGCATGCAGAGCATTTGAGAACTGTCTTACAGACTTTGAGAGATAACCAGTTGTACGTCAAATTTAGTAAAAGTGAGTTCTGGCTTTGTGAAGTTGGATTCCTTGGACACATCGTCTCAGGTGAAGGCATTAGAGTTGACCCGAGCAAGATCTCAGCCATTGCTGAGTGGAAGCCTCCGAGGAATGTATCTAGGGTTAGAAGTTTTCTGGGATTAGCTGGTTATTATAGATGATTTGTAGAGGGATTTTTCATAATAGCTACCCCATTGATGATATTTCTACAAAAAGATGTCAAATTTGAATGGACTGAGAAATGTCAGCAGAGTTTTGACAAGTTAAAGGCATTATTGACTGAAGCTCCTGTCTTAGTACAACCAGAACCAGGTAAAGAGTTTGTGGTCTACAGTGATGCATCCTTGAATGGATTGGGTTGTGTACTTATGCAGGAAGGTAAAATAATTGCTTATGCTTCTAGACAGCTAAAACCGCATGAGAAAAATTATCCGACGCATGATTTAGAGCTAGCTGCCATTGTATTTGCTCTGAAAATTTGGAGACATCACTTGTATGGCGAGAAGTGCCGAATATTCACTGATCATAAAAGCTTGAAATACTTGATGACTTAGAAAGAATTGAACCTGAGGCAAAGAAGATGGTTAGAGTTGATTAAAGATTATGAGCTAGTGACCGATTATCACCCGGGTAAAGCTAATGTTGTTGCTGATGCTTTGAGTAGAAAATTTTTATTTGCATTGAGAGCTTTAAATACTAGCTTAGCTTTATCAGATGACGGTTTCATTATAGCTGAGTTGAGAGCTAAAGCGACGTTTCTTGAAGAAATCCGTAAAGCTCAGAAAGATGACAGTGAGTTGGAAGCTAAAAGAGCTCAATGCAAGTCAGGTGCAGAGTCTAATTTTCAAATTGGTTCTGATGGTTGTTTGTTGTTCAGAGACAGAGTATGTGTACCGAAGAATGACGAGCTTATTCAAAAGATCTTACAGGAAGCACATAGTAGTTCTTTGTCTATACACCCAGGTAGTACAAAGATGTATAATGATTTGAAGAAAATGTATTGGTGGGTAGGAATGAAAAGAGATATTTCAAAGTTTGTTTCTAGATGCTTGATTTGTCAGCAAGTAAAGGCTGAACATCAGGTGCCTTTAGGTTTATTGCAGCCTGTACTAATCCTTGAGTGGAAATGGGACCGATTTACTATGGATTTTGTAATAGGATTGCTGTTAACACCGAGAAAGAAAGATGCAGTATGGGTTGTAATTGATAAGCTAACGAAGTCGGCTCATTTTATCCCAGTTCGTATGGATTATTTTCTTGATAAGTTGGCCGAATTATATATCTCAGAGATAGTCAGACTACATGGGGTACCATTATCGATCATTTCAGATAGAGATCCGAGATTTACTTCACAGTTTTGGAAAAAGTTACAGGAAGCTTTGGGCAAAATGTTGAGTTTCAGTACAACTTTTCATCCTCAGACCGATGGTCAGTCAGAGAGAGTAATTCAGGTGTTTGAAGATATGCTTAGATGCTGTGTATTAAAATTTCAAGGTAGTTGGGAAAAGTATTTACCATTAGTGGAGTTTGCCTACAATAATAGTTATCAGTCGAGTTTGAAAATGGCACCTTATGAGGCTTTGTATGGACGCAAATGTCGTACACCTTTATATTGGACAGAGCTTAAGGAAAATCACATTCATGGGGTCGATTTAGTTAAAGAAACAGAAGAGAAAGTAAAAGTCATCAGAGATTGCTTGAAAGCAGCTTCAGATAGACAGAAGTCATATGCAGATTTGAAGAAAAAAGAGATTGAGTATCAAGTTGGTGACAAAGTGTTTTTAAAAGTATCCCCGTGGAAAAAGGTTCTCAGATTTGGCAAGAAAGGCAAACTAAGTCCACGATTTATTGGACCGTTTGAGGTTATTGAGAGAGTTAGGCCATTAGCATATCGGTTAGCCTTGCCAACTGAGTTAGAGAAGATTCATAATGTGTTCCATGTATCCATGTTACGTCGCTACCGTTCTGATCCGTCACATGTGATTTCTTAGACGGAGGTTGAGATTTAGCCAGATATGACTTACGAAGAGGAACCAGTTAAGATTTTAGCCCGGAGGTCAAACAACTAAGGAACAAAAATATCACACTTGTAAAAGTATTATGGAATAGACATGGGGTAGACGAGGCTACATGGGAGCCCGAAGAGGCTATGCGAAAACAGTACCCAAACCTCTTCACAGGTAAGATTTTCAGGGACGAAAATCCCTAAAGGGGGGAGAAATGTAACATCCTGAAATAGGGCCTAAACGGAATAGTGGTTGTGAAACCGCGAATCCAAGATAGAACAATTTATTTTGATTAATTTTTATGATTTACCTATTGATTGGATGTATGTGTTAATGTATCGATAGAAAATTCTATGAATTTCATGTCTAATTTGCTTATTAGGGCTTAATTGTAAAAGTTGATAAATGAGAGTTTTAGATGCTAAAGGATTAAATTGAAGTGAATATCTAAAGTAAGAGTCCTTAAATGGTAATTAGACCATTATATTTTCATGGACAAAAATGGACAAGCATGGGTAGAAATAACTAAAATTTTAATGAAGGGTATTTTAGTAAAATGTCAAATAAAAGAAATTAAATGGGAAAAAGATGGAAAAAGGTTGTCATCTTCTTCCCTAGGCCGAATCTTCAAGGGGGACTCCATAGCTAGGGTTTCCAAGCTTCCAAGCTCCATAATCGAGAAGAACGTGGAATCGATCTTGAACGAGGGAAAGAAAAAATTAAGGACTAAATTGCAAATTTCGCCATATTTTACACCGAGCTAAGTAGTATGTAAATAATTCATTATTTTTATTGACGTTTTATATTTCAGCATGTTTAATGTATTTTATCTGATTTTTGAATCATAATTGACTATTGAAAGAATGAAATAAAGTGTTAAAAAGTGAGTTATTTCCCGTTTGAACCTTTGGAATCGAAAGATGTAATTGGCATGTAGCTAGGTCACATGAGTGGTACTAAGTGTAGGCCACTATGTGCACAAGAGAGCTACAAGAGATTTCGTATACGTAGCTAGGTCACATGTGTAGTACCGAGAGTACGCCATGTGTACAAGAAAGCTATATGTAGCTAGGTCAAATGTGTGGTATATGGTGTGAGCCACTATGTGTACAAGAGAGCTACGGGAAGGCTAGGTCATATGAGTGGTGCTAAGTGAAGGCCACCATATGTACAAGAGAGCCAGAATTATGAGTACAATCGAGCTAGGTCACATGAGTGGTACTGGGTGAAGGCCACTATGTGTACAAGAGAGCTTCGATTTCAAAGTGGGCTGTGTGCAAAACCAGCGCATATTCGTTATTATTCTGAAGCGTTCAACGGGAAAACTGACTAAATGAAATTATGTGAGATGTTGTAGTGATAAGTATATGTATATATATGTGTAATGTATGAGCAATATGCTCAATATGTGATTGGAAATTTGAATGATTGTTATAGGTAAGTAATAAATACAACTAAAGTGAAAGAAAGCAAAAATTTACAATAAAACTGTTTTGGACAGCAGCAGTGATGTGAATTTGAAAAATCACCAAAACTGGTAGAAATTGAATTATAAGTTGTATGAGATATTTATTTAAATCTTATTGGGTCTATTTTCATATAAAAGAAACAGATAAAGTAAAGGAATTGTATATTTTGAGATATTTAAACTTTTGTGAGACTGGTTCAGAATGGTTACTTGGTCCCCTATTTTGTCTTGGAAAAATAATTACAAATTCTAAAAAAATAATTATGGAGTATAAGTTATATGATTGAAATACTTAATGAGTCTATTTTCAAATTAAATAAATTTTATCATCATATGAATTCTGTATAATGATAAAATTGGTTCGTAGTGAAAAGTGGTCAGAGCAGTCGAATAGCGAAATAGGGGAACTTTTAATGAATAAAATGTACTAATTGGCAAGACCAAAAATTTTGATAATTTTATGGTGAAAAGATAAATGAGTCTAGTTTCAGTAAAAATTTACGGATCTTAATTTGGAGTTTTGTAGCTTCAGATAAAATAATTAAGGTACTGTGACTTGAATAGACAGCTTGCTCCAAACTTGAATAAATGATGAAATTGATTTTAGATTTGATTGTGTTGTTTTTGTAAACTTAATAAATCCATTATTAATTATTTAGATACTTACTTACTAAGCTATATGCTTACTCTCTTTTCTTTTCCTTGTTCTATAGTGTCATCAAGCTAGCTCGGGATTCGGTGATCGTCTCCATCCACACTATCATCCTTCTTTTGGTATTTTGAAAACAATATTTTGGGAATTATGGCATGTATTTTTGTTATATGTAATAACAAATGATTATTTTGCTTATGGGTATTGACGACTGTGTATGGAAAAAGTTCTAAATTTATACGGATTTTACATTTTAAATTTTGTATAGTAGTTTGAATCATGTCCGGTAATGCCTCGTACCCTGTTCCGGCGACGGACCTGGGTGAGGGGTGTTACATCCACAGCTCAAACAAGCTCCTATTCTCCTCCAACATTCACCCGTATGCCCTTTTCCACACACAACACAATGTGGTATCCCAGTATTAGCAACAGCAACAGGGGCCTCAGCTCTAACCGACCCATTCACCCTGGCCCTCCTTGCAGGCCTCTGTTTAGTCTCCGTAGCTTCCACGTCCCGTTTGTTCTTGCCCTTCTCCTTTTGTCAGTGGAGGCGCTCCGTGTGCTTTACTTAAATAAACATATTTAGGTGTCTCCTCAATTGATGCTTTCAGCTGGATGTAATCGCTACTTTCTAACTCCAAAGATTCAAAGCGGGATTACGGATTAAATCCCCTTTGAATAGCTTCTAGCAAAGTGAAGTATACCTCTCCCTCTTCATCAATTGGAGGGTCTGATGTCAAAATTTGCTCCAATGGGTCCTCAACATAGTTGAGTTCCTTTTCCATGATTAATTCCTCTAAATCAGATACTGCAGAACAATCATCAACTCCGTCAGGATATCGCATAGACTTGAAAACATTAAAAGTTACCTGATCTTCCTGAACATGCATAGTAATCTCGCCTTTCTACACATCAATAAGGTTCCTTCCAATTTCTAGGAAAGGTCTTCCTAAGATGATCGACGCCTCTTTATCTGCTTCAAAGTCTAGAATAACAAAGTCAACAGGGAAAATAAATTTATCCACACATATCAATACATCCTCGATTTTTTCTTCTGGATGTGTTAAAAATCAATCTGCTAATTGAAGTGTAACCGTAATAGGTCTAACTTCACCTATCCCCAACTTCCTAAATATGGACATGGGCATCAGGTTAATGCTTACACCCAAGTCACATAGTGCCTTACCACAATACGTTGCTCCAATGTTACAAGGTATGGTAAAACATCCAGGATCCTTCAACTTTGGGGGTAGTTTATCTTGAAGATATGCACTACATTCCTTTGTCAGGGCTACCATCTCAAATTCTCCAAGTCTCTATTTCTTGGATAGGATATCTTTCATGAATTTGACGTAATTCAACATATTTTCAAGTGCTTCTACCAATAGAATGTTGGTATGAGCTTGCTTGAGTACGTCTAGGAACTTCTTGAATTGGACTTTCTATTTCTATTTTTGAAGTCTTTAAGGGTAGGGTGGTGGAGGCTTCTTTACTTGAACTGGTTGATTCATCTTTTGCATCTAATAAACTTTTTAGTTTATCAGAATTAACTAGTTTAGAAGTTACATTATCAGATTTGCAGATTATGATTATGGTGAAACTGGAATTTCAACACTCGGTTGAACTTCCACTGGATCTTGAGCATCAACTGGCTCTTTTTCAACTTCGATAGTGTTGGGCTCTAATGTCTTTCCTCTCCTCAATGTCAACGCTTTACAATGCTCCTTCCCTAGACTTCTCGGATTCTCCATATCACTAGGCAAAGCACCTTGTGAATGATTTCTAAGTTCAGTGGCAATCTGGCCCATTTGGTTTTCCAGATTTTTCAATGTGGCTACTTGGCTTTGGATTAATGCATCATTTGTGGCTATGTGTGCCTTCAACAAGTTTTCTAAGCCATTGCAAGTTTCAGCTTGAGGTTGCTTCTAAACTTGTTGGGTAAAAACATGTGGCTAGGTCAGTCTAGGTTGGGCATAAGTGCTATTAGGTCTAGCCCCTTGGTTGCTTAAAGAGAAATTAGGGTGGTTTTACCTAGATGGGTTGTAGAAATTGGATTACGATCCTTGCCTTCCTCGGTTATGGTTCTGGTTACCCATGTAATACACAGGTTCTGGGTTTGATGGAAATTCTTCAACAAATGTCCTTCCCTACAATTAACACAGGCTATATTTTCAAATTGATTTGGTGGCTAAGCTGCAAAACTATTAAACACATTAGTGGTAAAATTTTTAAGCAGTGAGGAAATCGAAGATACTTGAGAAATAAATGAAGTGAGAGCGTCCACTTTATGTATTCCAGCGACTCATCTTCCTGATGGTACTTGATTGGTTGGCCATTGATAATTGTTGTTGGCAATCCTCTCAATGATTTCATAAGCCTCGTTATAAGACTTAGAAAGGAGTGCACCGTTAGAGAAGCATCCACTACGATCCTCGTGTGAGTATTGAGACCATTATAGAACGTCTCAAGTTGGATGCAATGAGGGATTCCGTGATGAGGGTACTTCCGTAATAACTCTTTGTACCTTTCCCATGCCTCATACAAAGACTCATCATCCATTTGTTAGCATTCTTTCTAGGTGGGAAATACTTCATGAGGAATTTTTCTGCTAACTCTTGCCATGTGGAAATGGAATTTGGTGGCAATGAGTTCAACCAGGCTCGAGCTCAGTCCTTTAGCGAATATGGGAACAACTTTAATCGTAGTGCATCTTCGGGTACCCTAGCTAGCTTGAAAGAATCGCTCACCTCCATAAACAGTCTTAAGTGAAGATGAGGATCTTCGGTAGGCATTCCACTAAATTGGTCCACTGTTTGAAGCATCTGGAACATGATTGGCTTTAACTCAAATTGTTGTGCCTCGATTTCGGGTCTCCTAATACTAGAATTAAGATCATAAAATAATGGCTTGATATACTATCTTAGAGCTCTATCCCTATCATTAGCAATAAGGATAGGATTTTGAGCAGGGCTTGATCCGTTTCCTTAATTCGAATTTTCGTAGTTCATCTCTTCGATCCTGCTTTAAACTGCTTGTCTTCTTCGTTGTCAAAAAGTTCTTTCAATCTCAAGGTCTAGAGGAGTAAATCAATAATTTGATCAATACTCATAAACACCTGAAAGAAACACAGAAAAATTAATTAAGTTAAAATTGAACAGAAAAATAAACCAAAATGCAAAATTAACAAATTCAAAAATAATGACTTTTAGAATAGTCCCCGGCAATGGCGCCAAAAACTTGGAACGATGGAAATGTGCAAGTGCACACAATCGCAACAAGTAATAAAGTGCCATGTAAATGTCGAGTTACCATATCCATAGAGACTGTGAAAAGAATTATTTATGAATGCAATTAAAATACTTTGGTGAAGAAAAATATTTTGATTTTGAGGAAGTGATTAAAAACTAAAGTTTAACTAAGTAAAATTAAAATAAAAGTTCCAATGCATGATTTCAAAAGATAATTTTAATCAAGATGACATAATTGTGTTATATTAATTACATTTCTTAACTTAGAATTATTAAACTCATGTTCATGTTGTTACGAATAAATTCACGAAAACTCGGTAATTTGCTAACTATTGCTCATTCATACATATTAAATTGACTAATCTCTTGAACATTTTCCAATTCCAATTTAAACAATTAATCAATCTTCATAAGCACATAAAAGATTAAGTGAGGTAACAATGTATTCCTACCTTAAAATAATTTAATCATAATAATATTGCAAGTTATGCAAGGCCAATGTATTGTTTAATACCGTCGCTAATTTAACCCTCAGTTACCTTAGAAGATTAAACATGCACTGATTAAGTATTGTGTCAATTAATTACAATTTCAACACGTTTAAATAATTATTTCATTAGTCACCTTACAATTATAATGCAAGAATAACTTAGTCATGGTTTTACTTAAACATTTTACTAGGACCTATAACAACATAAACATAATTTTAATAACTCAAGTGGACGAAATGCAATCAACCTAACATGAATTAAATGTAAGCCATATTAATTAAGTTAAACATATCAACATCACAAGTATTCATAGGCATACTCATAACAACAACAATAAGATCTAAAAGATAAGGAACAATAATCTAATTCGATGTTTCTTCGAGGCTTAAATACCTCTGCTCCTCCTTCTCCACTTGTTCTTGTTGAACCGAGGCTTCCATGAAAACTTGAATGCTTCTTCAAATGGTGCTTGAAGGACTTTTTTTCAAGAGGCGAAATCTGCAAGGGAATGGGAAGGAAAATGAAAAACAAATAAAGGGTTTTGAAGAAAGAAAGTGAGAGAGAAGTGAAATGATGAGAGGTTTTGAGGTGTGTTTGAAATGAGAAGCCAAAGGGGTATTTATAAGTTGAGATGGATGCTAAAAATAGAAAAAATCAGCAGCCATAGACTCCCCTATGGCCGGCCACACCTGTAATAGTCCGGTTTAGACCCTAGTTGGAACAGTGGTTTTGAGACCACAAATCTGAGGTCATAAAACTATTTTAATATTTTTTTGGTGTTGATTATATGTGCTATAGCATGCGTGGAAATTTTGTGTGATAATTTGATCGTTTGTGTGCCGAATTAAGAGAAAGGACTTAATTGTCTAAAGTATAAAAGCTGTGTACTGATTTATAAGTGTCTAATTGTTGATGGCTTTTTAAGGTGGAGACCTTATGTTGTTATTAATCCATTTTTAAGATAGTGGATGTTTAAATGACAAGATAACCATAAGGTAAATTTGTTTTATATGACTAATAAAAGGGTAAATTCGTGAATTGATAATTTAGTTAATAATAATTAAAAACCAAAAGAAAGATGAAGCCATGTTATCATCTTTCTTGCCAAAAATTTGAAGGAAAAAGAAAGGAATAGGGCTTTGGGGTATTCAGCCATAGTTGTTCAAAATTAAGGTATGTTTTGGCCTCAGTTTTTGATAATTTCTACGTTTTCGTAATCGTTGCTTTGTGCTCTAGCTAACCCATGTTGTAATTTTGTGAATTGATGATGTTTTTGTGATGAGTCAATGATGAATACTTGAGCTATGTGTTAGTTGATAGTGAACTGTGGAAACTTGGTGTTGGATTAAAATAGTTTGTATTGAGATTTTTAGTGAAATTGAGTATTTTGGGCTTAATTGAGAAAATAAGAAATTTGAAAGACTAAAATGTGAAACAAATGAAATGTATGAGCTTGTATGTGTATAGTGAGTATTCGACTAAGCATGGGTGCAAGCTAATTATGTGTATTTGATGATTTTATGAATAAAGGACTAAAGTGTCGAAATGTGAAAATGTGAAAATGTGCAAAGATAAAGTGCTCGATTAATCGACCACTTCGATAGTTCGACGTCCGAGGTAAGTTCGAACATAATACGTGTATTTAGTTGTGTTTAATGTTATAAAATGAATGGTATGATATTGTTGAAATGTTAATGCTATGTGATAGATTGAGTTAAATGGCACTAAGTGTGCATATTTGGAAATGTGACCAAGATAAATAGCACTGGGAGTGCGGAGTAATATAAGCTTCGGCTTTGTGGTTTGCACTGTGCGTGCGATACCGATTCAAAATCGGTTTGATATGGATGCACTAAGTGTGCGATGCTAATTAAGCTTCGGTTAATTATTTAGTCACTAAGTGTGCGAATAAACTGAAGAAGGGACGAATGTTGATCGACGTGATTCATGAGTACTGAGTAGCATAAATATTTAACAACTAAGTGTTGGCTAAGGTACGTTCGGAACCTATGTGGTTGATGAAATTACGAATGAGTTTATGGAAGGTTAATTGAAATTATTAGCTTTGGATGATATGAGATATTAAATTTTGGAATAATCTACGTGATGATATGTTTTGATTTAATGTATTTTGTTACGAACTTACTAAGCTTTGTAAAGCTTACTGTGTGATTTGTTTCTCTGTTTTACAGTGTCAGCAAAGCTAGCTCAGATTCAGGAATCGTCAGCACATCTATCACACTATCGGCATTCTATTTTGGTACCTTTGGAAAGATGTACATAGTTGAAATATGGCATGTATAGGCTAGTTGTTTTGAGTCCTATTTGAGATGTGTAAATAGCCATGTGATATGGCTAGCTAAATGTTGGTAATGTGCATGAGTGAATTTGGTATTTGGTGTATATTTTGATATGGCATGATGGTAATGAATTAGCTTATAAATGGTGAGTTCAATGATGAATTAATGCCTTAGTGACCTAGTGAAGTTATGGATGATTTATATCTAGACTTACATGTAATTTGGCTGTATAAAATGGCATGCTTAGAAATGAGTTTCTATGTGATGATATGATGATAATTGGACATGAAATTGGTTGCCAAATTGTGTGTTTTAAGATGCTTAATTGTGCTTATAGGATTGATCTTGTGTGGATGGCATTTTGGCCTTGCAAATGGCCTATTTTTGCCACACGGTTGTGGCACACGGGCGTGCCTAGTGACAGTGGGTGTAAGTCACTGTATGGCCTAGGGGCACACAGACGTGCCTGGTAGTCGTGTGGTTTTTGACAGGATCGACCACGGCCATGGCACACGGGCGTGCTTAGTGGCCGTGGAGCAAAGGCCAGTTTCGACCACAGAGAGGACAAACGGGTGTGTCTAGCAGCCGTGGGAGGCACACGGCCTACCCCCATGGGCGTGTATCCCCTGAAACCTAGAAAAGTTTAAATTTCCGAGAAGTTTCTGTATGTGTTTCAGTTTAGTCCCGACCCTTCTCTAGCATGTGTTTAAGGCCTTAAACGCCTTAATAAGGGACTGATTGTTTATGTTTGATGTATTATGATAATGATTGACTTTGTGTCATAATTGCATTGTAAAATGATCCTATTGTCCGGTAATGCCTCTTAACCCTATTCTGGTGACGGTTTTCGAGTTAGGGGTGTTACAACACCTATGGCAAGTTTGAAGGTTTCAGACTTGCTTTTTTAATATAGGGGCAAATCTAGAAAGGCATGATAAGTGGAGGGGTTGGAATGAAAATTCAAGGAGTTTTCAAGGGCTGTTTTGCAAGTAAAATAATCAGCCAAACAAGTTGATTGGATCAGCATATGGGACAACTTTGGTAGCCCAATGCTCGAGTGGACCGGTTTTCTCGACTCAACTCAACTGGGCCTCTTTTCATAATTAATTAATAATAATTATTTAACCCAAAATAATTTTGATTAAAATTAAAATTAGTTACATTTTGAATTAATATTCATAATTTGGACCATCTTAGGCTAAAAAATTAATTTGCCTCGAGGCTTCAAAATCGCATCTCAGTTTTGAGCTTCTAGTAGTGTTTACCGAGCAGTTTTTCTCCCGTTGTGCGAATTTGTCAAAAATAAATCAAAATTTAATATAAAATTAATTAAAATTCAACATGTTAAAAATTTAAGTGCAATTTAATTATTTTATAATTATTATATATTTTTCGACAAGAATTTTACCGAAACTGCATGAATTTGAGTTAAAAAGGGCATGAAAAAGTGTGTATATTTTCGTGTTTCCAATATGCGACATTAATGAACTTACTCATCTGTGAGTTGATGATCATATAGATTTATGAATCTTATGGCATTGGCCTAGGTTCATATTTATTCTATAAAGTTTATTTTTGAAATGGAATGTTATGTTTAAAGTTTATACGAGCTTACCAAGCATTCATTGCTTAAGTAGTTACTTTCCTTTACTTTACAAATTATCAAAAGCTTGATCGGGTTGGAAGCTTGTCAGAGATCCACCACACTATCCATCAATTTTATTGGTAGATTTTGATGTTTTTCGAATCATGGTTATAATGGCATGTGTAGGTGTTTGTGATTGATGATATGGCTATTATATTTGGCTTGTAAATATGGTTTTATGATTGATGACATTTTTGGATTTTTGGGCTTGATGGCTAATGTTGAAATGGTTTAGTGATGATATATTTGGAATGGCCAAATTGGTATGCTTGTGTGTGATATTAGCATGAAATGTTGCATTGAATTTGTGAAGCTAATGTTATTTTGATGACTTGATGGTTGGTGTTTATAAGTTCAAATTGATGTATGATTTGTGACCAAAGTGATAATTGTTGACATGGTTGCAAAATGATCATTTATGGCATGTATTGATATAGAATTTAAATCAACTATGTTTAGTTGAATTATGACCATTTGGACATTAATTTGGTATGTATATATGTTGGTTGTTGGAACCATTTGGAAATGGCTAGATTGGTAAGATTTAAATGGTCTTGATGCATGTGAGAAATGGTCCAAATGGTAAGGTCATTTTGATATGTTTTGATATGGAAACAACCTAAATGTTAAATATGCACATGTTTAGGTATATTTAATGTATGTGTTTGAGTTGTCTTTATGGCATATTGGTTGAATGGAATTTGGTCATTTGAAATTGGCCATTTTATGCATGGTTGAACATGTTTTGATAGCTTGGTCATATCTGCGAATGGCTTGTTTAGGTGTCCTTGAATTGGGTGAAAGAAATGGCTTGAATTTGGCCTACTTCTTGTCCACATTGCCTAAGAAACGGGCGTTTGTCTCAGTCATGTGTGACACATGGCCATGCGACATGGCTGTGTGTCGCTTATAGGTTTTTAAAGGTTGCATTTCGAGAGTTACACGGCTTAGCACATGGCCATGTGGCTTGGCCGTGTAGCCCAAGTCAGAGAGTTACATGGGCCGAGAAACGACCATGTGTCCCTACTTCGAATTTCCACAAGGCCTGAGACAAGGACGTGCGTCTCAACTGTATGAGTCACACGACTGTGTGACCCCTGTAGTGTGAATTTTTCCATCTTTTTCCATGAAGTTTTAAATGTTCCTAATTTAGTCTCGAATCGTTTCTAAAGTGTTTTTAAGGCCTCGAGGGATCGAATTAGGGACGTTATGCATGTGTTTGCTTGAATTTTGCAATGATTATGAAATGTTGAGAATGAATGATTTGAGTTATATTTTTACGATAATGCTTTGTAGCCCTATTTTGGCGACGGATACAGGTTAGGGTTTACAGGACCGTGGTCAAGTGTGAGCCTGACACAGGGTGATAGCACCATGGTCGAGTATAAGCTAAGTTTCTAAGGTTGAGCAGATATGGTTGCAATTTGGTTTCGCATGATTATGAAAAGAGTATCCGATTCGAGGATGGACTAAAATATGATTTGAAGGTCTGATAGCTCCTCAAAGGGAGCGAGTATTCGAGGCCTTTGTTGACAAGGCAAATATAATTGAGGAGGTGAAGCATTCTAAGCGCGAGAAAGGACTAAGAAAAGAGTTAGAGTAAGCATAAGAGGGATTCGGGTCCTTCTAATTTTGTTCAGCACTCTAAGAAACGAGCTAGGTTTGATGACCCTCTGTAGGCTGAGGCACCTGTTGGATCGACTGAGACTTAGATTTGTAGCGACTATGGTGGACGTCATCCAGTTGAGTGTTGGAGGAGATTAGGGGCATGTATGCGATGTGGGTCGATGGAGAACCACATTAGGGACTATCTCTTCCGTTCTGATTAGGTGCAATCTCCTACACAGGCTACAACTCTAGGTCTAGTTCTGCCTCTGAAGGTAGTTCAATAGCCACCTAGGGGCCCTGGTCTAGCCAGGGGTGGTAACAATTCTGGTAGGGTCAAAGAGCACTAAGTAGAGGTGTGAATCAGACTAAGGCACGACAGCCTACTCTAATGTATGCGGCGAGGCATTGTAAGGCTAGAGACAACGCAATGTTATAACGGGTACATTCCTTATCCATTTTGTTTCGTATTTTACTCTAATAGACATTTGTTCTACACATTCAAATGTAGCTAGTATTGTTTTTAGGAATTTTGGAATATTTGTTGAGAGATTGTTAGAGAGGTTTCTGTGATTAGTCCCCTAGGTCAGTCAGTTTGGGTTAATAAAACTTATAGGATGGTTCCATTAGAGATTCAGGGTGTTATGTTTTCGGCTAATCTGATGGAATTATCAATTGGAAATTTTATTTTATTTTCGGAATGGACTGGTTCGTGGAACATTGAGTCAATTTAGACTGTGCCTCTAAAAGGGTAATTTTGAGATCTAATAATGATGCTGAGATTGTTATGATCGGGAATGTCGAGATTACCTCTCTAATGTGATCTCCGCTTTGGTAGCCAAAAGGTTAGTTCAGAAAGGTTGTAAGGCATATCTGGCCTTTATGCTTGATTTTGACTCTAGGAAACCTTTTGTTAAGGATATTCAGATTGTAAGAGAATTCCCTGATGTTTTTC
This sequence comes from Gossypium australe, assembly GCA_005393395.2. Classification (NCBI taxonomy): domain Eukaryota; kingdom Viridiplantae; phylum Streptophyta; class Magnoliopsida; order Malvales; family Malvaceae; genus Gossypium; species Gossypium australe. The sequence continues at coordinate 45,379,503 of CM016618.1, read as the reverse complement.
CCAAGGAATTGCTGAGGCTACCTCTGGACAGGGAGGTTGAGTTTGGTATTGAACTTTTACCAGGTACAACTCCCATGTCCATTGCCCCTTATCGCATGGCACCAAAGGAGCTTATGGAATTAAAGGTTCAACTTTAAGAACTTCTCGATCGAGGGTGTAACACCCCAAACCCGGCCCATTTAATCCGACCGAATTCGGAATGCCACTGCGGAACACTTTCGAAAAACATTCTTACTTAAGAGATAAACCGTTTAAAATTTGTTTCCTTTAATAAAACATTTTCGTGACTTGTAATATTCTAAGTAAAAATCGGAGTTTGTTATAAACATATCGGTTTCAAGCTTTATTGAGAAAATAAAACCGTTTTCAATCAACCTTTCATATTAGGGCATAATAATAACGATACTTAACAAATGAACTGAAACACTTTAGTGGGCCTTATTACAATTCACACTAAATCAAAATACGAAAAATATCATTATTTAATTTATCAAATAAAACGTCCCTTTTCATGAAAGTCCATTTCCTCATGGCCACCTTTGTATCTTCTCCGACCCGGTCCAAGCTTACGCGCCACCTGAAAGGTTTAACAAAAATAGAGTGAGTCACCAAGACTCAGTGCATAGTTAATACACATGTCCTCACATATGGGCTTGGCCCATATTCACATAATCCATATATATATAACAAACGATTATAAATATGCAATTATGAATAGACAATATTATAAATATGATTACGAATATACAATTACGAAGTCCAATCCATAAGTGATCCACATATCTTTCTTTTGCACATTATTTCTTAACATCGTGGCTAAGCCACCGATCCCATAGGGATCCACATATCAATCAGTTCACAAATTATCAATCGCGAATGTAGCACGAGGCTAGCATTAGACCACTCACATAGTGCACACCCTTTTCTCTAATAGTCACATCACAAATCTTATGCGTACGTAAATGTACCATAGCAACATTTTGTACAAAACAATTATATATATTACATAATTGGTCACATATTACTCATCACATGTCATCACTTTATTTTACATTCATCAATATTTAATTATTATCGCAAATCACTGAAAAGTTAATATCATAACCATTAACTTGATTAATCGATTACTCACCTTGGGTATCCACACTTTTAGTCTTTATTTCGGCTAACATGCACAACTCATACATTTACATAAAATAATACTTACAATACATATATCAAGCAAAAGAACAGTGCGATAACTACGCACCTGACTATAGCGAGATTCTGATTTATCGATTCTAATATCAACTAAAGCCTCGAAAGCTTCTGTTTCTTTTATTGTTTAGCCCCTAGAACACACAACCGAAATCGGTCACACTTTGTACAAAAAACATGGCCTTAGGCCGAATACCATAAGTCATTTACCTAGCTTATTTCGATCCCGAAATACTATTTGCCTTGATGTACAAAAATCCGAGAGCTCCCTTAAAGATTCCTTCCTTCAACTACACAAAAGAGCACACCAACATAGTTATTGAAGGTTCGGCCACAAGTAAACCAGATTAAGGTTTCGGCTACCACATCTTAACACTCTTCAAAACCTTCAAAACAAAGATTCTGCTAATACATAAACAAAGGCCCTCGGCCGAAATATGCATAATGCTTACCTAGCTTTTTCCAAGTCTCACATTATTTGCTTGCTCTTGTAGATACTAAATCCCTTGAATAGCCGAAACCTGTAAGCTCTTTTAAAAGCTCCTTAACACTAGCACAATAGAAAATACATCAATATGGCCTTATACACATTCGGCCATCCCTAGAGCCAAGGTCAACTAGGTTATTACAAGGCCCAAAATAAAGATTATGGCCGAAAGTCAACAATTACTCACCTTTGCTAAAAATCCGAAACTATCACTTACTTTTGGGTTTGACGAAAACCTTTGATTGTTCAAAATCTCGAGAGTTCCCTTAATGCATTCTCAAGGCTGACACATGCAAAAGAAACACGTGATCGATAGCACCTTCAAAGCAAAGACTCGACTATGGGTCCTCAATTGTAGAAGAATATTCGGCAAATGGCAACTTTGAGAGAGACTTGATTTAATCAAAGTAAAGGAAAGGAGAAGATGTGATAGAAGAAGAAAATAATGTATAAAGGGGGTCTAACTTTCAGCTTTTGTCAAATGAAAACCAAAGTGCAATTTCAGCAAAACACAATGATGAAAAAGAAGGGTTTTGAAAGAGGACATTTAGCACATACTAGCACCCTACTTAAACCGAACTACAAGCCTTTGGAGTCTCCCTAAATCGGCCAAAGCAAAAATGGCAAGACAAACGAAACAAGGAGCTTTGGTCAAGAGGAATTTGGAAATGAAGGGCAAAACAAATCAAAGCATTCGGCCATGCTTTGTTAATGGCCGGCCATGCCTCACCTCTTTTCCCATGTCCTTTTGACAATTTCCACATCAAAAACAATAAAGTATTGATTTATTCTTTGCCCACATCCCAGTTCTTTTTTTTTTCCAACAAATAAAATAAGCTAACAAAATTTCCAACAAATAAAATAATACCCCTGCCGCACATGCTTTCTTTCCCCCAAGCAAAGAAAACCCATCATCATAAAAATATATTACTTGTTTATTCCTTATTCCTCCACCTTATCCATCCTTTAATAAACAAAGGATTAATGTCCATGCTTCCCAACGACCATGCTTCCCATTTGCTAATTTCTAACCCCAAAAATGATAGATTATACTACATAAAAATGTAACCCAACATCATAGAAAATTTGAACATTGATTTATGAGCTGCCCATTTCTAAATTTCATCCTCCTATGCACGAGGTAATGAAATAAAAATACTCATCATCTAAATAATAAACTATCCCGTTATAAAAACAATGGTTCATTCCCATGCTCCTGCAGCTAAATAAAAAAAAATTGAAGTTACATACTTCAAAACAATTGAAATAATAAAACACTAAAGATAACACAAGCAGCAACTCTTTATGCTGCATGCGTGCATGGGCCATGCAAGCCCTTCCCACGTCGGCGTGAAAAAAAAGAAAACCATGTGCTGCTCCTGGGTTTCGAACCCCAGTCCTGAAACAGCCCTCTCCGCGCTTCAGCCACTCGGCCAAATTGTCTTTCATGACAATATTGCGGCACGCTTCCTTTTAAGCCTTACTTTCGCTGGTTCCGTAAGCTTTAATGTTAAAAGCAAAATAGAATTCTTTAAGTGCGAACTCCAGGACTCGAACACGAGTCCCCTTTTGACGCAGCTCTCAAGCTAAGTCCTTAACCACTCGGCCACCCTGACTTTCATGTCAATATTGCTTGCCGAATTTCTTTTAAACCTTACCTTGCCAGTTCCCAGGTCTGAACGTTAAAATGAAAATAAAGCGCATCATGCGCGATTCCTAGGACTCGAACGCAAGTCCTCGAGAGGGTCTCCTAGCCGCAAGCATCCCAACCACTCGGCCAGTGTTTATTTCATGCCAACAGACACGCCGAAAATTCTTTTAAAACCTCCTCTAAAGCAATACCATTTTCTAAAAACAAAACACTTATGCCGCGCCCTCGACTCGAACTCCAGACGTTATGGAGTTATGTCGAAGCCCCAAAGTGGCGCATAGAAGCCACTCGGCCAGGGCATTTTATATGCCTCAATCTTACAAAATTTTTACTTAAGGCCTTCCTTGCCCAAATTTCCACTTTTAACCCTAAATTTTCAAAATTTTCAAAAGTGTCCCATTTTAATCCGGGAGTTTTAGGAACTCCAAAAACACATTAAAACCACTCTTGAGGCCTAATACACTCGAGTTATTTTCCAAACTCGTAACCCCTATTTCGGGATATTACAATTCTACCCCCCTTAAAAATAATTTCGTCCTCGAAATTACTTACGAACGAACATCCGTACATTTCAATTCCCCACATATATCAATCACATATTCACAATTATACACATACGCAAACATATCCAACCTCTTTCACATTTAGCATTTTCACATATGGCCACTTCTTCATAAGCATATTTAAGCTTCAATTCCATTATGGATAACTCATACACATCACTGATAAGATCAATTGCACATATGAAAAGTCTTACCGGAGTTTCAACTATATCACATCTTACTTAACTCAAATGGGAACTCACTAACTTTCCTTATTCCTTGCAAATACGAAAGACTTGTACTTACCCGAGCATTTAGCTTATGGTAACAAACATGTTCCATCTTGTAAGTGATTCATGAATTCTCTATTATAACACATCACCGGCATTAAGCCTGCTAGGCATCAAAGCCTGAAATACACACCGGCACAAGGCCTGCTAGGCATCAAAGCCTGAAATATACACCGGCACAAAGCCTGCTAGGCATCAAAGCCTGAAATATAATATTATCAGCATCTGAATCACATTACAAGCTGACCAGAATTATAAACCATATAATTCACATCACTTGTATTTATCACCTCAATAATATTTCATGATAGATAGTCTATCCACATATCACTTGTACTTATCATTTCAATAACACTTCACGATAGAAAGTCTATCCACAGTCGGCTTTCACTATATTTATAACTAGGATTCCAATATGTACTCAAGGTTATAACTAACCTTAACAATTCAATTGCTTATAGACTTATACTTAAAATATTCTCAATTTCTGGTTTCAATACTCGCCGACACGATATTTTCCACACTGAGCACACGGACGGTCTCGATTTCCCATAGCTGGCTTAATCACATGAGCAAAACTTTCAACCTTCGGTCTTTTCCGAAGATCCTTAGATAATTTAAACAATTCAAAATTTCTTCCATCATGGTTCATATCCTTATCTCAGTTTTGTCTCATCGAGTTCTTAATCTTTTCAGCTATCTTAGCTTTTTCGACTAACACAACAAATTCTCGTTCCTGTTGAGGAACTATCAACAGTCTCAGGCTGTTCTTTAATCCGTCCTTAAACCGGACACATCGTTCATGTTTTGTAGCCACTATTCCTCGAGTATATCGACTTAACCTTAGGAATTTAGCCTCGTATTTCGCCATGGACTCGTTTCATTGAACCAGCCCCAAAAACACATTTCCTCGAAGCATCAATGTAATAAGTACTGACATACTTCCTCTGGTATGCCGTCTTGACATATTCTCAAGTGGGGTCCTCAGCCGTGACACTATCCCGAACCGTGAGCCACCATTGATACGTCTCGTCGCGAAGTAGCGCCACTATTCCTTTCACTTTTTCCTCAGGGCTCAAAACGAGCTCATCCATAACTCACTTGGTTATTTTTAACCATTATTCAATCACACTGGGTGTCACGCCTGATATATCACAGAACAAATCCGCTCCATTGGCTCAAAGTTGCTCGAAAACAATTTTTTGAGCTCTCATATTTCTCCCTCTCTAGCCACCATCTCTAAAACTCGCAGCGCAATACAACATTATTCCCTCGTCTGATCTTGCTGCTCATTATCAAAAGCTGGTGGTGGAGGTGATACCTTATTATCAACCCTTGACCCGATCTAACGAGTTCCGGTACGGCCATTTTGCCTCGACCACGTCATCTAGAACTCATCTCTTATCGTATAATCTGACTTAAAAAGTTTTATGCATTATAAATTTGTTTCACTGATTATTCGCGAACAATTTTATGGAATAAGGTATTTAGAAGTGGTTCTTTCGATCACACATAGGTTCAATTCAAGTTCGCTACTTCTTATTCAGAGAGTCACATACACGTTCATAAGCAGGGACACATTTCTTTACTACACTCTTATGGTCATTTCAGTCCTCAAATCTTATGCATTGTTTTTGAGTAGACTAGTCTTAGGGTTCGATAGCCCAAATTTTCTAATCTACAAGCCTAATTATGCCCATACAGTTCACATACTCAATATACCTCAATAGTCAGAGGTACTTACCAGGTGGACTTCGGGTCGGAGGTACAGGTGCCATGCCAGAACAAGCCCAAAATAGAAGTTCACATTTTGATAAGCCCACTTTTGAAAACTGTTTTCGGGCCCAAAACCTCAAAGCCGAGTTTTGAACCTGGCTCTGATACCAAAATGTAACACCCCAAACCCGGCCCATTTAATCCGACCGAATTTGGAATGCCACTGCGGAACACTTTCGAAAAACATTCTTACTTAAGAGATAAACCGTTTAAAATTTGTTTCCTTTAATAAAACATTTTCGTGACTTGTAATATTCTAAGTAAAAATCGGAGTTTGTTATAAACATATCGGTTTCAAGCTTTATTGAGAAAATAAAACCGTTTTCAATCAACCTTTCATATTAGGGCATAATAATAACGATACTTAACAAATGAACTGAAACACTTTAGTGGGCCTTATTACAATTCACACTAAATCAAAATACGAAAAATATCATTATTTAATTTATCAAATAAAACGTCCCTTTTCATGAAAGTCCATTTCCTCATGGCCACCTTTGTATCTTCTCCGACCCGGTCCAAGCTTACGCGCCACCTGAAAGGTTTAACAAAAATAGAGTGAGTCACCAAGACTCAGTGCATAGTTAATACACATGTCCTCACATATGGGCTTGGCCCATATTCACATAATCCATATATATATATAACAAACGATTATAAATATGCAATTATGAATAGACAATATTATAAATATGATTACGAATATACAATTACGAAGTCCAATCCATAAGTGATCCACATATCTTTCTTTTGCACATTATTTCTTAACATCGTGGCTAACCACCGATCCCATAGGGATCCACATATCAATCAGTTCACAAATTATCAATCGCGAATGTAGCACGAGGCTAGCATTAGACCACTCACATAGTGCACACCCTTTTCTCTAATAGTCACATCACAAATCTTATGCGTACGTAAATGTACCATAGCAACATTTTTACAAAAGAATTATATATATTACATAATTGGTCACATATTACTCATCACATGTCATCACTTTATTTTACATTCATCAATATTTAATTATTATCGCAAATCACTGAAAAGTTAATATCATAACCATTAACTTGATTAATCGATTACTCACCTTAGGTATCCACACTTTTAGTCTTTATTTCGGCTAACATGCACAACTCATACATTTACATAAAATAATACTTACAATACATATATCAAGCAAAAGAACAGTGCGATAACTACGCACCTGACTATAGCGAGATTCTGATTTATCGATTCTAATATCAACTAAAGCCTCGAAAGCTTCTGTTTCTTTTATTGTTTAGCCCCTAGAACACACAACCGAAATCGGCCACACTTTGTACCAAAAACATGGCCTTAGGCCGAATACCATAAGTCATTTACCTAGCTTATTTCGATCCCAAAATACTATTTGCCTTGATGTACAAAAATCCGAGAGCTCCCTTAAAGATTCCTTCCTTCAACTACACAAAAGAGCACACCAACATAGTTATTGAAGGTTCGGCCACAAGTAAACCAGATTAAGGTTTCGGCTACCACATCTTAACACTCTTCAAAACCTTCAAAACAAAAATTCTGCGAATACATAAACAAAGGCCCTCGGCCGAAATATGCATAATGCTTACCTAGCTTTTTCCAAGTCTCACATTGTTTGCTTGCTCTTGTAGATACTAAATCCCTTGAATAGCCGAAACCCGTAAGCTCTTTTAAAAGCTCCTTAACACTAGCACAATAGAAAATACATCAATATGGCCTTATACACATTCGGCCATCCCTAGAGCCAAGGTCAACATTAGGTTATTACACGGCCCAAAATATAGATTATGGCCGAAAGTCAACAATTACTCACCTTTGCTAAAAATCCGAAACTATCACTTACTTTTGGGTTTGACGAAAACCTTTGATTGTTCAAAATCTCTAGAGTTCCCTTAATGCATTCTCAAGGCTGACACATGCAAAAGAAACACGTGATCGATAGCACCTTCAAAGCAAAGACTCGACTATGGGTCCTCAATTGTAGAAGAATATTCGGCAAATGGCAACTTTGAGAGAGACTTGATTTAATCAAAGTAAAGGAAAGGAGAAGATGTGATAGAAGAAGAAAATAATGCATAAAGGGGGTCTAACTTTCGGCTTTTGTCAAATGAAAACCAAAGTGCAATTTCAGCAAAACACAATGATGAAAAAGAAGGGTTTTGAAAGAGGACATTTAGCACATACTAGCACCCTACTTAAACCGAACTACAAGCCTTTGGAGTCTCCCTAAATCGGCCAAAGCAAAAATGGCAAGACAAACGAAACAAGGAGCTTTGGTCAAGAGGAATTTGGAAATGAAGGGCAAAACAAATCAAAGCATTCGGCCATGCTTTGTTAATGACCGGCCATGCCTCACCTCTTTTCCCATGTCCTTTTGACAATTTCCACATCAAAAACAATAAAGTATTGATTTATTCTTTGCCCACATCCCAGTTCTTTTTTTTTTCCAACAAATAAAATAAGCTAACAAAATTTCCAACAAATAAAATAATACCTCTGCCGCACATGCTTTCTTTCCCCCAAGCAAAGAAAACCCATCATCATAAAAATATATTACTTGTTTATTCCTTATTCCTCCACCTTATCCATCCTATAATAAACAAAGGATTAATGTCATGCTTCCCAACGACCATGCTTCCCATTTGCTAATTTCTAACTCCAAAAATGATAGATTATACTACATAAAAATGTAGCCCAACATCATAGAAAATTTGAACATTGATTTATGAGCTGTCCATTTCTAAATTTCATCCTCCTATGCACGAGGTAATGAAATAAAAATACTCATCATCTAAATAATAAACTATCCCGTTATAAAAACAATGGTTCATTCCCATGCTCCTGCAGCTAAATAAAAAAAAATTGAAGTTACATACTTCAAAACGATTGAAATAATAAAACACTAAAGATAACACAAGCAGCAGCTCTTTATGCTGCATGCGTGCATGGGCCATGCAAGCCCTTCCCACGTCGGCGTGAAAAAAAAAGAAAACCATGTGCTGCTCCTGGGTTTCGAACCCCAGTCCTGAAACAGCCCTCTCCGCGCTTCAGCCACTCGGCCAAATTGCCTTTCATGACAATATTGCGGCACGCTTCCTTTTAAGCCTTACTTTCGCTGGTTCCGTAAGCTTTAATGTTAAAAGCAAAATAGAATTCTTTAAGTGCGAACTCCAGGACTCGAACGCGAGTCCCCTTTTGATGCAGCTCTTAAGCCAAGTCCTTAACCACTCGGCCACCCTGACTTTCATGTCAATATTGCTTGCCGAATTTCTTTTAAACCTTACCTTGCCAGTTCCCAGGTCTGAACGTTAAAATGAAAATAAAGCGCATCATGCGCGATTCCTAGGACTCGAACGCAAGTTCTCGAGAGGGTCTCCTAGCTGCAAGCATCCCAACCACTCGGCCAGTGTTTATTTCATGCCAATAGACACGCCGAAAATTCTTTTAAAACCTCCTTTAAAGCAATACCATTTTCTAAAAACAAAACACTTATGCCGCGCCCTCGACTCGAACTCCAGACGTTATGGAGTTATGTCGAAGCCCCAAAGTGGCGCATAGAAGCCACTCGGCCAGGGCATTTTATATTCCTCAATCTTACAAAATTTTTACTTAAGGCCTTCCTTGCCCAAATTTCCACTTTTAACCCTAAATTTTCAAAATTTTCAAAAGTGTCCCATTTTAATCCGGGAGTTTTAGGAACTCCAAAAACACATTAAAACCACTCTTGAGGCCTAATACACTCGAGTTATTTTCCAAACTCGTAACCCCTATTTCGGGATATTACAGAGGGTTCATCAGGTCAAGTGTGTTCCCATGGGGAGCACCAGTTCTATTTGTAAAAAAGGATGGCACGATGAGAATGTGTGTAGATTATCGTCAGCTAAATAAGTTGACTATAAAGAATAAGTATTCACTTCTGAGAATCGACGACCTATTTGATCAGTTTCGTGGGGCACCCGGATTCTCTAAAATTGACCTTCATTCTGGGTACCATCAGCTAAAGGTTAAAGAGGCTGATGTGTATAAGATTACTTTTAGGACTTATTAAGGCCATTACGAGTTCCTAGTCATGCCAGTCATTTTAACGAACGCTCCGGGTGCAGTTATGGATCTGATGAATTGAGTGTTTCAGCCGTATTTGGATCATTTTGTCGTGGTTTTTATCGAGGATATTTTGATTTATTCTAAAACTAAGGATGAACATGTTGAACACCTTAAAGTAGTTCCATAGATACTCCATGAAAAACAACTATATGCTAAGTTGAGTAAATACGAGTTTTGGTTGTAAGAGGTTACCTTTTTGGGGCATGTTGTTTCTACTAAAGGGATCTGAGTTAATCCTAAAAAGATTGAGGCGGTGATTGAGTGGAAACAACATAGAAATGTGTTTGAGATCCGCAGCTTCCTTGGTTTGGCGGATTGCTACTGGAGATTTGTTGAGGGCTTTTCACTTACTGCAGCTCCTTTAACTAAGTTGTTGTGTAAAAAATACACCTTTTTGTCTAATGAGTAGCAAGTGAACTTTGAGAAGCTCAAGCCCGTTTTGACTCAGGAACCTATTCTAGTACAGCTTGAATCTGGTAGAGAATTCGTAGTCTACAGCGATGCTTCGCACATCGGATTAGGCTACATTTTGATGCAAGATGGTAAAGTTGTGGCTTATACGTCCCAAAATCTTAATTCACATGAAGGCAACTATCCCACGTATGATCTTGAGTTGGCTGCAGTTGTCTTCACTCTAAAAATCTGGAGGCATTATCTGTATGGTGAGAGGTGTATCATTTACACCGATCACAAGAACCTCAACTATCTGTTGACTCAAAAGGAGTTGAATCTTAAGCAACATAGATGGATTGAGTTGCTTAAGGATAAGTACCATCCGAATAAGTCCAATGTGATAGCCAATGTTCTTAGTCATAGAGCAATGATTAATCTAAAGGTGATGTTTGCTCGTCTAAGTCTATTTGATGATAGTAGTCTGTTGGCCGAGTTGCAAGTTAAGCTAACATGGATTGACTAGATTTGGGTTGAACAGTTGATTGATGATTCTCTGATTCTACAATTTTGATAGGTTGAAATAGGTGAAACTCATGATTTTGGGCTAAATAGAGATGAGGTTCTGTGTTTTTATGGTCCGGTTTGTGTACCTAACGATTCAGAGTTAAGGTAATTGATTCTATGGAAGCGCATAGTAGCCCTTATGCTATGCATCTCGGTGGTAATAAGATGTATAGGGATCTCCGAGTATTGTACTAGTAGCACAATTTGAAACTGGATGTCATTGTTTTTGTCTCTTATTGTCTGATGTGCCAGCAAGTTAAGGTTGAACACCAACTGCCTTCAGGTTTGCTTCAACGTATTAATATTCCCCCTTTAAAACGGGAGAAAGTAACTATGGATTTTATTAGTGGGTTGCCCTTGACACCAGCTAAGAAAGATACTGTTTAGGTCATCTTAGATCGAATGACTAAGTCGACTCACTTTCTTCTAGTTAGGACAGATTACTCGCTACCGAAGTTGCTAAGCTATGTGTATCTGATATTGTATGACTGCATGGGGTTCTTATTTTGATCATCTTTAATAGAGACCTGCGTTTTACTTTACAGTTCTAGAAGAAACTCCACGAGGCACTGGGCACTCGATTGGACTTCAGCACTGCATACCAACCTAATAGACAGTCTAAGAGAGTTATTCTGATTTTGAAGGATATGTTACGGAGTTGCGTGATCGACTTTTGAGGTAGTTGGAAGGAGTTTCTACCACTGGTTGAGTTTGCATATAATAGCAGCTTCCAGTCCAGTATACATAGGGCACCTTACGAAGCTCTGTATGGTCGTAAGTGTCATACCCCTCTATGTTGGACCAAGTTAGGTGACTGTCGGGTTTTAGGTCCTGAGCTGGTTTCTAAAATTGAAGATAAGGTTAGACTAATTCGGGGTCGTCTTAAAGAAGCTTTTAATTGACATAAATCGTATTCGGATATGAGCAGGCGATATATGAGTATTCTGTGGGTGATTAGGTTTTTCTTAAGGTATCTCATTGGAAAAAGATCCTCCGATTTGGACGTAAGGGCAAGTTGAGCTCGAGGTTCATTGGGTCTTATTATAGTCTAAAACATGTTAGACCTGTTGCCTATCAATTGAGCTACCTTTGGAATTAGATTGTATCCACGATGTGTTCCAAGTCTCTATGTTGAGACGGTACCGATTTGACCCATCTCACGTTGTTCCCGTTGAGGAGATAGAGGTAAGACTGGATCTGACCTTCGAGGGGAGTCTGTTCAGATTCTGGATCAAGTCGTTAAGGTCTTGAAAAGGAAAACCGTTCCTCTGGTTAAGGTCCTGTGGTAGAATCATGACACCGAGGAAGCCACTTGGGAACCCTAGGATTCAATTTGACAACAATACCCTTATTTGTTTAAATCAGGTAAATTTCAAGGTCGAAATTTCTCTTCGGGGAAGAGAGTTGTAACGCCCCAAAATTTGACTTTAGTTCATTAAACTCTGTCTTAATTAAGTACCTACTTCAGTGGTTAAGTGTCCTATTTATGTGCTTGAAGTTTGGGGTTCAAGTCCTACTTTTGGAAACTTTGCTACTTATTTTGAATCAACCCTTACCTTTGAACTTTCAACTTAAGATTAATTCTATGTAAACTTGTGCCAACGATAGGCTTAGGGGTTTAGTGGTTAAATGCCTATATACCATTTGGTCTTGTGTTCAATTCTTTGCGAAAGCTATGAGAAAGTATTTTATGTTATTTTATAAAAGTTAGTCTATTTAAAGGTAATTAAATTTCCTTTATTTTTTTAGAATTCCTTTCACATTTTTTCTTCCTTTCAAGAGTTTCTTTTTTTTTTCTTTTCTAGTATTTTATTTTTCTTCCTCTATTGATCTTGCTGCTGATTTGTCAAGGAAATTGTGTTGTTTTTTGTGCGATTGAAAGGTTAATAGCGTAAATTCTGTTGTGAATTTTTATAATGTTTTCTTTGGCTCGTTATTTGTCAAAAGTGGGTTTTTCTGCTGCTTCATTCAATTTCTTCGTTTAAGTGTTCAATTGGTTCTCTCTCATAGGCAAAGGGGTTAAGAATCAAGATCCTATAGTGTTTTAAGTCCCATCCTGCTGTCTTCGTGCAAGGGTAAGCATTAGTTTTCATTTCAAGTCTTTGAGTCGAAGTGTTTCGACGTAGTTTCGGTTTCAATTGTTAGTTTAGAGAATTGGTTTGATTAATTCATCTGATTGGTTAGAGTAATGATTCTTTTAGGTTTCAAGATCATCTCTGTTGCTTCTACGTCAAACCCGTATCAGGTGTGTAACAAAAACCTGAGAATTTTACAAAATGCAAAAGTCAAAATCCATGGCTGTTGATTCCACAAGGCCATGTGGTAGGTCATGTAAGCCACACGGCCGTGTACCAGCCGTGTGGTAGGTCATTAAGACACTAACTTGGGTCACATGGGCATGTGACACGGCCGTGTGCCCAGGCCGTGTTAAAGACTATTTTGATTTTGAGTCACACGAGCAAATGACAAAGGTGTGTGTCTAGACTGTGTAACTCTCTAACTTGAGTCACAGAGGCATGTGTTAGACCGTGTAACTTTTTAACTTTGGTTACATGACCATGTGCTAGGCCATGTGACAGTTCATGTAAGACATTGATATGAGCCACATGACCGTGTATCAGGCCGTGTGAACCACACGGGCCAGCTACTTAAGCCGTGTGAATCCACATGGGCGTGTGGGCCAAAATTTTGAAATTTTCCCTAAGGCCATAAATGTCATTCAGATCGAATGTAGGCCTTCCACAGGGCCTTCATGATCTGAAATAAGATATAAAACTTGATATATGATGATTTGATGCTGTATAATCTGTTATTTGTAAATATATTTGATGTGATATTTGTTAAGTGATATGATCTGAATCTGTATCACTTCATATATGACTCTGATATCTGTTAGCTTCGCATTTGCATTGGGATAAGTTGTGCTAAAAGAGGAAGTGTGGGCAGTTTAATTATCTGTCAATTCTGGTGGCTAAACCACATATATATATGCAGACTTGAAACGTCGAGACATTGAGTATTCTGTTGGTGATAAGGTATTTCTTAAAGTATCGCCTTGGAAGAAAATCTTGAGATTTGGTCAAAAGGGAAAGCTGAGTCCACGTTCCATTGGTCCGTATGAAATCACAGAAAGAGTAGGATCAGTAGCATACCATTTTACATTGCCACCAATGTAACACCCCAAACCCGGCCTAGACGTTATGGCCGAATATGGCTTGTCACATTAAAGTGTTTTTCGAAAACCATGTTTTCATTGAAAATCCTTCTTGAATTTTAAAACTTCTTGCCATTTAAAACTTGTACAAAACCTCAGTTTGCGTTTGTTTATTTTCAATCGTGGTTTATTAGAAAGTTATTCCCTTTTAAAATGTTATTACCTTTAAAACCTTATTTGTTGTGGAAGCTTAATTTTAAACAAATGATTTACGAAAACGTGATATTTAAAAATTGAGTTGCGAAAACGTAGCATTTGAAAAACAGTTATTGTTTTAGAAAACCGCAATCTACTTTTAACAGATAGAAAACGTAATAAATTGAAAATCCCAAATTAAAAACCAGAAATTAAAAGAGGCCTTATTACAACCCAATAAGAAAGCGGTTTAAGTAAGGTAAATTAGACTACTAAAATTTAAAGCTGTTCGTAGTGTGGCCACCTCTGAGTCCTCCAGTACGTCAAACCGCCTATTAAGGATTACCTGAAAAATTAAAAATAAGGGGTGAGTTTACGAAAACTCAGTGTGTACAACCCTCATTGATAGTAAAGCGTGCATCACATCAATCTAGGCCTAAGCCCATTATAGTAACGGTGGTATTTGGGCCTTAGCCCATAATAGCCTCAACTGGGCCTGAGCTCACATCTCAATCAAATCAGATCATGCAATGCACAAATTCCCAACCAACCCTGCACTCCGAATCCCTTCCAACCCTACACTCCTGTGGGGATTTAATCGGCCCACCCATCCCTACACTCCTTATGTAGCACCGGATGCAGCACTAACCAATATTGCAGCAGAGTTGCTAATCTCATAATCTGCTTAAAGCCATCAGTGGATCCATAGTCGTCAAGCGACCATGCGACCCTAACAAATCATACACTTCCTCCAAATCAATGATCCCATCCCCTATGCAACATAATATCACATGAATGCAAATATACTATAAATGGCATACAATAACAATCATATAACATGTAGGGGCATTTTAATCATTTTACCCTATGGGGGTATTTCGATCATTTTACAACCTTCTGAAGGCTACAGTCGCTTCGAGGGACACAAATAACCCATTTGGTCAAAACAATGTAAATGGGCTCAAAGCCCAGTTTTCGGCCCAAGTGGCCCAAACTCTCGTGTGGCCCAGTCGGCCCATTTTCAATCACGGTTATGTGAACATTATAGCCCAGTTCAATTTCTGCCACTTTTCATAAATTTAATCCGTGTGGGACCCAAGAGCCTATTGGGCCCACACGGCCCATATTGGCCTATAATAGCCCAAGAGCATGAGAGCGCTCATGGTGGCCTCTATAGACTAATAATGCCCATGTTCTTAGGCTCGGTTCACCACACGCACGACCGCACGCTCGTGTGGCATCATACGCCATACTTTTAGCTTTTCAGCATTCTGCCAATTTATAGTTGGCGTGGTGTGTGTACACACCTTGTTAGAGAAAAACGCAGTAGCCCACGAGCGTAGAACCTATATTCAATTAAGGTATTCGGTTAGCCATTCCATTAATAAGATTTAACAGGCCTACAGAAGTCGAACCCAAGACTAATACTTACCTTAACTGAATCGGCTTATACTTCTTAAGCCGTTTGATTATGAATCGATCTAACCTCCTTGTGGTTTATCTGTACCACAACCATTATTACACATCAATATCCAATAACCAAGGTTAATCAAATACTAACCTTAGGACAACACACGGCCAACAAGAGAATTAGCATTCGGTCAATGATTGAAAGCACAAACCACTTACCCCTAGCAACTGGCCAATAAATAAATTGCACTCAGACAACCCTCAAGAGAAGAACAGATTCGGCACTTCAGAGGCTAGAGCAACAGATGGAGGAAAGGTTAATATTCAGTTACAAGGACAGGGTATATTTGGCTACAACATTCAGCCACAAAACCAACGAACCTTTGATGATGCAGATTAAAGCAGATAGGGAGGAAGAGAATCGGTCAAGTATAGCAATCAAATGTCGACCAAATCAAAAGAGAAGAAGAAGAAAAGATAACTAATATTCGGCCTAATTCTAGATTAATAAAGAATACTCAAAGTTGACAGAGATGAAAATTTGCAGAAAAAGAAATAAAGAGAAGGAGAATTCGGTTATAGATAAGTGAGAAAGAGAACTTAGAATGAGTAAGAAAGGAGGGAGAGAAGAGATTGGTTCGGTCAAATTGAAAAACAGGCAAAGCAGAAAAGTGCCAAGAGGAGGAGAATAAAAGGAGAATCGACACAAGCAGCAATTGTTGCAAAGAAAGATAGCAGAGGAAAGGGGTATTGCTCGATCTTGGCAAAAGGAAAAAAAACGAACAAAAAGAGCCAAAAGACGAAATGGCTAAAAAGAAAAATGGCATCCCTATCATACACTATCCAAATTTGCACAAAGAAGTAGCACAATTCGGCTACAACACTCCTCTCCTTCAAATCCCTTGAAAATATCCTCAAATCCCTCCTGGATATCCTCCATGATCCACTCCTTAAATCACTCATTTGACTCATTCAAAGTCTCCAACACAGAGTTCGAATCCAACACCAACTCTTGCCCACTCATTAGCAAATTAAATAATCCCATTTGCATGTAGTGAGACTTGAACCTATGACCTTCTTGCCACACCTGTGACACCACCTCCTTGCCACACCTGTGTCGCCATCGTGCCACTACACCACTAACTCTTTTGTGTCTCTTTTTAACTACCATTATTTAAAAGGCTTAAAACCAGGAGTCAGCTTACCCTAATGCTAAAAATAAAAATTTTCCATATGACATGGCTTGAACCCAGGACTTCATAGAAGCTCCTTAACCTTCCAAAATCACTCACCCAGTAGATCTAACATGCAATTGTGTCGTTCTCTTGTTCTAAAAAGTTTTAAATGCTCCCATTCCCAAGGCCCAGTTCTTCTAGGCCCAAAATTCGGGGCGTTACAACCAAAATTATAGAAGATTCATGATGTTTTTAACGTTTCTGTGCTCAAAAGATACATATCAGACCCTTCACATGTTATTTCGACAGAGGATATTGAAATCCAACCTGATTTGTCATATGAAGAAGAGCCAATTGAGATTTTAGCACGAGAGATTAAAGAGTTACATAATAAACGAGTTCCATTAGTGAAAGTATTATGGCAAAGCCATAATATTGCGGAAGCAACTTGGGAACCAGAAGAAACTATGAGATCTCAGTACCCCCACCTCTTTTCAGGTAAATTTCGAGGACGAAATTTATTAAGGGGGAGAATTGTAATGACCCGATAATCAAGTAATCAAAAAGTGTATTTTTGGGTCTTCATTTTCGTAAAACGGATTCGTAAATATTTATTAAAAATATTTACGAAATTAGTTGTGTGGTTAATTAGGTTTTAGTTAGGAAAAATTAGTTTGAATTGAGGGTAATTAGGTATAAGGACTAAATTGAATAAAGGGTGAAAGTTTAATTATAGAATAGAGAAAATTAAAAGGACTAAATTAACAATTAAGCCATAAGTGACAAGTGTGTGGTAATAGTGAAATACATGTGGTAAAATAAAATACATATATTTAAATATTAATTATCTATTTACTTATTATTTAAGTAAATGTTATAAAATATTATGATATTATTATATTATATTGTTAAAATTTAAAAAATAAATAAAATAATAAATAAACAAAGAAAATGAAATAAAAAAAACATAGCAAACGAAACAGAAAAGGGAAGGAAAGAAAAAGAAAAGGAGAATTAGGGTTTTTAAGGTTCCAAGTTCAATTGGTAAGTTAATTTAGCTCCTTTTCTAGTAATGTTTGAGTTTTTGGAATCCTAGAATAAAATACTACTTGATTTTAGTTGAAATTTTGAACGTTAATGAATTTTTAGATGTTGTTCATGTTGAATAAATTGAAGTGTTAGGGGTTAAATTGATAGAATTTTAAGTTAGAATTGAGAAAAGGATTGAATTGTAAAATAAATTATAAGTTTTGAGTAATAGGGACTAAATTGGAAGAATTTCAAAAATAGGGATTTATGGTGAAATTAGAGAGTTAAATTTAGTTTTAAGTGTTAATTGAATGAAAGTATAGAACAAATTATGAAGAAAATAAAGTTAGTTTTGGTTAGGGATTAAATTGGAATTTAGGAAAAAGTTAAGTATAAATTTAAATATTTGATGTGAATAGGTGTTGTATTGATAATTTTTAATTATTTCGATTTCCGTAGCTAACGTTGAGTCGGAGACCTCGACTAAGAAAGGAAAAGACAAAGTTAACGAGGAGTAGCTTAAGAATTCTAGTTTGTATTTCTATAATTAACGAGGAGTAGCTCGAGAATTCAGGTTTGTGTTTCTATAATTTAAATTTAGCAATTATTATTTGTAACACCCCAAACCTGACCCCAAAAGTTGGGCCCGAATCTGGAGTGTCACATTGAAGTGTTTTTCGAAAACCATGTTTTCATTGAAACCCTCCTTAATATTTAAAAACTAAAGTCTCAGTTTGTGTTCGTTCAATTTCAAAACGTGGTTCATTGAAAAGTTAATCACTTTTAAAAACGTTATTAACTTCATTGAAAGTCTCTTTTAGTTACGGAAGCTAATTTAAGGTAAAAAAGTTTAAAACGTATGTTTTTAAAAACAGTAATTGGGTTGAAAACTCGTCTACATCTAACAAATATAAAACGTAACAAAAACCCAAATTTAGAATTAAATCCAGAGAGGCCTTATTACAGAAATTAAAACCAATAATAGAATTTAAAACATATATTAAGTCCAAAGCATAACAATCACAGACGTGTGGTCACCTTTGAGACCCTCGTAGCACCGATCCTCCTAACGCTGGGGATTACCTGCACAGTAAAAAACGGGGTGAGTTTACGAAAACTAAGTGTGTAATCCCCTTACTAGAGTAACAGCCAGTATACAGAAACAGAAACCGAAACAGTCTGGGCCAAAGCCCTTTAACAGTAACTGTATAATCCAGTTCAGAGCATACGTGGGCCAAGCCCACTACAATATCATTTGGGTCACAGCCCATAACAGAATCAATTGGGCCTAGCCCAAACCAATAATAAAACTAGTGGCCTAAGCCCAGTAAAGTGGCAGATCTTGTAAACAGATATGCAACTGTATGAGGATGCATCCAACCCCGATCCAGCAACACACCACCCGTACCAACCCTACACTTACGTGGGGATAAAATTGACCCACCCAGCCAACACACCAAGCTTAGCACCGGTTGCAGAACTAAGTCAACAGAACGTCTCAGCGCTATGGACAGAACGGCTAAAAGCCATAAATATCGCAGCAACGCTGCCAGTTAACAGAACGGCTAAAAGCCATAAACAGAATGGTTATAAACCATAATCAGGATGGCACAAAGCTATCGGTAACTGTAACAAGTTTGGCACATAGCCATCAGCGACGGTAATATAATCGACATAGAGTCATTAATATATATGTTAGGCACATAGCCACGGGTAAATACGATTGGCACAAAGCCATAATCAAGATGGCGCAGAGCCATATTTAGGTTGGCACAGAGCCAAAATCAGATTACGAGGCTTTAAGCCGTCTGTCGGTGTAACATCCTGGAATTAGGGACTCTGCATTTTTGTGTTGCTGTGTGTTTGGCATGTTTTGTTTGTTAATTTGGTGTGTTTGGGGGTCCCAAGAAGGCTCGGGGTTAAGCTTGAGTCTTGGTAAAAATTTTGTTTTTAGACACTTTAGGGGAGAGCTAGCTAAGGTAGGCCTTAAGGGTAATTAATTACGTCTTGTTAACACAAGAAGGAAGGTGGTAAAGTGGCTAGGAGACGCCACTTAGAGTGCAGGGAAGTGGCGTCACAAGGGTGATGCAGTAGGGAGGAGGTTCGAATCCACAAGCCTCACTTTGGAGCTTTATTTTTGCGCCTAGGGAGCTAGCGTGGTGGATTCAGCAAGGGCTCTTCAAGGTTGAGTGTTGAAGGAGTCAAATTGTTTGAATGGGTCAACAAGGTTTGAATGAGTGAAGAAGAGTGAAAGGGGGAGAAAATCAAGGGATTTTCAAGTTGGTGGAGTGGTGGCCGGTTGTGGGAAGCTTGAAGAGGGGGAAGAAATTGGTTTGGTGCTAAGCTAAGGTGTGTGCCGAAATTCTTAAGGCTTGTGGCACTTGGTTTTTCTTTTTCGGTAGGGTTCAATCGGTCATAGCGGTGTGGCATTGTGCCGTTTAGTGGCTAGCATTTTTGAGGGTGGAGTTGAGCCAAAACCGTCATTTAAGTTTCTTTTCTCCTTGGTACTTTGGGCCATTTGCATTCATGTTATGTTGCTTTACCAAAGAAACTGTGGCATCTTTTCTTTCAACTCTTATTCTCTCATCATTCTTTTTCTCTCCTCATATCTTCCTATAGCCGAAACCCTTCTCTGCATCTTTTCTTTTTCTTGCGCTTCACTTTCTTTTCCCCTCTTTGGCCAAAATCTCCTGTTTGATCACTTTCATCTTCCCTGTTTCTATCATTTTGTTCCTTGCCGAATCTTCTTCATCTTCTTTCTGTTTCTTTGAAGCACCATGACCGAATCTAAATCAACTCCCATCTCCCTTCTTGCAAGCCGAAACCTTGCATCTGTTCTACTGTCACCCTATTGTTTCTCTCTTAGCCGAATAGCCCCTGTTATCCCAAGCAAATCGATTCCACTCTGCTTCTGGATTGTTGAAGGTAAGATCTTATTTTCTCTTTTCGGTTGAAAGCCGGATATTTTCCCTTCTTTTGGCTCCTCTCTTTTTCTTCTCGGTTCTCTATATTCTTCTTCTCTAACCGAACCCCTAGTTCTTTGGCAATGCGAATCAATGCCACTCGTGTAGCCTAAGGCGTGAAGGGGCTACTCACTGCTACCAAAACGATCTTGGCTGTTTGTCAACAATATCATAAGCCGAACGTTTGGAGTTCAAAGCCCAAGAAGCGATTGGTTTCTGAACCTTACCTTCCATTCGGGTTTAAGGTAAGGAGCCTCTGTTGTTCTTTATGTGAACCTTTGTTCTTTATTTGGCGTTAATTGAATCTTTTGGCAGCAAATCAAGGTTCTCTTTGACTCTGATCAAGTCTGTTTCATGGATACAAGAAATGGTCAAGCTGAGGAGGGGAGCGTATCCGTAATCCCTACTCCTAAATTCAAAAGGCGAGCTGTGTCGGCGGTTCGGGATTTTATGCCGGGCTGTGGCAGAGAACCGACGTCTGCTTGGAATAGGCAAATAGTCGTCGTCCCTGCTAGCGAAAGCGTCGACGTAGAAAGCCTAGTGTTACGTGTTATCAGGTGTGTATTTCTCACATGCCTTCTTCGTTGTTGTGTTATTAACTGTAAAGGCTGAAAGCCGAAATGACTAATGTGATAAGCGAAATACCCTTATGGGTAAGGTTGGAGACGCCGGGTAAGTTCTTTGATGTTTATATTCTTGATAGTATGCATGTATGTATTTTTGATGTTATGCATGTATGAAATATTATCTGTTACACATTGTGATATTGGTTGCATACATATTGTGCACGAAATAAAGAGCATGGGCTCGGGATTGAATGAAAGGAGGAAGGAGAATTAGTGACTACTGTCTCGAGTGGTCTAAGTACCACGGTGGTTGAAACCACTAATACTTTAATCAGTGACTCGTCTCGGTGGTTAAGTACCACAGTGGGTTGGCCCCACGTATGCGTAATTTATCAGAGATCGTCACGGTGGTCTACGACCACAGTGGGTTGGCCCCACGATTACATGTTATAGTGACTTTATCACGAGTGGTCTAGGACCACGGTGGTCATGAACCACAGTGGCATAATGCCACGGGTGTTTGGATGGAGAGCTAAACCAGGTTGGGTTGCATTACATGCATGTGACATGTGCCGTATTGGGTGGGCTAAGGCCCAGTTTGAGTTAGACGGGATTTACACACTGAGTCTCGATGACTCACCCCTTTGCTAATTTTGTAGGTAATCAGTAGATGGCGGGTTTTGGGCCAAGACGGACTCGTGGTGGCCATGCGTTGCGATTTCTCTAGTAAACTCGAATTTTATTTTAAATTTATTTCTATTTTGGGATTTTAATCTGTAATAAGGCCGCTTTAACTTTATTTCTATCTTGGGGATTTTGTTTATACGCTGATTTTATCATAGAAAACACTTTCACAAAAATTAAAAAGGATATCGAAGCTTTAAATTATTTCGAGGTCACAATCATCAGATAGGTTAAAACCATAATACTATAATAGATCTAACGTTTCCACAATATAAATGGAACAGTAGCTCAACTTCATTAATATTTTTCAAATAAAAGAGGAAAACCAATGGTGGCTCCAATATCAACCAGTGTAATAACACAGTTTCTATAATTTGTGTTCCATATTACCAAATTCCCATGATCAAATCAGAATTCATAATAGTAGTAAGTATAATTACAATTGACCAATGAATATCTTTCACAGATAAACCATGTTTGACTAATAAAATGATTTGTAACAGTCCATTTTTCAGTGAAATTGGAATAGTGGTTTCGGGACCACAAATCTTATCCAAAAATAAAGTTTTTTTTATTATATTATATTGTCTGTATTATGATAGACGTGTCGTATGAAAATTTTGATACGAAAATTTAATCGATTAAGTGTTTAATTACGAGAAAGACTAAATCGCATAAAATGTGAAAGTTGAATTCTAGTAGCTACAAAGATTAAATAGCTATGGAATTCAAAAATAGAGGTCCTTATAGGGTAGTTAGACCATTAAAGAGAAGTATGTAGATTTTTGGTGACTCATCCATGGAAAAATTAGAAAAGAGTGGGAACTAAATTGGAAATTGAAATAATTAATTAATTAAAAAGATGATAAAAGATATCATCTTATTATTTTGTCATCTTCAACCCCAAAATTATATGGAACCCTAGGAGAGAGAGAGAAAACTTTAAAGGCTTAATTGGGTAAGTTTTCTTGTCCCATTTTTAGTAATTTTGATATTTTTGAAACCGGGATAGTCTAATCTATCTATTTGGGGAATTAATTTGTAAAGTTTTCAAAGTATGGAAAATGGGTCATGGATGTATATGCTGAAAATTTGAAATTTATGGTAGAAAATGAAAGGTTGTTGATAGATAAACAACTTTTACAAAGTGATTTTTGATGAAAACATTATTTAGGGACTAAAATGCAAAGTTATGAAATTTGATGAAAAATTTTGAATTTTTATGAATACATGTGTTGTAAATTTTAAGATGGGATTTTGGTTAGGCTTGGAATAGGGAGTAAATTGCATAAATTTCATTTTTCCAACCTAGGGACGAAATAAGAATTTATGGAAAAGTTAGGGGCAAAATGGTAATTTTGCCTAGGACGTAAATTGAGTCCAAATGAATACAAAATATGAGAAATTTATGATTAAAGATATTTATATAGATCCGAAAAACATGAATTCGAGGTTAGATCAAGGAAAAGAAAAGGTTTCGAATTAGTAGATTACTTACGCGAACAAGTGTCGAGGTAAGTTCGTATAACTTAATCGAGCATGTAATGTTGTGTTTGTATGTAATGTGACTTATATTAATATGCATTGCTTGAATGCTATAATGGAAAATTTAATACATGCTTGAAATGATGAAAAAGGGGTTAAGTCCTGATTGAATATTGAATTCTGATGAATATATGCGCTTTCCCGAAACGAATAAGGTCCCGCATTTGTTGTGGACGAGATTTAGCTCAGATGAGTAATCCTATTGACCTTGTTATAGAAAGGATTTAGCCCAGACGGGTAATCTTGGTATAATACCTCTCGAGTATATGTTATGATTAGGGTTTAGCCTAGATTGGTAATCCTAATTGAGCTCTTTTGAGCATACATTATATAAAGGATTTAGCCTGGACTGGTAATCATGTTATATGATATGTGGCTCGAGAGTGTGTTTCTTGATTAAGTGCCCTAATGGGTACCCTCAAATAAGAATTGATGGATTATTGAATCGTACACCCCGAGTGTACTACTTGAGTATCCATCGAAATTTCAATGATTCAACGGACATAAAACTCTTGACATGGCATGAGAATTATGAGATGAAATGATAATGTCTTGAAAGAGTATTGCATGATGAGTTCATCTATCCTTACTTGATGTATATGTAAACCTTATGACTAACATGTTTGATTGGATGCATGTGTTCAGGTAATTTTTCCATATGGATGGAAAACATGTTATTGTATGCTTAGATTTAATAAACGGGATTGGTATGTTTAGTTTCCGTTATATGAACTTACTAAGCATGTAATGCTTCCTCTGTCTTATTTTCCCCTGTTTTATAGTGCTCGAAAGCTCGCGAAGGTTGGAGATCATTGGAGCATCGTCACACTATCAACTAGCTTATTTTGGGTATACTTAGTAAGATCATTTTGGTACAATGGCATGTATAGGACAACTTGACCATTAGTGGCCTGATAATGATGCTTGTAATCTAGCCGTTGGAATGGCTAGTAATGGTAGTTTTGATATACTTGTAATGTCATGCTATGGTAGCTAATTATATGTTAAGTAGTTGATCAATTTATGTCTAATATATGGAATGAACCAAGGTAAGATTGTAAGCATGTATGTATGTAATGGTATGCCATGATGAATGATGAAATTTGTCTAATTTGACTGCTTCGAATGGTTGGTATTGGACGCTTGTTTCAAGTGCAGGACATGGGTGTGATATTGGGTGAGAAATGAAGCTAGAAATGGCTTTATTTTGTCCACACAGACGTGTGTCTAGACCGTGTGTAACACACGGCCGGGTACACGAACGTGTAGTTAGGTCATGTGTCCCCTGCACCTTTATTTTGAGAAACAGAATGCTCAGAATTGAGCACTTAGGCAGAGACACGTGCGTGTGTCTCAGCCGTGTGTGCTACACGGCTTAGAACATGGGCGTGTGTCTTGGCCGTGTGAAACCTGTACCTAACTTCGAATTGAATTAATTAACCACAAGACCTAGCACACGGGCGTGTGGCATGGTCGTGTGCACAAGTTAGAAAGTTACATGGGATCGAACACGACCTGTAGCACAAGTGTGTCCTAGGGTCACACGGGCGTGTCCCTTGGACCACACAGGCGTGTGAGCCCTGCGCCCTGGAAAATTTTTAAAATTTCACGAAAAATTCTTAGAGTTCCTAATTATGTTCTGACTCGATTCTATTGCTCATATTGGGCCTCGAGGGTCCAATTAAAGGACATTTTAAATTACTCGGTTTATAAATAGTAATTTAAATAAATTATTTGTAAAATGTTTTAAAAGTTTCAGTAATGCTTTAAAACCCTATTTTGACAATGAATATTGGTTAAGGGTGTTACATTTAGTGGTATCAGAGCTACGGTTTAATCAATTCTCGAATTTGACGTATCAAACACGAGTTTAGCTATACATGCCATTATATAATTTGTGATAGTGTGATGACTCCTGCTCATTTTAAATGTGTTTTTCATATAGTAATTTGTCTGAGGGCCGAGGTGAGGAGGCAAAACAGGCCTTCTTTCAATTAATGAATGAGTGGTTTATCGAGCACTTGAGAACAAATCCCGATGTACAACGACCTCCCCTACCTGCTCCTCAACCGATTCCTGAAATACCACTGGGTGCTGAACATGTTAGAATTGGTAAGCCTCCGATAGATAAAATCCACAAGCATGGGGTGGAAGAATTTAGAGCTACCGCAGATGATGATCTGGAAAGGGCTGAGTTTTGGCTAGAAAATACTATCCAGGTTTTTGATGAATTATCCTGTACACCTGTCGAATGTCTGAAATGTGCAGTATCTCTACTGAAAGATACAACTTATCATTGGTGGAATACCATAACTTCAGTTGTAACACCCCAAACCCGGCCCATACACCACGGCCGAATTTAGAATGCCACTGCAGAAAAACGTTTGAAAAGAATTTGACTTAGTAGTGAAAACATGAAAATCTGTTGTTGGTAAATCATCTCGTATTTAGAACTCTAAGTAAAACTTTGATGTTACAAATTATTCGGATTTAAAACTTTAACATATACTTTTAAAATATAAGTTGCTAAAAATAAAATCATGTCCAAATAGTAATTTAATCGGCAATCCAATTAAAACATAGTAACAACTTCAAATAGTTTAAGTGGCCCTTATTACATCAAATAATTATTCAAAAATACTTAAAATAATAAATGCGTAGAACAATTAAAATATCTTCTGCGTGAAATAAATAAATATAACTTCTGTATGGGCCACCTCGTATCCACTCCAACCCGGTCCAAGCATCACGTATTACCTGCGATGTGGGTAAAATTTGGGTGAGTCCAACAGACTCAGTGTGTAATTAGTCCACTGAATTCCACCCACATGGGCTTAGCCCACAACCAAACCATATCATATAATAATGCAAGTTATCCACATAATTCCATATATTGGGCTTGGCCCATTATCACATTAATCCTCATGTCAAATAATCAAGACAAATAATTCACATGATTGCACTTATTGGGCTTGGCCCATATCCACATCAGATATCATATAATAAGGCACTTTGTCCACATGAGACAACATATTGGGCTTGGCCCATTTCCGCACTAATCCACATCACATGT
This sequence comes from Gossypium australe, assembly GCA_005393395.2. Lineage (NCBI taxonomy): Eukaryota > Viridiplantae > Streptophyta > Magnoliopsida > Malvales > Malvaceae > Gossypium > Gossypium australe. Next base: position 45,352,687 of record CM016618.1, on the reverse strand, counting down.
TTATGCAAAGTGCACCCAACCCAGCCTAGGGTCCATCCTCTACACACCCAAGTACCCAGCCACCACACACCAGGGGATTACTAAATCGCCCTCCAACCTCTACACACCAATTTGGCAATTAATGCCGTCCACGTGAACTAAATCACAAATAATCCACAACGCGACCTCAGTCAGCGCCAATCCACGATGTAGCTCGTAGCTAACATCAAAACCACGATGAGGCACATAGCTACTCATCAAACCACGATATGGCACATAGCCTATATCAACCACGATGAGGCACAGAGCCACTCATCAATTCACGTGAGGCTCGTAGCCATCACTAAACCACGTACTTCGAGTACACCCTGTCCTTCTTTCATATTAATTCCCCACCCCATGCACATGCAACATACCATAATGTCATGATGAATAATGCATGTACATGTTATTAAGGTATTTAATCACATAAGCACATTAATAACCACATTCAATCACATTTCCATAGGCATATTCATAGTCTCATCAATACTTAATACTGACCTGGTTATCGACATACCCCTTAAGGGTATCCATTTCATAATGATCACTGCACTTATTAGCACATACATAACACATACAAATATAAGCATATACCCGGAAAATGGTGGGTTAATCACACACCTGATAATCTGAAGTACTACGCTCTCGATCCCGATGCTATCACTAAGTGACACTACTGCTATCTACCTACTTTCCTGTTCTGACACTGGCCCACACCCCGGTGGCCAACCCGCACTGCAGAGACTGCTCTCCTCTTAAACTTAGGGATAGGAGTTACCCCTTGTCCTCCTTGACTGGTATTCGCCTCCATCAACAATATCTCTAATCAAAACCCGATTAATACAAGATCTTAAACGAATAAACCATAATCTAAACATCCTTACAGAAATGGATCGAAATCCCAAAAAGCTTCTCTTACTTCTGTCGATTTGCCCTTAAAAGCCAATGTCAGAATCGGCCAACACTTAAATACCCATAATATGGCCTTTGGCCGAATACCTTAATTCACCTACCTTGCTTACCAAAACCTGAAACTGCACTTGCTTCCTGAAATTGTCGAGATCCCTATATGCCACATGTTAGATTTGGCTTTAAACATAATTCCATGGAAAATGGCCCTTGGCCGAATACTACCTTGGCTTACCTTGATGAATCAAATCCAAGAACCTCCTTTGATGCTCCTTAGCGCTTCCTTCCTTCGGCTAAACACCTAAAGAACACATATTATGGTTTAATGGACATTCGGCTACCTTAAAACCAAAGCCCTAATCACTTGATGTCGGCACACTTGAAGAGAGATCAAATCGAATATTAGAGAAGAAGTTTCTTACCACTATCCCACGAATAGTCCACTAGCTTTAACTGTTGACAAGATGAAAGAGATGTTGACTTCCGGCTTTTGAGACTTGCGACAAAGAAAAGAGAATAAGGCCCCTTTGAGATTTGGCTATGGCTTCAAATGATGATGGGATATTCGGCTAACACCAAAATAAAAGAAGGAGCTTGGAAATGAGATATAGGTTCGACCAAGAACAAATAGAGAAAGAAGAAGAGAAGAGTTTGAAGAATTTTGATAATGGTGACAAGGGAGAATTCACTTAAAATTTCGGCTACAAGATAGACACACTTACTAACTAAAATTCGGCACTTATGCCCCCCTACATGACCGAATTTTACCAACCAAAGAGTCCTTTGGCCGGCCACTATATCCTTTCTTATCACATCCCAAATCCTTCTCCTATATTATCTCTTATCTACCCATTTAAACTAAATAAAATAAACCAACATTTATCCCTTACCTTATAGCCGAATTTTAAAAGAAAAACAAGCCTTATCTCATCTTTTTTGGAAGTCCATATGCCGTCCATCACCTCCCCTCTCTCTTGACGCCAAAATGCAAAATAAAAGCCACACTCCATGCCGCCATCATGACTCGAACCTGATCCCTCCTCCACTTGCTTGAGGCGTCACTTGCCAAGGCCCTAAGTGGCGCCTTGCAGCCACTTTACCAAGCCCAACCTTATGTCCAAATTCCCTCACAAATTCCCTTAAGGCCTCCTTAGCCTAGCTCCCCCTACTAAACTTAAAATTCCATAATTTCCTGAAGCCTTCTCCTACATCCTAGGGTTCTTAAAACCCCTAAAACACATCTAATCATACCCAAAGCCTACTAGCTCATGAATTATGCACGAACGCATAATCCCTAAATCTAGGATATTACAGTTCTACCCTCCTTAAAAATAATTTCGTCCTCGAAATTACTTACTAACGAACATTCGTACATCCTAACTCACCACACTACGCTACTGCTGCGCACTCTGATCTTAATAAAACTAACACATTTCCTATGCACAATCTCAAAGTTCACAGTCAAGGTTCCATACACTTCACTAAGAATATAAGAACAAACTAACTCTATAACAAACAAGGCAATAACAGACATTCTAGAAATAAGGAACGTACCCGATATCATATCTGGCACATCTTCCTCCTCGCGGCGACTGGCTGCCTAACCCGACCTTGATTGTCTCACACATGAACCTTCAGCACCTCTGCTTGGTGTTCCACGACCTCGGCCAGAACCATTCCTTCCATGGTTCGGACCACGACTCCTTGTCACCTGCTAACCATTCCTGCCAGGCTGCACAAAACCTTGGCCTACTGTCCGAGCCCTATCCTTCACTTGAGGACAATTCCTAACCAAATGAGCCTTAGACCCACACCGGAAACATTCCTTACTATTACCCCAGCACTCTCCTGCATGAGCTCTCCCACACTGAGCACATAAACGACTTCGATTCTCAGCAACTGGTACAGGTGCACGTACAGAATTCTCAATCCTTGGTCTTTTCTGAAAATCTCCAGATGCTTCTGACGATCCAAAACTTCTCTTGTTCCAGTTCCTATCCTTATCTCGGTTTTGTCTCACAGTCCTCTTAACTTCTTCAGCGATCCGAGCTTTCTCCACTAGAATAGCAAAATCCCTTTCTCTCCGCGGAGCAATCAGCACCCGCAGCTTATCTCGCAATCCATCTTCGAATCGGACACACCTCTCGTAATCAGTAGCCACGATCCCCTTAGCATACCGACTTAACCGCAGAAATTCCGCTTCATACTCTGCTACCGACTTACTTCCTTGTACCAAGTTTAGAAACGCCTTCCTCTGCGAGTCTAAGTAACTAGCTCCAACATACTTCCCTTCAAACTTAGCCTTGAAATACCCCCAATCCACTCGATCTGCAGGGGTACCTTATCTGACAGTGAGCCACCATCGATAAGCCTCATCCCGAAGCAGTGAAACAGCACCTTTCAGCTTTTCCTCAGCAGTGCAATCCAAATCGTCCATGATCCTTTCGACTACCTCTAGCCAGTACTCCGCCACGTTCGGAGCCACCCCAGACACTCCTCTAAAAACCTCGGCTTCGTTCGACCTAAGTCTCTCAGGCACTGATTTCCGAGCTCCATTGCTCACCTTAGCTCCTGCGATTCGCTCTAGCACTCGCAGCATAGCCTGCGACACTGCGTCATCTCCTCCTGTCTGATCTTGATCCTCCGTGCCCACCGCTGGCGGCGGCACATCGCTTTCTGACCCATGACCAGACCCTACTGGTTCCGATACTGTCATTCTACCTCGACCACGTCCACTAGAACTCATATCTAATGTCACGATTTAATCTGATTAAAAAGTTTTATGCATTAGTACTTTTGGTTTCACTGTTTATCCGCGAGTAGTTTTATGAAAAGAAGTTTTAGAAGTAGTTCTTTCGATCAATCAAAGTTTCATCTCAAGTTCACTATTCTAATTCAGAGAATCACATTCATTCATTCACAGTATTCATCACACTACTATGGGCATCTTTGTCCATTCCCAACCCAGGGGTAATTTCGTCATTTGTCCTACAGGGGTATTTTGGTAATTAATCGGGGTCAATTCAAATATTTTAATAAATCAAAGGCATTCCGGAATTTTGAAACTTGTGGTTATTTTGAAAATTTTCCCAAATCAGAGGTATTGCAGAAATTTCAGAAATCGGGGTCATTTTGGCAATTTTGTAAGTCAGGGGCATTTTAGTAATTTTTTCCCAAATCAGGGTATCTTGGTATTTTGTGAAATAGGGTTTCTGGTATTTTGTAAAGTAGGAATATTTTAACAAAAATCGAGGGTATTTTGAAAATCTTAAAAACTAAGGGTATTTTAGTAATTTACAACACAGGGGTATTTGGGTAATTTTTGTAAATCGGGAATATTTCAGAAAAAATTTTACAAAATAAGTTTTTAACAATCAAAAAGGGTAATTTGAGGATTTTAAAACTAAGGTTTTTATAAAACTTTGTGGCTAGTCCCTTTCGGGTTTTAATTATCGGGTTTAGCCTGTGAATGAGTCCTCTTGGTTAGGGTGAACCGTCACTACGCACCAGGTAGGATTCGAGTAAAGAGGAGGTGAGTCTCTAGGACTGCTTAAATACCAAGCTCTTATCGAATCCACTCCTAGACATGCGCACAACTGTTGCCACACCCTAGCTCAGCGACTTAGTCATAGGTTTGTTTGATTGTCCTTAAGTCTTATGCATCTTGTGTTGGAGTAGACTAGTCCTAGGGTTCAATAGCCCTAATCCACTAATCTACGTTCCCATAATGCCCATAAAATTCACATATACAAATCACTTCAATAGCTAGGGGTACTTACCTGGTGAACTTCGGGTCGGAGATACAGGTGCCATGCCAGAATAACCTGAAAAATTTCGTGAAAATCCATATTTTTGAAAAGCCTATCTTAAAAAAATGTTTTTGGGCCCAAAATCCTCAAAGCCGAGTTTTGAATCGGGCTCTAATACCAAACTGTAACACCCCAAACCCGGCCCATACACCACAGCCGAATTTAGAATGCCACTGCAGAAAAACGTTTGAAAAGAATTTGACTTAGTAGTGAAAACATGAAAATCTGTTGTTGTTGGTAAATCATCTCGTATTTAGAACTCTAAGTAAAACTTTGATGTTACAAATTATTCGGATTTAAAACTTTAACATATACTTTTAAAATATAAGTTGCTAAAAATAAAATCATGTCTAAATAGTAATTTAATCGGCAATCCAATTAAAACATAGTAACAACTTCAAATAGTTTAAGTGGCCCTTATTACATCAAATAATTATTCAAAAATACTTAAAATAATAAATGCGTAGAACAATTAAAATATCTTCTGCGTGAAATAAATAAATATAACTTCTGCATGGGCCACCTCGTATCCACTCCAACCCGGTCCAAGCATCACGTATTACCTGCGATGTGGGTAAAATTTGGGTGAGTCAAACAGACTCAGTGTGTAATTAGTCCACTGAATTCCACCCACATGGGCTTAGCCCACAACCAAACCATATCATATAATAATGCAAGTTATCCACATAATTCCATATATTGGGCTTGGCCCATTATCACATTAATCCTCATGTCAGATAATCAAGACAAATAATTCACATGATTGCACTTATTGGGCTTGGCCCATATCCACATCAGATATCATATAATAAGGCACTTTGTCCACATGAGACCACATATTGGGCTTGGCCCATTTCCGCACTAATCCACATCACATGTTTATGCAAAGTGCACCCAACCCAGCCTAGGGTCCATCCTCTACACACCCCCGTACCCAGCCACCACACACCAGGGGATTACTAAATCGCCCTCCAACCTCTACACACCAATTTGGCAATTAATGCCGTCCACGCGAACTAAATCGCAAATAATCCACAATGTGACCTCAGTCAGCGCCAATCCACGATGTAGCTCGTAGCTAACATCAAAACCACGATGAGGCACATAGCTACTCATCAAACTACGATATGGCACATAGCCTATATCAACCACGATGAGGCACAGAGCCACTCATCAATTTACGTGAGGCTCGTAGCCATCACTAAACCACGTACTCGAAGTACACCCTGTCCTTCTTTCATATTAATTCCCCACCCCATGCACATGCAACATACCATAATGTCATGATGAATAATGCATGTACATGTTATTCAGGTATTTAATCACATAAGCACATTAATAACCACATTCAATCACATTTCCATAGGCATATTCACAGTCTCATCAATACTTAATACTGACCTGGTTATCGACATACCCCTTAAGGGTATCCATTTCATAATGATCACTGCACTTATTAGCACATACATAACACATACAAATATAAGCATATACCCGGAAAACGGTGGGTTAATCACAGACCTGATAATCTGAAGTACTACGCTCTCGATCCCGATGCTATCACTAAGCGACACTACTACTATCTGCCTACTTTCCTGTTCTGACGCTGGCCCACACCCCGGTGGCCAATCCCGCACTGCAGAGACTGCTCTCCTCTTAAACTTAGGGATAGGAGTTACCCCTTGTCCTCCTTGACTGGTATTTGCCTCCATCAACAATATCTCTAATCAAAACCCGATTAATACAAGATCTTAAAGGAATAAACCATAATCTAAACATCCTTACCGAAATGGATCGAAATCCCGAAAAGCTTCTCTTACTTCTGTCGATTTGCCCTTAAAAGCCAATGTCAGAATCGGCCAACACTTAAATACCCATAATATGGCCTTTGGCCGAATACCTTAATTCACCTACCTTGCTTACCAAAACCCGAAACTGCACTTGCTTCCTGAAATTGTCGAGATCCCTATATGCCACATGTTAGATTTGGCTTTAAACGTAATTCCATGGAAAATGGCCCTTGGCCGAATACTACATTGGCTTACCTTGATGAATCAAATCCAAGAACCTCCTTTGATGCTCCTTAGCGCTTCCTTCCTTCGGCTAAACACCTAAAGAACACATATTATGGCTTAATGGACATTCGGGTACCTTAAAACCAAGGCCCTAATCACTTGATTTCGGCACACTTGAAGAGAGATCAAATCAAATATTAGAGAAGAAGTTTCTTACCACTATCCCACAAATAGTCCACTAGCTTTAACTGTCGACAAGATGAAAGAGATGTTGACTTCCGGCTTTTAAGACTTGCAACAAAGAAAAGAGAATAAGGCCCCTTTGAGATTCTGCTATGGCTTCAAATGATGATGGGATATTCGGCTAACACCAAAAACAAAAGAAGGAGCTTGGAAAAGAGATATAGGTTCGGCCAAGAACAAATAGAGAAAGAAGAAGAGAAGAGTTTGAAGAATTTTGACAATGGTGACAAGGGAGAATTCACTTAAAATTTCAGCTGCAAGATAGACACACTTACTAACTAAAATTCGGCACTTATGCCCCCTTACATGACCGAATTTTACCAACCAAAGAGTCCCTGGGCCAGCCACTATATCCTTTCTTATCACATCCCAAATTCTTCTCCTATATTATCTCTTATCTACCCATTTAAACTAAATAAAATAAACCAACATTTATCCCTTACCTTATAGCCGAATTTTAAAAGAAAAACAAGCCTTATCTAATCTTTTTTGGAAGTCCATATGCCGTCCATCACTTCCCCTCTCTCTTGACGCTAAAATGCAAAATAAAAGCCACACTCCATGCCACCATCATGACTCGAACCTGATCCCTCCTCCACTTGCTTGAGGCGTCACTTGCCAAGGCCCTAAGTGGCGCATTGCAGCCACTTTACCAAGCCCAACCTTATGTCCAAATTCCCTCACAAATTTCCTTACGGCCTCCTTAGCCTAGCTCCCCCTACTAAACTTAAAATTCCATAATTTCCTGAAGCCTTCTCCTACATCCTAGGGTTCTTAAAACCCCTAAAACACATCCAATCATACCCAAAGCCTACTACCTCATAAATTATGCACGAACGCATAACCCCTAAATCTAGGATATTACATCAGTTGTGCCAAGAGAGAACGTTACTTGGGAATTCTTCCAGGCTAAATTCAGAAAGAAATATGTTAGTCAGAGATTCATGGATCAGAAAAAGAAAGAATTTTTAGAAATCAAGCAGGGAAACATGACTGTATCGAATATGAACGAGAATTTGTCCGGTTGAGCAAATATGCCAGAGAATGGGTTCTAACCGAGGCTGAGATGTGTAAACACTTTGAGGAGGGTTTAAATGAAGATATCAAGTTGTTGATTGGAATTCTTTAAATAAGGGAATTTGCGGTGTTAGCCGGTCGAGCACACAAAGCTGAGGAATTGAGTAAAGAACAAAAACAAGCTGGAAGAGAGGCTTGGGTTTCTGGAAAAAGAACTATGAGTAAGTTACATTCATTTGTTTCTAAAAAATTAAAGAACTATTATGATCGTGTGACCACCTCTACGGGATATTTTGGAAGAGAGCGGGGCTCTCAACGTTCTAACCCAAGGTCTTCATCTCCATTTGTGACCAGTGTGGGTAGTGTTGGTAATCCCAAACCAAAATGTAAGCATTGTAATAAATTTCATCATGGGGAATGTTGGTCTAAAAGTGGAGCTTGTTTTGGATATGGTTCACTTGACCATTTTCTCAGGGATTGTCCTGAAAGAGTTGAAAAAGAGATAGAACCAGCTCCAAAGCCTAGTAATCCTGCCTCAAGAGGTAGAAATCCTGTCATCCCGGCAAAGTTAGGTGGTAGTCAAGGTACTACCAATGATACAGCAGTTGATCTGAGGCACGAGCACCTGCAAGGACATATGCTATTCGTGTTAGAGGAGATGCCTCTGCGCCAGACGTCATTACTGGTACGTTTTCTCTACTTGATACTGATATTACTTTTTTGATTGATCCTGGTTCCACACATTCATACATATGCATGAACTTAGTGACTATTAAAAATTTACCTGTTGAATTCATTGAAATTTTGGTTAAAGTTTCAAACCCCCTAGGCCAGTGTGTTATGGTGGATAAAGTCTGTAAAACCTGTCCATTGATGGTAAAAGGTTATTGCTTTTCGGCTGATTTGATTTTACTGCCATTTGATGAATTTGATGTGATTTTGGGAATGGATTGGTTAACCCAATATGATGCAGTGGTGCATTGTAAGGAGAAATATATTGTATTGAAATGTGAGAATAGTGAACTACTTCATGTTTAATCTGATAAAATGGATGGATTACCTAATGTGATTTCAGTAATAATGGCACCGAAATACGTCTGAAAGGGTTATGATGCTTACCTTGCATATGTGTTGGATACTAAAGTATCTGAGTCAAAGATTCAATCAGTGCCAGTTGTATGTGAATTTCCTGATGTATTCCTAGAAGAATTACCTGGTTTACCACCGAATAAAGAAGTGTATTTCTCTATAGATCTTGTTCCGAGAACCACACCTATATCCATAGCACCTTACAAAATGGCTCCTACTGAATTGAAAGAGCTAAAAGTACAGTTGCAAGAGTTGATTGACAGAGGATTTGCTCGACCTAGTTTCTCACCTTGGAGTGCTCTGGTTCTATTTGTAAAGAAGAAGGATGGATCGTTGAGGCAGTGTATTGATTACAGATAGCTCAACAAAGTTACAATAAAGAACAAGTATCCAATGCCTCAAATTGATGACTTGTTTGACCAGCTAAAATGTTCCATTGTATTTTCGAAGATTGATCTCCGTTCTGGTTACTATCAACTACGGGAAAAAAGATTCAGATGTGCCAAAGCTAACTTTTAGAACCAGGTATGGACACTATGAGTGTAACAGCCCGATTTTGGGTCTAGCTGGAACAGTGGTTTCTAGACAACAAATTTGACAAAGAAATTTTATTTTTTATTATATTTTTATGGTCTACAGTTTTATGATTACCAAGTGATTTTTGATGAAAATACCTAAAAAGGACCTATTTGGGAGAGTTGTAACAGTCTGATTTTGGGTCTAGTCAGAACAGTGGTTTCGAGACCACAAATTTGACGAAGAAAAAATTATTTTTTATTATATTTTTATGGTCTACAGTTTTATAAAATGATTTTGTAAAAGTTTCGTTCGAAAATTTTGATGTTTGAGCACTCAATTTAGCTAGAAGGACTAAATTGTAATATATGCAAAATGTGTGTTCTAGAAGCTAGAGGTGTTTAAATGCTATGAGATTCAAATTGGAGGTCCTTGAAGGGTAATTAGACCATTATACTTTGGAGTTGACAAAAATGGACATGGTTAGGTGAAATTTTGAAGTTTATCATTAAGGGCATTTTAGTCATTTGGTTAATAAAGACAAAATTTTAAGAAATAAAAGATGTTCATCTTTCTATTTCCATCCTCATGGTCAAAATTCACAAGGGAGTCCATAGCTAGTGTTTTTCAAGATTCCAAACTCGATTGTAAGTATGTTCTTGCCACGTTTTTCATGATTTTTATGTTTTTGAAGTTGTCTCAACCTAATCTATCCTTTCTAAGGACTAATTTGAAAGAAAGGTGAAGTTTAAAATTTTACCCATGTTGAACATGTATGTATTTTGGTGTTTGATGGTAGAAAATGCATGTTTGTTGTTTGTTAAACGACTTTTGTAAAGTGATTCTCGGTAAAAACGACAAATAGGGACTTATTTGTAAAAGTATATAACATGAGTAGAAAAATGTGAATAAATGGAAAATGTAGGCTGTTATGAGTATGAAAATGGTTTGGCTAGGCTTGGGTTTTGAAGAAATTGAATATATTTCATTTTACGAGCCTAGGGACTAAAGTGTAAAATGTCAAAAGTTTAGGGGCAAAAATGAAATTTTGCCATAATGAGATTTTTGGGCTGAAATGAATAATGTGATGATTGAATAAGATGAGTTTGGTATTATAGATTAAGAAAAATGAAGTTCGGGTCTAGATCGGGGGAAAATTAAAGTGTTTGACGATTAGGTCCATTTTCGCTATTTTTGTACCGAGGTAAGTACGTATGTTAATAATGCAACGTTACAATTGTATTTATAATGTTTTGATTTGTATGAATTGTATGATTGACTCTATGGATGTAATTGATGAAGTTTCGACAGCGATAAAATCCCGATTGAACCTTAGGAATAGATTAGGATACAAGTGACATGTCATTAGGAACCTATGTGAATATGTGATTAAGTGATTTGTGTGTCTCGGGTGCTGGTCTCGTACGTCCTACCAATGGCTGAGTATATCAGCATATGTTGCGGATACTTAGCTTGTGTGAGCAGCACCGTGTAGCTACGTCTTGACTGACAGTTTGTGTGAGCAGGCCCATGGATTGCTCGAAAGCGAGCCTATATGTGTTATGATATTTGTGGTAGCATTGGTTACATATGTGGCACTTACGTGCAAAGTTTTCTGTGTATCCGATAGTATTCCAAGTGGTTCAATGGGTATGTCAAAGATAAGAAAGTATGTGATTATGTTAAGAGTTGGTACAGGTATGTACGAAAAACTCAATGGAAATGGATTCAGTATATGATGAACTAATGGTATGAATGTGATTGAGTAAATTATGCTCATGAAATTTTAATGACATTTATGTTAGTATATGTTAAGTTATTTATATGACAAATGTATAATTAATGTTGTTTATTATTTGCATATGAACTTACTAAGCTATATAGCTTACCCCCTTTCTTTCCCTTATCTTATAGTGTCACCAGGCTAGCTCGGAATTGGAGATCGTCAGAGATCCATTCACACTATCAACCTTTATTTTAGGTACCACTGAAATGTCAATATTTTGAGTTATGGCATATCTATAGGGACTTGGTCATTTTGTTATATGTGTCATTGGAAATGTGGCCAAATGTATTGGATTATAATGGTTAATGGTTTCATTTTGTATATGGCCATGTAAGTTGGCTAATGTTGGTTATGAGTATATTTATATATTGATACAATTCATGAATATGGAAACTTGCATGATTTGTGTTGATAAATTATGATGTTAAAGCATGTTAAATGTTAGCATGTGGATGTGATGTTAATACCTTGGTTGTGGATGTTTTGGTTTCCTAAGTATGCTATGAATTGTGCCATCGAATTGGTGTAAGTGTAGGTGTAAATAAGGGTGGCAAATGGCTTGGTAAATAGCCTTATTTTTGTCCATACAGGTAGACATATGGGCATGTGTCTAGGTCGTGTGTGACACACGGTCTGCCTCACGGGCATGTGTTCCGGCCGTGTGTCCCCTGCACCTTAATTTTGAAAAATAGAATGTTCAGAATTGAGCACACAGGCAGAGACAGGGGAGTGTGTCTCAGCCATGTGTGCTACACGGCCTAGCACTCGGGCGTGTGGTACGGCCATGTGGCGCAAGTCAGAGAGCACCCTAAATCGAATACGGTCAGAAGCACGGGTGTGTCCCTTGGACCACACAGGCATGTGAGCCCTATTTCTAGCAAAAATTTTCTAAGTTTTGTAAAAAATTTCTCAAGGTCTCGGTTTAGTCTCGAACTACTTCCAATGCATGTATTGGGCCTTGTAGGCTCGTATCAGGGACTTTATGATTAAAGACGATTGGTTTAATTTGGACACAAAATTTATGACTCGGAATTGAATGATTGTTTGTGATGTGAGTCCGGTAATGCCTCGTACCCTGTTCCAGCTTCAAATATGGGTTAGGGGTGTTATATTTAGTGGTACCAAAGCTACGGTTCAGTAGATTCTCGGACTAACGTAGCTTGTGTGAGAGTCTAGCTATACATGCCATATATAATATGTGATAGTGTGATGACTCCTGACAATTTAAATGTGTTTTCATTTAGTAAATGGATCCCTACCGAGCTAATTCCGCTGGTATTGGAATTGATACTCAAGTATCTAAGTAAAGATATGTTTATGATGAGTTGAAACTCATAAAGGTATGGATAAAAGTTCATAATATTGTGTTAATGATAAATATTATGTTATATGTGTGTATATATGAGAGTTTAATTTAAAGGCTTTACAATTTTCACCCCCTTACCAATATAGTATGGTAAAAAGAAATCCACAAGATTTAGATTTAATAAGCTCGCAAGTGTGAAACCAAAGAGTTCAATGGCCGAGTGATTAATAATGCGGTCAGAGCTGAGAATTGGTTATTGAGTAAGGACAGATCTAGAAGGGATTTCAGGTTTTTCAGCAGATCATTCAGATTGCGTATTGTCGCTTTTAAAGAAGAAATTAATCTCGACTAATCGACTCATTCAGGTATGTTGTTTATAGAATGTACTAACCAAAACTTCTACTGAATTGATTTTCGTTAGTAAATGGAATAATGTGAAAGTAGGGATGACTGTAATAATCAGTGGAATAACATTTGAGTTATAAAGATATCTGAGTACAGCAGTTATAGTTGAATATATTATGACGATCTCTTCCAGGTATTCTATGTGTTCATTTATTTTCAGAGGTATATGTAACTGTTCGTTTTTAGATGAAATTCCTATCGTATGAGAATGCTAGCTAACTATAATGTTAGACGAAAGCACTGTTGGCTTGGTTGGTTTATGATGAGCATTTCTTTATCTTTCTTTGGGATCCTATTCTATTACGTTTGGTACAAAAGTTGACGGTGAAATTTATATGAGGCTATAATTTTGTTTCTACTGGTTGTTGTTTTATTTTATATATATATGGAAAATATATTTTCTCTGTCACAATTAATTCCTGTACGTATGAGCAGTGTTTTTCTCCTGGTTTTTCTTCGAGGAATCATTAAGATCTTTATTATCCAATATGGGTTGAGTTCTCAAAAATTCAGTATGGTCTCACATCTTGGATTTCATTATCACGGTCTTCTTATCATTCTTACTGTTTAATTTATCAAACATGGCTTATCTGTAAAGGTATTTAGTGATCAGAAATAATTATATTTATTACGGTTATAATTTCTTATTTGATCATGGGAGCATGGTGATGCTGTTCTTAAGTTTTTCTAGTTTTCGTGAAAGGGATTGATGTCGACAAAAGTATAGACAGTGGAAGCCCAAGCTTAAATTTTTATAATGGTTTTCTTTTCTCAGGTAAGCTTGATTAAGGTCAATGAGTTAAATCGGGATATTGTGTTTCGTTAAGCTAATGCAGTTTGTAAAGTTCTTTGACTAGCATGTTGAAGGAATTATGAAGGATTGTATGTTTGAGTTGCTCTAACAACATGAAGAAGAGATTACTTTAAAATATTATTGTTTGATAGTTGAGATTGACTCAATTGTTTCGAATAGAGCGGTTATTTAGTTGAAAAAGTTGTAACGCCCTGACTTTTGGGCCTAGAAGAAATGGGCTTCACGTATCGGAGGGATTAAAATTTAGCTATGCAAGTGAATAACACAATTGAATGTCTGCTTTAGTGGTTTACGGTCCTGAGAAGTATTGGAGAAGTCTTGGGATCAAACCTGGGTTTTAGCAAAAATTTTGGTTTTAAGTGGATAAAACCTTGAATGCTTGGATGTAGGCCTTTTAAATTATTGTGTTAAAAAAATGACACAAGGAAGCATGTGGTCTAGTGGTTATGGCGTCACTAAGGTTGCAAGGGAGCCTGCGTTCAAGTCTTGGCTGCTGCAATTTGTTTTGGCTTTTCTTTTAAACGAACCTGGACTTTGGCCTTTAGACCTTTTAATTTGTTGAATGTAAAATGTGACACAAAGAGAGTGGGTGGTCTAGTGGCAATGTGGCGTTATAGCTGGCAAGAGGTCTGAGGTTCAAGTCTTGGGATGAGTAATGGAGTATTTATTCTGCTGACGGGACGCCTAATGTTTGAGTTGGAGTGGGGTTCTGCTAGGGTGGTTGTGGAATCGGTCTTGGGGGAGTGATTCATGGGATGGAGATAGAAGTTGGTAAAGATTTGGAGGAGAAAATGGGGGAGAAAAATGAGGAATTTGGAGGAGGTTGGAGCCGAAATTTGAGTGTAGCACTCAGGAAATTGGGCCAAAGGGGGATTTTGGTACACATTTTGGCTTTTTGGAGTTTTGTTTTCCTTTTCTTTCGATCAGTTTAGTTACCGAACCGAAGCTACTTTTCTCTTTTTTTTTGGATGCTGCCGAAACTGCACTAAAAGTGACTCTCGTGCATTCTTTTTGCTCTTTTTTCACTCTACTTTCTTCTTAGTTGTTTTTGTGTTACCATTTAGGCATCTTTTTGTACCTTTTCTGCCTATTTTTTTCCTTGGCCGATTGCATCTCTTCTCTTCTTCTACATCTTTTCTTTCTTATTTTTTCCCATTTATTTCTCTTGAACTGAATTTCCCTTTTGAGTAACACTGTTATCATTTGTTCATAAGTGTGTAAAACCCGAATACCTCTACTCTCTCGCTATCAACTATTGCAGAATCTATTCTCATTTCTTTCTCCTTCCATAAGGTTTAGATTTTCTTCTCTGTTTGCAAAGATCGAGAGTAAGTAATAGTGATTCTTTTATTTAGTTTTTGTTACTGGTATGGTTCCTTTCCTTTTTGCCGAATCTCCCCTCTTTTCTCTTATTCTGATGATGGTTGGTACCTAGCGTTGCTCGAGGTTTGTTAGAGGGGCAAGTGATTGGAAGCAATCAACATACTGCTTTTGGTTTCTTGACCAAAGTACGTGTTCTTGCCTTGTTTTGGTTGGAGGCTGAATATTCTTGATGGCTCTATTAACTGTCAAGTGTGGTTTTAACTATATAGTTATAATCTCTTTTAATAAGGTTTATTTAACGCAGATTCCGACAAGATGTTTAATAGTCACTAACAGTTGGGGAGGACTTAGCAAAGCTAGTTCGATTGAGGTGTGATGCTAGGGATTCGTAGTGCACTCCGTAATAGGTGTGTACACATACCACCCAAACTATAGATAGACAAATGCCGGAATGTCGGAATGCCGGAATGTCGGAATACCAAAAAGCTGAAAGTACGACCTCGGTTGCCATACGAGCACGCGAACACACGTGTAGAGAATCCAATGCGATAGTAGAGGCCACCATGACTGCTCTCATGGGTTTAGGTTGTTTTGGGCCACGTTGGGGCCGAAATGGGCCGTCTGGGGCTAATAGGCCTGTGGGCCACACACAGATTAAATGTGCATATTGTGGTAAATGTTAGATCGAGCCGTGTAGTCCACATGACTAGGGTCATTTTCAGGCAATAGGCCGTGTGGGCCCACTGGGCTAGTGGACCCCACACGGATAAAATGCATGTTGTATGGTTTCTATTAGTTTGAACTATGCTGCTCGTATAGCCAGGGCTATTTCTGGGCTAATTGGGCCACACGAGCGTGTGGCCCCACTTGGGCAGAGTAATGGGCCTTAGGCCCATTTACACCATTTTGATTGTGTAGGTTACTTAAGTTGCTAGAGGTAACGGTGGACCTTCTGTTGGGTCGCTAAGACCCCGATTTGGTAAATTATCGAAATACCCTCAGTTTACAAAATTATCTAAATACCCTTCATGGGTAAAATGTCTATTTTGACTCGATAGGATATATGAATGATTATGTATGCCATGAGATGATTTGTATATATATATTTATTCTATCTACATGCATGATAAAATTTAATAGCATGCCACTGGAGTATGTTGCATAACATGGGGTTGGGTTATGCGATTGGAGGAAGTATTATGTTCTGGCAACACTGCTGCGTATCTCTGATGGCTATTAGCCTACCGTTCTGGCAGCTCTGCTGCAAATTTTGTTTAGTGCCGCATCGGTACTATTATGTGGTGTGTAGGGATGGGTGGGTTGATACTATATCCTCACATGGTGTGTACGGATGGATGGAGCTGGTGTGTAGAGGCTGGATGGATAGGGTTTTTGCATGCTTGATTATTCTGATTCTGTTCTGTTTAGGGCTAAGGTCCACACTGCATCTGTTCTGTAATGGGCTTAGGCCTAGTTGGATACTGCTTCTAGATGGGCCAAGGCCCAAACTGTTCTGATTGATTGCTGCTTTTATTTGGGGTGCACACTGAGTTTTCGCAAACTCACCCAATTATTTAACTGTGCAGGTAATCCCCATATATAGACGGTTCGGAGCTGCGAGGGACTTGGAGATGGCCACACATTTAAACTTGCTTTGGATTTTATTTACCTTATTTATTATTTTTGGGTTGTAATAAGGCCTTTCTAATTTCTGGGTTTTAAATTTGGAATCTTATTTATAGTTTTATAATTGCTAGAAGTAGAACACCAAAACAACAACTGTTTTTCAAAACATCACGTTTCTAGAACAGTTTTAATTTAAGCTTTCGCAACAAATAAAGTTTTAAAGGTAACAACATTTTACAAGAGAATGACTTTTAATAAACCATATTGTAAAAACAAGCAAACAAAATTTGGGGTTTTAAATAGCAAAAAGTTCTAATTGTAAGAAGGGTTGTTCAATAAAAACCTAGGTTTCGAAAAAACACTCCAATGTGACACGCCGGATTCGGGCCTAACTTTTAGGCAGGGTTTGGGGTGTTACATTTAGTGGTATCAGAGCCAAGTTTAAATTTAGGCTGTGAAATGGTCTTTTAGCCTTTGGGGATTCCAAAATTTCTTACAAACGATTTTGAAGCATTTTTGAAGTAAGGATTTTGTTGTGTGGCACACTGAGTCTCCGGCACCGGACTAAGTAAGTTTTCCTTGATGTTGAAATATGTTTTAAATTGATATACTGTGGATAGTTACTGGGCTTACTTTAGATGATAGACTATATTGAGACTCTTAGCTAGAGTAAGACTAAAGCCCGTAGGAGACTAAAACTGTAGTGAGCCTATGACTGCATAAACAACTCATAACTGCTACTTTCATAAAACGTCTGCTTAATTATTGGAATTATAAGCTAAGTTGCATAAAATTTCTAATACAGTCTTTAAACCACGTGATAATGAGCATTAGAAGGGGTACAAGAGGCCACGGCAGAGGCCGTGGAAGTACTAGGGCTAGGTCTTCGGCGTTAGGCCACATGCCCAATGTCGAGGTAAGAGAAGCACCGGCTTCACTGGTGGCTGAGACAGGGTTGTTCGACCGAGCTGTTGGGAATGACGCTCCGTCTCAGGTGATCTTTGTATTTTGGAAAGAGTTATTTGGTTTGTTGGGCCTAATACCGTTATTGGGGGCCGTGGGTCAGTTACGGAACGATTCCGGTCAAATGGAGCAGATATCTTTAGGGGAGTTTGTGGGGTGGCCCCAAGTGTGGTGGAGTACTGGTTGGAGGCCACTAGAAGAATATGGATGACCTCGACTACACGTCAGAACAAAAGTTGAAGGGTGTCGTGTCCTTGCTAAGGGATGTAGCCCACTAGTGGTGGCTTACGGTAAAAGAGGGTACCCCATCTAATCGATTGACCTGGGAATTCTTCAAGTCCACATTTCCGGGAAAGTATGTAGGCGCCAGCTATGTCGACTCTCGTAGGAAAGAGTTTCTGAATCTGGTTCAAGGTGACAAGTCTGTGGCTAAGTACGAGGCAGAATTTTTGCGACTTAGCCGGTATGCTCAAGGAATTGTGGCAACGGAGTACCAACGTTGTGTTCGGTTTGAGATGGCCTCAGAGACAGTCTCCGAGTGTTGATAGCTCCACAGAAGGAGCGGGACCTTGCTGCATTAGTAGAGAAAGCTAAGATTACTGAGAAGGTGAAGCGCGAATAGTGCCAGAATGGTGAGAAAGACAAAGGGAAAAACAGAAGGGATGCAGAGCCTGTCGGTTTCGAGCAGAGGCCCAGGAAAAAGGCCTGAGTTGATAGGCCAGTCAGAGCTGGGTCCCCTATTGCTACTGATAGGTTGCAACCTTGTGCTGAGTATGGGAGGAGTCATCTTGGGAATGCTGGAAAAGCATGGAAGCATGTTTGAGGTGCGGATCGGTCGAGCACCGTATTAGGGATTGTCCACGAGGACTAGTTCACGCGCAAGCTACTAGAGTGGGTAATGTACAGCCACCAAGGGGTGGTCAGCAGTCGCCTAGAGGCTATGGTCAGGCCAGGGATGGAAACGGTTTGGGTCGTGGAGCTCCAGGCAGAGGTGTTGGTCATGCGAAGGTGAGGCAGCCAGTTTTGGTTTATGCAACACGTCGCCGAGAGGACGGAGACACTCTAAATGTGAATACTGGTACGTTCTTTACCCATAGTGTACTATTTACCTAATTTGCAATTAGGATTAGAATGCCAAGCAAAAGCGTAGTAGTGTAATCTGTGTTGTGCGGTTATTACATAGTTGGAAATTTTGAGGACGAAACTTCTTTAAGGGGGTAGAATCGTAATGCCTCTACTTGTGGGCCTAGAAGAAATGGGCTTCGCGTATCGGAGGGATTGGAATTTAGCTGTGCAGGTGAATAACAGAATTGAATGTCTGCTTTAGTGGTTTAGGGTCTTGAATAGTATTGGAGAAGTCCTGGGATCAAACCTGGGCTTTAACAAAAATTTTGGTTTTAAGTGGATAAAACCCTGAATGCTTGGATGTAGGCCTTTTAAATTATTGTGTTAGAAAAATGACATAAGAAAGCATGTGGTCTAGTGGTTGTGGCATCACTAAGTTTGCAAGGGAGCCTGGGTTCAAGTCTTGGCTCCTGCAATTTGTTTTGGCTTTTCTTTTAAAGAACCTGGACTTTGGCCTTTAAACCTTTTAATTTGTTGAAGGTAAAATGTGACACAAAGAGAGTGGGTGGTCTAGTGGCAAGGTGGTGTTACAGTTGGCAAGAGGTCTGAGGTTCAAGTCTTGGGATGTAACACCCCAAACCCGGCCCATACGTTTCGACCAGATCTGGTATGCTACGGGTTGCACATTGAAAACTTTTGCTTTGTTGGTTTTGGAAATTGCAAGTTAATTAGACAATGTTTGAATAAATAAGTGACATTTGAAAAAGAAACTCTTTTATTATTATTATTTTGTATAATTAAACCTTTTGACAAAATCTCATAAGTTGCAAATATTAATACTAAGCAGTGAAGTATAAACTATGGGGCCTTATTACATAAATATTCCAAAAATTAAAACTTAAAGAAAAACCGAAAATAATCTATAGAATTAAAATTCGATGGCCCCTCGAGTCCGTCTCGGCTCCCATGTCCATGATCTACTGCTCATCTGGAAAGTTAAGGAAAAATAATAGGGTGAGTCACCAAGACTCAGTGTGTAAATCCCAAAGACACATCAAAGGCTTGGCCCACAAACACATTATGAGCCCTGGCCCATACATAAAGGCATTAATCATAAGTACATGAAAATAATGAATGATGAATAGCCCAACCCATCCTAGAAATCCATCCTCTACACACCAACCCGTACCAACCATCACACCTTGGGGGATTTCTACAATCAACCCGCCAACCGCTACACACCATATCGATAGCTGTGCTACCTGTCTTAAAGACCGATCACTGTGTGACCTATGTGGCAAAGCCACCGATCGCCATGCGACCTTAATAACACATCGTAGCATTTCGACAGCTGAGCTGCCTGTCATAAAGACCGATCACTATGTGACCTATGTGGCAAAGCCACCGATCGCTATGCGACCTTCTTCCCCTTCATCATATCAATCCCATCCCATGCATACATACATGCAAAATCAACAATGTATTACCTAAGAGATTTCAGTTTATCGTATACATCGATACACATAGAGAGATTTCTATGATTACGTACCTGACATCCTTTGCCTACCCTCTCTGTGTAATACAACTGTTCACACAGCCTATTTTCCAGCTCTTAGCCCACAACACATATATACACATACAGATTTAATAGTGTTTTTGAGATCTACACACCTGATTACCGTTAGAATGAGACCCTCTAAGTCGACGCTATCCGTAGCCAACACTGTAACAACCTTAACCCCTGTCCGTCGCCGGATTGGGTTGCAAGGCATTACCGAACAAAACACAAGTAGCCATAAACAATTACTGCTCACATAGTCATATCCAAAAGCAAATTAAACAACACGAATATGCTTAGATAATAACATACAAAAATTTAATCCCTTTAATGATATTCACAAATAACTCATCAATATAGTTAACAATGAACACTGTCCACTTGATATTTTAACTCACATTAGCCGAATATACACATGCTTGAAATGGCTTTTCTTAAAAATAAATAAAAATCACTAAATATAAACATACATATGTATAGTTGCATGGTATCTTGTTCAATCATATTCAAATAAACTAAATAAACACATCTCAGCAAAGTATGTCTCAATTTATTAATAAGAACATAACCGAATCTGCAAATTTCGTTATAAAACTATCTTCTCAATTCGTTTTTCATTTGATCACTTCACAGTAAATCCTCCTCAATCTTTAAACCAAACACATTCGAATATGGTACTAACCATTTCCCAACTTCAACCTTATTGTTTCAAATTACAAAATATGACCAAATACTACATAATGAACTTTTCATTCATGATTTATCAAAACATGCATAATAGAATCACATTTGTCAACCACCTCAACATTTCGGTCAAGTCATATGAATATCCATCACACACGTGATATACAATAAGATATATTTCTAAGATAAGCTAAATACATGATCCTATGCCTGACATGTATAACATAAATCAACCATGCTACTATCACATGCACAATCCCATTGTGAAATACACTACCATGGTGCTTAAATGCCATGGCCGAAAGCAATGAAGACCATAATACCATAATTCAGTCGTTAATTTAAAAGAAACATTAAAACACAAACAACATCTCATTGTACACCTAATTCTCATATACATATTAGTATACCTAAACTTCATATCATATTCTTTTAACTATCTATTTCAACTAATCAGAACATACTTACCATATCCATCATATACATATATCAACTCATGCACCACATTATTAACGAAACATAACAATCATATACTACATATAATTAAGTCATAATCAAATCGATATAACCAAACACATTAAACACTCAATCACGAACTCATAATGCCAAGCCTAATTCTAATGATCCAAGTAAAGCCATTTTCGCATGGCTAATATATACAAGGACAAATTCATAGCTCGAAACTTAGTCTAGCCCATACATGCCTTTAGTTTAAAAATCCAAAATCAAAAATACCAAAATAGGTTGATAGTGTGGATGGCTTTGTTGACGATCCCCTGAGCTCTTAGCTTGATCAAAATCTATAAAACAGAACGATGAACACATAGAGTAAGCTAATTTAGCTTAGTAAGTCTTAAGCAATCATAATATACCAATTGGACATTCAAGCATTTTAAAACAATCAAGTAATAACATTGAATAAAACAGCTTAACTCGAAAGTCCTTCAAAACCGAATGCTTTTACCTCACTTAACATAACAATTATCATTCCCATACCATTAGCATACAACTTACCAACTCAGCATCAAATTCAAAATATAAAACATCCTTTCTTTATAATATATTCATAATACACATACATGAAACTCACTAAGTTCACATAAATATTCGAACAAGTAAAGGGCCGTGTACATCCGATTTACCTCTTTAATTACATAAACACATGTTCATTTAAACTCTCATATATCCAAGCATCTAATATCAATAGTTTAAAGCTTAGTACTTAAATGATCTACTAATGTCGAATGCTAATGCTTATTTAGCTTAACCATCATTCCAACTACTCATATTTTTGATACACATAATTCAATAGGATCACATATATATGTATATACAATAAGTATATACTTTACACTTAGTTATTTCACATAAAAGGAAATATATTCACATATATATATATATATATCCATTTAACATTTCATACATTTGTATACATGGCATCAAAATAATCCCAATATGTCACGTAAACATAAGCATAAGGCTGAATATACAGGATCAATTAGTATCATTCATATCAATATACTTATACGAATACCTTTAACCACTTTATGCTTTCATATAACCAATTTCCTCATGGCATAGTTTATACACAATTTGCATCTACCAATTGTATATCACATTTCCTTCACCAATTCATTTACTTATTATCATCGCATATATATATATATATATATATATATATATATGTAATACATGAATATGAATAGCACATACCTTGTAGCCGAATTAACAAACTCATTTTCAAATGCTTAGGCTCACTTGATTCATTTCATGACTTTACTAGTACATAATCTAAGCTTGGAATTTCAACTCACCGATATAAAACCTGCTAGGCATTTCCCCGAATCTCACATACTGGCACTAGACTTGCTAGACTCAAGGTCCGAAGTTCGAACACCGGCATTTAGCCTGCTAGGCAATATGCCCGATATAATTCACCGGCACGAGGCCTGCTAGGCATTAAGCCGGATATAATTCACCGGCACGAGGCCTGCTAGGCAATAAGCCTGGTAAACTTTCACCGGCACAAGGCTTGCTAGGCTCGAAGCCCGAACATTCATATTATTGAGTCATCTCATTCACATCACATACTATCAATATCACATATATTTCATATAATTCAATATCACTTTCACACCTTACCAATATCACATATATCCTATATAATTCAATATCACCTTCACATATTACCTCAATGAGTTCGATTACATACATTGCTAAATTACTTCCTCACATTCGGTTTTAACATGTTTAACTCTACAAGTTCATAATTCAACATATATGCTAGATTATAGTCAATTCTTATGAAATTAATTTGCTTAAGGACTTACCTCAACTATCGACGGACGACGAAGACCGGCTATTCGTAAACTTTCGTTTTTCCTCGATCCAAATCCGATATTCTTTGTTCTTGATCCAAACATATTAAAAATAAGCTCATTCAAGTACATTTCATCTCAATTTAATCCAAAAACACCTAAATAGGCAAATTACCATTTTGCCCCTAATATTTCACATTTTTACAAATTAGTCCTATTTGCACAAAACACAAAATACACAAAATTTCATTACACAACCTAAGGGCCGAATATTCATAGGGACTATATAAGTCCATTTCTTTCATTTATTTTGCATTTTAGCCCCTCAAAAATTTATTTTCTCAAATTAGCCCAAAATACTCAATTTCATCAAAATCCAAAGACAAAACATTTTAATCTAACACATATATTTCTTAATTCATCCTTAATCAACAAAAACAACCAACTATCGACAATGGCTCAACTCAAAATATTCATCAAACTCAAAAATTAAAACATGGGTCTTGAAGATTTCTAAGCAACGATCTCAAAAACGTAAAAATTTTCAAGAACCGAAATCAAACTAACCTTGAATTTGAGACTATAATAACTGAAAATCAAAGAAGCCAAGCCCTTGTTCTTTCCTCCACATTCGGCCAAGAAATAAAGGATGATAATGGTCTTGTTGTTTTGTTTAATCTTTAACTTATAATATGTATTTACTAATTTACAAATTTAACCTATTATAATTAATAAAATAAAACATAAATAATGGTTTAGTTGTCTTTCTACCATCCACTAACTTTAAAATGGGCTATTTGCCCTTTTGATACCCCATATTAAAAAGCCATTATCACATTATCACTTTTCACTATAGTTTGCTACTTTTACACTTTACGTAACTAAGTCCTTTTTGTCAAATTAAACACTCAAACGATAAAATTTTCTTACGAAACTTTCACACACATTAATTCACATATAACAAACACCGAAAATAATATCTAAAAATTTTCCAGACTCAGATTCGTGGTCTCGAAACTACCGTTCCGATTAGGGTCAAATTCGGACTGTTACAAACACCACCGCTATTTGCCTAAGGTGTCGTTCAAAAGCCAGTAACGAAACATTAGGTTAAGGCACAACTAACGAAAAGAAAACGGTTGATCATCTTAAGGAGAATTGAAATCCTTACCTTGAAATCCCGAAAAGTGATATGGATTCAGGGACTAGTGTTTCCGGCTTTTAGATCTAAGAGATCTACTTCAATTCCCGATGTCGCCCAACAAGAAAATACATAAAACCATTAAACCATTAGCTTTTCGGCTTTGTCTTCCAAAAACCGAAAGAGAAAGTGAAGAGATAGGAAAATCGGCACTCACCTTAACATAAAGAATTCGACTACCCCTTTGAGATTTCGGCTTTTTGAGAAGATCAGAAGATGATAGGAATGAGTCTATGTAGATTCGGCTTTTAATGAAGAAATCGGCAGGAAGAAGAAAAGAGAATTTCGGCAATTACAAGTAGGTTTGGCTTTAGCAAAGATCAAAAGAAAAGAATGTAGAAAAAGGATTATGAGGTTTCGGCTTTTAGAAGAAAGAAGAGAAAAGAACAATGGAGTTTCGGCTTTTAGGAGTAAAAAGAGAAAGATGGCTTAAGAAAGTTTTCAGCTTTTTGAAAGAAAGATGTTGAGAAGATTGGGAGGTTTCGGCTTTTGAAGAAATCAAAAGAAAAGAAATTGCAGAGGAAGACTGAGAATTTCGGCACAAGGAAAGAAGAAAAGAGTAGGGTTCAATTGCCAGAATTGATGAGATATCCCCCATATTTATAGAAATTTCGGCACTTACCTATCAAAAACCGAAAGTGCCCTTCCTGATAACTAAAGATTAAGCAAATAAAAAGGGAAAATTCGGCACCCCTTTGCCATAAAGAAACTGATTTCTTCCCTCCTCTAAGTGATGGAATTTCAGCCAACACCTAGCCTTGCGGATAGCTCCTATCTTTTCTCTTTTTTTTTTTTATCTACTACATTATCCCATTCACATAAATCCTCCTATTTTTGAGCCTTGTTGCCGTCCACTCCACCTAACCCTAATGCCCAAAATTTAGCTAACTTAAATTAAAAGAATTGGGCTCCATGAAACTTAAATTTGGGCCCCTTACTCCCTTGTGTGGCGTCACCTCCTAAGATTTGGCCACAAGCCCACTTTGGTATTTTAAACATAGATACTACCTTTTAAACCCTATAATGCCCAAACAGATAATTTTAATCAAGGCCTCTACCTAGCCCAATTTGAACCCCTAACACTTAAATTAACACATTAAACATATCCACCCAGTAAACGCATAGGCCCAAAATTCAGGATGTTACATGGGATGAGCAATGGAGTATTTATTTTGCTGACGAAACGCCTAGTGTTTGAGTTGGAGTGGAGTTTTGCTAGGGTGGTTGTGGAATCGGTCTTGGGGGAGTGATTCATGGGGTAGAGATAGAAGTTGGTAAAGATTTGGAGGAGAAAATGGGGGAGAAAACTGAGGAATTGGAATTGGAGGAGGTTGGAGCCGAAATTTGAGTGTAGCACTCAAGAAACTCGGCCAAAGGGGATTTTGGTACACATTTTGGCTTTTTAGAGTTTTCTTTTCTTTTCTTTTGATCAGTTTAGTTACCAAACAGAAGAAACTTTCCTCTTTTTCTGGATGCTGCCAAAACTGCATTAAAAGTGACCTCTCGTGCATTCTTTTTGCTTTGTTTCACTCTACTTTCTTCTTATTTGATTGCAACCCTAGATATAGGGCGACGAAAATCTGCCAGATTAGGGTCAAACCTGATAAAGGAATCCATAAATTGAGTTAATACAAAAATAGGGGTTTTAATTAGAAAGAGATTTTAATTAATCAACCTAGAGTCAGTTGTTAGTAGCCTCGAAAGAGGTATTAATATAATTTAGGGATTTCTACGGATTAAGCCAAGTGAATAAATGACATGAATCAATAGTAATAAGTGAAGTCTACGTGGATTCTTCCTTAGGTATTGCCTATCTCATATAAGAGTTGTCTAAAAGTATTTTCCCAAATTACTCGCTGTCGCGTTCATAGTTAGTTAAATTAGTTAGTTAATTTTAGAGTAAAAATAAATCCCCTTAATTATTAGGCTAGATAATAAAAAGATAGTTAATACTAAGTACTCTTGGTCCTTGAGGATACGATATTCCAGACTCACCACAACTATACTACCGTTCGATAGGTGCGCTTGCCTTTGTCGAAATTATTGTTAGTTTCGAGCTCCATCACCCCATTTATTTCTCTTGAACCAAATTTCCCTTTTGTGTATCACTGTTATCATTTGTTCATAAGTGTGTGAAAATCGAATACCTCTACTCTCTCGCTGTCAACTATTGTCGAATCTGTTCTCATTTCTTTCTCCTTCCATAAAGTTTAGATTTTCTTCTCTGTTTGCAAAGATCGAGAGTAAGTAATAGTGATTCTTTTATTTAGTTTTTGTTACTGGTATGGTTCCTTTCCTTTCTACCGAATCTCCCCTCTTTTCTCTTAGTCTGATGATGCTTGGTGTAACACCCTGGTTCTAGGGGTTAGGCTTTTGGTGCTTAGCTCAGGTGTTGCCACACTTCAGTGTGTGGTTGGGTGAGTTTTAGGGGTCCTAAGAACCCTAGGTGGTGGTGGAATGCCTTAGGAAATTTTTATTTTTAGGGGTTAAAAAGGGAGCTTGGCTTTTGGGGGTCTTAAAAGAATTATTAGGAGGGTTTTGTCACAAAGAATGGCTTGGCAGAGTGGCAAGGAGGCGCCACATAAGGCATGGGGAAGTGACGCCTCAAGGGGGAGCTGGAAGGGGTCTCATGTTCGATTCGCAAGGGCAGCAGATGGGGCTTTGTTTTTGCGTCAACTTGGTAAGGTGTTGGACGGTTTTTGAATGCTTAAAAGGGGGAATTTGACTTGTTCAAATCATTTTAAATGGGTGGCTAGGAGGAAAGATGAGTTGGCTTAAGTTTGAAATGGTTTGAAGAGTTGGTGTGGAGTGTTTTTAGGAAGGAATCAAGGAGTTGAGTTGGGGGAGAAGGTGTTGGACGGCCAAGGGGTTTCTTGATTGACTTTTTCAACCATGATGGTTAGGGTGGAGTGGCAGAATGCTATAAAAGGGGGGTGTGCTCTTCCTTTGCCGAATTTTAGCTTTCAATCCAAGCCTTCACTCTTTTCTTCCCCTTCCCATATGCTAAAACACCTCTCTTCCTTCACTAAATTCACATTAGCCGAAACTTTAAGTCACATTTTCTTCCATTCTTTCTTCTTCATCTATTCTCGATTCAACCATCTTCAAAAGTCGAAGAGCCTTTCTCCTTTTATGTTGTGTTAGCCGAATCTCTTTTTGAGCCTTACCCTTATTTTCTTCTCTTTATTCTTCTCTAGAACGTTGATTCTCAAAGGTTGCTATCAAACCGAAGTAAGGTGGTAAGGTCTCCTTTCTTTTATCGGTTTCTCTCTTTTCCTTTCTTGGTTGGTCGAAATCAAGGTGCTAATCAGGTTTTTTTGTTGGCCGAATCATGGAGGGCTAGGTTGAGGGTCTTCTGCTTGTAGCTGGCGTTAAGGGTGCTAAGGGGGCTCTCGGGATTCGATTTATCAAGGTAAGGGTGTGGTGAGTATTCGGCCAAGGGCCACAAATGGTACGTTTTTAGGTGATG
Source organism: Gossypium australe (assembly GCA_005393395.2). Taxonomy (NCBI): domain Eukaryota; kingdom Viridiplantae; phylum Streptophyta; class Magnoliopsida; order Malvales; family Malvaceae; genus Gossypium; species Gossypium australe. The sequence goes on along the minus strand of CM016618.1, from coordinate 45,324,550 downwards.
ACCGATTCTTCTGTGGATTGTTTAGGAATTTCGACAAGGTTCTTAATCAAGTAACGTTCTCAGGATTTGATCGATTGTGCTAGTAATAAGGTGCGTAATCATCGCACTATTTCTGTGGTTTTGGTTTGCTAATGTGTTTACATATGCGTGATGTGTGGTGGCCGATTATAATGGCTTGAATGGTGAGTTATTTATGATATATATATGGTATGATAATTAACATGTGATGTCCACTCTTATGTTATAATATGATCTGACATGTTGCATTTTTACATACATGGGAGGTGGATTGGATTGATGAAGATAGGAGTGTACACATGATGTACGTGGTCTAATGTTAGCTCAGGCTACATAAGCGCTTGACAGTTAGCTGTGTGCTACCTCAATGGAGGTGTGGCTCGGTGCCCATCTCGGCGGTTGATTGCTATGTGCATCACCGTAGACAGATTATGGTTTTGGGACCACTTTGGTTGATCGGTGGCTCAGCCACGGCTTTGAGCAGCGAGCTTGCCAAGGTAAGGTTTATGGATCACGATGTGATCAGTGGTGGGTTAGCCACGGCCTTAGGTAGGGAGTCTGCTAAGGTTGGTGTCACGGTTGGATAGTAGGTTGGGCTGAAATGCATTCTTGCATGATTTGTTTCGATGACTGTGTGGGTATGGGCCAAGCCCATACGTGTGGAAATAAGTGTTGTGATTATGCACTGAGTCAGTGGACTCACTCTATTTTTTTTCCTAACCATTCAGGTGATGCGTAGAATTGGACCGGGATCGGAGAGGACACATGGTGGCCCATGCAGAAAGAAGAGTTTAAATATTTTTAAACTTATTCTTATTAGTTATTTGGGGTTAAAATATTGATGTAATAAGAGCCTTTTGATCTTTATTTATTTTTAGAATTATTTTATTATTATTTTTGGTACTATTTTATTTTAATTTAATTATGGTTTAATTAATTTGATTTACTATGTGGAAATTGATTTTTATATTAGCAACCTACTTATTCAATATATATATATATATATATATATATAAGTTAATAAAGTGTTTTTAATATGGACATTTTTATAATATCAAAGTCTAAAGTATAGTTTTAAAAGTACATGGGTTTTACCAAAAAGTTAGTAAATCTTACTGTTTTACTCGAAGTTAACAAGGATTTTCAACTGTCTTTCCGCAGTGACATAACCAGATTCGGTCGTAGTGAATGGGCCGGGTTTGGGGATGTTACAGTTTGGTATCAGAGCCCGGTTCAAAACTCAGCTTTGAGGGTTTTGGGCCCAAAAATGTTTTCAAAATGGGCTTTTCGAAATGTGGGCTTTTATAAAAAGTTTTTCAGGTTATTCTGGCATGGCACCTGTACCTCCGACCCGAAGTCCACCATGTAAGTACTTCTAACTTTGGAAGTGTTTTGTTTATGTCATGTATTATGGGCGTAGTTTGGGCTCGTAGATTAGAATATTAGGACTATTGGACCCTAGGATTAGTTTACTCAAACATATGCATAAAACTTAAAGCTCTTAAACAAACCTGTGAAGTAAGTCGCCGAGTTAAGGTGTGGCAACCACTGTACGCATGTCTAGGAGTGGTATTCAGTAAGAGCTTGGTATTTAAGCAGTCCTAGCGACTCACCTCCTCTTTACTTGAATCCTACCTGGTGCGTAGCTACGGTTCACCTTAACCAAGAGGACTTGTTCATAGGCTAAACCGGTTATTAAAACCCGAAAGGGAATTAGCCTTGCTGTTTTCTTTTCTTACCTTCTGTTTTAAAATTTTTCAAATTCACCCCTTTGGTTTGTGAAACCCTAAAGCTGATTTTGAAAGACGTTTTGTCGATTTACAAAATTTCCCAAAATGCCCTAGTGGCAAAATTACAAAAATGCCCTTGTATTGTAAAATTACCGTATTACCCTCAACTTTTGATAAAATGCTCTTTACTTTGCGAAATACCAAAATCTCGAGTTTTCAAAATATTAAGATACTCTGGTTTGTGGAAATTTACGAAAATACCCTTGGTAGATAAAATTACCAAAATGCCCTTGATTTCTAAATTTCCAGATTTCTCTCGACTTTTACTGAAATATTCCTATTTTACCAAAGATCAGAAAATCTTATTTTGTGAAATATTGTGATATTCCGATTTGGAGAATTTACGAAAATGCCCATGATTTCTAAAATTACAAAAATAACCCTGCTTTCTGAAATTTTTGCAACACACTTTGTTTGAAAAACAAAATTTTCAAGACGACCCCTGAGATTTTGTAAATTTTGAAATATCTTCAAGTTGGAAAAACTATTTTCAAAATTGACCCTGAGTTATTACCGATATACCCCTATAGGAGAATGACGGAATTACCCCTGGGTTGGGAATGAAACTTGATTGCTCGAAAGAACCACTTCTAGAACTTTTCCCATAAAACTGCTCGTGGATAAACAGTGAAACAAGAATTTCTTATGCATAAAACTTTTTAAACAGACTAAATCGAGGCGCTAGATATGAGTTCTAGGGGGCGTGGTCGCAATACTCGTGGACGTGGCAGAGGCAGGATGTCAGTATCGGAACCGGTTGGGTCACGCCATGGGTCAGAGAGCGACGTACCGCCACCAGCTATTGAGGTTGAACAGCAGGATCAGACTGGAGGGGACGACGCAGTATCGCAGGCTATGCTGCGGGTGCTTGAGCAAGTGGCAGGATCCAATGGGGGCAGTGGGACTCGGAAGTCAGTACCCAAAAGGCTTAGGGCGAATAGAGCCGAGGTCTTCAGAGGAGTGTCTGGGGTAGCTCCGAACGTGGCAGAGTACTGGCTTGAGGCAGTGGAAAGGATTATGGAGTACTTAGACTTAACTGCTGAGGAGAAGCTTAAGGGTGTTGTTTCGTTGCTGCGGGATGAAGCCTACCAGTGGTGGCTCACGGTTAAGGAAAGTGCCCCTGCTGATCGAGTGGACTGGGGTTACTTTAAGATCAAGTTCGAGGGGAAGTATGTCGGAGCGAGCTATGTGGATGCTCAGAGGAAGGCGTTCCTCAATTTGGTGCAAGGAAGCAAATCGATAGCGGAGTACGAAGCTGAGTTTCTACGTTTGAGCCGGTATGCTCAGGGTATCGTGGCAACAGACTATGAGAGATGAGTCAGATTTGAAGATGGGCTACGAGATGAGCTGCGAGTTTTGATTGCTCCGCAACGGGAAAGAGACTTCGCCGTTTTAGTGGAGAAAGCTCGGATAGCTGAGGAGGTCAAGAAGGCGAAGAGGCACAACAGAGAAAGGAACCGGGATAAGAGAAGCGTTGGATCGCCAGAAGTGGTTGAGAGGGTTCAGAAAAGATCAAGGGTCGAGACTCCTATTCGTATTGCTAAGCCAGCCGCCGGAAATTCGGATCGTCCGTGTACTCAGTGTGGAAGATACCATGTTGACGAGTGCTGGAATCGGGTTCGAGAATGCTTTAGATGCAAGTCCAAGTCTCATCTGGTTAAGGACTGTCCCCAGAATCCAAATAGGACTCGAACAGAAGGTCAAGGTTATGTGCAGCCGGGCAGAGGTGGTCAGCAAGCGGCAAGAGGTCGTGGTCCCAACCATGGAGGGAATGGTTCCGGCCGAGGTGGTGGAGCAGTAGGTCGCGGTAATGGTGGCACTGAGGCAAGACAGCCAGGTCTGGTTTATGCAGTCCGTCGGAGGGAGGATAATGATGTGCCTGATGTGTCAGCTGGTAAGTTCCTTATGTCTGGAATATTCTCTGTTGTTTTGTTCGTTTTGGGTGGTTGTTTGTTTTGTTGCTCGTAAAGTATGTGGAACCTTGAGTATGATAGATACTGTGCCTAGGAGTGTGTTAGCTCTTTAAGATCAGAGTGCGCAGCCATAGTGTAGTGGGAGGAATTGGACTGTTAGTCTAGACAAGTAATTTCGAGGACGAAATTATTTTAAGGAGGGTAGAATTGTAACACCCTGGTTCTAGGGGTTAGGCTTTTGGTGCTTAGCTCAGGTGTTGCCACACTTCAGTGTGTGGTTGGGTGAGTTTTAGGGGTCCTGAGAACCCTAGGTGGTGGTGGAATGCCTTAGGAAATTTTTATTTTTAGGGGTTAAAAGGGAGCTTGGCTTTTGGGGGTCTTAAGAGAATTATTAGGAGGGTTTTGTCACAAAGAATGGCTTGGCAGAGTGGCAAGGAGGCGCCACATAAGGCATGGGGAAGTGACGCCTCAAGGGGGAGCTGGAAGGGGTCTCATGTTCGATTCGCGAGGGCAGCAGATGGGGCTTTGTTTTTGCGTCAACTTGGTAAGGTGTTGGACGGTTTTTGAATGCTTAAAAGGGGGAATTTGACTTGTTCAAATCATTTTAAATGGGTGGCTAGGAGGAAAGATGAGTTGGCTTAAGTTTGAAATGGTTTGAAGGGTTGGTGTGGAGTGTTTTTAGGAAGGAATCAAGGAGTTGAGTTGGGGGAGAAGGTGTTGGACGGCCAAGGGGTTTCTTGATTGACTTTTTCAACCATGATGGTTAGGGGGGAGTGGCCGAATGCTATAAAAGGGGGGTGTGCTCTTCCTTTGCCGAATTTTAGCTTTCAATCCAAGCCTTCACTCTGTTCTTCCCCTTCTCATATGCTAAAACACCTCTCTTCCGTCACTAAATTCACCTTAGCCGAAACTTTAAGTCACATTTTCTTCCATTCTTTCTTCTTCATCTATTCTCGATTCAACCATCTTCAAAAGTCGAAGAGCCTTTCTCCTTTTATGTTGTGTTAGCCGAATCTCTTTTTGAGCCTTACCCTTATTTTCTTCTCTTATTCTTCTCTAGAACGTTGATTCTCAAAGGTTGCTACCAAACCGAAGTAAGGTGGTAAGGTCTCCTTTCTTTTATCGGTTTCTCTCTTTTCCTTTCTTGGTTGGTCGAAATCAAGGTGCTAATCAGGTGTTTTTGTTGGCCGAATCATGGAGGGCTAGGTTGAGGGTCTTCTGCTTGTAGCTGGCGTTAAGGGTGCTAAGGGGGCTCTCGGGATTCGATTTATCAAGGTAAGGGTGTGGTGAGTATTCGGCCAAGGGCCACAAATGGTATGTTTTTAGGTGATGACCGATTCTTCTGTGGATTGTTTAGGAATTTCGACAAGGTTCTTAATCAAGTAACGTTCTCAGGATTTGATCGATTGTGCTAGTAATAAGGTGCGTAATCATCGCACTATTTCTGTGGTTTTGGTTTGCTAATGTGTTTACATATGTGTGATGTGTGGTGGCCGATTATAATGGCTTGAATGGTGAGTTATTTATGATATATATATGGTATGATAATTAACATGTGATGTCCACTCTTATGTTATAATATGATCTGACATGTTGCATTTTTACATACATGGGAGGTGGATTGGATCGATGAAGATAGGAGTGTACACATGATGTACGTGGTCTAATGTTAGCTCAGGCTACATTAGCGCTTGACGGTTAGCTGTGTGCTACCTCAAGGGAGGTGTGGCTCGGTGCCCATCTCGGCGGTTGATTGCTATGTGCATCACCGTAGACAGATTATGGTTTTGGGATCACTTTGGTTGATCGGTGGCTCAGCCACGGCTTTGAGCAGCGAGCTTGCCAAGGTAAGGTTTATGGATCACGATGTGATCAGTGGTGGGTTAGCCACGGCCTTAGGCAGGGAGTCTGCTAAGGTTGGTGTCTCGGTTGGATAGTAGGTTGGGCTGAAATGCATTCTTGCATGATTTGTTTCGATGACTGTGTGGGTATGGGCCAAGCCCATACGTGTGGAAATAAGTGTTGTGATTATGCACTGAGTCAGTGGACTCACTCTATTTTTTTTCCTAACCATTCAGGTGATGCGTAGAATTGGACCGGGATCGGAGAGGACACATGGTGGCCCATGCAGAAAGAAGAGTTTAAATATTTTTAAACTTATTCTTATTAGTTATTTGGGGCTAAAATATTGATGTAATAAGGGCCTTTTGATCTTTATTTATTTTTAGAATTATTTTATTATTATTTTTGGTACTATTTTATTTTAATTTAATTATGGTTTAATTAATTTGATTTACTATGTGGAAATTGATTTTTATATTAGCAACCTACTTATTCAATATATATATAAGTTAATAAAGTTTTTTTAATATGGACATTTTTATAATATCAAAGTCTAAAGTATAGTTTTAAAAGTACATGGGTTTTACCAAAAAGTTAGTAAATCTTACTGTTTTACTCGAAGTTAACAAGGATTTTCAACTGTCTTTTCGCAGTGACATAACCAGATTCAGTCGTAGTGAATGGGCCGGGTTTGGGGATGTTACAGTTGGTACCTAGGGTTGCCCGAGGTTTGTTAGAGGGGCAAGTGATTGGAAGCAATCGACATACTGCTTTTGGTTTCTTGGCCAAAGTAAGTGTTCTGCCTTGTTTTGGTTGGAGGCTGAATATTCTTGATGGCTCTATTAACTATCAAGTGTGGTTTTAACTATATAGTTATAATCTCTTTTAATAAGGTTTATTTAACGCAGAATCCGACAAGAGGTTTAATAGTCGCTAACAGTTGAGGAGGACTCAGCAAAGCTAGTTCAATTGAGGTGTGATGTTAGGGATTCGTAGTGCGCTCTGTAACAGGTGTGTACACATACCACCCAAACTATAGATCGACAAATGCCGGAATGCCGGAATGTCAGAATACCAAAAAGCTGAAAGTACGACCTCGGCTGCCATACGAGCATGCAAACACACGTGTAGAGAATCCAATGCGATAGTAGAGGCCACCATGACTACTCTCATGGGCTTAGGTCGTTTTGGGCCACGTTGGGGCCAAAATGGGCCGTGTGGGGCTAATAGGCCTGTGGCCCACACACAGATTAAATGTGCATATTGTGGTAAATGTTAGATCGAGCCATGTAGTCCACATAGCTCGGGTCATTTTCAGGCAAATGGGCCCTGTGGGCCCACTGGGCTAGTGGGCCCCACACGGATAAAATGCATGTTATATGGTTTCTATTAGTTTGAACTGTGTTGTTTGTATAGCCGAGGCTATTTCTGGGCTAATTGGGCCACACGAGCGTGTGGCCCCACTTGGGCTGAGTAATGGGCCTTAGGCCCATTTACACCGTTTTGATTGTGTAGATTACTTAAGTCGCTCGAGGCGACGGTGGACCTTCTATTGGGTCGCTAAGACCCTGATTTTGGAAATTACCGAAATACCCTCGGTTTGCAAAATTATCTAAATACCCCTCATGGGTAAAATGTTTGTTTTGACTCGATAGGATATATGAATGACTATGTATGCCATGAGATGATTTGTATATGTATATTTATTCTGTCTACATGCATGATAAAATTTAATAGCATGCCACTGGTGTATGTTGCATAACATGGGGTTGGGTTATGCAATTGGAGGAAGTATTATGTTCTGGCAACACTGCTGCGTATCTCTGATGGCTATTAGCCTACCGTTCTGGCAGCTCTGCCGCAAATTCTGTTTAGTGTCGCATCGGTACTATTATGTGGTGTGTAGGGATGGGTGGGTTGATACTATATTCTCATATGGTGTGTACGGATGGATGAAGCTAGTGTGTAGAGGCTGGATGGATAGGGTTTTTGCATGCTTGATTATTTTGATTCTATTCTGTTTAGGGCTAAGGCCCACACTGCATCTGTTCTGTAATGGGCTTAGGCCCAGTTGGATACTGCTTCTAGATGGGCCAAGGCCCAAACTATTCTGATTGATTGCTTCTTTTATTTGGGGTGCATACTGAGTTTTCGCAAACTCACCCAATTGTATCTCTGTGCAGGTAATCCCCATACATAGACGGTTCGGAGCTGCGAGGGACTTGGAGATGGCCACACATTTAAACTTGCTTTGGATTTTATTTACCTTATTTATTATTTTTGGGTTGTAATAAGGCCTTTCTAATTTCTGGGTTTTAAATTTGGAATCTTATTTATAGGTTTATAATTGCTAGAAGTAGAACACCAAAACAACAACTGTTTTTCAAAACATCACGTTTCCGGAACAATTTTAATTTAAGCTTTCGCAACAAATAATATTTTAAAGGTAACAACGTTTTACAAGAGAATGACTTTTAATAAACCTCATTTTAAAAAAAAAAAAAAGCAAATAAAATTTGGGGTTTTAAATAGCAAAAAGTTCTAATTGTAAGAAGGGTTGTTCAATAAAAACCTAGGTTTCGAAAAAACACTCCAATGTGACACGCCGGATTCGGGCCTAACTTTTAGGCAGGGTTTGGGTGTTACATTTAGTGGTATCAGAGCCAAGTTTAAATTTAGGCTGTGAAATGGTCTTTTAGCCTTTGGGGATTCCAAAATTTCTTACAAACGATTTTGAAGCATTTTTGAAGTAAGGATTTTGTTGTGTGGCACACTGAGTCTCCGGCACCGGACTAAGTAAGTTTTCCTTGATGTTGAAATATGTTTTAAATTGATATACTGTGGATAGTTACTGGGCTTACTTTAGATGATAGACTATATTGAGACTCTTAGCTAGAGTAAGACTAAAGCCCATAGGAGACTAAAACTGTAGTGAGCCTATGACTGCATAAACAACTCATAACTGCTACGTTCATAAAATGTCTGCTTAATTATTGGAATTATAAGCTAAATTGCATAAAATTTCTAATACAGTCTTTAAATGACGTGATAATGAGCATTAAAAGGGGTACAATAGGCCACGGCAAAGGCCGTGGAAGTGTTAGGGTTGGGTCTTCAGCGTTAGGCCACATGCCCAATGTCGAGGTGAGAGAAGCACCGGCTTCACTGGTGGCTGAGACAGGGTCGTTCGACCGAGCTGATGGGGATGACTCTCTGGCTCAGGTGATGCTTCGTATTTTGGAAAGAGTTACTGGGATTGTTGGGCCTAATACCGTTATTGGGGGCCGTGGGTCGGTTACGGAATGACTCAGGTCAAATGGAGCAAAGATCTTTAGGGGAGTTTTTGGGGTGGCCGCAGATGTGGTGGAGTACTGGTTGGATGACCTCGACTGCACGCCGGAACAAAAGTTGAAGGGTGTCGTGTCCTTGCTAAGGGATGTAGCCTACCAGTGGTGGCTTACGGTAAAAGAGGGTACCCCGTCTGATCGATTGACCAGGGAATTCTTCAAGTCCACATTTCCGGGAAAGTATGTGGGCGCCAGCTATGTTGACGCTCGTAGGAAAGAATTTCTGAATCTGGTTCAACATGACAAGTCTGTGGCTAAGTACGAGGCAGAATTTTTGCGACTTAGCCTGTATGCTCAAGGAATTGTGGCAACGGAGTACGAACATTGTGTTCGGTTTGAGGACGGCCTCAGAGACAGTCTCCGAGTGTTGATAGCTCCATAGAGGGAGCGGGACTTTGCTGCATTAGTAGAGAAAGTTAAGATTGCTGAGAAGGTGAAGCACGAACAGTGCCAAAATCGTTAGAAAGACAAAGGGAAAAACAGAAGGGATGCAGAGCCTGCCGGTTCCAAGCAGAGGCCCAGGAAAAAGGCCTGAGTTGATGGGCCAGCCAGAGCTGGGTCTCCTGTTGCTACTGATAGGTTGCAACCTTGTGCTGAGTGTGGGAGGAGTCATCTTGGGAATGCTGGAAAAGCATGGGAGCATGTTTGAGGTACGGATCGATGGAGCACAGTATCAGGGATTGTCCACGAAGACTAGTTCACGTGCAAGCTACTAGAGTGGGTAATGTACAGCCACCAAGGGGTGGTCAGCAGTCGCTTAGAGGCTATGGTCAGGCCAGGGATGGAAACGGTTTGGGTCGTGGAGCTCCAGGCAAAGGTGTTGGTCATGCGGAGGCGAGGCAGCCAGTTTTAGTTTATGCAGTACGTCGCCGAGAGGACGGAGACGCTCTAGATGTGAATACTGGTACGTACTTTACCCATAGGTACTATTTACCTAATTTGCAATTAGGATTAGAGTGCCAAGCAAAAGCGTAGTAGTGTAACCTGTGTTGTGCTGTTATTACATAGTTGGAAATTTTGAGGATGAAATTTCTTTAAGGCGGTAGAATCGTAACGCCTCTACTTTTGGGCCTAGAAGAAATGGGCTTCGCGTATCGGAGGGATTGGAATTTAGCTGTGCAAGTGAATAACACAATTGAATGTCTGCTTTAGTGGTTTAGGGTCCTGAGAAGTATTCGAGAAATCCTGGGATCAAACCTGGGCTTTAGCAAAAATTTTGGTTTTAAGTGGATAAAACCCTGAATGCTTGGATGTAGGCCTTTTAAATTATTGTGTTAGAAAAATGACATAGGAAAGCATGTGGTCTAGTGGTTGTGGCATCACTAAGTTTGCAAGGGAGCCTGGGTTCAAGTCTTGGCTCCTGCAATTTGTTTTGGCTTTTCTTTTAAAGAACCTAGACTTTGGCCTTTAAACCTTTTAATTTGTTGAAGGTAAAATGTGACACAAAGAGAGTGGGTGGTCTAGTGGCAAGGTGGTGTTATAGTTGGCAAGAGGCCTGAGGCTCAAGTCTTGGGATGAGCAATGGAGTATTTATTTTGCTGACGGAACGCCTAATGTTTGAGTTGGAGTGGAGTTCTGCTAGGGTGGTTGTGGAATCGGTCTTGGGGGAGTGATTCATGGGGTAGAGATAGAAGTTGGTAAAGATTTAGAGGAGAAAACGGGGGAGGAAAATGAGGAATTGGAATTAGAGGAGGTTGGAGCCGAAATTTGAGTGTAGCACTCAAGAAACTCGGCCAAAGGGGGATTTTGGTACACATTTTGGCTTTTTAGAGTTTTGTTTTTCTTTTCTTTTGATCAGTTTAGTTACCAAACCGAAGCAACTTTCCTCTTTTTCTGGATGTTACCGAAACTGCACTAATAGTGACCTCTCGTGCATTCTTTTTGCTTTGTTTCACTCTAATTTCTTCTTCGTTGATTGCAACCCTAGATATAGGGCGACGAAAATCTGCCGGATTAGGGTCAAACCTAATAAGGGAATCCATAAATCAAGTTAATGCGAAAATAATGGTTTTAATTAGAAAGAGATTTCAATTAATCAAACCTAGAGTTAGTTATTAGTAGCCTCAAAAGAGGTATTAATATAATTTAGGGATTTCTACGGATTAAGCCAAGTGAATAAATGGCATGAATCAATAGTAATAAGTGATGTCTAGGTGGATTCCTCCTCAGGTATTGCCTATCTCATATAAGAGTTGTCTAAAAGTATTTTCCCAATTTACTCGCTGTCGCGTTCATAGTTAGTTAAATTAGTTAGTTAATTTTAGAGTAAAAATAAATCCCCTTATTTATTAGGCTAGATAATAAAAAGATAGTTAATACTAAGTACTCTTGGTCCTTGAAGATACGATATTCCAGACTCACCACAACTATACTGCCATTCGATAGGTGCGCTTGCCTTTGTCGAAATTATTGTTAGTTTCGAGCTCTATCACCCCATTTGTGTATCACTGTTATCATTTGTTCATAAGTGTGTGAAAGCCGAATAACTCTACGCTCTCGCTATCAACTATTGCCGAATTTTTTCTCATTTCTTTCTCCTTCCATAAAGTTGCGGTTTTTTTCTCTGTCTGCCGAGATTGTGAGTAAGTAATAGTGATTTTTTTATTTAGTTTTCGTTACTATATGGTTCCTTTCCTTTCTACCGAATCTCCCCTCTTTTCTCTTAGTCTGATGATGGTTGGTACCTAGGGTTGCTCGAGGTTTGTTAGAGGGGCAAGTGACTGGAAGCAATCGAAATACTACTTTTGGTTCTTGACCAAAGTAAGTGTTCTTGCCTTGATTTGGTTGGAGGCCGAATATTCCTGATGGCTCTGTTAACTATCAAGTGTGGTTTTAACTATATAGTTATAATCTCTTTTAATAAGGTTTATTTAACGTAGAATGCGACAAGAGGTTTAATAGACACTTACAGTTGGGGAGGACTTAGCAAAGCTAGTTTGATTGGGGTGCGGTGCTAGGGATTCGTAGTGCGCTTCGTAACAGGCGTGTACACATACCATGTAACAGCCCGATTTAAGGGCTAGCCGGAATATTGATCTCGGGATCACTAATCCGAGATTTGGAGAAATTTATTTTCATGTTATATTATAAGTCAGAGCATGATGGAAAATGTGCACGAGAATTTTAGTACTCTAATTTTAACGATTTCATGCTTCATTTTGAAAAAGGGAGTAAATCGCATAAAGTGCAAAATTCCATTTTGCAAGCTAGAAGTATTAAATAGATAAGGAACTTTAAATTGAAGGTCTTGAATGTGAAATTAGACCCTCCTAATGTTGATAGCCGGCCATAGGGGACAATAGACACAAAATTGGTCAAAATTGGGTGGGTTAGGTAGACTAATTTGAAGGAAATAAATAAAATAAGAAAGGATGATATCATCCATTTTTGTTCATCACCTTCACCACTGAAAATTCCAGCATAGAGGGGGGTTTTGAAAGCATTTAAATTTTAGCAACTTATCCTCACACAAGTAAGTGATTTTGATGGTTTTAGTTGATAATTTTTATACTTTTGAGACCCCTAAAGCTTAAGCTTTCTAATGGGGGGATTAACTTGTAATATGGTGAAGAGTATAGAGTTTTGCCATGAAAGCTTTCATTATTATTTGCTACATTTTTATGGAAGAAATGGAGTCTTAGTTGTTAGATGAACAACTTTTGTGAAAGGTGTTAGCATGAAAACACCAAATAGGACCTTGATGAAAAGGTTACAAAATTGGTAGTAACTATGTGAAATGTTGAGTTTTGATGATAGTCATAAGAGTATTAAATGTTCATCTAGGCTTGTTGAAGGTAGAAATATGATCAGAATTTATTTCCGAGCCTAGGGGCAAAATAGTCATTTTGCCAAAGTCTAGTGCAGAATAGTAATTTTTGCCTAAGCATGATTTTTGAAATGCTATTATTAATATAGTGATTAAAATGGGTTAAATTGCTATTATAGAGAAAGAAGAACTGAGGACCCGCCTTGATCGGGGAAAGAACAAAGTCTCGGACTAGATCGACAAGCTATCTCATTTTGAAATCGAGGTAAGTTTGTATGTGATTTGAATAGTTAACTTGAATGAAATTTTGAAAGCCTAATGGGCCATATTGAAATATGAAATAGATAAGGTCCTGTATAAGACCATGTCCGGGACATGGCCTCGGCACCAAGTTGAGATCCCGTATAAGACCATATCTGAGATATGGCTTCGGTAAGGGATATGAAAAGTGTATAAGACCATATTTGGAATATGGCATCGACCCATTCTAGGAAATTCCATATAAGACCATATCCGGGATATGGCATTAGCATTTAGAGGTAATCCCATATAAGACCATATCCGGGATATGGCATTGGCAGTTAGGGTGACTCCATGTAAGACCGCCTCGAAGACGTGGCATTGACTTTATACTTACAATAGTGGCAATAAACACACGTCTTTCACTATCCCTTGAGAATTGTGGGACAAGTAGATGAATTTAGAAGTAGATATGTGAATGATATTTAAGTCATGTGAATGAGTCACGAAGAATCGGTTTCGATACGTGGCACGGTATGTGCTATACAAGGGCAATTGTAAGTAAGAACTGTCAAGAAGCCTTGACTCGCGTACAATTAGCTAATACCGTGGATGGATTACTTTATGAGCTTATTATTTTTGTTTATTTCCGTGCAAACTTACTAAGCTTTATGCTTACCCTTTTTCATTGCCCTCCTTTGTTGTAGTATTGCCAAGGTAACTCATGGACCGTGGGCGTAGGAGTTCGGAAATCACACTATCGACAGCACTTTGGTATAACAATTTTAGACTTGTTTTGATTATGGCATGTATAGGGCTTAAGTATTTTGTAGGGTTGTAATTGTTAGTCAAAGTGTTGACTACGTAAGTTTGTAAAAGTCAGTTTGTAGATGGCCTATTGAGTTAAACAAATACTTGGCAAACTCTTTTGTTTAATGAAGATGTAATTCATGAAGTGTATGTCCCTTTTAATTATCTTGTAAGTTGGAATGAGCTCTAGATTTGCTTGTGGCTAGAAGGTGGTATTGTTCTGAATGGAGGAATGTATGTGCTAAATTTAAGGTGACAATGGCTTGGTATATAGCCTGTTATTTGCCCATATAGGTAGACACACAGGCGTGTGTCTAGACCATGTGGGAGGCACGGCTAGCACATGGGCATGTGCCCAGGCCGTGTGAAGTCTGCACCTTGCACTTATAATTTGAATCTCTACACGGCTGGAGTACACGGGCATGTCAAGGTCGTGTGAGCTTAGTCAGTGTCGACTACGGGTGGGAGACACGGGCATGCCTTAGGGGCACGCGGGCGTATCCCTAGGCCTACACGGACGTGTGGCCCCTGTTTTATTAGAAATTTTCTCGAATTCGTGAAAGTTCTTGGAAATTTTTCGATACTTCTCAGGAAGTATGTTTAGGGCCTCCTAGACAGGTTATGTGCGAGCGACGAGGTTAAACAAAATTTTATAACCATATTCTAGAAGTTTAAGCAAGTTTAGCTATGTAATGCCTCGAATCTCGTTCCGGCTCGGATACGGGGAAGGGGTGTTACATACGACCCAATCTATAGATCGGCAAATGCCAAAATGCAGGAATGCTGAAAAGCCGAAAGTACGACATTGGTTGCCATACAAGCGCGCGAACACACGTGTGGAGAATCCAACGCGATAGTAGAGGCCACCATGAGCGCTCTCATGGGCTTAGGTTGTTTTGGGGCCAAAAAGGGCCGTGTGGGCCTAATAGGCCTATGGGCCCCACACGGATTAATTGTGCATATTGTGGTAAATGTTAGACCGAGCCGTGTAGTCCACATGGCTAAGGTCATTTTTACGCAATGGGTCGTGTCAAAGTTTAGGGGAAAAATGTAATTTTTCCATAATGTGATTTTTGGACTGAATTGAATAATGTGAATAATAAATGAGCTAATTTACTATTATAGATCAAGAGAAACGAGGTTCAAACCTAGGTTGAGAAAAAATAAAGTATTTGATGATTAGGTCTCATTCCTACTATTTTTGTACCGAGGTAAGTTCATATGTAAATAATGCATTGTTATTTATGCTTTAATTGGTTTATTATTGTATGAATTATGATCGAATCCTTGAACGTAATAGAAAAAGTTCGACAAGCGAGAAAATCCCAGTTGAACCTTAGAAATAGATAGAATACAAATTTCATGACATTAGGGTTATTTAAGATTACGTGTAAGACCATATATGGATATGGCTTCGATATGAGAGTTCGTGTAACACCATAGCTGGGCTATTGGCTTTGATATGATATCCCATGTAAGACCATATTTGGGATATGGCATTGGTATGGTACTATGTATGAGAGATTGTTCGAGTATCCTTTAGTATTCCAAGTGGTTTAACGGGAAATGTAACAGAAATGTTAACGTTGCGAAAGACCATGGTATACTGCTAATAGGTACAGGTATGTTTGTAGAACTTAGGCCTAATGAGATCGATATGTGAAGAATCTCTCGGTAAGGTTATGATCTTGAAAGATGTGATATTAAGGTTTCTAATAATATCCATGCCAAGTTGGACTATGAGATTTATAATGATATCTATGTTAATTCATTTCATGTTAGTTGCATGATAAATGTGTGTTTATGATTCTTATTATTTGCATAGGAACTTACTAAGCTTTAAAGCTTACTCCCCTTTCTTTCCTTTGTCTTATAGTGTCACCAAGCTAGCTCGGGGATCAGAGACTGTCGGAGATCCATTCACACTATCAAATTATCATTTCGGGTACTTATGATTACAATATTTTGAGTTATGGCATGTATAGGGACTTGGTCTGTTTGTTATGTGTCATAATTGATTTGGCCATATGTGTTGGCTTCAATAGTTGATAATTCATTTTGTAAATGGCCATTTGATATTGGCTTATATTGGTTAGGTATATATATAAATTTGATGATGTTTTCATAAATGTGGGAAATTGCATGGTTTGAGATGCTAAGTATGTGATGTTTGTATGTGATAAATGATAGCATGGAAATGATATATGAATACCTTGTGTATGGCTGATTGGGTTGAAAGTATATGCTTGGTTTGGTGCTACGTTTTTTTGTGTAGGTTGGTTCATGGAAGGGTGGCAAAAAGGCTTGGTATATAGCCTTTTATTTGTCCATACGGGTAGACACACGAGCGTGTGTTTAGGCCATTTGCGACACACGGTTTGCCCCATGGGCATGTGTTTCGGCCGTGTGTCCCCTACACCATAATTGTTGCAAAATAGAATGCTCAGTAATGAGCACACGGGCAGAGACACGGGCATGTGTCTCAGCCGTGTGGACGGAACAGCCTCGAACACGGGCGTATGCCCTGGCCGTGAGTAGTCTACACCTATTTTATGAAAAATTATGAAAATTTAATTGATTACACGGCTTAAGCACACGAGCGTGTGACTTGGCCGTGTGACCTCAATTTGATGATGACATCAGAAACAGAAAGATCCCTAAATTGAACATGGCCTGAAGCACGGGCATGTCTTAGGGTCACACAGGCATGTCCCAAACCCACACAGGCGTGTCTCAAACCCACACAGGTGTGTCCCGAACCCATATGAGCGATGACCCCTTTTACATGAAAAATTTTCTAAGTTTTTCCAAAAGTTTCCAAAGTTCTCAGTTAAGTCCCGAACCACTTTGGATGCATGTTTTGGGCCTTGTAGGCTCATTTTAGAGACGATATGATTTTTTTTGAAAATTTTTAAATTTGAGTGGAAATTCATATCTCAGTTTTGAATGTTTGCTTGTGTGTAAGTCCAGTAATGCCTCGTACCCTATCACGGTGTCGGATATGGGTAAGGGGTGTTACATTTAGTGATATCAGAGCCAGGTTTAGTCGATTCTCAAACTAACATAGCGTGTCTAACAGTCTAGTTATACATGCCATAAATGAACTATGATAGTGTGATGACTCCTGACAACTTTAAATTGTGTTTTCATATAGTAATGGATCCCAATCAAGCTGAGGCTGATGAAGTCAAAAGTAATGAGCTAGCTCCTACTCAAGGGGCAGCGCCATCTGATAGTAGACCTCCTACGATTAGTCAGGGAGAAGGAGGCAGGGAAGCCTTTCTCCATATGGTGAATGAATGGTATTCGGAATTTGTTCAAACAAATCCGAATGCCCAACCTCCTCCACCCCACCCATTCCTCGATCGGTTCATGTAGCCCCAAAAGGTATGGAATTTCTAAGAATGAATAAGCTGCTGGTTGATAAGATCTGAAACCATGAGGCTAAAGATTTTAGAGCTAATGTGGACGATGGTCCTGAGAGAGCCGAGTTTTGGCTCGAAAACTCCATCAGGGTATTCGATGAGTTGTCCTGCACACCGGATGAGTGTTTAAAGTGTGCTATCTCACTTCTGAAAGATTCTGTGTAGCACCCATTACCCGTGTCTGATGCTGGGATAGGGTACGAGGCATTACTAGACTTATTCGCAAGCGAAAGTTCAAAACCAAGACATGAATTTCCACTCAAATTTAGAACTTTTCAAAAACATACATGTTGCCCTATTACAAGCCTACGAGGCCCATAACATGCATCGGAAGTGGTTAGGAACTAAATCAAGAACTTGGAAACTTTTGGAAAAATTAGAAAAAATTTCATGTAAAAGGGGTTACATGCCCGTGTGGGTTCGGGACACCCCCGTGTAACCTTAAGACACACCCATGCTTTAGGCCGTGTTCAAATTAGGAAGCATTCTGTTTATGACATCATCATCAAACTGAGGTCACACGCCCGTATGCTTAGGCCGTGTGATCGATTAAATTTTCATAATTTTTCATAAAATAGGTGCAGACTTCATACGGCCAGGGCACATGCCCGTGTTTGAGGCCGTGCCATCCACACGGCTGAGACGCACGCCCGTGTCTCTGCCTGTGTGCTCATTACTGAGCATTCTGTTTTGAACAATTAAGGTGTACGGGACATAAGGCCAAAACACATGCCCATGGGGCAGACCGTGTGTCTCACACGGCCTAGATAGAAGCCCGTGTGTCTACCTGTGTGGAAAAATTTAAGGCTATTTACCAAGCCTTTTTGCCACCCTTCCATGCACCAATCTACACAACAAAACATAACACCAATCCATACGTATACTTTCAACCCAATTGCCCATACACAAGGCATCAACATATCATTTACATGCTATCATTTATCATATACAAACATCACATACTTAGCATCTCAAACCATTTAATTTCCCACATTCATGAAAATATCATCATATGTATATATACTTAACCAATATTAGCCAATATCAAATGGCCATTTACAAAATGAATTATCATCTATTGAAGCCAACACATATGGCCAAATCAATTATGACACATAACAAAAAGATCAAGTCCCTATACATGTCATAACTCAAAATAATGTAATCATAAGTACCCAAAATGATGATTTGGTAGTGTGAATGGATCTCCGACAGTCTTCGTGTAACACCCTTAACCCATATCCATCACCGGATTAGGGTTACAAGGCATTACCGAACAAGGCACAGGTCACAACAAATATTTACTAATCATGTAGTCATATCAGAATTCGTTATGGTTAATACACTTTCATAGTATGTTTAATCCATATCATAGATCTTAAATCCATTATTCCAATTCACATATAAGCAATTTACAACAAATATCAAAGGTTACTATTCATTTGGTCATTAAGTCACATTAACAGAATATGCACATGTTCTTTATTAACCTACTAAGCAAATTAACAATTATCAAAACTAATCATACACATATTTTACATATCCAAATTCAAACATATTCAACTAGAAGAACCAATTCAAGATATACAAATTTTACATATCCCAAACAACATATAGAACAAATCAACTAGAAGAACATAATCGAAGCAAAATACCAATTATGTCTCCTATAGTCCGAAACATCTAAATTTAAACTTAATATACGTACACATATGTAAACCATATTCGAAAATGTCTATTCAAATACTTAACTTATAATCTAACCACTTGGCCAAATATACATTCTAACATATAAAGTAATTCTCGAAATTGAATTGTTTTTCAAATTTATGTATTTCATTAATAAGTATTTATCAATCCCTACTCAAACATATTCAAATACCATAAATGTCAACTTACCAAAAACACAACTTATAAGACTTTAAAGGATACTTCATATCAAAACATATACATATACTTGTGCTTATAATGAACTCACATGGCAACCATACTTGCAATCCAACCATAATAAACACACATAACATGATTAAGAACATTTAAGCATTAGATCATTTGACATTAAGATCAATCCATTTTCGCATGGCTTATATTTACAGCATCAAAACATCTTCTAACTATTAGACTAGCCTATACATGCCTTAAGTTCAAAATCCAAGCTTTAAAGGTACCAAAATACGTCGATAGTGTGGATGACTTCGTTGACGATCCCCTGAGCTCGTAGCTTGACCAAAATCTATAAAACAGGATAAAAAATACATAGAGTAAGCTAACTTAGCTTAGTAAGTCTTAAGCAAACTTAACAAATCAAATGGATATTCAATGAAATTAAACCGAACAATTTATAACATTAATTTAATAACATATCACATATAGATTATCATAGCCGAATGCCTGTGTCCATACATAGCAAAACGTTTATCATTATCTACTTTAAATGTAAAACTTATCAAATGTACATCAATAAATAAATATATATATATATATATATTCACTTATACAACCGAATAACAATTTCCATGTACATATAAAATAAATCCCCCATAATCGAATGTGTCTATGTATATATATAAACATATATATATCCATTAAACGATCTCATGTTTGCATATAAATAATATCAACTCCATATCATTTTATCCACATTTCTAAGAAGCCGAGAATACAAGCACATTCATCTGTCAACTTACTCAATCACATCACATATAGTATACATATATATAAATACATACCTTATGGCTGAATACAGTCTGATTCATTTAAATAAGCTGTAGCTTGCTCAATTTCCACCATAACTTAATCATTTCATAAGCATAAGCTTGTAATATAGATCATCAGTTTAAAACCTGCTAGGCATAAGCTTGAATTACACACCGGCACTAAGCCTGCTAGACCCGAGGTCTGATATTTAATCACCGGCATTAAGCCTGCTAGGCATAAAGCCCGATATAATTCACCACCACAAGGCTTGCTAGGCTCAAAGCCCGAATATCATATTATAGAGCTGTCTCATACACATTTCATATATCGAATATTACGGATACTCCACATAATTCATACGGACTTTCAAATGTCATAACTCAATTAAGTTAAGCTCAAATACACTATTACACTGCTTATTCACATTCGGCTTTCTCTATAAGTTCAGGAATTCTAATTCAACATATTAAATCGAGTTACATTCCATATTAACAATATTAAATCGCTTAAAGACTTACCTCGGATATCGACGGACGACGAAAATCGGCTATTCGACTATTTTCGCTTTCCCCGATCCAAATCCATTTTCTTTGGCTCTTGATCTAAACATGTTTAAATTAAGCTCATTCAAATATATTTTTATTCAATTTAGCCCAAAAACACATAAATGGGAAAATTACCATTTTTCCCTAATATTTTACACTTTTTACAATTTAGTCCTATTTGCATAAAACACAAAATACACACAATTTGAATAAATACCTTAAGGGCCGAATATCCATAGTACTCATACAAGTCCATCCATCTCATTTATATCACATTTTAGTCTCTTTAAAATTTATTTTTGCAATTTAGTCCAAATTACTCAAATTTATCAAAAATCCAAAGACAACATATTAATCTAACACATATATTTCATAATTCATCCTTAAACAACAAAAACAACAAACTATCAACAATGGCTCAACTCAAAATATTCATCAAACTCAAAAATTAAAGCATGGGACTTGAAGATTTCTAAGCAACGATCTCAAAAACTTAAAAATTATCAAAAACCGAACAATTAACATACCTTAATCAAGCTTCAAAGTTGCCGAAATATTGAAGAAATTTTAAGTTTTCTTCCTTTAAGCATTCGGTCATTAGAAGAAAAAGATGACAATGGCTTTTTATTTTGTTTTATTAACTTATATTATGTTATTACTAAATTACATTTTTCACCTTTTATAAACTAATATCATATAACAAAATTTTTGGTTTTAATAGTCGTTATACCATCCACTATCCTTCAAATGGGCTATTTGTCCTTTAAGGAACTCACGTTAAGAAGCCACTATCAAATAAGCACTTTATACTATATTTTGTAACTTTTACATTTTATGCGATTAAGTCCTTTTATTTAATTAAGCACACAAACAATCAAATTTTTATACGAAACTTTCACACATTCTAATTCACATATAATTAACACAGAAAATAATATTTAAATATTTTTCAGACTAGAATTCGTGGTCCCGAAACCATCATTCTGATTAGGGTCAAATTCAGACTATTACACTTCGATCCCCGAGCTGGCATGGTGACACTATAAGACAAAGGAAAAGAAAGGGGAGTAAGCTTTAAAGTTTAATAAGTTCCTATGCAAATAATAAGCATCATACACACTTTAACATATATTTAACATAATGTAAATTGACATAAATGTCATTGTGAATTCATAATCAAGCTTAGCATAGATGTTATTAAAATCTTAACATCATAACTTAATCAAACCAATCCAAGATTTCATCACATATCGAGCTCATTAAGCATGAGTTTTATGTACATACCTGTACCAACTTGCAACCTACCATAATCTTTCACATCATGCCATAGTCTTTCACAACTTAAACTTTGCCGTTAAGTTTCCTATTGAACCACTTGGAATACTAAAGGATACTCAGGAAATTTCACACACATAGTACTATACCAATGCCATATCCCAGATACGGTCTTACATGGGATCTCATATCGATGCTAACAGCCCAGCTATGGTCTTACACAAAATCTCATATCGATGCCATATCCCAGATATGGTCTTACACGTAATCTCAACTAACCCTAATGTCATGACATTTGTATCCTAACTATTCCTAAGGTTCAACCGGGATTCTTTTCTCGCTTGTCAAAATTTGTCGAATTCATGCAAAGAGTAAATCAGAATTCATACAATAATAACACAATTAAAGCATAAATAATAATGCATTATTTACATACGAACTTACCTCAATACAAAAATAGCAAAAATGAACCTAATCATCAATAACCTTATTTTTCCCCCGATCAAAGTCCAAACCTCGTCTTTCTTGATCTATAATAGCAAATTTAACTTATTTATTATTCAGATTATTCAATTCAGTCCAAAAATCACACTATTGAATAATTACATTTTTTCCCCTAAACTTTAACATATTTACATTTTTGCCCCTAGGCTCAAAAAAATGAAATCTATTCAATTTCTTCGATTCCTGAGCCTAACCAATCCTCTTTTATACTTATAGCAGTCCACATTTTTCATTTAATCACACCTTTACACACATTTTATAATCTTTTTACAAATAGGTCCTTTTGACATTTTCATTAAAAATCACCTAGCAAAAGTTGTTTATCACACATCAAACATGCATAATCTACCATTAGACATCAAAATACACAAATTTATAACATGGGTCAAATCCTACACCTTGATTATTCTTTAAATTAATGGTAGAAATATATAGATTAGATGATAACGACTTCAAAAATATAAAGAGCATTAAAAACTGGGCTAGGATGTACTTACAATCAAGCTTGGAAGTTGAGAAAACCCTAGCTATTGTAACTTATAAATTTTAGCACTTGGGGGAGAAGATCGACAATATTTTAGCTTGATTTTCCCTTTTTATTCTTTTATTTACCAAATGACCAAAATGCCCTTCACTTAAAACTTTGAAATTTTAGCTCACCATGTCCATTTTTGTCCACTATCTTAACAAATGGTCTAATTACCATCTAAGGACCTTCTTTTTAAAATTTCATAGCAATTAAACACCTCTAGCATGTAGAACTCAACTTTTGCACTTTTTACAATTTAGTCAGTTTGACTAAATTTAGTGCCCAAACGTCAAAATTTTCGAACGAAATTTTCATGAATCATGAAACTGTAGACCAATAAAATATAATAAAAATGAACTTTACTACATCGGATTCGTGGTCTCGAAACCACTATTCTGACTAGGCCTAAAATTGGGCTGTTACAACTCTCCCCCAGGGATTTTCGTCCCCGCAAATCTTACCAGAAAATAGATTTGGGTACTGTTTTTGCATAGCTTCTGCAGGTTCCCACGTAGCCTCTTCCACACTGTGTCTTTGACATAAAACTTTCACTAGGGCTACACTTTTATTTCTCAACTGTTTAACTTCCTGAGCCAAAATCTTGATCGATTCTTCACCATAAGTCATATCAAGTCGAATATCAACCTTTGTCGGAGAAATCACATGTGAAGGGCCTGATCGATAATGTCGCAGTATAGACACATGAAACACATTATGGATTCTTTCCAACTCTGTCGGTAAAGCTAACTGTTATGCCACTGGCCCTATTCTTTCAATAACTTCATACGGCCCAATGAAATGTGGACTCAACTTGCCTTTACGGCCAAATCTTAGAATTTTCTTCCACGGAGATACTTTCAGAAAGACTTTGTCACCTACCTAAAATTCGATCTCTTTTCTTTTCAGGTTTGCATACGACTTTTGTCGATCTGAAGTGGCTTTCAAGCAATCTTGGAGTACCTTAACTTTTTCTTCAGTTTCCCTAACCAAGTCAATCCCGTGAATCTATTTTTCACTAAGCTCGGTCTAATACAAGGGTGTTCGACACTTGCGGCCGTACAATTCCTCATAAGATGCCATCTTTATACTCGACTGAAAACTATTGTTATATGCAAATTCGATCAATGGTAGATATTTCTCCCAACTACCTTCGAATTCCAGAACAAAACATCGGGGCATATCTTCAAGAATCTGAATCGTTCTTTCAGACTAACCGTCAGTTTGCGGATGAAACGCGGTACTAAAGTTCAACTTTGTACCCAAAGCCTCTTGAAATTCTTCTAAAATCTCGAAGTGAACCTTGGATCTCTATCTGAAATAATCAAAGTAGGCACCCAGTGCAATCTTAAAATCTCAAAAATGTACAACTCAGCTAGCTTATCAAGCGAATAATTGGTACGTACCAGAATAAAATAAGCGGATTTCGTCAATCTATCAACAATGACCCAAACAACATCTTTCTTTTTCGAAGTTAGAGGTAATCTAGTTACGAAATCCATCATAATTCTATCCCATTTCCATTCGGGTACCATCACTGGCTGAAGTAAACCCAAAGGTACTTGGTGTTCGGCTTTTTACTTGTTGACAAATCGAACATTTCGAGACAAACTCTAAAATATCTCGTTTTATACCTGGCCACCAGTACAATGCCTTCAAATTGTTATACATTTTCGTACTACCCGAATTCTTAGATAGGCAACCATTATGTGCCTCATGAAGAATTTTCTAAATAATTTCATCATTTTTTGGCACACAAATCCTATTTTGAAACATCAAACAGTCATTGGATCCGATATGAAAATCTGAATCACTAACCAATTCACAATGAGCTCTCTTGGCTTGCAAATCACAGTCACATTTCCGAGCTTCACAAATTTACTGAAGAAATAACAGTCTAGCTTTCAACTCAGCTCTAATTGAATTATTATCAGACAATGTTAATCTCGTGTTCATTGCTCTCAAGGCGAACAAAGATTTCCTACTCAAGGCATCGGCGACCATATTCGCTTTACCTGGGTGATAGACAATCACCATCTCATAATCTTTTAGTAACTCAAGCCATCTTTGTTGTCGTAAATTTAAGTCTTTTTGAGTCATCAAATATTTCAGACTCTTATGATCCGTAAAAACATTGCATTTCTCACCGTACAAATGATGTCTCCAAATTTTTAGAGCAAACACAATAGCGACTAACTCCAAATCATGCTTCGGATAATTCTTCTCGTGTGGTTTCAACTGTCTCAAGGCATAAGCTATCACTTTGCCCTCTTGCATCAGCACACATCATAATCCATTCAGTGATGCGTTGCTATAAATCACAAACTCCTTTCCCGATTTAGGTTGCATTAAAACTGGTGCCTCAGTCAATAAAGCTTTCAACATCTCAAAACTTTGCTGACATTTTTCGAACCATACAAATTTGACATCTTTTTGCAACAGCTTGGTCATAGGGGTAGCAATCATCGATAACCCTTTGACAAACTGGCGGTAGTACTCGGCTAAGCCCAAAAA
Organism: Gossypium australe; assembly: GCA_005393395.2. Classification (NCBI taxonomy): domain Eukaryota; kingdom Viridiplantae; phylum Streptophyta; class Magnoliopsida; order Malvales; family Malvaceae; genus Gossypium; species Gossypium australe. Next base: position 45,299,338 of record CM016618.1, on the reverse strand, counting down.
GCTTCTAACCTCGGATACACTCTTCGATGGTTTCCATTCAACTATAGTAGAAATCTTAATCGGGTCAACTCGATTGCCGTCACCTGAAACAATGTGCCCCAGGAATCCAACTTCTATGAGCCAAAACTCACTTTTACTGAACTTAACATATAACTGTTTTTCTCTCAAAATCGGCAAAACAGTTCTCAAATGCTCAGCGTGCTCGGATTCATCTCGAGAATAAATCAGGATGTCATCAATGAACACAACTACAAACTTATCTAGGTACGGTCTGAAAATCTGATTCAACAAGTCCATAAAAACTGCAGGAGCATTCGCCGGTCTGAAGGGCATAACAAGGAATTCATAGTGCCCGTATCTTGTTCTGAAAGTGGTTTTCGGCACATCTAACTCTTTAACTCTCAACTGGTAGTAGCCAGATCTGAAATCTATCTTTGAGAACACTGTCACTCCTTTCATTTGGTCAAATAAATCATCAATTCTCGGCAAAGGATACTTGTTCTTAATGGTTACCTTATTGAGCTGTCGGTAATCTATACAAAGTCTCATAGACCCGTCTTTATTCTTTACGAACAATACTGGAACACCCCAGGGAGAGTAGCTCGGTCTCGCAAATCCTTTATCTGTCAGTTCTTGCAACTGAGGTTTGAATTCTTTTAATTCAGTCGGAGTCATCCTGTATGGAGCAATAGATATCAGCGAGGTCCTTAGTATTAAGTCAATACCAAACTGAACTTCTCTAACTGGTGGTAACCTAGGCAATTCTTCTGGGAACACATCCGGATATTCACAAACTATCGGCACTAATTCAATTTGCAATTCAAATTTTTTTGAATTCAGCACATAAGCAAGTCTTATACATTTCTGAGCTGACATTGAAGAAATCACCACAGGTAATCTATCTGACTTATCTGATTCAACCCGAAGAATTTCACCATTTTCACATTTCAATTCAATAACTTTCTGTCTATAATTTACTATAGCATCATGCAACGTCAGCCAACCCATACCCAAAATAACATCAAACTCATAAAATGGCAACAACATCAAGTCAACTGGAAAACAATAACCTCTAATTATCAAAGGACATTTCTTACATACTTTGTCAACTAAAACATGCTTACCTAAAGGGTTGACACCTTAATCACAAATTCAGTCAACTCGACAGGCAATTTCTTATTATTTACCAAATTCATACAAAACATACGAATGAGTAGATCCAGGGTCAATTAATGCAATAACGTCAGTATCATAAAGAGAAAAGTACCAGTAATAACATCGGGAGATGTCGCTTCTTCACGAGCACGGATGGCATAGGCTCTAGCGGGTGCTCGAGCTTCGGATCTCACCGCGATTTCTTTCATCACACCTTTACTACTGGCTCCATTTCTAGTATTCCTCGGGGGCCTTCCTCTAGAAGCAGTATTACTAGGCCTAGCACTCTGAAATTTCTCTTTCTCTGCAATCTCCAGGCAATCTCTAATAAAATGATCTTGAGAACCACACTTGAAACAAACCCGGTCATTCATCCTACACTCACTGGGATGTCTTCTTCCACATTGTTGACATTCGGGTCTGTTAGACTTTACATTGCCCACACTCGCCATCGAGGTGGCTTGACATTTAAAACTCGAATGTTGCTTCTCACAATCTATGCGTGAATACCCTGCTAAAACATTCGAACGGGAATACATCTCTTTCGATTTCTTAGACTGATATGGGAATGACTTACTCATCGGCCTTTTCCTTGAGTCTCTAGCTTCAAGATCAGCTTTCCTCTTATCTCTGTTCAATTCTTCGGCCTTACAAGCCCGTTCAACCAATACCACAAACTCTTTCAGCTCTAAGATCCCGACTAACACACAAATATCTTCATTCAAACCATCCTCAAATCTTTTGCACATAATAGCCTCTGTAAAAACACACTCTTGTGCGTATTTACTCTATCTAACAAATTCTCGCTCATATTCAGTCACTGTCATACAACCCTATTTCAGCTCAAGAAATTCTTTACGTTTCTGGTCGATGAACTGTTGGCTAATATACTTCTTTCGAATCTCCTCTTGAAAGAATTCCTATGTAACCCTCTCTCTTAGTACCACCGATACCAGTGTATTCCACTAGTGGTATGCAGAATCTCTCAGAAGCGAGATAGCACACTTTAAACACTCATCCGGTGTGCAGGACAACTCATCGAATACCGTGATGAAGTTTTTGAGCCAAAACTCGGCTCTGTCGGGATCATCATCCACATTAGCTCTAAAATTTTCAGCCCCACACTTTTGGATCTTATCAATCGGGGGCTTATTCATTCTTACAAAGTCTATACCTTGTAGGGCTACAGGCACCGGTCGAGGAATGGGTGGGGGTGGAGGAGGTTGGGCTTTCGGATTTGTTCGAACAAATTCTGTATACCATTCATTCATCAATGAGAAAGGCTTCCCTGCCTCCTTCTCCTTGACAAACTGTAAGAGGTCTACTATCAGACGGCGCTACCCCTAGAGCGGGAGCTAGTGCATTACTTTTAACTTCATCAGCCTCAGTTCGAGTGGGATCCATTACTATATGAAAACACAATTTAAAATTGTCAAGAGTCATCACACTATCACGGTTCATTTGTGGCATTTATAGCTAGACTCTAGCACATGCTACGTTAGTTCGAGAATCGACTAAACCCTAGCTCTGATACCATTAAATGTAACATCCCTTACCCATATCAGACGCCAGGATAGGGTACAAGGCATTACCGGACTTATTCACAAGCGAACATTCAAAATCGAGACATGAATTTCCACTCAAATTTAAAACTTTCCAAAAACATACATATTGTCCCTATTACGAGCCTACGAGGCCCAAAACATACATCGGAAGTGGTTTGGGACTAAACTGAGAACTTTGAAAACTTTTGGTAAAATTAGAAAATTTTTCATGTAAAAGGGGTCACATGCTTGTATGGGCCCGTGTGACCTTAAGACACGCTCGTGCTTCAGGCAGTGTTTAAATTAGGGAGCATTCTATTTATGACGTCATCATCAAATTGAGGTCACACGGCCAAGTCACACGCCTGTGTGCTTAGGCCATGTGATCGATTAAATTTTCATAATTTTTCATAAAATAGGTGCAAACTTCACACGGCCAGGGCACACGCCCGTGTTTGAGGCCGTGCCATCCACACGGTTGAGACGCACGCCCGTGTCTCTGCCCATGTGCTCATTACTGAGCATTCTGTTTTGTAACAATTAAGGTGCAGAGGACACACGGCTGAAACACATTCTCGTGGAGCAGACCGTGTGTCTACCTGTGTGGACAAATATAAGGCTATTTACCAAGCCTTTTTGCCACCCTTCCTTGCACCAATCTACACAACAAAACATAACACCAATCCATGCATATACTTTCAGTCCAATTAGCCATACACAAGGCATCCACATATCATTTACATTGCTATCATTTATAACATACTTAGCATCTCAAACCATGCAATTTCCAACATCCATGCATATGTATATATACTTAACCAATATTAGCCAATATCAAATGGCCATTAACAAAATGAATTATCAACTATTAAAGCCAACACATATGGCCAAATCAATTATGACACATAACAAAAAGACCAAGTCCCTATACATGCCATAACTCAAAATAATGTAATTATAAGTACCCAAAATGATGACTTGATAGTGTGAATGGATCTCCGACAGTCTCCGATCCCTGACCTGGCTTGGTGACACTATAAGACAAAGGAAAAGAAAGAGGAATAAGCTTTAAAGCTTAGTAAGTTTCTATGCAAATAATAAGCATCATACACACTTTAACATATATTTAAGATAAAGTAAATTAACATAAATGTCATTGTGAATTCATAATCATGCTTAGCATAGATGTTATTAAAGTATTAACATCATAACTTACTCAATCAAGCCAATCCGAGATTTCATCAAATATCGAGCTCATTAAGCATGAGTTTTATGTACATACTTGTACAACTTGCAACCTACCATAATCTTTCACATCATACCATAGTCTTTCACAACTTAAACTTTGCCGTTAAGTTTGCCGCTGAACCACTTGGAATACTAAAGGATACTCGGGAAATTCCACACACATAGTACTATACCAATGCCATAACCCAGATATGGTCTTACATGGGATCTCATATCGATGCCAATAGCCCAGCTATGGTCTTACACAAAATCTCATATCAATTCTATATCCCAGATATGGTCTTACACGTAATCTCAACTAACCCTAATGTCATGACATTTGTATCCTAACTATTCCTAAAGTTCAACAGATATTCTTTTCTCGCTTGTCGAACTTTGTCAAATTCATTCAAAAAGTAAATCACAATTCATACAATAATAACACAATTAAAGCATATATAATAAATGCATTATTTACATACAAACTTACCTCAATACAAAAATAGCAGAAATGAACCTAATCGTCAATAACCTTGTTTTTCCCCCGACAAGGTCTGAACCTCGTCTTTCTTGACCTATAGTAGAAAATTTAACTTATTTGTTATTCAGATTATTCAATTCAGTCCAAAAATCACTTTATGGTAAAATTAAATTTTTGCCCCTAAACTTTAACATATTTATATTTTTGCCCCTAGGATCGAAAAATGAAATCTATTCAATTTCTTCAATTCCCAAGCCTAATCGATCCTCTTTTATACTTATAGTAGTCCATATTTTTCATTTAATCACACTTTTACACACATTTTATAATCTTCTTACAAACAGGTCCTTTTGACATTTTCATCAAAAATCACCTAGCAAAAGTTATTTATCACACATCAAACATGCATAATCTACCATTAGACATCAAAATACACAAATTTCTAACATGGGTCAAACCCTAGACCTTGATTATTCCTTATATTAATGGTAGAAATAGATAGATCGGATGATAACGACTTCAAAAATGTAAAGAGCATTAAAAATGGGGCTAGGATGTACTTACAATCAAGCTTGGAAGTTGAGCAAACCCTAGCTATGGTGACCTTCTAAATTTTGGCACTTGGGGGAGAAGATGGATATGATTTTAGCTAGATTTTCCCTTTTATTCTTTTATTTATCCAATGACCAAAATGCCCTTCACTTAAAACTTTGAAATTTTATCTCACCATGTCCATTTTTGTCCACTATCTTAACAAATGGTCTAATTACCATCTAAGGACCTTCAATTTAAAATTTCATAGCCATTAGAAACCTCTAGCATGTAGAACTCAACTTTTGCACTTTTTACAATTTAGTCCTTTTGACTAAATTTAGTGCCCAAACGTCAAAATTTTCGAATAAAATTTTCTCGAAATCATTTCATGAAACTCTAGGCTAATAAAATATAATAAAAATGAATTTTACTACATCAGATTCGTGGTCCCGAAACCACTATTCTGACTAGGCCCAAAATTAGGTTGTTACATTCTACATACCATTGGTGGAATACACTGGTATCGGTGGTACCGAGAGAAAGCGTTACATAGGAATTCTTTCAAGAGGAGTTTCGAAAGAAATATATTAGTCAGCGGTTCATCGATCAGAACCGTAAGGAATTTCTTGAGCTGAATCAATTCCGTATTTCAGTTATCGAATATGAACGAGAATTCGTCAGACTTAATGAATATGCTCGAGAGTGTGTTTCCACCGAGGCTATTATGTGCAAGAGATTCGAGGATGGTTTGAATGAGGATATTCATGTGTTAGTTGGGATCTTAAAGCTGAAAGAATTTGTGGTATTGGTTGAACGGGCTTGTAAGGTTGAAGAGTTGAACAAAGAGAAGAGAAAAACTGATCTCAACGCTAGAGATTTTAAGAAAAGACAGATGAATAAGACATTTCCATCTCAGTCCAATAATTCTAAAGAAATGTATTCCAGTTCAAATTTTTCAGCGGGGTATTCACACAAAGATCGTGAGAAACAACATTTGATTTTTAAATCCCAAGCCACCTCAATAGCGAGTGTAGGCAATGTAAAGTCTAATAGACCCGAATGTCAACAATGTGGAAGAAGAGATCCTGGTGAGTGAAGGCAATGTAAAGTCTAACAGACCCGAATGTCAACAATGTAGGGTTAATGACCGGGCTTGTTTCAAGTGTGGCTCTCAAGAGCACTTTATCCGAGATTATCCTAAAATGGCTGAGAAGGAAAAATTTTAGAGTGTGAGGCCGAGTAATACTGCTAATAGAGGTAGGCCACCAAGAAATACCGGAAATGGAGCTAGTAGTAAAGGTGTGGCGAAAGATACATCTGTGAGATCCGAAGCTCGAGCACCTGCTCGAGCCTATGCCATCCGTGCTCGCAAAGAAGAGACAGCTCCTGATGTTATCACTGGTACTTTTTCTCTATATAATACTAATGTAGTTGCATTGATCGATCCTGGATCGACACATTCTTATGTATGTGTGAAATTGGTAGCTAGTATTGGTAGCTAGTAAGAACTTGCCTGTTGAGTTTACTGAGTTTGCGATTAGAGTGTCAAACATGTATTAGTTGATAGAGTCTGTAAGAATTGTCCCTTAATGATTCGAGGTCACTGTTTTCCGGCTGATTTAATGTTGTTGCCATTTGATGAATTCAATGTTATTTTGGGTATGGATTAGTTAACATTGCATGATGCCATAGTGAACGGTTAAAGAAAAATTATTGAACTGAAATGTGAAAATGGTGAAATTCTTCGGATTGATTCTGATGAGTCGGGTGAGTTAGCTGTTATGATTTTTTTGATGACTACTCAAAGATATGTAAGAAAAGGCTGTGAAGCTTACCTTGCTTATGTGTTGAATAATAAAGAATGATTTGAGCATACCCGGGGCAACCCAAGATGCCTATCTCAATCCTCTTGAGATCCCCAAAGGCCCATAAATTTTTAGCTGAGTTCCAGATCAATTAAACTTCAATCAATGCGGTTTAGCTCACTTAAGCTCTAGTCAGCTTACACGAGCTCATTTGATTATTTTTAGTCCATCATTTAATATTTGAATAAAATTAAAATATTCTGATTAATTAATTTTTATACAGCTTTAAAAATGTTTTAAGTATGTTTTATAGCTGAATTTAAGTTGTCCTAAGTGTTTTTAATTTGTCCAGAATTATTACATGATTTTTAAGTTGTCTTAGTCTTAGCCGATTTTTAATGTGTCCTCATTAAGTCTCAATTAATTTGTCTAAGTGTCCATTAATGTGTCTTAGTTATGTTTTTAATTATATTCAGCTGATTTGGCTTGAATTAATGTTAGTTTATGTGTCTTGCAGGTGCAGCTGAATGTAGGCAGCATTTATAGCCAAGTTCATGCATGGCTTGGTTCAAGGAATTAGCACATGCATGCATGGCTAAGTTTAACAAAATTGGGTTGATTTTTTGGCTTCTCCAAGTGACTATTCAGCCAAGGAACAGCTGCACATTGATTTTCCCAAGCATGATCGATCCACTCCTCAAAACAGCACCTAGGCGTTCACATTTGGTGTTCACACCAAGGACCATTCGGCTGATCATTGTTCACACTTCCAAAGACTTTTCCAGCTTATTTTTCACACATTCAAGGCTGTTCACGTTCTCCTTTATTTTTGGTAACTTTTCAGCTAAAGTTAGCATTTTAATGAGCTCATTTAAGTTCATTGGCTGCACCTAGCTAGTGTAGTGCATCCTTGAAATGTCCAAATTCGTGCAAGCTGATCAGCCCCTTCTAGAATGTCGTCCAAAGAGCTTCCAACAGCTGAATTTAGCCACTCCAATTTAATACTTTAATTCTGGAATTTTCTAGAATAATCTATTTTCATTTAACTTAATTATTAAGTGTTTTAGTGTCCATTCGGCTAGCCCTTTTGTAGGCTATAAATAGCTGTTCATTTTCATTTGTAAAAAAAAAAACCTTTTGTCAATTTGATTTTATGAACTTTGTTCAAAAGAGTGTGATTACTCCTCTCCAAATTCGTACGAGTTTTCGGTTGACTTATCAAGCATGCTTGTGGCGTCTCCGAATTCTTTCTGAATTTATCACCTCTTCGATGTGGCGTTCAACCTTTTCGATATTTCCACCGTTCACCTTAAACCGAATAGAAACTGGGGTGACACTGCATATAGTGTTGAATCATTTCTCGACTTTAAGTCCTTCATTCCACCTCCACCATCCTATCTTTACTATTCCTTTCTAAAACTGGTCCATCGAATAACCTACGCTTCCATCTAACTTCTTCCCAACCTTAAATCGACCCTTTTCTAAATCCCATCTTCAACGTTTCTACCTAAACCGAACTTAACCATCCCGTCTTCTAAATTGACCCATTTATTATCTAACCTCCATTCCTAACTTAAACAAAATTAACTTGAAAACCTATCAAAAAGCTTCCGTAACTTGTTCACCAATCACCTATTTTTCCGAAGATTCAAACTTCTCCTCGTAGACGATCGGGTAAACCCGTGAATGACTCGAATCAACCCGGGTCGTCTCACATCATTTGATATCAGAGACACTAAAACGAGGAGCTCCGACGACGATCGAGAAGCGAAAATTAGGTTCGTGAAGTAAAAAAAATTGAAAAAATAAATTAGTTGTAATTTAAAGTTCATATTGTATTCAATTTGAGCATTTTGAAATAAAAAAGAGAAATACGAAAATATAAAAAAGAGAAATACGAAAATATAAAAAAAGTGAAGTTTTGTAAAGTTCTTGTTTGTTTCTCGTTCTTCTCCTCAGTCTCTAAATTCCCAAAGCCATTATTCTATCCTTATCGTTCTACCCCGATCATGCAAGATCCTTATTACCATCATTTGGTATTCTCCATCTCACCTCAACGCCACACATACACCCAATTCCGTTTGTTTTCAGCCTACCCGATACACCTGACATTAACCCTTGCACCCTTTTGAAACCGACCCTCAAGTGTGCTATAAGTCTACTAAAAATGAAATACAAATTTGTGAGAGAGAGTCGAGTGGTAAAAGGCACAAGAGATTTCATTAAAGAAAAAGTCATATTTGAGTGAAATACGAGCGTGAGTGAATTTTTTCTTTGTGAGTGATCTTGTGAGATTTTGTGGTAAGGTACTTAACTTTTTGTTTTGTTATTTTAACACTTTTCTTTTCAGTTAATAAAATCATGTCTCGAGAAAAATTTTCGGTCGATGACTTCCAATACTTAGTGAAAGAAATGGACCGAATGCTCGAAAGAAAACTAGGTTCATTACAAAAGCGTTTAGACCGAGTGGAGGAAAAAGCCCAACGGAAATACACTCCACCGAGTCGAGAAACGGAGTCACGAAGACACTACTCGAGAAAAGGCTCTTACCAGGACTCCTATTCAACAAGGCTATCGAGACAAAGAGAAACAAACTTCGAGTTTGAGACTTTTCGAAGTGACGAACAAGAAGGTACGAGTTATTCCTCGTATTCCCCAAAGAAGTCCTTCTCGGAGAAACGTTCACGAAGAATTGATAAAGAAACCGACGAGAATACTTTCTCTTTCTTTGAGCCAAGCAATTATCTTTTTGATCCTTTTGTAACGTCCTCGCGGTGTAGTAAGAAAGAAAAAGAAGTTAAAAAAGAACAAGAAAAAGAAGAAAAAGAAAAAGAAATTGAAATTGAAAAAGAAAAAGAAATTGAAGAAAAAGATGAAAGAGTAAAAGAAACGAGAGATATTGAAAAACAAACGAGAGAAAAAGAGGCAAAAGAACAAGACAAGCGAGAAAAAGTGAGTGTTGATTCAACTAACCCATTTGAATTTTGTTCTTGTTCTGTTTCTTATTTTCATGTTTTCGAAAAGCCGAGTGGAAAATATCAACTTCAATATCTTCCTGACGAGCGATGTTTTCGTATGACCAAAAAAGGTAAAGTTGAAGATGACATCGAACCACATGAGGCCAAAGGTAAGTTAGGTAAGGATCATCTGGCACTTGAATTTCCACTATCACCCTTGAATGGTGGTGAGACGAGCTTTTCTAACACCAATCTTTACGTTAACCAACTCGAAGGTGAAGTAGTGTTCAATCGAAACTTGATCTTGAGTGGCAATGAATTTTCATGTAAAAATCTCAATTTGTTTGATTGTGGTATTTATGTGACTTATTTATTGCCCTATTTGAAATCCTTGAGTTTTTGCAAATTTGTTTGGAAGTTTGTAAAGAGTTCTGATTATTTGTTATTGTGTATGCAAAAATCCTTTAGGTTTAGCGTGTTTGATTTAACGAAACCTCTGCTACACTTTGGCTTAAGTAATCAAACTCCCGTGTTTAAACCGGGAATTTTCCTTGGTTCGTTTTGTGGAAAAGTCAAGTAACTTAGATATCACCCGAATAATTTCTATTGTGTTGATACTTGGTCTTTGAAAAAGGTAACGAAAATTGCCTAATTTCTTTTCAATTTAAATTCGTTCCTTCAACAATTTTTGTGGTTGTACATGAAGCTCGCGATCCAATCCGAAAAGGTTAACTCAACCACGAGGAATCGACTATGCTATACCCCCGAGGAGAGAAGGTTTGTGTTGATCGAGAGAGGTAAAAACGAACTTTATTTTCTTGCTCATAAAGGTAAGACACTTAAAGGGTTTGAAACATTTTTGTTCTCCTCGGATGGTGCTAAAAATCATGGTGATGATTTAGGTTTTGAAAAATACTTAGACCGTGATGTGATTGACTGTTCTACTTCATTTGAACATGATCTATTTATTTTGGTTATTGACGAAAAGATTCGTGTTTTTGATAATTGTCATGATGCATCTGTAAGAGAATATTTTCAATTACCTATTTGTGATGAGTATGTCTATCTTTTGACCCATTACTCGCATGACAATCATGACTTGTGGAATCCATTTAAGTCGTATGCATGCCTTGAAACCTATTCAATTTTGTTTTGAATATTTGACAAGGCATTATTTCGTTTGCATGATAATTTGGTTATGTCCATCCACATGCGTCATCCTTGTCTTGTTACGATTATGCTTGAATTGCAAATTTGTTTGGAGAATTATTTGCTAACTCATGGTTTTTCTTTTCAGGTGACTCGATTACCATCCGCCCCGTTAGACCGAGGAAAGCCGAGTAAAAGGAACTATGTTCTAGAGAACCAACGGCTCGATTTGAGGACGAATCGCTTTAAAGAGGGGGGATGATGTGAGCATACCCGGGGCAACCCAAGATGCCTCTCTCGATCCTCTTGAGATCCCCGAAGGCCCATCAATTTTGAACCAAATTCCAGCTTAATTAAACTTCAATCAATGTGGTTCAGCTCACTTGAGCTCTGGTTAGCTAACACGAGCTCATTTCAGCTCATTGAGCTCATTTGATTATTTTTAGTCCATCATTTAATATTTGAATAAAATTAAAATATTATGATTAACTAATTTTTATACAGCTTTAAAAATGTTCTAAGTATGTTTTATAGTCGAATTTAAGTTGTCCTAAGTGTTTTTAATTTGTCCAGAATTATTACATGATTTTTAAGTTGTCATAGTCTTAGCTGATTTTTAATGTGTCTTGATTAAGTCTCAATTAATTTGTCTAAGTGTCCATTAATGTGTCCTAGTTATGCTTTTAATTATATTCAGCTGATTTGGCTTGAATTAATGTTAGTTCATGTGTCTTGTAGGTGCAGCTGAATGTGGGCAGCATTTAAAGCCAAGTTCATGCATGGCTTGGTTCAAGGAATTAGCACATGCATGCATGACTAACTTCAACGAAATTGGGCTGATTGTTTGGCTTCTCTAAGTGACTATTCAGCCAAGGAACAGTTGCACATTGATTTTCCCAAGCATGATCGATCCACTCCTCAAAACAGCACCTAGGCGTTCACATTTGGTGTTCACACCATGGACCATTTGCAACACCCCATACCCGAGTCCAAAGCTAGGACTGGATACAAGACATTACTATGCTTGAACTCACTTAAACATACACTTACGGACTGTAAAATTTCGTTCCGATTAAAAACTTTTCTTTCTCGAACAATTCATACATCTCATGGGCCTACGAGGCCTTAGACTCATGTCCAGAAACTTTCTGAACTTAATCGAAAAACCTTTCTTGGAGGCAGGGGCCACACGCCCATGTGGCTTGGAACACGCCCGTGTATCCCTAGACACGCCCGTGTCTTCCAACCGTGGTCGACACTGACTAATTCCACACGGCCTAGACACACCCGTGTCTTTCAACCATGGGATGTTACTGACTATATTCACACGGCCTTGACACGCCCGTGGGCTTAAACCGTGTGCTAATCCTTGATATACTGACTTGATCCACACGGCCTGAGCACACGCCCATGTCCAACCCATGTGTCTTACACGGCTCGTGCACACGGCCGTGGGATTTACCCGTGGTCTATCCTGACTTAAAACATTAAGGTGCAGGGTACGCACGGCCTAGACACACGCCCGTGTGTCTAACCATGTGGGCACTTGGAGGCTATTTACCAAGCCATTTACCACCCTGAGATAAAGACCATACTCATACTCAAATCAAAAAATCAATATTAACATATCATTCATGAATAATACTACGTATTTCATTGATATCTATATACAAACAAACTTGAACAAATTTGGCCAACCACTTAGCCAAATACAAAAGAATAATAAACTTGATTGCCTATACAATGGCCCTTCTTAAAACATGTTCTCAAAATGAATGCTTCCTATACATGCCATACTTAGTAAAATAACTTGGCTATACCAAAATAGAGATTGATAGTGTGCTACGAGCTCCAACTCCAATGATTCACGAGTTAGCTTGGCGGGACTACATAGAAAGAAGAATTAAAGACGTAAGCATTTAACTTAGTAAGTTTGCATGTGTAACATATATCAATACATTTGTTTAATATAAACCATTTACAATGGTATTCAGCTATAAAGCTTACTTACGCATACATGCCTCTTACTTGTCTCATGAAACTTACTATTCTCATACTTGTAAGGTAAACAAGGTACCTGTATCTCTTGATCACATTGATCAGCATACTTTAATATAATAATCATGATCTCTAACTCATCATTCATAACATAAATGATACTCAATTTTAACTTGATGATAGCTTTTCTTTCTTAGCTTTCTTGTTATCACATTTTAACTTTACTCATTTGCCCGATGAATTTCTGCGAATAACCGAGGATACTAAATCTCTTGCCATGAACTTGATGCCAAAGCCATATCCTAGATAAGACTTACATGGAATATCTCTTCTTGGTTTAATGCCAAGCTTACCTTGGACTTACATGATAACTTGCTTGATAACTTGATCAATGCCAAGCTTGAGTCCTTGTACTTACATGATAACTTGTCTCAATGCCAAGTTTGAGTCCTTGGACTTACATGATAACTTGCTTGATAACTTGATCAATGCCAAGCTTGAGTCCTTGGACTTACATGATAACTTGTTTGATAACTTGATCAATGCCAAGCTTGAGTCCTTTGACTTACATGATAACTTGTCTCAATGCCAAGCTTGAGTCCTTGGACTTACATGATAACTTGCTTGATAACTTGATCAATGCCAAGCTTGAGTCCTTGGACTTACATGATAACTTGTCTCAATGCCAAGCTTGATTCCTTGGACTTACATGATAACTTGCTTGATTGCCGATGCCATGTTTCAAACATGGTCTTACACGGACTTTCTCATTTCATGTGGTAGATCGAGTATCCTTGGAAATTCATTTCAATTGGGACTTTCTCATACTTAATCTCATTGATTTCTTGGTTGAACATAACAATAAACAATTCATGAAAATAGTGTACATTATACTAAGCAATTCAATGATAAATATCATAAATCTTAGAAATCATATAAACTTACCTCAATATACAAAATGTACGTAGATATGCAATTTAGTTCTCGACTTTGTTCTTGCCTCGGTTTCGATCCGGGCTTCGTTTTTCTTGATCTATAATCATAAATAGACCATTTAATACTCACATTGACTAAATTGACTCTTTACTCATACTCTGGCAAAATTACTATTTTGCCCCTAAACTTTCTCATATTTGCACTTTTTCCCCTAGGCTCGTAAAAATAATTTTCATTCAATTTTCTTAATCTACATGCTTAGCTAATTCATTTTCTCTATTATAAAAATCACCCATTATCACTATTTCTAATTGGTATGGCCAAATTTTCATAAGTATTACAAATTAGTCCATACTATCATCTTTCATGAAATTCACTTAGAAAAAGATGTTTATCTAACACCAAACTCTCATAAACTTCCATAAAACATCATTTAACAAGCATATCATTTATGGGTAGATTTTTGAACATGCATCTTAGCTCATCTTATAGCTAAAAATAGCTAATTCATAATACGAGAACTTCAAAAAAACGAAGAATATCAAAAATGGGCTAAAACGAACTTACTATCAAGCTTGAAAAAAAATGAAGAACCCTAGCTATGGAGTCTTCAAATTTTCGGCACAAGGGGGAAGAAGATGAATAGATTTTTATCATCTTTTTCCTATTTTAATCATTTATTAGACAAATGACTAAAATGCCCTTCACCTTAAAAATTTCTATTTTACCCATTCATGACCAATTTTGTCCAAAAATTATATTTTGGGAAAATTTTATTTAAGGACTTCTAATTTTTATTCTAAAGCTATTTCATACAAAAAGCTTCTAGAAACTCATATTTTGCAACTTTTGCAATTTAGTCCTTTTTGGACCATTCAACCTCAATTTAACAAAATTGCTTCATGAAACTTTCACAATAACATGCAAACATGGCATAAACTTTAAAAACTCATAACTTCACCTCGGTTTCATGGCCTCGCACCACTATTCTGACTAGGCCCTAAATCGGGCTGTTAGAATTCCCCCCCTTAGGGATTTTCGTCCTCGAAAATCTTACCAGCAAAAAGGTTTGGATACTGGTTTCTTATATTCTCTTCTGATTCCCATGTAGCTTCTTCTATTCCATGTCTTTGCCACAATACTTTCACTAGGGCAATACTCTTATTTCTCAGTTGCTTGACTTCCCGAGCTAAAATTTTGACTGGTTCTTCACCATAAGTCATGTCGGGATAAATCTCTATCTCTGATAGGGTAATTACATGTGAAGGGTCTGATCTGTAGCGTCACAACATTGACACGTGAAACACATCATGTATCTTCTCTAATTCTGATGGCAAAGCCAAACGGTAAGCTATCGGCCCAACTCTCTCAGTAATCTCGTAAGGTCCAATGAAACGTGGACTTAACTTGCCTTTTTGGCCAAATCTGAGAACTTTTCTCCATGGTGACACTTTCAAGAAAACTTTATCTCCGACTTGGTACTCTATCTCTTTTCTCTTTAAGTCCGAATAGGATTTCTGTCTATCTGATGTAGCTTTTAAACATTCTCGTATCACTTTCACTTTCTCTTCAGCTACTCTAACCAAATCAACCCCGTGTATTTGGTTTTCCTTAAGTTCAGTCCAAAACAAAGGTGTTCTGCACTTTCGCCCATATAGAGCTTCATAAGGCGCCATCTTTAAGCTCGACTGAAAACTATTATTATAGGAAAATTCTATTAATGGGAGGAACTTTTCCCAACTTCCTTGAAATTCTAAAATACAACATCTAAGCATATCCTCAAGTACTTGAATTAACCTCTCTGACTGACCGTCAGTTTGAGGATGAAAAGCTGTGCTAAAACTCAATCTTGTACCCAAGGCTTCTTGCAGCTTCTTCCAAAATCTGGATGTGAATCTCGGATCTCTATCCGATATAATCGATAAGGGAACCCCGTGAAGTCTTACTATTTCAGAAACATACAAGTTCGCCAACTTGTCGATGGAGTAATCCACTCGTACAGGTATGAAATGGGCTGACTTCGTGAGTCTATCAACTACAACCCAAATAGCATCCTTCTTGCTTGGTGACAACGGTAAACCCGTTACAAAATCCATGGTGATACGGTCCCATTTCCACTCGGGAATCAAAATGGGCTGAAGCAAACCTGAAGATACTTGGTGTCCAGCCTTTACTTGTTGACAAATAAAGCATCTTGAAACGAACTCTGAAATATCTTTCTTCATTTTCGGCCACCAATACAGTTGCTTCAAGTCATTATACATCTTAGTACTACCCGGATATATAGACAAACATCCATTATGTGCCTCGTGCAAAATTCTCTGAATAAGCTCTTCCTTTCTCGGTACATAAATTCTATCGCTAAACATCAAGTATCCATTAGAATTAATCCGAAAATCGGATTCAGCATCTGACTCGCACTGAGCTCTCTTGACTTGCAATTCGCTATCATCTTTCTGAGCCTCAAAGATCTCTTGCAGAAGCATTGGTCTAGCTCTCAACTCAGCTAAAATAGAACCATCATCGGATAAAGATATCCTTGAATTTAATGCTCTTAATGCAAAAAGGGACTTCCTGCTCAAAGCATCGGCAACCACATTCGCTTTTCCTGGATGGTAATCAATGACCAACTCATAGTCTTTTATTAACTCTAACCATCTCCGCTGTCTTAAGTTCAGCTCTTTCTGCGTCATCAAATACTTCAGACATTGGTGATCAGTAAAAATCCGACATCTTTCACCATATAAATAGTGTCTCCAAATCTTCAAAGCGAAGACTATGGCAGCCAACTCAAAATCATGCGTCGAATAATTCTTTTTATGAGGCTTCAACTGTCTGGAGGCATAAGCAATCACCTTGCCTTCTTGCATGAGTACACAGCCTAATCCATTTAAGGATGCATCGCTGTAAATTATAAATTCCTTCCCTGACTCGGGTTGTACTAAAACTGGGCTGTAGGCACTTGGAGGCTATTTACCAAGCCATTGACCACCCTAAGATAAAGATCATACTCATACTCAAATCAACAAATCAATATTAACACATCATTCATGAATAATACTACGTATTTCATTGATATCTATATACAAACAAACTTAAACAAATTTGGCCAACCACTTAGCCAAATACAAAAGAATAATAAACCTGATAGCCTATACAATGGCCCTTCTTAAAACATGTTCTCAAAATGAATGCTTTCTATACATGCTATACTTAGTAAAATAACTTGGCTCTACCAAAATAGAGATTGATAGTGTGCTACGAGCTCCGACTCCAATGATCCACAAGTTAGCTTGGCAGGACTACATAGAAAGAAGAATTAAAGACGTAAGCATTTAACTTAGTAAGTTTGCATGTGAAACATATATCAATACATTTGTTTAATATAAACCATTTACAATGGTATTCAGCTATAAAGCTTACTTACTCATACATGCCTCTTACTTGTCTCATGAAACTTACTATTCTCAGACTTGTAAGGTAAACAAGGTACCTGTATCTCTTGATCACATTGATTAGCATACTTTAATATAATAATCATGATCTCTAACTCATTATTCATAACATAAATAATACTCAATTTCAACTTGATGATAGCTTTGCTTTCTTAACTTTCTTGTTATCACATTTTAACTTTACTCATTTGCCCGATGAATTTCTGCGAATAACAGAGGATACTAAATCTCTTGCCATGAACTTGATGCCAAAGCCATATCCTAGATATGGACTTACATGGAATATCTCTTCTTGGTTCAATGCCAAGCTTGCCTTGGACTTACATGATAACTTGCTTGATAACTTGATCAATGCCAAGCTTGAGTCCTTGGACTTACATGATAACTTGTCTCAATGCCAAGCTTGAGCCCTTGGACTTACATGATAACTTGCTTGATTGCCGATGCCATGTTTCAAACATGATCTTACACAGACTTTCTCATTTCATGTGGTAGATCGAGTATCCTTGGAAATTCATTTCAATCGGGACTTTCTCATACTTAATCTCATTGATTTCTTGGTTGAACATAACAATAAACAATTCATGAAAATAGTGTACATTATACTAAGCAATTCAATGATAAAAATCATAAAGCTTAGAAATCATACAAACTTACCTCAATATACAAAATGTATTTAGATTTGCAATTTAGTTCTCGACTTTGTTATTGCCTCGATTTCGATCCGGGCTTCGTTTTTCTCAATCTATAATCATAAATAGACCATTTAATACTCACATTGACTAAATTGACTCTTTACTCATACTTTGGCAAAGTTGCTATTTTGCCCCTAAACTTTCTCATATTTGCACTTTGCCCCTAGGCTCGTAAAAATAATTCTCATTCAATTTTCTTAATCTACATGCTTAGCTGATTCATTTTATCTACTATAACAATCACCAATTTTCACTATTTCTAATATTTATGGCCAAATTTTCATAACTATTACAAATTAGTCCATACTATCATCTTTTATGAAATTCACTTAGAAAAAGATGTTTATCTAACATCAAACTCTCATAAACTTCCATAAAACATCATTTAACAAGCATATCATTCATGGGTAGATTTTTGAACATGCATCTTAGCTCATCTTATAACTAAAAATAGCTAATTCATAATACGAGAACTTCAAAAAAACGAAGAATATAAAAAACGGGCTAAATGAACTTACTATCAAGCTTGAAAAAAAATGAAGAACCCTAGCTATGGAGTCTTCAAATTTTCGGCACAAGGGGGAAGAAGATGAATAGATTTTTATCAACTTTTTCCTATTTTAATCATTTATTAGACAAATGACTAAAATGCCCTTCATCTTAAAATTTTCTATTTTACCCATTCCTGACCAATTTTGTCCAAAAATTATATTTTGGGAAAATTGCTATTTAAGGACTTCTAATTATTATTCTAAAGCTATTTCATACAAAAAGCTTCTAGAAACTCATATTTTGCAACTTTTGCAATTTAGTCCTTTTTGGACCATTCAACCTCAATTTCGCAAGATTGCTTCATGAAACTTTCACAATAACATGCAAACATGGCATAAACTTTAAAAACTCATAACATCACCTCGGTTTCATGGCCTCACACCACTTTTCTGACTAGGCCCTAAATCGGGCTATTACACCATTCGGCTGATCATTGTTCACACTTCCAAAGACGTTTCCAGCTCATTTATCACACATTCAAGCTGTTCACGTTCTCCTTTATTGCTGGTAACTTTTTAGCTAAAGTTAGCATTTTAATGAGCTCATTTAAGCTCATTTGTAGCAGACCGAATTTGACCCTAATCGGAACGGTGGTTTCGGGACCACGAATCCGAGTCTGAGAAATATTTCATTATTATAATTTGAGTCTATAATATGTGAATTGATGTGTGTGAAAGTTTTGTATGAAAATTTTATCGTTTAAGTGCTTAATTTGATAAAAAGGACTTAATCGCGTAAAGCGTGAAAGTAGCATACTAAAGTGAAATGTGTTAATTTGAGCATGGCTTTATAATATGAGGTATGAAAAGAATAATTAACCCATTTTATGAGTTAGTGGGTGGCAAAGGTCAAGTGTAACCTTATGTTATAAGTTGTTTTTATTATTTAGTAAAGGTTAAAATAGTAAAACATAAAATAATGTTATTATATGTTATATTATATGAAATTAAAAGCCATTTTTTTTGTTCTTCTTCTTCCATTGCCGTGAGTTAGCTAAGAAAAAGAGGTTTAAGGGCTTAAAACATTCGGTCATCATCAAGCTCAATTAGGTATGAATTTTAGCTCGGTTTTTGATAATTTTTACGTTTTTGAGATCGTTGCTTCGAATATTACCCGACCCATGCTAGAATTTTTGAGATTAGTATGTATATAGGATTCGGCCATTAACATGTTTAAGTGGTTTTGATATTTGATGGTTTTAGATTAAATATATGTTAAAGATTTACAAGTTTTGTATTAGGAATTTGGTGGAATTTTGTATTTAGGGACTAATTTGTAAAAATAAAGATTAGTAGGGACTTATTTGCATAATAAATGGAAAATATGGACTTGTATAGCCCTATTGAATATTCGGCCCTTGAGTTACATGGTGAAATTTTGTGTATTTTGAGTTTTATGCAAATAGGACTAAATTGCAAAATTGTGAAATAGTGGGGGTAAAATGGTAATTTGCCCATTTGTGTGTTTTGGGATAAATTGAAATGAAATGTACTTGAATGAGCTGAATTTTTAATGTGTTTAGATCAAGAACAAAGAAAAATGGATTTGGATCGGGGAAAGACGAAGGTTCTCGAATAGCCGATTTGCACGGTCTATCGACAACCGAGGTAAGTTCTTAAGTTTAAGTACATATAAGAGTTAATTAGGAATGTAGTCATTGATATAAATTGACTTATTTGAGCATTTAAATTGAGGATAGCCGAATGTTAAAGTTCACTTTTGGACTTAATATGATTTGAATTTGAAATGAAAACTTATATATGTATGATATGTTAAGTGATTGTGGTTTAAGCACATGACTTGGTAATAATGTGTTGTTAACATGATGAATTGATGAATTATAGCTATATTATTCGGGCTTTTAGCCTAGTAGGCCCTGTGCCGGTGTATTATTCGGGCTTTTAGCCTAGCAGGCCATGTGCCGGTGAAACAATTCGGGCTTAACGCCTAGCAGGCTTATTGCCGGTGATTAATTTCGGACTTGAGTCCAGCAGGCCACGTGCCGGTGATTGTAATCTGAGCTCAGAGTCCTTAAGAATTTGGTTTATGCACATGTCAAGAAATTTCAGCTTTGAAATGTATTAATTCGACAGAGAGGTAAGTAGTTCATTTTCGTACTACTCAAGAAAATAACGAACTAGCACCTGAAGAAGTGGAAGTTTATTACTTTGATGAATGATATATAAATATAAATTTATATATGTGTGTGCTATGGCTATGTTCGAATAGAGGATAAAAGATTATGCTATATTACTTGGTTGTGAAGAATGGATGTGATTTATATTGTACTAGGTGGTTAAAAAGGGCATATGAAAACTTACTGTGATTTATATGTTCATGTGAATAGAATCGAGCATCTACTAATGTGATAATTATATATGTTCAAATGTTTAAGCATGTGAGGATGAGATCAATGATATTATGTGAAATGAAGAAATGAGAGTTGGTATAAGTATTTTGTAAATTAAGACTTTATGTGTAATACCATGAATATGTATATATTATATGCTTTGTATTAAGTATATTTTTAACACTTGAGACTACTAAGCTATTAAGCTTACTTCGTGTGTGTACATTGTTCCGTCTTATAGATTTCAAGCAAGCTACGGGCCACTGAGGATCGTCGGAAAAGTCAACCGCACTATCACCCCTTTTTGGTACTTGATCTTAGTGTTGAATCGAAGGCATGTATAGGTTAGACTAAGGTTAAGACTAAGAACATTTGGTTCTGTATATATATATATAGCCATGCGAAAATAGTTGTTCTTTGATCGAGTTTAATTCCTATGCTCTTGTTATAATGGTTTGATTATATATAAAAAGTAGTCATATGATATACATGTTGTGGTGTGTAGTCATATATTTTACTAATGAATAGAATGATAGATGTCTGATGAGTTATAATACGTAGTGTACTAAATAAGTAATATGCTCATTATATATAGATGTTTTGCGTTCGGGATAAGCATGTCATATTAGTATGCTTTGCATTTGTTTGAAAGTGGTAAGGTCATTATATGCAAAAGATGAAATTTATATGTATATACATGTATGGATTATGATCGTGGTTTAGGTGATTTATATATTATTTGTTAATTTGACTTCTTATTGATAGTTGAGTTAAACCATGTGTTTTGTTATAAATGTATGAATCCTAAAAGTAGCTATACAAATTCAGATGTTGTTAGTAAGAAATGAATATGTTTTTAATTGTTAACTGCAAACCCGAGAGGGTCAGTGAAATAGTATGTCAATCTTTATGTGATAGTTGACTATGTAGATTCGATTATAAATGGTTAAAAATGAACATGGTTCTTGGTTGGTTTATTACAAATCCAAATGAAAGGTGAAACAGTATATTCGACCGAGGGGTAACTTTAATATGTTTGTATATTGTCATGGATTATTAAATGGTATGATGGTTCAATTGATTTAATATGCGTATGTCTTATAATAATATGAATGAAACTCAGCTTAATTTATATGAGTCCTGATTGATATTCGATATATGTTATAAATTGACATATGTTGAGATATGGCTTAAATGTATATTTATATGTCATGAACGTTTAAGTTATGTAATTCAGACATTTATATATATTAAGTACTGGTAATATAACTCGTTGTACATTTTACTTTATTTATTTATTTAATAGGTTGTAATGTTATGTATAATATAGTAAAGATCGCATTGTTTGTGCTTGGATTCTATTGAAGGTCTATTTCGGAAGTTGAGTTTAGTTTGCTAAGGCCTCATAACCCTAATCCGGCGACGGACTCGGGTATGGGGTGTTACATCATTGGCTGCACCTAGCTAGTGAAATGCATCCTTGAAGTGTCCAAATTCGTGCAAGCTAATCAGCCCCTTCTAGAATGTCGTCCAAAGAGCTTCCAACAACTGAATTTAGCCACTCCAATTTAATACTTTAATTCTGGAATTTTCTAGATTATTCTAGTTTCATTTAACTTAGTTATTAAATGTTTTAGTGTCCATTCGGCTAGCCTTTTTCTAGGCTATAAATAGCTGTTCATTTTCATTTGTAAAAAAAAAAAAATTTTGTCAATTTGATTTTATGAACTTTTTTCAAAAGAGTGAGATTACTCCTCTCCAAATTCGTACGAGTTTTTGGTTGACTTATCAAGCGTGCTTGTGGCGTCTCCAAATTCTTTCTGAACTTATCACCTCTTTGGTGTGGCGTTCAACCTTTTCGATATTTCCACCGTTCACCTTAAACCGAATAGAAACCGGGGTGACACTACATATAGTGTTGAATCATTTCTTGAGTTTAAGTCCTTCATTCCATCTCCACCATCCTATCTTTACTATTCCTTTTTAAAACCGATCCATCGTATAACCTACGCTTCCATCTAACTTCTTCCCAACCTTAAATCGAACCTTTTCTAAATCCCATCTTCAACATTCCTACCTAAACCAAACCTAACCATCCCGTCTTCTAAATTGACCCATTTATTATCCAACCTCCATTCCTAACTTAAACAAAATTAGCTTGAAAACCTATCAAAAAGCTTCTGTAACTTATTCACCAATCACCTATTTTTCTGAAGATTCAAACTTCTCCTCGTAGACGATCGGGCAAACCCGTGAACGACTCGAATCAACCCGGGCCGTCTCACATCAAAAAATCTGAATTGAAAGTTGAACCAGTGTTGATAGTTTGTGAATATTCGGATGTGTTCCCGAAAGAGTTACCTGGGTTACCTCCAATTAGAGAGATTGATTTTAGTATTGACTTAGTACCAGGGGCCTCGCCGATATTTATTGCTCCGTAGAGAATGGCTCCAACCGAATTGAAAGAGTTAAAGACTCTGTTGCAAGAGTTGATAGATAAGGGTTTTGCGAGACCAAATTATTCTCCCTGGGGTGCTCCAGTATTGTTCGTAAAGAAGAAAGAAGGGTCTATGAGACTTTGTATAGATTACCGGCAGCTCAATAAGGTAACCATTAAGAACAAGTATCTTATGCCGAGGATTGATAATTTATTTGACCAACTGAAAAGAGCGACAGTGTTCTCGAAGATAGATTTGAGATCTGGTTACTATCAGTAGAGAGTAAAAGAGGCGGATGTGCAAAAAACCTCTTTTAGAACAAGGTACGGACACTATGAATTCCTTGTTATGCCTTTTGGGTTAACGAATGCTCCTGCAGTTTTTATGGACCTAATGAATCGAATCTTTAGACCGTATGTGGACAAGTTTGTGGTTGTGATGATATTTTGATTTATTCTCTTGATGAGTCCGATCATGCTGAACACTTGAGAAATGTTTTGCAGACTTTGAGAAATAAGAAATTGTATGCTAAGTTTAGTAAAAGTGAGTTTTGGCTCCGAGAAGTTGGATTTTTAGGACATATTGTCTCAGGTGATGGTATTTGGGTTGATCCAAGTAAGATTTCGAAAATTGTTGATTGGAAACCGCAAAGGAATGTATCTGAAGTTAGAAGCTTTTTGGGTTTAGCCGATTATTACCGACGTTTTGTCAAAGGATTTCAATGATTGCTACTCTAATGACCAAGCTGTTGCAAAAAGATGTCAAATTTGTATGGTCCAAAAAATGTCAGCAAAATTTTTTGAGAAGTTAAAGGCTTTATTGACTGAGGCACCGGTTTTAGTGTAACCTGAATTGGGAAAGGAGTTTGTAATTTATAGTGACGCGTCACTAAATGGATTGGGATGTATGTTGATGCAAGAGGGCAAAGTGATAGCTTATGCCTCAAGACAGTTGAAACCGCACGAGAAGAATTATCCGATGCATGATTTGGAATTAGCTGTTATTGTGTTTGCTCTAAAAATTTGGAGACATCATCTGTACGGTGAGAAATGTCATGTTTTTACTGATCATAAAAGCTTGAAGTACTTGATGACTCAAAAATATTTGAACTTACGGCAACAAAGATGGCTGGAGTTACTGAAAGACTATAAGTTGTTGATTGAGTATCACTCGGGTAAAGCAAATGTGGTCGTCGTCGCCTTGAGTAGGAAATCTTTGTTCACTTTGAGAGCGATGAATACACGATTGACTTTGTCCAGTAATGGTTTGATTCTAGCTGAGTTGAGAGCTAGACTGTTATTTCTTCAATGGATTTGTGAAGCTCAGAAATGTGACAGTGATTTGCAAGCTAAGAGAACTCAGTGTGATCGGGCAGTGATTCAAATTTTCATATTGGATTTGATGGTTGTTTGATGTTCCGAGGTAGAATATGTGTACTGAAAAATGATGAACTTATTCTGAAAATTCTCCGTGAGGCACATAATGGTTGCTTGTCTGTACATCCGGGTAGTACGAAAATGTATAACGATTTGAAGGCATTGTATTGGTGGCTAGGTTTGAAACAAGATATTTCAGAGTTTGTCTCAAAATGTTTGATTTGTCAACAAGTAAAAGCCTAACACCAAGTACCTTCAGGTTTACTTCAGCCAATGATGGTAGCCGAATGGAAATGGGACAAAATTACGATGGATTTCGTAACTGGATTACCTCTGACTCCAAAAAAGAAAGATGTCGTTTGGGTCATTGTTGATAGATTGATGAAATCAGCTCATTTTATTCTGGTACATACCGATTATTCGCTTGATAACCTAGTTGAGTTGTACATTTCTAAGATTGTAAGATTGCACGGGGTGCCTACTTCGATTATTTCGGATAGATATCCGAGGTTCACTTCACGATTTTGGAAGAAGTTGCAAAAAGCTTTGGGTACGAAATTGAATTTTAGTCCTGCTTTCCACCTGCAAACCGACACTCAATCCAAGAGAGTAATTCAGATTCTTGAAGACATGCTCAGATGTTATGTTTTGGAATTCAAAGGTAGTTGGGAGAAATATCTACCGTTGATCAAATTTGTATATAACAACAGTTTTCAGTCGAGTATAAAGATGGCGCCTTATGAGGCATTGTATGGCCGCAAGTGCCGAACACCTTTGTATTGGACCGAGCTCAGTGAGAAATAGATTTACGGGGTTGACTTGGTTAGGGAAACTAAAGAAAAAGTAAAGGTAATTCGAGATTGCTTGAAAGCCGCTTTAGATCGAGAAAAGTCGTATGCAGACTTGAAAAGAAAGGAGATCAAATTTCAGGTCGGTGACAAAGTCTTTCCGAAAGTATCTTCATGGAAGAAGATTGTAAGATTTGGCCATAAAGGCAAGTTGAGTCCATGTTTCATTGGGCCGTATGAAGTTATTGAAAGAATAGGGCCAGTGGCATATCGGTTAGCTTTACCGACAAAGTTGGAAAGGATCCACAACGTGTTCCATGTGTCTATGTTATGCCATTACAGATCAAACCCATCACATGTGATTTCCCCGACAAAGGTCGAAATTCTACCCAATATGACTTATGGTGAAGAACCGATCAAGATTTTGGCTCGAAAAGTTAAACAGTTGAGAAATAAGAGTATAGCCCTAGTGAAAGTTTTATGGCAACGACATGTAGTCGAAGAGGCTACGTGGGAACCTAAGGAAGCTATGCCAAAACAATACCCAAACCTATTCTTTGGTAAGATTTTCAAGGACTAAAATCCCTAAGGGGGGAGAGTTGTAACAGCCTGATTTTGGGTCTAGTCGAAACAGTGGTTTCGGGACCACAAACTCGATTTAGCAAAATTTATTTTTATTACATTTCTATGGTCTACAATTTCACGGAATGATTTCGTGAAAATTTCATTCAAAAATTTTGACGTTTGGGCACTCAATTTAGTCAAAAGGATTAAATTGTAAAAAGTGAAAAAGTTGAGTTCTACATGCTAGAGGTGTCTAATTGCTATGAAATTTTAAATTGAAGGTCCTTAGTTAGTAATTATACCATTGGATAAATTAGTGGACAAAAATGGACATGGTGTGATAAGATTTCAAAGTTTTAAGTGAAGGGCATTTTGGTCATTTGGTAAATAAAAAAATAAAAAGGGAAAATAAAGCCAAAATTTGCTCATCTTTCTTCAAACTTGGCCGAAACTTTGGAGAACACCATAGCTAGGGGTTTTTCATCATTCAAGCTTGATTGTAAGTACATCCTAGCCTTGTTTTTAATGCTCTTTATGTTTTTGAAGTCGTTATCATCCGATCTATCTATTTCTACCATTAATTTAAGGAAAGATTAAGGTCTAGGGTTTGACGCATGTTGGATATTTGTACATTTTGA
The DNA here is from genome assembly GCA_005393395.2 of Gossypium australe. NCBI lineage: Eukaryota > Viridiplantae > Streptophyta > Magnoliopsida > Malvales > Malvaceae > Gossypium > Gossypium australe. The sequence goes on along the minus strand of CM016618.1, from coordinate 45,272,696 downwards.
TGTCTAATGATATATTATGCATGTTTGATGTGTGATAAACAACTTTTGCTAAGTGATTTTTGATGAAAATGTTAAAAGGACCTATTTGTAAAAAAATTATAAAATGTGTGTAGAAGTGTGATTAAATGAAAAATGTGGATTGCTATAAATATAAAAGAGGATCGGTTAGGCTTGGGAATCAAAGAAATTGAATAGATTTTATTTTTCGAGCCTAGTGGCAAAAATATAAATATGTTAAAGTTTAAGGGCAAAAATGTAATTTACCATAATATGATTTTTGGACTGAATTGAATAATGTGAATAATAAATGAGCTAATTTGCTATTATAGATCAAGAGAAACGAGGTTCGGACCTAGATCGAGGGAAAAACAAAGTATTTGTCGATTAGGTCACATTCCTACTATTTTTGTACCAAGGTAAGTTCGTATGTAAATAATGCATTGTCATTTATGCTTTAATTGGTTTATTATTGTATGAATTATGATCGACTCCATGAACATAATCGACAAAGTTCGATAACGAGAAAATCTCGGTTGAACCTTAGGAATAGGTAGGATACAAATGTCATAACATTAGGGTCATTTAAGATTACGTGTAAGACTATATCTGGGATATGGCATCGATATGAAATTTCGTGTAAGACCATAGCTGGGTTATTAGCTTCGATATGAGATCCCATGTAATACCATATCTGGGATATGGCATTGGTATGGTACTATGTGTGAGAGATTTCCCGAGTATCCTTTAGTATTCCAAGTGGTTCAACAGGAAACGTAACAGAAATGTTAACGTTGCGAAAGACCATGGTATGTTGCTAATTGGTACAGGTATGTACGTAGAACTTATGCCTAATGAGCTCGATATATAAAGAATCTCTCGGTAAGGTTATGATCATGCAAGATATGATATTAATGTTTCTAATAATATCCATGCCAAGTTGGACTATAAGATTTATAATGACATCTATGTTAATTCATTTCATGTTAGTTGCATGATAAATGTGTGTTTATGATGCTTATTATTTGCATAGGAACTTACTAAGCTTTAAAGCTTACTCCCCTTTGTTTTCCTTTGTCTTATAGTGTCACCAAGCCAGCTCGGGGATCAGAGACTGTCGGAGATCCATTCACACTATCAAATTATCATTTTGGGTACTTATGATTACAAAATTTTGAGTTATGGCATGTATAGGGACTTGGTCTGTTTTTTTATGTGTCATAATTGAATTGGCCATATGTGTTGGCTTCAATAGTGGTTAGGTATATATATACATATGATGATGTTTTCATGAATGTGGGAAATTTCATGGTTTGAGATGCTAAGTATGTGATGTTTGTATGTGATAAATGATAACATGTATGTGGATGCCTTGTGTATGGCTGATTCGGTTGAAAGTATATGCTTGGTTTGTGCTACGGTTTTTTGTGTAGGTTGGTGCATGGAAGGGTGGCAAAAAGGCTTGGTAAATAGCCTTATATTTGTCCACAAGGGTAGACACACGGGCATGTGTCTAGGTCGTGCGCGATAAACAATTTGCCCCACAGGCATGTGTTTCGGCCGTGTGTCCCCTGCACCATAATTGTTGCAAAATAGAATGCTTCGTAATGAGCACACGGGCAGACACACGGGCGTGTGTCTCAGCCTTGTGGATAGCACGACCTCGAACACGGGCGTGTGCCCTTGCCGTGTGAAGGCTGCACCTATTTTATGGAAAATTATGTAAATTTAATCGATCACACGGCCTAAGCACATTGGTGTGTGACCTCAATTTGATGATGACGTCATAAATAGAAAGCTCCCTAAATTGAACACAGCCTGAAGCACGGGTGTGTGACCCCTTTTACATGAAAAAATTTTCTAAGTTTTCCAAAAGTTTCCATAGTTCTCAGTTTAGTCCTGAACCACTTTTGACGCATGTTTTGGGCCTCGTATGATCGTTTTAGGGACGATATGAATGTTTTTGATAAGTTTTAAATTTGATTGGAAATTCATGTCTCGGTTTTGAATGTTTGCTCGTGAGTAAGTCTGATAATGCCTCGTACCCTATCCCGGCGTTGGATATGGGTAAGGAGTGTTATAAGTAAGCAGTTACAAATCTTTGATACCACATTTTTGCTCTCAAACTAATAGTCAGTTTGAGTGTGTTACCTAGATTCTTGAAGATATATTTTGATGTTTTATTTTAGAATTTGAAGGCAAACAGAAAAGAAATAATTGCGGTTAGTCAAAACTTCATGTCACAACAATTTTTAGTTAAGTATTAAGGTGGCACTATATGAGAATATAGCTACAAATGTAAAATAATATATTATTAGATTAAGTTTGATAAGAAAGGCTACATGGAGTTGCTATGATCCATGAAACAGAAGGAAATGTAAAAGAGATCCGAGATAGGTTTGAAGCAGCTTTTGATTGTTAGAGATTTTATGTGAATTTTAAATGAAAATAAATAGAGTTTCAAAATGGTAACAAGTGCTTCTGAAAATTTTGCCATGGAAGAAAGTTTTTCGATTTGGTCATAAAGGAAAATTGAGTCTGCGATTTATCAGATCGTACGAGATTATTGAGAAATTTGGGCCAGTGACTCATCGATTTGAAATACCGTCAAAACTTGAGAAGATTTATATGTGTTTCATGTGTTTATGTTACGATGGTACCGGTCGGATCCTCCATATATAACTTCTCAGACAAATGTTGTAATTTAGTCGACAGGTTAGATAACGGAGAATTGATCCGAATTATGAAACATTAGATTAAATAGATAAGAAAGAAAAGTATAGCTCTAGTGAAAGTTTTATGGCAACGACAAGGGGTCAAAGAGGCTACGTGGGAACTTGAGAAAGCTATGAGAAAACAGTACCCAAACTTTTTTTTGGTAAGATTTTTGGGGACGAAAATCCCTAAAGAAGGGAGAGTTGTAACAATCTGATTTTGGGTCTAGTCGGAATAGTGGTTTCGAGACCACAAATTCGACGAAGAAAATTTTATTTTTATTATATTTTTATGGTCTACAGTTTTATTATTACCAAGTGAATTTTGATGAAAATGCACAAAAAGGACCTATTTGGGAGAGTTGTAACGGCCCAATTTTGGGTCTAGTCAGAATAATAGTTTCGAAACCACAAATCCAATGAAGAAAATTTTATTTTTATTATATTTTTATGCTCTACAGTTTTATGAAATGATTTCGTGAAAATTTCGCTCAAAAATTTTGATGATTGAGGACTAAATTGTAATAGATGCAAAATGTGTGTTCTAGAAGCTAGAGTGTTTAAATGCTATGAGATTCAAATTGGAGGTCCTTAAATGGTAATTAGACCATTATAATTTAGAGTGGACAAAAATGGACATGGTTAGGTGAAATTTTGAAGTTTTTCATTAAGGGCATTTTAGTCATTTGGTTAATAAAGACAAAAATTTAACAAATAAAAGATGTCATCTTTCTATTTTCGTCCCCATGGCCGAAATTTACAAGGGAGTCCATAGCTAGGATTTTTCAAGCTTCCAAGCTCGATTGTAAGTCCGTTCTTGCCCAATTTTTCATGTTTTTTTTTTATGTTTTTGAAGTTGTCTCAACCTAATCTATCCTTTTCAAGGACTAATTTGAAAGAAAGGTAAAGTTTAAAATTTTACCCATGTTGAACATGTATGTATTTTTATGTTTGATGGTAGAAAATGCATGTTTGTTGTTTGTTAAACAACTTTTGTCAAGTGATTTTCGGTAAAAACGACAAATAGGGACATATTTGTAAAAGTCTATAAAGTGAGTAGAAAAATGTGAATAAATGGAAAATGTGGACTGTTATGAGCATGAAAATGGTTCGGCTAGGCTTAGATTTTGAAGAAATTGAATATATTTCATTTTACGATCCTAGGGACTAAAGTGTAATATGTCAAAAGTTTAGGGGCAAAAATGAAATTTTGCCATAATGTGATTTTTGGGCTGGAATTAATAATGTGATGATTAAATGAGATGAATTTGGTATTATAGATCAAGAAAAACGAAGTTCGGGTCTAGATCGGGGGAAAACCAAAGTGTTTGACGATTAGGTCCATCTTCGCTATTTTTGTACCGAGGTAAGTTTGTATGTTAATAATGCAACGTTACAATTGTATTTATAATGTTTTGATATTGCATGAATTGTATGATTGACTCTATGGATGTAATTGATGAAGTTTCGACAAACGAGAAAATCCCAGTTGAACCTTAAGAATAGATTAGGATACAAGTGACATGTCACCAAGAACCTATGTGAATATGTGTTCATGTGATTTGTGTGTCCCGGGTGCTAGTCTCATACGTCCTACTGATGACTGAGTATACCGGCATATGTTGCGGATACTTGACAACTTGTGTGAGCAGCACCGTGTAGCTACGTCTTGATTGACAGCTTGTGTGAGCAGGCCCGCGGATAGCTCGAGAGCGAGCCTATATGTGTTATGAGATTTGTGGTAGCATTGGTTACATATGTGGAACTTACATGCAAATTTTTTCGTGTATCCGATAGTATTCCAAATGGTTCAATGGGTATGTAAAAGATGAGAAAGTATGTGATTATGTTAAGAGTTGGTACAGGTATGTACGAAAAACTCAATGGAAATGGATCCAGTATATGATGAACTAATGGTAGGAATGTGATTAAGTTATGCTAATGAAATTTTAATGACACTTATGTTAGTATATGTTAAATTATTTATATGACAAATGTATAATTAATGTTGTTTATTATTTGCATATGAACTTACTAAGCTATTTCTTTCCCTTATCTTATAGTGTCACCAAGCTAGCTCGAGATCGGAGATAGTCGAAGATCCATTCGCACTATCAACCTTTATTTTGGGTACCATTGAAATGTCAATATTTTGAGTTATGGCATGTATAGGGACTTGGTCATTTTGTTATAAGTGCAATTGGAAATGTGGCCAAATGTACTGGCTAATAATGGTTAATGATTTCATTTTGTATATGGCCATGTAAGTTGGCTAATGTTGGTTATGAGTATGTTTATATGTTGATACCATTCATGAATATGGAAACTTGCATGATTTGTGTTGATGAATTATGATGTTAAAGCATGTTAAATGTTAGCATGTGGATGTGATGTTAATACATTAGTTGTGGATGTTTTGGTTGCCTAAGTATGCTACGAATTGTGCCATTGAATTGGTGTAAGTGTAGGCGTAAATGCGTGTGGTAAATGGCCCCACACAGGTAGACACACGGGCATGTGTCTAGGCCGTGTATGACACACGATCTGCCCCACAGGCATGTGTTCCGGCTGTATGTCCCCTACACCTTAATTTTGAGAAATAGAATGTCCAGAATTAAGCACACGGGCAGAGACACGGGCGTGTGTGTGCTACACGGCCTAGCACACGGGCGTGTGGCACGGCCGCGTGGCGCAAGTTAGAGAGCACCTTAAATCGAACACGGTCAGAAACACGAGCGTGTCCCAGTGTCATACGGGCGTGTCCCTTGGACCATAGGGGCATGTGAGACCTATTTCTAGCAAAAATTTTCTATTTTTGTAAAAAATTTCTCAAGGTCTCAGTTTAGTCTCGAACTACTTCCAATGCATGTATTGGGCCTCGTAGGCTCATATCAGGGACTTTATGATTGAATATGATTGGTTTAATTTGGACTCAAAATGTATGACTAGGAGTTGAATGATTGTTTGTAATGTGAGTCTAGTAATGCCTCGTACCCTGTTCTGGCGTCGAATATGGGTAAGGGATGTTATAATGAGTTTCTTGTGATGCCATTCAGTTTGAAGAATGCATCTGCAGTGTTTATAGATCTGATGAACAGAATTTTCAGCCCGTATTTGGACAGGTTTGTGGTGGTATTTATAGATGATATTTTGGTTTTCTCTCGAGATGAAAATGAGCATGCTGAGCATTTGAGAATAGTGTCACAAACTCTGCGAGAGAAACAATTATATGCCAAATTCAGTAAATGTGAATTTTGGATACGAGAAGTTAGTTTTCTTGGGCATATAATATCTGTTGAAGGTGTCAGGGTAGGCCTGAATAAAATTGCAGCCATTGTTAATTGGAAGCCATTGAAGAATGTGTCAGAAGTCCAAAGTTTTCTAGGACTAGCTGGTTATTATCAAAGGTTTGTAAAAAGTTTTTTGATGATAGCTTCTCTGATGACCCGTTTGTTGCAGAAAGATGTAAAGTTCGAGTGCACTGATAAATGCCAGTAGAGTTTTGACAGATTAAAGGCTTTATTGACAGAAGCACCTATGTTAGTCTAGCCTGAATTGGGTAAGGAATTTATAATTTATAGTGATGCACCATCAAATGGTTTAGTCTGTGTTTTGATGCAAGAAGGTAAAGTGGTAGCCTATGCTTCACGACAGCTAAAGCCACATGAAAAGAACTACCCGACACATGATCTTGAATTGGCAGCCATAGCATTTGCATTGAAAATCTGGTGGCATTACTTATTTGGTGAAAAATGTCATATATTCACTGATCACAAAAGTCTAAAATATTTGATGTCACAGAAAGATTTGAATTTGAGACAGCGCAGATGGCTTGAGTTATTGAAAGATTATGATCTTGCTATTGACTACCATCCGGGAAAAGCCAATGTAGTGGCAGATGCTTTGAGCAAAAAATCCATATATACCTTGCGAGCCATGAATACCCAATTGTCATTAACTGATGATGGTTCAATCATAGCTGAATTAAAAGCTAGACCAATGTTTTTGCAATAGATTTTTGAAGCTCAGAAATATGATAGTAAGTTGCAAGCAAAACGGATACAAAGTAAATTGACTTCTGACTCAGAATTTCAGATCGGGACTGATGCCTGTTTGTTTTTAAGAGGCAGAGTGTGTGTACCGAAAAGTTCAGAACTAATACAGAAGATTGTGAGTGAAGCTCATAATGGTAACATATCTATTCATCCTAGTAGTAATAAAATGTACAACGATCTGAAAAAGATGTATAGATGGCCAAGAATGAAACGAGATAATTCTGAGTTTTTATCCAAATGTTTGATATGTCAGCAAGTAAAAGCTAAACACCAGTTGCCTTCTAGACTACTACAGCCAATTACGATACCGGAATGGAAATGGGAAAGAATTACTATAGACTTTGTATCGGGGTTACCCCTGTCTCCAAGGAAGAAAGATGCCATTTGGGTGATTGTTGATTGATTAACAAAGTCTGCACACTTTATTCCAATAACTATGGATTATTCCTTTCATAGATTGGCTGAATTATATGTTTCTGAGATTGTCAAATTGCATGGAGTGCCTATCTCCATTATTTCAGATAGAGACCTTCGATTTACATCTCGATTTTAAAACAAATTACAAGAAGCTTTAGGTACTCAGTTACACTTTAGTACTGCATTTCATCCCCAGACAGATGGTCAATTTGAACGTGTTATACAGATTTTGGAAGATATGCTTCGGTGTTGTACACTTAAGACCGAAGGTAACTGGGAAAGGTATTTGCCTTTGGTTGAATTTGCCTATAATAACAATTATCAGTCTAGCATCAAAATGGCTCTGTATGAAGCTATGTATAGTCGCAAATGTAGAATTCCATAGTATTGGGCAGAACTCAGTGAGAAAAAGTTACACGGAGTTGACTTAGTCCGTGAAACCGAGGAAAAAATGAAAGTGATTCGGGACAGTTTGAAAGCAGCCTTTGATCGTCAAAAGTCCTATGCTGATCTCAAATGAAAAGAAATAGAATTTCAAGTCAGTGACAAGGTATTCTTGAAAGTATCACCTTGGAAAAAAGTTCTCTGGTTTAGCCACAATGGAAAACTGAGTCCACAGTTCATTGGACCATATGAGATTACAGAAAGAATTGGATCGGTTGCATATCGGTTAGCTTTACCACCAGAACTTGATCGTATTCATAATGTTTTTATGTGACTGTGCTACGATGGTACCAATCTGATCCTTCACATGTTATCTCTCCGACAGAGGTAGAGATTCGGCCTGATATGACATATAGTGAAGAACCAATCAAAATCTTAGCTCGGGGAACAAAAGAGTTAAGAAATAAGAAGGAAACGTTAGTAAAAGTTCTTTCGCAATGACATGGTATAGAGGAGGATACTATGAGGAAGCAATATCTGAATCTCTTTACTGGTAAGATTTTCGAGGACAAAAATCCTTAAGGGGAGAGATTTGTAACAACCCATTTTTCAGTGAAATCGAAAAAGTGATTTCGGGACCACAAATCTGATTCGAAAATAAAGTTTATTTTTATTTTATTATATGGTCCGTATTATGATAGACGTGTTGTATGAAAATTTTGATACGAAAAATTTATCGATTAAGTATTTAATTATGAGAAGGACTAAATCGCATAAAATGCAAAAGTTAAATTCTAGTAGCTATAAGGATTAAATAGCTATGGAATTCAAAACTAGAGGTCCTTATATGGTAATCAGACCATTAAAGAAAAGTATGTAGATTTTTGGTGACTCGTCCATGGAAAAATTAGAAAAGAATAGGGACTAAATTGGAAATTGAAATAATTAATTAATTAAAAAGATGATAGAAGATATCATCTTATTATTTTGTCATCTTCAACCCCAAAATTATATGGAAACCTTAGGGGAGAGAGAGAGAAAACTTTCAAGGCTTAATTGGGTAAGTTTCATTGTCCCGTTTTTAGTAATTTTGATATTTTTAAAACCGGGATAGTCTAATCTATCTATTTGGGGGGTTAATTTGTAAATTTATCAAAGTATGGAAAATGCGTCATCGATGTATATGCTGAAAATTAGAAATTTATGGTAGAAAATGAAAGGTTGTTGATAGATAAACAACTTTTACAAAGTGATTTTTGATGAAAACATGATTTAGTGACTAAAATGCAAAGTTGTGAAATTTGATGAAAAAATCTGAATTTTTATGAATACATGTGCTGTAAATTTTGAGATGGGATTTCGGTTAGGCTTGTAATAGGGAGAAAATTGCTTAAATTTCATTTTTCAAGCATAGGGACGAAATTGGAATTTATGGAAAAGTTAGGGGCAAGATGGTAATTTTGCCTAGGATGTAAATTGAGTCCAAATGAATACAAAATATGAGAAACTGATTATTAAAGCTATTTATATAGATCCAGACAACACAAATTTGAGGTTAGATCGAGGAAAAGAAAAGGTTTCAGATTAGTAGATTACTTACGCGAACAAGTGTCGAGGTAAGTTCGTGTAACTTAATCGAGCATGTAATTATGTTAATTGAATGTTGTGTTTGTATGTAATGTGACTTATATTGATATGCATTGCTTGAATGCTATAATGGAAAATTTAATACATGCTTGGAATTATGAAAAAGGGGTTAAGTCCTGATTGAATATTGAATTCCGATGAATATATGCACTTTCCCAAAACGAATAAGGTCCTACATGTATTGTGGACAGGATTTAGCTCAGACGAGTAATCCTATTGACCTTGTTATAGAAAGGATTTGGCTCGGACGGGTAATCCTGGTATAATACCTCTCGAGTATATGTTACGATTAGGGTTTAGCCTAAACTGGTAATCTTAATTAAGCTCTTTTGAGCATACGTTATATAAATGATTTAGCCTAGACTGGAAATCCTGTTATACAATGTGTGGCTCGAGAGTGTGTTTCTTGATTAAGTGCCCTAATGGGTACCCTCGAATAAGAATTGACAGAGTATTGAATTGTACACCCCGAGTGTACTACTTGAGTATCCATCGGAATTTCAATGATTCAACAGATATAAAACTCTTGACATGGCATAAGAATTATGAGATGAAATGATAATGTCTTGAAAGAGTATTGCATGATGAGCTCATCTATCCTTACTTGATGTTTATGTAAACCTTGTGACTAACATGTTTGATTGGATGCATGTGTTTAGGCAATTTTGCCAAATGGATGGAAAACATGTTGTTGTATGCTTAGATTTAATAAATGGGATGGGTAAGTTTATTTTCCATTATATGAACTTACTAAGCCTGTAATGCTTACTCCATCTTATTTTCCCCTGTTTTATAGTGCTCGAAAGCTCGTGAAGGTTGGAGATCATTGGAGCATCGTCACACTATCAACTAGCTTATTTTGGGTATACTTAGTAAAACAATCTTGGTATAATGGCATGTATAGGACAACTTGACCATTAGTGGTGTGATAATGATGCTTGTAATCTAGCCATTGGAATGACTTGTAATGGTTGTTTTTATATACTTGTAATGTCATGCTATGGTAGCTAATTATATGTTAAGTAGTTGATCAATTTATGTCTAATATATGGAATGAACCAAGGTAAGATTGTAAGCATGTATGCATGTAATGGTTTGCCATGATGAATGATGAAATTTGTCTAATTTGGATGCTTAGAATGGTTGGTATTGGTTGTGTGTTTCAAGTGCAGGTTATAGGTGTGATATTGGGTGAGAAATGAAGCTAGAAATAGCTTTATTTTGTCCACACGGGCAGACACACGGGCGTGTGTCTAGACCATGTATGACACACGGCCTGGTACACGAACGTGTAGTTAGGCCGTGTGTCCTTTGCACCTTAATTTTGTCCCCGACTCAATTCTAATGCTCCTATTGGGCCTCGAGGGTCCAATTAAGGGACGTTTTAAATTATCTCGGTTTATGAATAGTAATTTACATAAATTATTTGTAAAATGTTCTAAAAGTTTTGGTAATGCTCTGAAATCCTATTCTGACGATGGATACGGGTTAGGGGTGTTACAAGATTGATGATATCTCAGAGGAAATTCAGAAGAGTAATATCATACTCAGTTGAAACAAGTATGACAAAGACAATATAATTTTGCATATTCGCAATTCAGGGCTTCAACCAGTAGAAGTAGAAAATGATATCATATGAACCTTATCATCCAATCTTATATCAATCATGATGAATTAGAAAGCCCAAGTAAGATGGAGCAAAACCGCTCATGAATCAACTAGACTTACAGTAATTCCATCTAAAATAATTATCCAGCTTTCAAATATGATAAATATTGCATCTGAACATGAACAATTTCATATGCCTCTGAGAATAACAGAACTTATAGAGTATCCAGAAGATATTGTTGTAATATCCTCGATTATAACAGTTGTGTTCAAATATCAGTACAATTTTATCACTATTCCACTGACTAATAAAGTCATCAATAATCTTACATTATTCAGTTCACTGAAAGAGTCAATTCAGAAGAATTTTTGACTAATCCGTTCTGTAAATATCATATCTGGATAAGTCGTTTACTAATGAATAACTTCTTCCCTAACAATGACATCACATATTCAGAATAATCTTCAGAAAAATCTGATATCTTTTCTAATACCGTCTTTACTTATTAACTCATTTTCAATTTTGACTACATTATTAATCATTTAGCCTTTAAACCCTTCTTTCACACTTATGAACTTAATCAATATAAATCTTGTGAATTTCATTATATAAAACTGTACTGGTAAGGGGGTGGAGATAGTAAGCCTCAAAATTTAATTTTCATAAATACACACATATCACTTAATTGTATCATTAACATGTCCATTATAAAATATTTATTTCATACCTTTATGAGTCTCGTTTCATCATAAGTAACATTTTTTACTCAGGCACGTGAGTATCACTTTCAACAATATCGAAATTAGCTCAGTTGGAAAGTATCTCTGTCTATTTGCAAAATAATTTTCACTAGAGTCGAGAGATATCACACTATCACAGGTTATATAATGGCATGTATTTCTAGACTTCACATATGCTACGTCTGAGAATCGACTAAATCGTAGCTCTGATACCACTAAATGTAACACCCCTAACTCGTATCTGTTGTCGGAATAGAGTTATGGAGTATTACTGAAACTTTCAGAACATTTTTAGATAATTCATAACAGTTACTATTCATTCCCTGAGATTTATTCATAACGTCCCTTAAATGGACCCTCGAGGCCTAATATGAGTGTTAGAGTCGAGTCTAGACTTAATCGAAAACTCTAAGAATTTTTCGTGAGATTGGATGGAATCTATAAAAAGAATTTTACAGCAGCTTGAATGCACTCCTCGAGAAAGTTTATTATGTGTTGTATCTTTATTACAAGGTGAGGCATATGTATGGTGGGAATCGGTAATTCGACATATACCAGCAGAACAGGTAAACTGGAATTTATTTCAAAGAGAATTTCGGAACAAATATGTGTAACGCCCCGACTTTTGGGCCTATAAGAAATGGGCTTCGTGTAGCGGGGGGATTGGAATTTAGCTATGCAAGTGAATAACACAATTGACTGTTTGTTTCAGTGGTTAAGTGATTTGGGTATGTTTGGGAGTCTCTGAGAAGTCTTGGGTTCATGTACCACCCCTAACCCATAACCGTTGCCGGAATAGGGTTAAAGGCATTACCTGACCAAAGGAAACATTCACTGACATTTCATATTATTATTCAACGAATCAAATCAAAGTTTCCCTTAAATAGGTCTATGAGACATTAATCATTCTTTAGAAAGGGGCTGGGACTAACCGAACACATTTAGAAATTCTCAAAAATTTAAAAAAAAAATTCTAAGTTACAGAGGTCACACGCCCGTGTGGGTAGGCCGTGTGCCTCCCACGGCCTTAGACACGCCCATGTGTCTAAGCCGTGTCAAAACAGGGCATACATTCTGACTTGTCCACATGGCCTGAGACACGACGGTGTGCCCCACCCGTGGTCGAAACTGACTTGTACCACACGGCCAGTCACACGCTCGTGTGTCTAGCCCGTGGTCGAGTCTAACTGTAACAACCCAATTTAGACCCTAGTCAGAACAGTGGTTTCGAGACCACAAATTTGAGGTCAGAATAATATTTTAATATTATCTTTGGTGTTGATTTTATGGGGTATAGTCTGTGTGAAAATTATGTGTGATAATTTTATCGAATGTGTGTCGAATTATGAGAAAGGACTTAATCGCGTAAAGTGTAAAAGATGTGTGCTGATTTATAAGTACCTAAGTGTTGTTGTCTTTTAAATATGGAGGTTTTATGGTGCAATTATACCATATTTAGTGATAGTGGATGGTAGATGGACATTTTTAACCAACCATAATAAGCTTTAATGTTTATTTCATTAAGGGTATAATTGGAAATCAATTATAAATGTTATAATAAACAAAATGAAGCCAAAATGCTCATCTTTATCATGTATCTTTCCACCAAAATTTGAGAAAGAAAATAAGGTTTGAAGCTTTCCTGGTTTCGGCAACTTCAAGCTTCAATTAGTAAGCGTTTTGTGTTTAGTTTTTGTTAATTTCTACGTTTTTGTGATTGTTGCTTAGTTTACTACCAAACCCATGCTTAAATTTTGTGAATTGGTGATGAATTTAAGCTGTGCCATTGAAAATCATGTGAGCTTTGTGATGTTAGTTGGTGAAATATGAAAGCTTGGTGTTGGATTAACATAGTTTGTATTTGAATTTTTAGTGAAATTGAGTATTTTGGGCTAAATTGTGAAAAGTGTAAATTGAGGGGCTAAAATGTGAAATAAATGAAATGTGTGGGCTTGTATTAACATGGGAAGAATTTGGCTAAGCATATGTGATGTGAGATTATATGTATTTGGTGATTTGATAGATTAGGGACTAAAGTGTCAAAATGTGAAACTGTGAGGGCTATTTTGTAAAATGCCCTAAATAAGTGTGTGTGGACTAAATTGAATAAATTGTGATTGAATGGATTGAATTTGAATGTATATAGACCAAGAGAGGAGAGGTTCTGATAGAGATTGGGGCAAAGATAAAGTGCTCGATTGATCGATCGTTTTGGTAGTTCGACGTCCGAGGTAAGTTCAGACATAATATTTGTATATAGCTATGTTTAAATGTTATTAAATGAATGGTAAGATAATATTGAAATGTGAATGCTATGTGAGGGCTTAAGATATGTGGCACTAAGTGTGCGTATTCAGAAATGTGACTGAGATGATTAGCACTGTGTGTGCGAAACAATATAAGCTTCGACTTTGTGGTTGGCACTGTGTGTGCGATACCAATTTAAGATCGGTTTAATACAGATGCACTAAGTGTGCGATGTTAATTAAGCTTCGGCTAACTATTGGGCACTAAGTGTGCGATTGAATCGAAGAAAGGTCGATAGTTGATCGGAATGAAATAGTGGGTATTGAATAGCATATGTAATCGACAACTAAGTGTTGGCTAAGGTACGCTCGGAACCTATGTGGTTGATGAAACTATGAATGTGTTTATGGAAGGGTTAATTGAACATATTAGTTCTAGATGGTATGATTTATGTGATTGCAAATTAATCCATGTGATGGTATGTTTCAGTATAATGTATTATGTTTCAAACTTACTAAGCTTTTGAAAGCTTACTGTGTGATTGTTTCTCTATTTTACAGTGTCAGTAAAGCTAGCTCAGATCCGGGGATCGTCAGTATCTTAATCACACTATCGACAATCTATTTTGGTACCTTTAGAAAGATGTACATAGTAGAAATATGGCATGTATAGGCTAGTTGTTTTGAAACATATTTGAGATGTGTAAATAGCCATGTGATATGGCTTGATATATGTTGGTTATAAGCATGAATAGATTTGGTACATGGTGCATATTATGGTTTGGCTTGTTGGTAATGAGAATGTCCTATGAATGGTAAACTTAGTGAGGGATTGATGCTAGTATGATGTAGTGAATTTGAGGATGAATCATGTTTGGTATTGAATGTGTTCAAGTTGTGTAATTTAGTTTATAAGTTAACATGTTTAGAAATGAGATTGGTTGAGATGATATATTGACTATTGAACATGTACTTGGTTGTCAAATTGTGTGAGAAAACTTGCTTAATTGTGCTTGTTGTGTTGACTCTTGTGTGGGTGGCAAATTGGCCTTGCAAATGGCCTATTTTGCATTTTGGTTAAGGGACACGGGTGTGTATCTTCACCGTGTGGTTCAAGGACCACTTCGAAGTGTGTCTGGACAGGTTACATGGTTGTGGCACACAGGCGTGCCTAGTGGACGTGTGACCAAGTCAGTATCTAGCCTAACAACACACGGCCATGACACACGGGCATGTCTAGTGGCCGTGGGGATAAGCCAGTATGCATGCTCTGTTCTGACACGGCCTAGACATATGGGTGCGTTGGTAGCCGTGCGAGGCACACGGCCTGACTGCACGGGCGTGTGACCTCAACAGTATTGAAGAATGCTTGAAATTTAGAAAACTTTTGTAAGTGTTCGGTTTAGTCCTGACCCCTTTCTAGCATGTGTTTAAGGTCTCGTGGACCTCATTAAGGGACTAAATGATTATGTTGTGATATGTTTTAATAATCTTTGACTTTGTGTCGTGAAATGGATATGAAATGTTTTGATTGTTCGGTAATGCCGCTTAACCCTATTCCAGCGACAATTTCGGGTTAGGGGTGTTATATTTTATTGGTATCAGAGCTATGGTTTAGTCAATTCTCGGACTAATGTAGTGAGTGTGAGTCTAGCTATGCATGTCGTATATGAAATTGTGATAGTGTGATGAATTCTGACAGTTATAAATGTGTTTTCATATAGCAATGGATCCTGATCGAGCAGTTGCTGACGATGTAGAAAGTAACGACCTGTTCCCGCTCAAGGGACAGCGTTGGCCATATCTAGGCCGAATGATAGTAATGAGGGAGGAGAGGCTAAGCAAGCCTTCTTACGAATGATAAATGAGTGGTTTTTGGAGTTCGTTCGAACGAATCCGACTGCTCCACAACCTCCACCCCCACAAGTACCTATTGTGCCACAAGTGATAGATCTGATTCGACTGAATAAACCTCCTGTGGATAAGATTTGTAAGTACGGGGCTGAAGAGTTTAGGGCCACAGCTGATGACGATACTGAGCGAGCCGAGTTTAGGCTCGAGAATACAATTCGGGTATTCGATGAGATGTCGTTGACTCCTGATGAGTGTATCAAGTGTGCAGTTTCTTTGTTGAGTGATACAGCTTATAACTGGTGGAAGACGTTGACATTCGTGGTTCCGAGAGAGAGAATCACCTGGGATTTCTTTCAATTTGAGTTCAGAAAGAAGTATATCAGTCCACGATTCATTGATCAAAAACGTAAAGAGTTTCTAGAGCTGAAACAGGGCCGTTTGTCAGTTACTGAACACGAATGGGAATTTGTGAGATTGAGCCAGTATGCACGGGAATGTGTTTCGACCTAAGCTACTATGGTAAACGTTTCATAGAAGGGTTGAATGAAGATATTAAGTTGTTGGTTGGGATACTTGATATAAACGAATTTGTTGTGTTAGTTGAAAGAGTTTGTAAAGCCGAGGAACTCAATAAAGAAAAGAAGAAAGCTAATTCTAAAGCTCGTGATGAAAGAAAAAGATCGATGAGTAAGTTTTCTCAACCTTTGATGAAGAGATTTAGAGATACAAGCAATCGATCACATACTTCATTTGGACATCCAATTAGAGACCGTGCAAGACTAAGTGTTGGACCGAGAACTCAAGCTCCAATAGAGTCAAGTGTTGATAGTGCCAAAGGTAATAAACCTGAGTGTAGATAGTTTGGAAGATGACATGTGGGAGAATATTGGGGCAAGTATAAAAATAGAATTTGTTATAAATGTGGATCACGAGATCACTTCATTCGAGACTGTCCAAAGATGACCGATGAAGAAAATGTTCAGAATGTGAGATCGAGTAATGTGACGGTTTAGGGTAGACCACCCAGAAATGTCAGGAATGTGAGTGGAAGTTAAGGAGGGACTACTGATACAGTTGTGAGATCAGAGGCGAGAGCACTAGCCCTAGCTTATGCTATACGTGCACGAGAAGAAGCATCATCTCCAGACGTTATTACTGGTACTTTTACTTTATTTGATGCTGATGTAATTGCATTAATAGATCTGGGTTCAACTCATTCTTTTGTGTGTGTGAATCTAGTATTGAATAAGACTCTACCTGTTGAGTCTACTAAATTTGTGGTTAAAGTATCAAACCCTTTAGGCAAGTGTGTCTTATTGGATAAGGTGTACAAGAATTGCCCATTGATGTTTCGCGATATATGCTTTCCGGCTAACTTGATGTTGCTACCATTCGATGAGTTCGATATTATTCTGGGTATGAATTGGCTCACTTTACATAATGCCATTGTGAATTGTAAAAGGAAGAGTATTGAATAAAGAAGTCAGAACGGTGAGATAGTTTGAATTGAATCCAGTGATATGAAAGGAGTGTCAGCTGTTGTATCCGTGATGAAAGCTATGAGTTATGTGAGAAAGGGTTGCGAAGCCTATCTGGCATATGTGATTGATACAAAAGTGTTAGAAAAGAAAGTTGAATTTGTGCCTGTGGTTTGTGAGTTTCCAGATGTTTCCTGAAGAATTGCCAGGATTACCTCCAATCAGAGAAGTTGAATTTGGTATTGAATTAGTTTCGGGAACGACTCCTATTTCGACAGCTCCATATAGAATGGTACCAACATAATTGAAAGAGTAAAAGTCTCAGTTGCAAGAGCTAACTGATAGAAGATTTGCTCGATCGAGTTTCTAGCCCTAGGGTGCTCCAATGTTATATGTGAAAAAGAAAGACGGTACTGTGAGAATGTGTATTGATTATTGACAATTGAATAATGTGACTATTAAAAATAAGTATCCGTTACCACGTATTGATGATTTGTTTGATCAGCTGAAAGGAGCTACGGTGTTTTCTAAGATAGATTTGAGATCGGGCTACTATCAATTGAGAGTTAAAGAATTCGATGTACCGAAAACTGCTTTCAGAACGAGGTACGGACATTACGAATTCTTAGTGATGCCTTTCGTACTAACAAATGCTCTTGCAATATTTATGGATCTGATGAATCAGATATTTAGATCATATTTGGATAATTTTGTCGTGGTGTTCATTGATGATATTTTGATCTACTCATGTGATGAGACGCAGCATACTGAGCATTTGAAAATTATGCTACAAACTCTGCGTAAGAAATAGTTGTATGCTAAGTTTAGCAAATGTGAATTTTGGTTACGTGAGGTTAGTTTCCTGGGGCAAATTGTATCAGCTGCAGGAATACGTGTTGATCCAAGTAAAATTTTAGCTATTTTGGAATGGAAGCCTCCGAGAAATGTGTCTAAAGTTCGTAGTTTTTTGGGACTAGCTGGATATTATAGACGGTTTGTGAAAGGCTTCTCGATGATTGCGACTCCGTTGACGAAGTTGCTATAGAAAGATGTTAGATTCGAGTAGTCAGAAAAGTGCCAGCAGAGTTTTGAGTAGTTGAAAGCATTGTTAACAGAGGCACCTATGTTAGTTCAACCAGAATCGGGTAAAGAGTTTATAGTTTATAGTGATGCATCGTTAAATGGTTTAGGCTGTGTGCTGATGCAAGAAGGCAAAGCCATTGCCGCATGAAAAGAACTATCCGACGCACGACCTTGAATTGGCAGCAATTGTGTTTGCATTGAAGATTTGGCGTCACTACTTATTTGGAGAGAAATGTCATATTTTTACAGATCACAAGAGTTTGAAATACTTGATGACTCAAAAAGAATTGAATTTGCGACAAAGAAGATGGTTAGAATTATTGAAAGACAACGAGCTTGTGATAGATTACCACCCGAGTAAAGCTAATGTTGTAGCTGATGCATTGAGTCAAAAATCATTATGTGTTTTGTGAACTATGAGTACTCAGATAGATCTGTGTGATGATAGTGCGATTTTGGCCAAGTTAAAAGTAAAGCCGAAGTTTGTACGTCAGATTTGAGATGCTCAGAAATGTGATGTTGAAATGATGGTTAAACGAACTCAGTGTAAATCGAATGTTGATTCAGAATTTCGAGTTGATAGTGATGATTGTCTGAGATTTAGAGATCAGATTTGTGTTCCAAGAAATTCAGAGTTGATTCAGATGATTTTAAATGAAGCTCACAATAGTCGTTTGACTGTTCATCCAGGGAGTACGAAAATGTATAATGATTTGAAACAGTTTTATTGGTGGCATGGTATGAAACGGGACAACTCTGACTTTGTGTCGAAATGTTTAATTTGTTAGCAAGTTAAAGCTGAACATCAAGTTCCGTACGGTTTGTTACAGTCGATCATGATTCCTGAGTGGAAATGGGAGAGAATTACGATGGACTTTGTGTCGGGGTTGCCTTTATCTCTGGGAAAGAAAGATGCGATCTGGGTGATAGTTGACAGATTGATGAAGTCGGCTCATTTTGTCCCGATGAGAACAGATTATTCACTTGATAGATTGGCTGAATTGTACATCGTTGAAATTGTGAGATTACACGGAATGCCACTATCTATTGTATCTGATAGAGATCTGAGATTTACCTCGCAGTTTTGGAAGAAATTGCAAGAGGCTTTGGGCACAAAGTTACATTTTAGTACCACATTTCATCTGCAAATGGATGGTCAATCCGAGTGGATCATTCAGATTATCAAAGATATGTTGAGATGATGTATACTTGAGTTTGAAAGTACGTGGGAAAGACATTTGCCGTTGATTAAGTTTGCGAACAATAATAGTTTTCAAACTAGTATCAAAATGGCACCGTATGAGGCTCTTTATGGTCGAAAATGTCGAACTCCATTGAATTGGACTAAGCTGAGTAAGAATAAGATTCACGGGGTTGACCTTATTAAAGAAACGGAATAGAAAGTGAAAGTGATTCGTGACAGTTTGAAAGCGGCCTCAGATCGTCAGAAGTCTTATACAGATATGAAACGAAAATATATTGAATTCGAAGCTGGCGATAAAGTGTTTTTAAAAGTGTCTCCGTGGAAGAAAATACTTCGATTTGGCCGGAAAGGCAAATTGAGTCCGAGGTTCATCGGGCCATATGAGATTATCAAACGTATTGGACCAGTTGCGTATAGATTGTTGTTGCCATCTGAGTTAGAAAATATCCATAACGTGTTTCATGTGTCGGTGCTTCGATGGTACCGATCTGATCTGTCTCATGTGATTATTCCTACTGAAGTTGAGATTCAGACAGACTTGTCGTATAGTGAAGAACCGATTAGAATCTTGGCACGAGAGACCAAAGAGTTAAGAAACAAAAGAATTTCCTTATTGAAAGTGTTGTGGCACAAGCATGGAGTTGAAGAGGCTACGTGGGAGCCTGAAAATATTATGAGACAGCAATATCCACACCTATTCACTGGTAAAATTTTCGGGGACGAAAATCCCTAAGGGAGCGACAGTTGTAATAGCCCAATTTAGACCTTAGTCAGAACAGTGGTTTCGAGACCACAAATCTGAGGTCGAAATAATATTGTAATATTATCTTTGGTGTTGATTTTATGTGACATAGTCTGTGTGATAATTTTATCGACTGTGTGCCGAATTATGAGAAAGGACTTAATCGCGTAAAGTGTAAAAGATGTGTGCTGATTTATAAGTACCTAAGTGTTGTTCTCTTTTAAATATGGAGGTTTTATGGTGCAATTAGATCATATTTAGTGATAGTGGATGGTAGATGGACATTTATAACCAACCATAATAAGCTTTAATGTTTATTTCATTAAGGGTATAATTGGAAATCAATTATAAATGTTATAATAAACAAAATGAAGCCAAAATGCTCATCTTTATCATGTATCTTTCCACCAAAATTTGAGAAAGAAAATAGGGTTTGAAGCTTTCCTGGTTTCAGCAACTTCAAGCTTCAATTAGTAAGCGTTTTGTGTTCAGTTTTTGTTAATTTCTATGTTTTTGTGATTATTGCTTAGTGTACTACCAAACCCATGCTTAAATTTTGTGAATTGGTGATGAATTTGAGATGTGCCATTGAAAATCATGTGAGCTTTGTGATGTTAGTTGGTGAAATATGAAAGCTTGGTGTTGGATTAACATAGTTTGTATTTGAATTTTTAGTGAAATTGAGTATTTTGGGCTAAATTGTGAAAAGTGTAAATTGAGGGACTAAAATGTGAAATAAATGAAATGAGTGGACTTGTATTAGCATGGGAAGAATTTGGCTAAGCATATGTGATGTGAGATTATGTGTATTTGGTGATTTGATGGATTAGGGACTAAAGTGTCGAAATGTGAAAATGTGATGGCTATTTTGTAAAATACCCTAAATAAGTGTGTGTGGACTAAATTGAATAAATTGTGATTGAATGGATTGAATTTGAATGTATGTCGACTAAGAGAGGAGAGGTTCAGATAGAGATCGAGGCAAAGATAAAGTGCTGGATTGATCGACCGTTTCGGTAGTTCGACGTCTGAGGTAAGTTTGGACATAATATGTGTATATAGCTATGTTTAAATGTTATGAAATGAATGGTAAGATGATATTGAAATGTGAATGCTATGCGAGGGCTCAAGATATGTGGCACTAAGTGTGCATATTCAGAAATGTGACTGAGATGATTAGCACTGCGTGTGCGAAACAATATAAGCTTCGACTTTGTGGTTGGCACTGTGTGTGCGATACCGATTTAAGTTCAGTTTAATACAGATGCACTAAGTGTGCGATGTTAATTAAGCTTCGGCTAACTATTTGGGCACTAAGTGTGCGATTGGATCGAAGAAAGGACCATAGTTGATCGGAATGAAATAGTGGGTATTGAATAGCATATGTAATCGACAACTAAGTGTTAGCTAAGGTACGCTCGGAACCTATGTGGTTGATGAAACTATGAATGTGTTTATGGAAGGGTTAATTGAACATATTAGTGCTCGATGGTATGATATATGTGATTGCAAATTAATCTATGTGATGGTATGTTTTGGTATAATGTATTATGTTACGAACTTATTAAGGTTTTGAAAGCTTAATGTGATTGTTTCTCTGTTTTACAGTGTTAGTAAAGCTAGCTTGGATCCGGGGATTGTTAGCATCTTAATCACACTATCGGAATCTATTTTGGTACCTTTGGAAAGATGTACATAGTAGAAATATAGCATGTATAGGCTAGTTGTTTTGAAACATATTTGTGATGTGTAAATAGCCATGTGATATGGCTTGATATATGATGGTTATAAGCATGAATGGATTTGGTACACGATGCATATTATGGTTTGGCTTGTTGGTAATGAGAATGTCCTATGAATGGTAAACTTAGTGAGGGATTGATGCTAGTATGATCTAGTGAATTTGAGGATGAATCATGTTTGGTATTGAATGTGTTCAAGTTGTGTAATTTAGTTTATAAGTTAACATGTTTAGAAATGAGATTGGTTGAGATGATATATTGACTATTAGACATGTACTTGGTTGTCAAATTGTGTGGGAAAACATGCTTAATTGTGCTTGTTGTGTTAACCCTTGTTTGGTGGCAAATTGGCCTTGCAAATGGCCTATTTTGCATTTTGGTTAAGGGACACGGGCGTATATCTTCACCATGTGGTTCAAGGACCACTTCGAAGTGTGTCTGGATAGGTTACACGGTCGTGGCACACGGGCGTGCCTGGTGGATGTGTGACCAAGTCAGTATCTAGCCTAATAACACATGGCCATGACACATGGGCGTGTCTAGTGGCCATGGGGATAAGTCAGTATGCATGCTCTGTTATGACACGGCGTAGGGTGTGTCTGGTAACCGTGCAAGGCACATGGCCTGACTGCACGGGCGTGTGACCTCAACAGTATTAAAGAATGCTGAAAATTTTGAAAACTTTCGTAAGTGTTCGGTTTAGTCCCGACCCCTTTCTAGCATGTGTTTAAGGTCTCGTGGACCTCATTAAGGGACTAAATGATTATGTTGTGATATGATTTAATGATCTTTAACTTTGTGTCGTGAAATGGATATGAAATGTTTTGATGGTTCAGTAATGCCGCTTAACCCTATTCTGGCGACGGTTTCGGTTTAGGGGTGTTACACTAACTTGTTTCAAAATGCAACCACGAAGGACACGATCGAGCCACACACCCATGTGCTCAACCGTGTGGGTAATTATAGGCCATCTACAAGGCCAAATTGTCACCCACACAATGGGCAATCCCTACAAGCACAATTAAGCATCAATCTGAACATAATTAGCAACCAAAAACATACCACATGATCATCATATCATCCCATTCAATTTTGTTTCCATACACATCAACTTATTAGCTAATTAGCTCAACTAATTCACAATTAAACCAAACATGTTTCATCCACATCTTACCACTTCATTATAACCAACATTCATCAAACATATACCCACTTTGCATCCTTAAGCTTACCATTCATTTGACCTTTTCATAACCTTGGAACCATACCAAAACCAAACATCATATAGCATAGCATCTCATTCATAACTCAACTACTGATCTAGCCATATCACATGGTTATATACTCATAGCTCAAACGTAACTCAAGGTGACTAGACTATACATGCCATAACTTAGTATTTATATTTTCAAAAGGTACCAAAATAAAGTTGAGTAGTGTGATGGCGATCCTCGACAGTCCCCGAGCCTTCAATAGCTTTGACGATCTATAAAATAGAGCAAACACACACAAAGTAAGCTTTCAAAAGCTTAGTAAGCCATAAACAAATAAACTTAACATAAATGCATACAACCATATTAATACAAGTCAATAATATTTCTCATTTGCAAATTTATGTCATCTTCTTTGGCTCATTTACTTAGCCATTGCTCATCCACATTTCTTAACTCAAGTATCACTTATACTCATATCTCATTCAAATATATATTCACATATTTCTCATCCAATCTATACACATATTCACTTTAGTAAGCTCATATTTACACTTACCTTTCATACACACATAGTGTACTTTTCAAACGTACCTGAATCGTTTATACTTTTCACAAAGACATTTATTTCTCGGACATGTCGTTGAATCGTTCGGAATCTAATAGGATACTCGAAATGCTCAGAATAGTCATACAATGCCAACGTCTCAGACGAGGTCTTACATGTACTCAAATATCGATGCCACTGTCCCAGACAGGGTCTTACACGAATCAAATACGATGCCAATGTCCCAGACATGGTCTTACACGTAAATCTCATATTGATGCCAATGTCCCAGACGTGGTCTTACATGATATCACATATCAGACACCTATGTCATGACATATGTAATCTTATATATTCCTAGGTTCGTTCGAGACTTCTTGGACATTAATAACTTGTCGACACTTCCTCGGATTTCATACACATAACATCTCAAGCATTATTCATAGCAATCTAAATTCATAGATGCATAAATACTCAATTAAAATACATTTATTTGTATATCGACTTACCTCAGATTCGGTTTAACGGAAACGGACTCGGCTACTCAATTACTTTCGATTTCTCGCGATCTAAGTTCGTTTTCTTCGGTTCTTGATCTATGCATATACAAATTTAATCCATTTATTTATCAACTCACTCAATTCAATCCAAAACCACATATTTAGGGTAACTTACAAATTAGACCTCATATTATCACATTTTGACATTTTAGTCCTTATTTCATAAAATCACAAAATACACAAAATCTCAATATACCCATGCTTAGTCGAATATTCATGTAGTCCATACAAGTTCATACATTTCATTTGTTTCACAATTTAGCCCCTCAAAACATTATTTTCTCAATTAAGTCCAAAATACTCAAAATCATCAAAACTCCAAAGACAAAACTTGTCAATCTAACACATATGTTCCAAATTTCATCATCAAACATCACAAAGCTCATGAGTTCATCAATGGCACTTTTCAAAATCTTTATCAATTTACAAAATTGAAGCATGGGTTTTGAAGAACACGAAGCAACGATTACAAAAATGTAGAAATTATAAAAAATCGAAGCAAAATATACCTTAAATGAAGCTAAAAGAGTGTCAAAACCTAGCTTGTTCTTCTTCTTTTCTTTTTCTATGATATTCAACCAAAGATGACAGAAAATGGCCATTTATTTCATGCTTTGTTTTATTATAACCTTATAGTATAATATTTATCATTTATTAAACCATTACTAAATAAAATAAGTTATATATATCATATCACTATGCCGCCCACTACTCCCACTTATGGCCAAATTGCAACATAAATCCTCATTTATAAGAAGACATGCCAGTTAAGCCACCCAATCAAATGGAAGGCTACTTTTACCATTTATGCAATTTAGTCCCTTTCTCAAATTAAGCACACAAATAATCAAATTAAATCACAGAAATTTTGCACATGCTTAATCATTTACAGTAGGCACAGAAAATAATATTAAAATATTTTTCTAACTCGGATTTGTGGTACCGAAACCACTGTTCTGACTAGGGTCTAAACCGGACTGTTATAGTTCAAACCTGGGCTTTAGCAAAAATTTTGGTTTTAAGTGGATAAAATCCTAGATGCTTGGATGTAGGCCTTTTAAATTATTGTGTTAAAAAATGGCACAAGAAAGAATGTGGTCTAGTGGTTGTGGCGTCATTAAGGTTGCAAGGGAGCCTGGGTTCAAGTCTTGGCTCTTGCAATTTGTTTTGGTTTTTCTTTTAAAGGAACCTAGACTTTGGCCTTTAGACCTTTTAATTTATTGAAGGTAAAATGTGACACAAAGAGAGTGGGTCATCTAGTGGCAAGGTGGCGCTACATGTGTGACAAGGAGTCTGAGGTTCGAGGCATGGCATGCGCTATTGTATGTTTATTTTGCTGCTTGAGCTGGGGAGGTGTTGGAACTAGACTGGAACTCTATGGTTGAATTGGTCATAAGAATTTGAATTGAATTTGAATGGGGAGTTGGAGTAAATCAAGGAGAAAATTCGGTGGAGGGATTGGTAGAGATTTTTAAGGAATTTGAAAATGGGAGAAGTTGTAGCCGAATTGGGTAGCTGGTATGTGCATATTCGGCTAGGGAGTCCTTTTGTGCATTTTTGACAATTGTAAGTGCTTGGTATGGATTTCTTTTCTCCTTTTGCCAAGTGGTGGCTGAATCTTGTAGGTCAATTTCGGTGCTTTGCTATTTCGAGCTTTTGCCTCTTCGACTGTGTGTTTTCCTCTTTTCTTAAGTGGTCAAATACTTTATTTTTCCCTCGCACTATCTTCTTTTTTTCTGTTTTCTTTTTACTGTGGAAACTGAATGCCTTGTAGTCAATAACCTTGTTTTTCTTCTCTTCTCCTTAACATTTCTCTTGGCCGAACCCTGCTTCTTTCTTCCCTCAATTTCAATTCCTCCTTAGCCGAATACCTCTATTCCTTTTTCTCTCTTTTCCTTCGACTCTTTTCGAGTGTCCCTCATTGTATTGCTAAAACTGAATACTCTTTCCCTCATTTCATTCTTTCGGTTCTCTACGTTTTGTGTTAGCTGAACATTCCATCTCTGGAGTGTGATTATTCCATTTTGCCTCTATCGTTCTCTGTACTTTCAGCTTTTGTGTGGGTGTGGCGATTGTTCTTTTCTTCTAATCTGGACTCTGCATTTTTGGTAAGTGATTTCTCGTCTAGTTCAAACTGTTCAATTGTTTGATGGTTGATAAGTGTTGGTTGGAATGCAAATAACCCCTAACGTCTATTGATTAATCTCTTACGATGGTTTAAGTGAGTGATCCTCAATCGTTCGATCAAGGCAAGTAATAAATCCTACCTTGGATAGTGGTATAGATAGGGATTGTTTAATCCTATTGTTAAAGGACTGATCGTGTATCGTGTTGGATATAGGTTCTACGCCTGTGGGCTACTGCGTTTTTCTCCAACAAGATGTGTACACACACCACTCCAACTGTAGATCAGCAAATGTCGAAATGCCAAAAAACTAAAAATATGGCAACGGTTACCATACGAGCGCACGAACGCTCGTGTGGGAAATTCGATACAACGACAGATGTCACCATGAACATCCTCGTGCTCTTGGGCCGTTATGGGCCTCATTGGCTGAAATGGGTTGTGTGGGCTCAATGGGCCTGTGGGCCCCACATGGAGTAAGTCCATGATAAGTGGCTAATATTGGACTGGGCTATAACATTCGCATAGTTGTGACTAAATTTAGGCTAGATGGGCCACACGAGAGTGGGCCCACTTGGGCCGAATATTGGGCTTTAGGCCCATTTACACCATTTTGATCATATATGTTATCTGTGTCGCTTGAAGCGACTGTAGACCTTCGGGAAGGTTTTTAAATGACTATACCCTTATAGGGTAAAATGATCGAAATACCCCCACAGGGTAAAATAACTAAAATGCCCCTACATGTTATATGATTGTTATTGTATGTCATTTATGGTATGTTTGCATTCATGTGATACTATCATTGCATGGGGGATGGGATCATTAATTTGGAAGAAGTATATGATTTGATAGGGTTGCATGGTCGCTTAACAACTGTGGATCCATCGATGGCTTTAAGCCGATTATGAGATTGGCAGCTCTGCTACAATATTGGTTAGTCCCGCAACCGGTGCTACATAAGGAGTGTAGGGATGGGTGGGTCGATTAAATCCCCACAGGAGTGCAGGGTTGGACAGGAGACGGAGTGCAGGGATGATTTGGGTATTCATGCATTGCATATACTGATTCTGATATTAAGATGGGCTTAGGCCCAGAGAGATGTGATATGTGACATGTGATATTGGTTAAGGCCCAACTGAGGCTATTATGGGCTAAGGCCCAAATGCCACCGTTACTGTAATGGGCTTAGGCACATATTGATGTGATGCATGCTTTATGATCGATGAGGGTTGTGCACACTGAGTTTTCGTAAACTCACCCCCACTTTTAATTTTTCAGGAAATCCTCAATAAGCGGTTCGACGTACGAGAGGACTTGGAGGTGGCCACACTACGATCAGCTTAAATTTTAGTAGTCTAGTTTACCTTACTTAAATCGCTTTCTTATTGGGTTGTAATAAGGCCTCTTTTTATTTCTGGTTTTAATTTGGGATTTTTAGTTATTACGTTTCCTATCTGTTAAAAGTAGATCGCGATTTTCCAAAACAATAATTGTTTTCAAAACACTACGCTTTCACAATTTAATCTTTAAACATCATGTTTTCGCAAATCGGTTACTTTTAAACTTAGCTTCCGCAACTAAAAGAAATTTTGGGAATAAACTTAATAATTTTTCTATATACCACGTTTAAAATAAAATAATAATAAACTAACGTAACTGGGATTTTACTCAAGCATTTAATTAAAAAGGGTTTTCAATGAAAACATGGTTTTTTGAAAAACACTTCAGTGTGACATGCCAGATTCGGCCATAATGTCTAGGCCAAGTGTAACACCCCAAACCCGGCCTAGAAGTTAGGCCCGAATCTGGCGTCTCACATGGAAGTGTTTTTCAAAACCATGTTTCTTGTTATTAAAACTTGTTTGAGAGTTAAAACCTCTTTGTTAAAACTCAAAACACATAAGCAATTGTTATTCACTTGCAAACATAATTACTTTTAAAACTTTGTCTGTTGCTGAAGCATATTTAAAATAAATAATTTGCGAAAATGTGATGTTTAAAAATTGAGTAGCAGAAGCATTTTAAAAACGCTGCGGAAACGTAGTGTTTTGAAGACAGTTATCGTTTTGGAAATCGTATCCCACTTTTAGCAGTTAGAAAACATCATAAATAAATATCAAAAATAATAAGTTAAAATTAGAGAGGCCTTATAACAACCCAAATAAAAATATTTAAAAGTAAATAATTAAAACAGCAAGCATAAGCAGTGTGTGGTCTTCTCCGAGTCCCTCGTAGCTCCGATCCGTCTAAGGCTGACGACTACCTGTATAGTTAAAAACGGGGTGAGTTTATGAAAACTCAGTGTGTAATCCCTTTACTAGAGTAACAATCAGTATACAAAAACAGAAACTGAAACAGTCTGGGCCAAAGCCCATTAAGAGTAACAGTACAGTCAGTTCAAAGCATACGTGAGTCAAAGCCCACTACAATTTCATTTAGGTCACAGCCCATAATAGAATCAATTGGGCCTAGCCCAAACCAATATCAGAACAAGTGGCCTAAGCCCAGTACAGTGGCAGATCTCACAAACAGATATGCAACTATATGAGGATGTATCCCAACCCAGTCCAGCCAACACACCTTCCGTACCAACCAACACACCACGTAAGGACCAAGTCGACCCACCCAGCCAGTACACCAATAACGCAGCCTAGCTGCTAATAACAACGCAGCAAAGCTGCTAATAACAGTATACGTGGCTGAGCCACTAAAATCAGATTACGTGGTGATGCCATTATAACAGTAAAACGTGGCAAAGCCACTAATATAGTACTTCCTCCAACACAAGTCCCAACCCCATGTAATATGTCGTGTATGTCATGCTCAATCATTACACGTGTATGCAAAATGGCCATGCTTAGTAACAGTCATTTCAACACATATTAACAGCATATCAGACACACGCCCATAGTCAAGTCAGTTAAAACACATTCATACAATCACAATCAAATCAGTCAAATCATAGCACAAGTCAGTCATTGTAAAACAGTCATTTACCCTATAAAGGTATTTCGGTAATCTTACCCTTCAGTGGTATTCCAGTAACTCTACCCTACAGGGGTAATTCAGTAATTCTACCCTACAGGGGTAATCCAGTACCTCTACCCTACAAAGGTAATTCATTAATTCTACCCTACAAGGGTAATTAGTAACTCTACCCTATAGGGGTAATTTAGTAATTTCATAAATCACGGGTCTTTCGGTAATTTCACAAATCGGGGGTATTTCAATAACTTTATAAATCGAGGGTATTTTAGTAATTTTATAAATCGAGGGTATTTTAGTAATTTTACAACTCAAGGGTATTTCAATAATTTTGCTGACCAAGGGTATTTCAGTGATTTTACAAATCGATGGTATTTCAGTAATTTCACAACTCGAGGATATTTTGGTAATTTTGCAAACCAAGGGTATTTCAGTAATTTGTAAACTGAGGGTATTTCAGTAATTTTGTAAACTGAGGGTGTTTCGGTAAATTTACAAGTCCAAGGGTATTTCAGTAATTTGCAAATTGTAGGTATTTCAGTAATTTCACAAATCAAGGGTATTTCGGTAATTTTACAAGCTGGGGGTACTTCGGTAATTTTACGACCTCCTAGCAGGCCTACAATCACCTCGAGCGACATAAGAAACCTAATCTGACTCAACGGTGAAAATGGACCTCAGGCCCATTACCATGCCCAAGTGGGCCCACACACTCATGTGGCCCATTTAGCCTAGAAACAACCACGGCTATGCAACGGCACAGCCCAAATCAATAACTTATCACATCACATACATTTCATCTGTGTGGGCCCACAAGCCCATTGGGCCCACACGGCCCCCTTTCAACCTTACGCGGCCCAAAACACCTAAGTCATGTGCGCGACATGATAAGCCTATCTATTTCCCATTTAACAGTGAGGTTTAACCTAATGGGCCCACGGACCCATTGGGCCCTCTCGACCCACTGAAGCGCAGAATGGCCCATGCCATGTACGTGTCATGACAAGCCTTTCTATCTCCTATTTGACATTCTAACTTGCATTCACGGGCCCTAAGGCCCATTGGGCCCATCGAGGCCCATTCTAGCCCAAGTGGCCTTCTACGGTCCAAGCCCATGAATTCGCTTATGGTGGCATTTCTCATCACATGCTCACGCTCCGTGAGCTCGGTTCACCACACGCGTGATCGCACACTCATATGCCTTCATTCGTCGGTATTTCGGCTTTTTGGTCATAATGCCGATCAACAGTCAAGATAGTACAAGCTATGCACCTTCGACTTTTCACCCGATCAACAATCAGAATAGTGTATACGGGTACACACCTTATCACGTAGAGTACTAAATAATCACGAGCATCGTCACCTTCACTAGAGCAATCAACTGCGATTTGCCCAATTAAACCAAAGTATTCTAAACAGAAATAATGATGCTAATGGGCCTAGGGCCCATTCTCGGCCCAAATGGGCCCACACGCTCGTGTGGCCCATTTAGCCCAAATCTAGCCACAGATATGAGATTCACATAGTCTAGTCTAATATTTACTACACAATCATACAACTTATCTGATTGGGCCTACATGGCCCTTTCGGCCCATCGTGGCCCAAATAGCCTAAACCTACAAGAACACTCATGATAGCCTCAATTATCGCGTCGAAGCTCCCACACGTGCGCTCGCACGCTCGTGTGGCTACTATCAACGCGTGACCGGTATTTCGGCATTTGCCACTCTACAACTAGAGTAGTGCGAAATACACACCTGATAGGAATCTGGAGTTAATCCGCGCTCCGAACACTCCTATGCCCAAACGCCAACCAAGGTATGCTTACTCTCCTCATAGATCACTCTATTTAAAGCCAGCTTCTCGCCTACTCTCATGCTAGCTTCCCGATGTGGGATCCCTCCATTAATCTTCCAAAACCGTCCCAAATTAGCAAAATAGTCACCTTTCGCATGCAAGGGGTTTCGAACCTCGGACCATTTGGACACTCCACACGCCACTTGCCACCTTTACCAGTAGACTCCTTGTGTAACAAAACAAGCACAACTAAATATAAGTCTATGGGCCAAAGTCTAAGTTTATTTAAAAGGAAATCAAA
This sequence comes from Gossypium australe, assembly GCA_005393395.2. Taxonomy (NCBI): domain Eukaryota; kingdom Viridiplantae; phylum Streptophyta; class Magnoliopsida; order Malvales; family Malvaceae; genus Gossypium; species Gossypium australe. The sequence goes on along the minus strand of CM016618.1, from coordinate 45,241,255 downwards.
ATGAATTGCAAGTGCCAAGACTTGAACCCATGCTCCCTTGCAACCTTAATGACGCATTGCCACTAGACCACTTACTTCATTGTGCCACTTTTTCCCACAATTTATTCTTAAAGCCGACTTACTTACTCCTAGGGTTTTATTCACCTAAACCAAAATTTTTCCTAAAGCCCAGGTTTGAACCCAGGACTTCATGGAAGCCCCTTAGCCTTCCAAAATCACTCACCTAATAGGTCCAACTTGCATTAGTGTCGTTCTCTTGTTCTCAAAAATTTTAAACGCTCTCATGCCCAAGGCCCAATAGGCCCAATTCTACTAGGCCCAAAAATTCGGGGCATTACAATTCTACCCCCTTAAAGAAATTTCGTCCTCGAAATTTCCAACTATAGGAACAGTCGCACATCCTAACCTAGCACACTACGCTCTCGCTACACACTCTGATCTTAATAATACAAGCATGCACCACACTATCTATCCATCAGAGCGGTTGGATACCACACGCAAATCATTTCCAGAATATACACAGAATAAATACAAACTCTAAGTTTAAGTATAGCCATACAGTCTAATATCTAAGAAATCATAGTATCTTTATATACTACTTTTCAACGAAACCAACAACAGTTTCAAAAACTTACGGATTCGGCACCAGAGACTCGGTGTACCACACTTTCAGAAAACGGTCAATACAATTTCAAAACTTTAAATCTTTTCAAGCCTTTTTTAAACAATACTTTCAAAAATTCAATTTTGAAGACCCAACCCATAGCCGAGTTTTGCAATCGGGCTCTGATACCATTAAATGTAACACCCCAAACCCGGCCTAGAAGTTAGGCCTGGATCTGGCGTGTCACATGGAAGTGTTTTTCAAAACCATGTTTCTTGTTATTAAAACTTGTTTGAGAGTTAAAGCCTCTTTGTTAAAACTCAAAACACATAAGCAATTGTTATCCACTTACAAATGTAATTACTTTTAAAACTTTATCTGTTGCGGAAGCATATTTAAAATAAATAATTTACGAAAATGTGATGTTTAAAAATTGAGTAGCAGAAGCATTTTGAAAACGTCGTGGAAACGTAGTGTTTTGAAGACAGTTATCATTTTGGAAATTTTATCCCACTTTTAGCAGTTAGAAAACATCATAAATAAATATCAGAAATAATAAGTTAAAATTAGAGAGGCCTTATAATAACCCAAATAAAAATATTTAAAAGTAAATAATTAAAACAGCAAGCATAAGCAATGTGTGGTTTTCTCCTAGTCCCTCGCAGCTCCGATCCTTCTAAGGCTAAGGACTACCTGCACAGTTAAAAACGGGGTGAGTTTATGAAACTCAGTGTGTAATCCCCTTACTAGAGTAACAATCAGTATACAAAAACAGAAATTGAAACAGTCTGGGCCAAAGCCCATTAATAGTAACAGTACAGTCAGTTCAAAGCATACGTGAGTCAAAGCCCACTACAATATCGTTTGGGTCACAGCCCATAACAGAATCAATTGGGCCTAGCCCAAACCAATATCAAAACAAGTTGCCTAAGCCCAGTACAGTGGCAGATCTCATAAACAGATATGCAACAGTATGAGGATGCATCCCAACCCAGTTCAGCCAACACACCTCCCGTACCAACCAACACACCATGTGGGGACCAAGTCGACCCACCCAGCCAGCACACCAATAATGCAGCCTAACTGCTAATACAATACAGCAAAGCTGCTAATAACAGTATACGTGGCTGAGCCACTAAAATAAGATTACATGGTGATGCCACTATAACAGTAAAACGTGGCAAAGCCACTAGTATAGTACTTCCTCCAACACAAATCTCAACCCCATGTAGTATGTCGTGTATGTCATGCTCAATCATTACGCGTGTATGCAAAATGGTCATGCTTGGTAACAGTCATTTCAACATTTATTAACAACATATCATACACACGCCCACAGTCAAGTCAGTTAAAACACAGTCATACAATCACAGTCAAATCAGTCAAATCATAGCACAAGTCAGTCATTTACCCATAAGGGCAAAACAGTCATTTACCCTATAAGGGTATTTCGATAATCCTACCCTTCAGTGGTATTCCATTAACTCTACCCTATAGGGGTAATTCAGTAATTCTACCCTACAGGGGTAATCTAGTAACTCTACCCTACATGAGTAATTTAGTTATTTCATAAATCACGGGTCTTTCAGTAATTTCATAAATCAGAGGTATTTCAGTAACTTTATAAATCGAGGGTATTTCAATAATTTTACAAATCGAGGGTATTTCAGTAATTTTACAACACGAGGGTATTTCGATAATTTTGCAAACCAAGGGTATTTCAGTAATTTTACAACTCGATGGTATTTTGGTAATTTTACAAACCAAAGGTATTTTAGTAATTTGTAAACTGAGGGTGTTTCGGTAATTTTACAAGTCTAAGGGTATTTCAATAATTTGTAAATCGAAGGTATTTCAGTAATTTCACAAATCAGGGGTATTTCGATAATTTTACAAACTGGGGGTACTTCGATAATTTTACGACCTCCTAGCATGCCTACAGTCGCCTCGAGTGACTTAAGAAATTGATTTTGACTCAACGGTGAAAATGGGCCTCAAGCCCATTACCCTGCCCAAGTGGGCCCACACACTCATGTGGCCCATTTAGCCTAGAAACAACCACGGCTATGCAACGGCACAACCCAAATTAATAACTTATCACATCACATACATTTCATCTATGTGGGCCCACAAGCCTATTGGGCCCACACGGCCCCCTTTTCGGCCTTACGCGGCCCAAAACACCTAAGTCATGTGCGCGACATAATAAGCCTATCTATTTCCCATTTAACAGTGAGATTTAACCTAATGGGCCCACGGACCCATTAGGCCCTCTCGACCCATCGAAGCCCAGAATAGCCCATGCCATGTGTGTGTCATGACAAGCCTCATTATCTCTCATTTGACATTCTAACTTGCATTCACGAGCCCAAAGGCCCATTCGGCCCATCGAGGCCCATTCCAGCCCAAGTGGCCCTCTATGGCCCAAGCCCATGAATTCGCTCATGGTGGCATTTCTCATCACACGTTCAAGCTCCGTGAGCTCGGTTCACCACATGCGCAATCGTACGCTCATATGGCATCATTCGCCGATATTTTGGCTTTTCAGTCATAATGCCGATCAATAGTCAAGATAGTACAAGCTACGCACTTTTTGCTTTTCAATCGATCAATAATCAGAATAGTGTATACGGGTACAAACCTTATCACGTAGAGCACTAAATAATCACGAGCGTCGTCACCTTCACTAGAGCGATCAACTGCGATTTCCCAATTAAACTAAAGTATTCTAAACAGAAATAATGATGCGAATGGGCCTAGGGCCCATTCTCGGCCCAAATGGGCCCACACGCTCGTGTGGCCCATTTAGCCCAAATTTAGCCACAGATATGATATTCATATAGTCTAGTTCAATATTTACTACACAATCATACAACTTATCCAATTGGGCCCGCATGGCCCTTTCGGCCCATCGTGGCCCAAACAGCCTAAACCCACAAGAACATTCATGATGGCCTCAACTATCGCGTCGAAGCTCCCACACGTGCACTTGCACACTCGTGTGGCTACCATCACCGTGTGACCGGTATTTTGGTATTTGCCGCTCTACAGCTAGAGTAGTGCAAAATACACAGCTGATAGGAATCTGGAGTTAATCCGCGCTCCGAACACTCCTATGCCCAAACGCCAACCAAGGTATGCTTACTCTCCTCATAGATCGCTCTATTTAAAGCCAGCTTCTCGCCTACTCTCATGCTAGCTTCCCGATGTGGGATCCCTCCATCAATCTTCCAAAATCGTCCCAAATTAGCAAAATAGTCACCTTTCACATGCAAGGGGTTTCGAACCTCGGACCATTTGGCAGAACTGGTTCATTTTCCAGAAGTGGTACTAGAAGAGGAAGTGATGTAGCTACTCAACAATCAGAAGCTAAAGTACCAACTCGAGCATATGTAGTGCAGACACATGAAGAGGGTGACGCGCATGATGTGGTGACAGGTATATTTTAATTACATTCAGAACCTGTTTATGCTTTAATAGACCCAGGATCTTCACACTCATATGTTAATACAAAATTAGTTGAGACGAAAAATTTAAAATCTGAAACATCTAGAGTATCAATAGCAGTATCTAGTCCATTGGGGCAAATTGTGTTAGTGAATTAGGTGTGTAAGAGGTGTCCTCTAATGATACAAAATAAAATTTTTCCTTTTGATCTATTGATAATGTCGTTTAGTGATTTTGATATAATTCTGGGAATGGATTGGTTATCTGAGCATGGGGTGATCTTAGATTGCTATAAAAAGAAGTTCACTGTTCAGAGTGAAAACGGGAATAAGATCGACGTAAATGGTATTCGAACTAGTGGGTCGACTCGTATTATTTCAGCAATTCGGGCTAATAAACTTCTTCAACATGGTTGTGCAGCTTTTCTGGCTTATGTTATTAATTCAGGTTCTGTTGAAAGCCAATGCAGTAAAATTAGGGTTTGTTTGTGAATTTCCTGATGTATTTCCTAAAGAATTGTCGGGATTATCACCTGATAGAAAGGTTGAATTTGCAATAAAAGTCTATCCTGGTACAGCTCCGATATCAATACCTCCATACCATATGTCACCTATCGAGCTAAAAGAATTGAAAGTGCAGTTACAGAATTTACTAGATCAAGGATTTATACGTCTTAGTATTTCACCTTAGGGAGCTCCGGTAATGTTTGTTAAAAAGAAAGGCGGTTCAATGTGGTTGTGTATTGATTATCAACAATTAAACAAGGTGACTATCAAGAATTGATACCCATTACCTCGTATTGATGATCTATTTGACTAGTTGAAAGGAGCTTATATGTTTTCAAAGATTGATTTGAGATCAGGTTACTACCAGTTGAAGGTGAAAGAAAGTGATGTACCGAAGACAACATTTCGTACAAGGTATGGTCATTATGAATTATTAGTTATGCCTTTCAGATTGACAAATGCTCCAGCTGCTTTTATGGATCTTATGAACTGTATTTTTCAACTGTACCTGAATCACTTTGTGGTGGTTTTCATTGATGATATTTTGGTTTATTCGAAGTCTAATCTGAACATGTGCTGCATCTTAAAATTGTTTTGCAAATATTACGAGAGAAACAGCTATACAAGAAGCTTAGTAAATGTGAATTCTGGTTATCAGAGGTTATTTTCTTAGGACATGTGGTTTCAGCAGATGGAATTAGAGTTGATCCAAAGAAAATTGAAGCGATTGTTCAGTGGAAAGCATCAAGAAATGTGTCAGAGATACATAGCTTCCTTGGACCAGTTGGTTATTATCGGAGATTTGTAAATGGATATTCAAAGATAGCTTTGCCGATGACAAAGTTGTTGCAAAAGAATGTTCCATTTGTTTGGGATGATCAATGCTAATAAAGTTTTGAAAAGTTGAAACAAATGTTGACTGAGGTACCAGTTTTGACATTACCAGAGTCAGGAAAGGATTTTGTTATTTACAGTAATGCTTCTTTGAATGGTCTCGGGTGTGTATTAATGCAAGATAGAAAAGTGATAGCTTATGCATCTCGACAATTGAAACCACATGAACATAATTATCCGACGCACGATCTGTAACTAGCTGCCGTGATTTTTGTATTGAAGATCTGGAGATATTATTTACACGGTGAGAAATGTTATATTTATACTGATCATAAAAGTCTGAAGTATATTTTATCTCAAAAGGAGCTGAATTTGAGACAGCATCGGTGGATAGAACTTTTAAAAGATTATGACTGCGTTATTGATTATCTTCTGGGAAAGGCAAATGTTGTAGCTGATGCATTGAGTAGAAAAGCAGCAATTGAATTACAAGCAATGTTTGCACACTCAGTACTAGTGATGATGGAAGCTTATTGGCTAAATTAAGAGTTAAACAGGTGATGTTTGATCAGATCAGGTCAGCACAATTAAAAGATGACAAGTTAAAGAAGAAAAGAGAAATGGTTCAGAATGGCATGGCAAAGAATTTCAGTATTGATGAACATGATTGCCTGAGATTTCGTAATCGGATTTGTGTTCCAGCTGATTCTAAATTGAAAGAGTTGATACTTCGTGAAGCACATGACAGTCCTTTTGCATTGCATCTAAGAGGAACGAAAATGTACCGTAATCTATAAGAATCTTATTGGTGGCCAGGTATGATAACAGATATAGTTGAGTATGTAGCTAAATGTTTAACTTGTCAACGAGTTAAGGCAGAGCATCATGTTCCTACTGGACTACTTCAACCTATTAACATTCCTGGGTGGAAATAGGACTGTATTACAATGGATTTTGTAATGGGGTTACCATTGTCGGCAAGTAGAAAAATGCCATTTGGGTGATTGTTGATCGACTTACAAAGTCAACTCATTTTATAGCTGTCAGAACTAATTAGTCACTTCAGAAACTTGCTGAAGTTTACATTCGGGAAATTGTGAGATTACATGGTATACCTGTATCGATAATCTTTGATGGGGTTCCTAGGTTCACATTAAGATTTTGGAGTCAATTGCATGAATCCCTTGGTACTCGACTCAACTTTAGCACAGCTTTTCATCTGCAGACTGATGGACAATCTGAGCGAGTTATTTAGATTTTGGAAGATATGCTTCGAGCCTGTGTCATTGATTTTGAATTAGGTTGGGAACGTTATCTACCATTGGCTGAATTTGTATATAACAATAGTTTCCAATCAAGTATTCAAATGGCTCTGTATGAAGCTTTATATGGTCAAAGATGTCGATCCTCTGTGTGTTGGATGGAATTGAATGAAAGAAAAATAATCAGGCCAGAGTTAATTCAAGAAATAGAGGATACTGTTAAGAAGATTCAAGATAGACTGAAAGCTGCTTCTAACAGACAGAAATCATATGCAGACTTGAAATGTCGAGATATTAAGTATTCTATTGGTGGTAAGGTATTTCTTAAAGTATCGCCTTGGAAGAAAATCTTGAGATTTGGTCGAAAGGGAAAGTTGAGTCCACGTTTCATCGGTCCGTATGAAATTACAGAAAGAGTTGGATCAGTAGCATACCGTTTGGCATTGCCACCAGAATTACAGAAGATTTATAATACTTTTCACGTTTATATGCTCAGAAGATACAGATCGGACCCTTCACATGTTATTTCAACAGAGGATATTGAAATCCAACTTGATTTGTCATATGAATAAGAGCCAATTGAGATTTTAGCACGAGAGATTAAAGAGTTATGTAATAAACGAGTTCCACTAGTGAAAGTATTATGACGAAGTCATAATATTTAGAAAGCAACTTGGGAAACAGAAGAAACTATGAGATCTCAGTACACTCACCTCTTTTCAGGTAAATTTCAAGGACAACATTTATTAAGGGGGAGAATTGTAATGACCCGATAGTTGGGTAATTGGAAAGTGTATTTTCGGGTCTTCGTTTTCGTAAAATGGATTCGTAAATATTTATTAAAAATATTTACAAAATTAGTTTTGTGGTTAATTAGGTTTTAGTTAGGAAAAATTAGTTTGAATTGAGGGTAATTAGGTGTAAAGACTAAATTGAATAAAGGGTGAAAGTTTAATTATAGAATAGAGAAAATTGGAAGGAATAAATTAGCAATTAAGCTATAAGTGACAAGTGTATGGTAATAGTGAAATACATGTGGTAAAATAAAATACATATATTTAAATATTAATTATCTATTTACTTATTATTTAAATAAATGTTATAAAATTATTATATTATTATATATTATATTATTAAAATTTAAAAGTAAATAAAAGAATAAATAAACAAAGAAAATGAAATAAAAAGAAACATAGCAAACGAAACAGAGAAGGGAAGGAAAGAAAAAGAAAAGAAGGAGAATTAGGTTTTTAAGGTTTCAAGTTCAATTGGTAAGTCAATTTAGCTTCTTTTCTTGTAATTTTTGAGTTTTTGGAATCCTAGAACAAAATACTACTTGATTTAAGTTGAAATTTTGAAAGTTAATGAATTTTTAGATGTTGTTCATGTTGAATAAATTGAAGTGTTAGGGGTTAAATTGATAGAATTTTAAGTTAGAATTGAGAAAAGGATTGAATTGTAAAATAAATTATAAGTTTTGAGTAATAGGGACTACATTGAAAGAATTTCAAAATTAGGGATTTATGGTGAAATTAGAGAGTTGAATTTAGTTTTAAGTGTTAATTGAATGAAAGTATAGAACAAATTATGAAGAAAATAAAGTTAGTTTTGGTTGGGGATTAAATTGGAATTTAGGCAAAAGTTAAGTATAAATTTAAATATTTGATGTGGATTGGTGTTGTATTGATAATTTTTAATTGTTTCGATTTCCGTAGCTAATGTTGAGCTGGAGACCTAGGCTAAGAAAGGAAAAGACAAAGTTAACGAGGAGTAGCTCGAGAATTCTGGTTTGTATTTATATAATCTGAATTTAGCAATTATTATTGTTGTATTTTAATTTAATGATTATGGTAAGTGAATAAGGTAAGTAAATAGCATTATGAGATTGAATTGAATGAATGTGGATTTGTGATTTATATGTGATTATTTGAATTGAAAAGTATGTTGATTGGAAATTGAAAATATGATTGAAAACCCTATTAAACTGTATCGGGCTGAGTCGGGTATAGTTGGCATGCCATAGGATTGGAAGTGTTCAGGGATATTTCGACCACGAGTCGATGAGACACTGGGTGTCAAATTAATTCTTCAGATAAATTCGATAAGGTACTGGGTACCACTTTACTTCGGCATGGCCGATGAGACACTGGGTGTCAACTTATTGCTTCGAATTACCTGATGAGGCACTGGGTGCCATACTGATGTGTTTTGGTTGGATCCGTGTATCCGCCAAAGTTCGAGTTTTGTTAATAGGGGTAATTAAATGAAATGGCATTATGATTGATATTGGATGATTTTATATGTGATTTGAAATGAGAAAGTGAATTGAAATATGCATATAAAATGCATGAATTATAAGTTTATGAAATGGTTATTGATATAGTGAGATGATATGTGTTTTCCATTGAGAAATGCTATTGAATAGTAATTATGAGATTGAAGTAGTAAGAGTAGGTATTGAAATTGTTATAAATGATTGTTTATGAAATTGATTATTAGTTGAATGATTTTCGTTATGTGAATTCAAATATATAGTATCATAAAGTCTTGTTTATTAAGTATTCGAATTATAGAAATACCACTGAGTTTATACTCAGCGTACGGTTTGTTTCCGTGCGCAGGTTAGGTTAAATTTCAAACGTGGAGTCAGCATCCAAGGCCGATCCCAAACTTATTGTGGTGAAGTACTTTTCTTTTTGGTATATGGCATGTACTTAGGTTGTTTGTGTAAGTCATATTGGAAAATGATTGTAAATGATGTTATAATATGGAATTGTTTTAATACATATGAATTTATGTGTTATGTTTTAATATTATCAAATGGTAAGTTTTGGTTTGAATTAATGTGAAAAATAGAATTGGTTTAAACAGTATACTATTAGATTGATTTGAATAATATAAGTGAAGTATTTATGAGTAAACATTGGTTAGGTTAATTAGGTTGATTATTCAACATGATTTGGATGTATTTGATTGTGTATTGGATTGGTCGAATAATTGGTTGTTGAATTGCTTGTGGTTTAAGTTTGTAGGGTTGGTAAAACTTGATGAAAAAGGCTCATTTTGAGTCCACACGACCTGGCACACGGGCGTGTGACCAGACCGTGTGAGACACATGGCTTACACATGGGCATGTGATTAGGTCGTGTGTCCCAGCATCTTAAAATTTTAAAACAGAATGCTTAGCTATTACCACACGAGCTTGTGTCTCAGCCATGTGCTTATTACCACATGGGCAGAGACACGGGCGTGTGTCTCAGCCGTGTAAAGCACACGGCCTAGCACACGGGCGTGTGGTTTGGCTGTGTGAGGTAAGTCAGGGAGTTACATGGGTTAGGACACGGCCTGAAGCACGAGCATGTCATGGGCGTGTGAGCCCTGCACTTAAGGAAAATTATGAAATTTCATGAAAAATTTTCTGAGTTTCCGATTGAGTCTCGATTTGTTTCTAACACATGAATTGGGTCTTGAGGGCTCAATAAAGGGACATTATGATTAAATTATGATGTGTATGTTATAATATTAAATGATTGTTCGTATTTGTTCTGAAATGTCTGGTAATGCTCCGTAACCCTATTCCGACGACAGATTAGGGTTAAGGGGTGTTACAGGGTCAGTGTAGCTGGAGCTCGGTCACTTTTCGCTTGGTTATTTTACTAGTTTAACTGGACTTATATTGTTACAAATTCTTTAGACTGTTGTTCTAGAGATCAAATTTACATGATTTACTTATATCTATTTAAACGACTTTGAACTATTTGGTTTCTAAGTAATTTTAAAATGGCATTTTCAAAAATGGTTATTGTAACTCTTTAGATTTGCTCATAACATCTAGGTCGGGTTTGGGGCGTTACAGTAGCGGTGATGGTGGTGTGGTGTTATTATTAGCTATACTATATTATTTAATACTTTGGTTGAGTCAATGTCTCCTATCAATTGGGTCCCAACATAGTTGTGGAATTTCCAAAATATCAATTGAGCCCTTAGAGAAAAAGTGCACCCAATTGAACCCTTAATCACAAAAAAAAAAACTCTTTTGTCAACGAAAATCGTTCTTGGCTAATTTGACTATTTAACATAATGTGGTGACATATATTTAAAAAATGAAAATTTTCAAAAAACAATTATAAATTGAGTTTCTTTGTGCTTAATGATTTTCATTACAACTACGTAAATATTTATTTTTATATATTTTTGGTTAAATTTATTATGTTGATAGATGAAAATGTTGAAAGAGAGATTATTAATTATAGATCATTGAGGCAGCCTAATGAGGTTAAATTACTTGCAATTTTTTTTATTGAAAATAAAGTATTTCTAGTGTTTTAATTAGCGAAGATGTTAGGTGTTCATTAATGAGGTTTTGATTTAGTTGATAAAAGTAGAGATGTTGAGTTTTAAGTAGTCAAGTTAGGTCTTTGAGTCCTATCTTGTATGGAAGTTTTAGTCCAATTAATTTCATTTAGTTGACTTTATGGATTGCATCAGTTTTTAGTTTAATTGTATTTAGTGATTACTCGGACAATTCACTTATAATAGTTTGATACTTGTAATTATTTGGAATTGTATTTGTAATTGTACTATACTTGTTACAATTAAAAAAAAAAAATTCCTATTCATCTTGCCATGGTGAGGTTTTATTTTTCTTTATTTATATAATTTTTTTATTTTTTGTTACGTTATATAATAAATATGTCAAACCTTTTTATAATTTGTAAGATTTTTTATTTTTAAATATATATTAATATGGCATGCCACATGTCAATTTTTTGTTACTTTCTTCATTCATATGTTAATAGGTCAATAAAATTAACGGCAAATTCTTTTAACGAAAATGTATAAATAATTTTTTTCACTAAGAACTCAATTAAATATAATTATTTAGAATAAATCAATCAATTTTGTTTTAATTTTTTTTTTACTAAACACTTAAATCTTTTGAGATAATAGTTTGGAAGCCTAATAAAGTGGGTTTAAAACCAAATTTAAAGTTGAAGTTGCGGGTCAAAATATTAAAACCCAACAAGCAAAGCAAATAGCTTTTGACCAAGGCCTAACTTGCTCTCAGGGCCTAATAAAACCATTATTCACGTTTAATGACAAATAAAATTACAAACAAACAAACAAACAGTGTGTGTGATATCTCTTGTTAGTTGGGGAAAATCATGAAACAATACAAATTAAAAATATTTTATTTAAATTTAGTTGGTCCACTACCATGGAAAATCATGACCTGTAAAATGGCCCCTACATTCCCTAAATATAATAAAATAAGTTTATGTCTTCTCATTTGGGCCCATACCTATCGAAAGTCCTCAACTAAAAGTAATATGATATAAAATAAAATAAAGACCTTCTAATAATAATAATAAAAGTTTTTTGCAATAATAATAAAATAAGTTTAGTGTTATGATTGGTGTAATTTTAAAAGTTAGGTTTTTTTCGTAAATCTAATATTAAAGACGTGAAGATTTTGAGTTTTAAAAGTTTAAATGTTAATTTTGCAACTTGAAATCTAATCATAATTTGGTACTTACGGTTTTCTATATTATCTTAATTTTGGTATTTGATTTTTTAATTCATTATTTTAGAGCTCTTTCCTAATACCGTTAAATTGAAAAATGTGATATTGACATGCGATAGTGATGATGTCACAATAATATTATTATCATTTGAAAATAAAAAATATATAAAAATTTCAAAATTTATATTAATTTTTTGAAAACTATAACAAATTTATTAAAAAAATTCAAAATTATAAAAAAATATACAATTAATATTTTTAACAATTCAAATTTTGAATTTATCATGCATGTAAATTTTTTAATTGAACCGATATTTTATCATATCAATTTAAAATATTATCTATATTAATATTTAACGATTATTTTTATATAAAATAAATAGTTTGAATACTTTAATTTATATCAAACTTGACATGCATGATATACAAAAATAGAGCATGAAATATGACGATTGAATTATTAAAATATAAATCACATAAAAGATAAAAATATAAAATCACTTAATTATATATTTTATATATTAAAATCTTTATATATATATATATATATATATATTAAATAACCCAATTTGACTATTTAAGAACACTAGCATGACTAATGGATCCTCCTATAAAATCTTATATATATTAAATAATAAATTAGAGATAGCCTCTTTAATTTAATTGAAACGTGAATAGCCTCTTTAAATGATACCTATCAAAAACTTTTATTTTCTCAAAGATTTTTTTTTTCTACATTTGAAAGATAAATTACATCTTTAAAAACAAATTATCATTACATTTTATTTCCCTGCTTTTATTTTCAGTTGTTATGTTATGAATTATTTTTGACTAAGTTTAATTAAATTTATTTTAAAAATAAACCCTAAATTGTTTTGTCACCAAAATTAAATGTTTTCTAAATTAAATAAATGGGTTTCCAACCTAAGCCCAACCCAAAACCAATATCTTTCTAAAAATTCACAAAAATTTTCTAAGTAACAAAAGAATTTGAAGCCGATTTTCTTAAGGAACATACCAGATCCGGTTCAGGCTCGTGGGCCGGGTGTGGGGTGTTTCAGTTGGTATCAGAGCCCAGTTTTAAAACTCTCGGCCTGTGGGCTAAGGCCCAAAACATTTTCAAAGCGAGCCTAAATGGGTTTTATGAAAGTATTTTATGAAATAAGCAGGTTTTCTGGCATGGCACCTAAGTCTCCGACCCGCAGTCCATCAGGTAAGTACCCCTATCCTTTGTGTGATTTATATTGTGAATTGTAGAAGGGTAGAAATGGAATGGAACGTAGATTAGTGAACTAGAATCTATTGAACCGTAGGACTAGTCTACTCAAACACAAATACATAAGACTTAATGCACTTAACAAACCTATGGCTAAGTCACTAAGTTAGGGTGTGGTAACCATTGTGCGCATGTCTAGGATTGGATCCGGAAGAGCCTGGTACTTAAGCAGTCCTAGTGACTCACCTCCTCTTCGCAGGAATCCTACCTGGTGCGTAGCTACGGTTCACCCTAACCATGAGGACTTATTCATAGGCTAAACTCAATAACTAAAACCCGAAAGGGACTAGCCATGTTTTTATGAAAACCCTAGTTTTAAAACTCTTAAAATTACCCTTATAATTTGTGAGAACTACTTTTACAAAATTTTTCGAAAAATTCCTGATTTACAAAAATTACCAAAATGCCCTTAGTGGCGAAATTACAAAAATGCCATTGGTTTCTAAAATTTCTATACCACCCCGATTTCAATAAAATTTTCCTTACTTTACAAAAGCACCCAAGAATCTTATTTTGCAAATATCAAAATACCTTGATTTTGGTAAAATTACAAAATTGCCCTTAACCTACAAAATTACCAAAATGACCCTAATTTTTAAAATTTTTGCAACACCATCAACTTGGAAAACAAATTCTCAAAAAGAACCCTCAAAGTTTTGCAACATTTGGAAATACCCCAGAATTATCAAACTTTACAAATTTACCCTGGTTTATTACCAAAATACCCTCGAGCTTCAAAATTACCGAAATACCCCCGAATTTCCAAATTTTTCAAATACCCTGGGAATTTAAAAGTTCCAAAATACTTTTTGACAAAATCATCAGAGAACTTTATTTTTGAAAAATTACGAAAATGCCCCTGTAAGACAAATTACGAAAATACCCCTGGGTAGTGGAAAAACAACAACAATGAAAACTACAACGTTTCTCTGAATGAACGAAAGTTCATAATTGTTTGATGGATGAATGAATGTAAAGACTATGTGCATGTATGAATACGAAAGAACCACTCCTAAAACTCTTTTCATAAAACTTCTTCGCGGGTAATAAGTGAAACAAGTACTAATGTATAAAACTTTTAAATCAGATTAAATTGCGACGTTAGAAAATGAGTTCTAAGGGATGTGAACTTAGAGATTGTGCCTAGAAAGTATGATGGTTCTATTAAGATCAGAGTTGCGCAGCAATAGCGTAGTGAGGTGAGTTAGACAGTACGATTATTCGTTAATAAGTAATTTCGAGGACGAAATTATTTTTAAGGAGGGTAGAACTGTAACATCCTGAATAGGGCCTATGCATTTTCAGTTTAATTGTATGAAATGACAAGTTTCAAGTACTATGAATAAATTTTTGATACTTTTGGAAACCTAGAAATGCATGAAAATGGAAATGAAAATGGAAATGAAAAGGGAGATAGAAATGAAAATGGAAATGGAAATGGAAATGGAAATGAACACTCTTGGAAACTTAGACATTTTTGGAAACCCAAACGTTTTTGGAAACTTAGACATTTTTGGAAACCTGAACATTTTTGGAAATGATCCAAAAATGGAAACTTGAACATTTTAGGAAACTTGGATATGTAAGAAAAATGGCAAGTTACAGAGCCGATCGAAAATTTTAGGAAACTTAGAAATGATGCTGAAATGTCAAATTTTAAAGTTTAAAATAGGAAATAAAGGCAAGAGGGCCTTAAAAGAAAAAGTTGGAGAAATTTGACACACAAACAGGCTTGGAAAAGTGGCCTGAAGATGTCACTTAGGGCCTATGGAAATGGCGCCATGTGCAAGAGCTGTTGGGCCTGGGTTCGAGTCACTTGGGAAGCAAATAATGAAGTTTTATTTTTGCTTCTAGACACACCAAGGTGGACGGCACAAGCATTCTAGAAATAGAGGTGTTTTATTTCCATAATACTTGATTAATTAGGGGATAAATAAAGGAGTTTTATTCACATAAATATGTGAATAATAAGAGATAAATAAAGGAGTTTTATTCACATAAATATGTGAATAATAAGAGATAAATAAAGGAGTTTTATTCACATAAATATGTGAATAATAAGAGATAAATAAAGGAGTTTTATTCACATAAATATGTGAATAATAAGAGAGAAATAAAGGAGTTTTATTCACATAAATATGTGAATAATAAGAGATAAATAAAGGAGTTTTATTCACATAAATATGTGAATAATAAGAGAGAAATAAAGGAGTTTTATTCATATAAATATGTGAATAATAAGAGATAAATAAAGGAGTTTTATTCACATAAATATGTGAATAATAAGAGAGAAATAAAGGAGTTTTATTCACATAAATATGTGAATAATAAGAGAGAAATAAAGGAGTTTTATTCACATAAATATGTGAATAATAAGAGATAAATAAAGGAGTTTTATTCATATAAATATGTGAATAATAAGAGATAAATAAAGGAGTTTTATTCACATAATATGTGAATAATAAGAGAGAAATAAAGGAGTTTTATTCACATAAATATGTGAATAATAAGAGAGAAATAAAGGAGTTTTATTCACATAAATATGAGAATAATAAGAGATAAATAAAGGAGTTTTATTCACATAAATATGTGAATAATAAGAGATAAATAAAGGAGTTTTATTCACATAAATATGTGAATAATAAGAGAGAAATAAAGGAGTTTTATTCACATAAATATGTGAATAATAAGATAAATAAAGGAGTTTTATTCACATAAATATGTGAATAATAAGAGATAAATAAAGGATTATTTTCTAATGAGATAATTGAGGAGATAATTGATGGATTAAAGGCTTTTATCTTTTAAATAAAAGAGATAATATTTTCAAAAAGAGGAGTGGTGGCCAAGTAAAGGACTCCTAGGCTGATAACTTTGGCTATAAAAGGAGGACAGGAGGGCTACTCATCAACATTTGCTCCCTCTTCCTCTCTGCCGAAATTCTCCCTAGGCAAAACCCCTCTCTGCCGAATTTTCATTAAGCAAAAATCCCTCTCTTTTTCTTCTATTTTCTTCTCTGTTCTACTGTTAAGCTGAATCTTTGTGGATTCTAAGAAAGAGGGCAATCATCCACAACATCAAAAGGGGATTTTTCGGGAAATCTAAGGATCTAAGGTAAGGATTATAAATATAAATATGTGGTTAAAGATTATGATTCACGTTTTCAAAGTTAGATCTAATCTAACACGAAGTTATAGGATTTCAACAGGCTTATAAAGGAATCCTCTTCAGATTTGGAATCCCATCATAAGGTAAGGGATATTCGGCCAAGGCATAATTTGTTCAAGTGTTTTCCATTATTTCAAAAACCGAAAACTGACTTGGTTACATACCTAGTATTAGCCGATTTCAAGGAAGAGGAATTCTAGCAACTGTTGGGACTTGATTAAATCAATTCGGCAACTAGGTAAGTAATTCTACTTCTAGTAGGATCTGGTTTTAAGACCAAATAGGTTTATTTATATGTTTTAATTAATGGCCGAATATAGGAGTGAAAGATCTAGATCGGTAGATCGCTCTACGGGAATTCACGGAAACTATTAAGCGAAAAAGGTGTGTACCCTTACTAACCTTCAATAAATTACGTGGTAATTATTAAATATATGAATATGTATCAGTATGTGAATGTGGTTAAGTACCACAAATGTGGTAAGGAGTACCCAGGTATGTTTCCTACTTTTGATAGGATTATGAATGTGATATACTTTGAACATGTGATTAGTAACATGAATGAAAATTAAGTATGTGGAATATGTTATAAAATAATTGGGGCATTTGGGATATATGTGAAGGAAGAAAGTGAAGGTGTTGACTTCGGTCTCACCAACGAAGATGTTGACTTCGGTCTCACCAATGAAGGTGTTGGTTTCGGCCTCACCAACGAAATATGGTGGCTACGGCCCCATTGCGTGAATATGGTAACTTCGGTTACATTATTTGAATATAGTGTCTAATGACACAACGTAAGTGGGCGATGAGCACGTCGACTGCAGCGACTGCCTTCGATGGTGTGTAGCGGATGGAGGGTTGACTTAGTAGTCCCCACGGTGTAATTGGCAGGTACGGGTGGTGTGTAGCGGATGGACAAATAGGCTTGGGTTGGGTTGCATCATTATTTGATTTGAATATGCTTTGATATGAATATGTATGCCTGGAATGTTGATTGTTAGTTTGTGTACACATTGAGTCTGTTGACTCACCCCTTTGTGGGACTATTTTTCAGGAAATGAGCAGTAATGGACCGGGTCGGCAGGAGCTAAAGGTGGCCATGCATCACTTGAAGAATTTATTAGAATTTGGACTTTACTCAATTTTAGTATTTTCAATTTTATCTTTGGATTTGAATGATGTAATAAGGCCATAAGGCCCAAGTTGAATGGTTTTATTTCCCTGCTTTTATTTTCAGTTGTTATGTTATGAATTATTTTTGACTAAGTTTAATTAAATTTATTTTAAAAATAAACCCTAAATTGTTTTGTCACCAAAATTAAATGTTTTCTAAATTAAATAAATGGGTTTCCAACCTAAGCCCAACCCAAAACCAATATCTTTCTAAAAATTCACAAAATTTTCTAAGTAACAAAAGAATTTGAAGCCGATTTTCTTAAGGAACATACCAGATCCGGTTTAGGCTCGTGGGCCGGGTGTGGGGTGTTTCATTTTAAAACTTTTATCTTATTACACGTGAAAATAAAAAAATTTAGAATATAGATATCTACTTATTAAAATTGATGAAGGTAACAAAGTATGCATAAAAAATTTAAAATACATAAGAAAATCAAAATAAAGTTTTACTTGAATGGTAAATTTAAAGTTTTGTCAATGTAATTGGCATGATTTCAAATCCCATAATATAATATTTTTATTTTTTAAAATTAAAAAGCTTAAAGTGCCGTCGAATAATATAACTTATTTTAAATACGAAAGATTACTTTTTAAAATTTTTAACCGAATTGGTGCTTAGTTGACTCATGACACCAATTAAGTTACGGATTTTATTAATTGTATAAATACTAGAATCTTATTGCACGCATATGTATGTGGAAACCACAAATTTTTGTTTAAAAATTACATACAATAAATAATAAAAAGTAGAAACCACGCATTTAGAATACATATGTGTGCATAATAAAATTAAAATGTATAAATAGATCAAAATAAAAATTTTAGTTGAGTGGTAAATTTAAGGTTCTTTCAATATAATCAGCATTGGTTCAAATCGTATAATACACATTTTTTTATTGTTTATTAAATTAAAAAAACTAAAATTCCCTCGAATAATATAACTTATTTTAAATATGAAATGTCATTTTTATAATTTCTTAACAGATTTGATAACTAGTTGATTCGTGACACCAACTCGATTAGAAATTTTGTTAATTGTATAAATTATTTCAATTTAAAAGATAATTTTCTTATAAAAAATTAAGAGGTAATTTTAAAATTTATAACTAAAATAAATTTAATATTATATTATACATTTACAATCTAAATTTATAATTAAGTTTTAAACATTTAAGAGATAAATTTAAGAAAAATTGATATTTTTGATCGATTATTGGAACCATGGTCATGGCCTTTACAGCAAAGCATAGTTTCGTAAAGAAAAAAACCACACACCCAAGTGACGCGCTCCAAACATGCTAAATCGCTCAAACTTTTTTCGCAAAATAAAATCAAAGGGAAATTTTCAAAAACGGCAAAAGTTTAGGAAAAATTTTAATTTAAAAAGAATAGAATAAATTATAAAAATTACAAAAAAAACAAAAGAAATTAAAAAATATAATTTTATTTAAACATAAAACTCAAAAAAAAAATGGAAAAGAAAAGAAGGGGAAATTTTAAAAAAATTTAGAAAAATTCTCAAAAAACTTCTTGGGAGAAAATTAGAAAAACATTCAAGGTTAATAAAAAAATATTATATACATATTATTTTGTGTGTGTTATTTTCTATTTTTCCTGATTTTTCTTTTCTTTTTTAATTTTGGCTCTTTTATGTAATTGTATGTTTAAAAAGAAAAAAACAAAGAAATGGTTGTTTTTACAATTTTTATAATTTATAATTTTCTGTTTTTTTTTAAATAGATTTTTCTGAATTGCTTTGTTAACTATTTATACGGAAAACAAGCCGTAAAGTACAAAAAAAAAAAAAAAAAAAAAGATAAATGAGTACAATGTTGGAGGTAACTTATGAGTTAAGCCTTATATTTTTGTACATCAATTTAGATAATTACTATATCCACTGTTAGTGAAGCGAAACAAAAATACCATTTAAATGTTATTTTTATTGTTTTATTACATCTTAAAAACATATCGCATAATCTTAGATTTATTTCCAAGTTTTTCTTTTCCACTGACAGTAAACGTTGTAATAACCCACTTTTCATACCACATTTCTTTTCGTTAAACTTTAAACATTTTTTTTTAATTTAATTAACTAATCATTGATATAATGAAAAAAAAAAGACTTGAGTAATAAAAATTGTCTTTATCCCCCTCTTACTTTCGGTCAACACTTAATTTTAGTATCAAACCTTTCACATCCATACTCCTTTCAACTAATAATTTTTTTTAAATAGACTTTAAAAATAAATGACTCGAATTAGAGGTACTTAATTCGATATGAAAAAAATAAATTTTTTTCGAATTTCGAGTTAATCGAATCAACTTGTTCGAGACTCGAATATGTAATTCTAGTTTTGAGTTTAAGTCGAGTTAAATTTTACAATTCTAATAATTTGAATAATAAATTGGTATAAATACCCATTTGGTCCCTGTCAATTTTAAAAATAAGTAAATTAGTCTCTCTCAACAAATATTACAAAAAAGAGTCAAAATAATTTTCAAAAATTCAAAATAATTTCTAAAACTCAAAATATTTATAAAATTTATATTTTAAAAAAATTATATAAATTTTTTAACAAAATTGCTAAAGAATATATAAAAAAAAGTTAAGAATTCTAAAATTTTCTAAAATAATAATTTTGGGAGCTAAATAAGTTTATTAATGATTCAAGTTTATCATACTAAAATATCTATATTTTTATTATTTTGCTTTGGAAAGGTTTTCAAGCACATGGTTTCAAATTTATGTGTTCTAATATGGAAGTAGTTATATTGTAACAAGATTTTAATTTGACATGTTTAATTTATTAATTTTACTCGATTCGATTTGAAAAAAAATTCAAATCGAATTAAGATAATAAAATATGATTCGTCAACTTGATTAACTCAAAACATTTTTACTCGATTCGACCTAATAAAAAAATACCCTTAAAATTTACCATTTTATTTACATAAATTCTCATACTTTTTGTACACCTAAATAAACTCTAATGAGTACTTTTAACTTTTAAATAAACTCAAACCAACATGTCAGAGCTTAGATTAGATGGGTACAAATAAGCTTTATTTTTAAGTTGAGAGGAGGATAATTTAAATGTAAAGGACTTATTTAAAAAAATCAGTAAAGCTCAAAAGCCATCTTACTATTCTAGTCCAATTAAATTGCTTCATAATTTCAAAGGTAGTATAATTTTTGTGGTAATGAATCGCACTTTTTTTTATTATAAAAATACCAACTATTAAAAAAAAATCTAAGCTATAGTTTTGTTGAACTCTTTAAACCCAAGTTTTGGTTTTAACTTTTTTCAAACTAGCTTTTAAGCTTTTTTCTTAAGGTTGGTGAACAATGATATTGAATTCTATTTGCTGAGGCTACTAAACCAATACCCGAATCACATATAAACTTTTATCAATCTTGTTGGCCACCCAACCCTAACCACCTTCTTCCGCTAAATATATATAACACTTAAGTAGTATAAGAAGTCTTTATTAGAAAAGCAGTCTTCTCTTATCTCTCTTTTGCATTTAATTGCGAATTGCGCATTTAAACGTTCTAAATATGTATATATATAAATTCATTAATCTTCATCATTAAAGTTAATGGTAAGTAGTAAGTATGGGTGGGCCATGTTTCCGTCGATAAGATTGGAATGGATCGAAATGAATTAAATTCTGCAAAAATAAGTGTTACTTGTTTCACTTTAGTATTAGATCAGTGCACACCGGTTAGTACAATCAGAACTAATGCGGAATCAACTACCATGGTTAACAGTCTTTTTTTCATCAGTCACATCATAGTTGTGACACATGACAAAAAAAGGACAAATTTTTATTTTAATCAATAAAAATTATAAAAATATTTGAAATATAAAAATTTATAAAAGAAAATTTATTAGAAAATGTAAAAATATAGAAAAAATATTTTAAATTTATAAAAAATCTAAAAATATTATAAAATATAAAAATATAGGAAATGGTTAAATATTTAAAAATATATAAAAATTTAAAATAAACATAATAATCATAAAAATTATAAGACATAAAAATTATAATATAATAATCTCAAGCTTCAAAGCAATGGCATCGTCTAAATAACCCGTGAGTACTCTCCTCCGATCATTTTTTAAGGTATTATTCAACAATGGGTAGGCTTGATAAGCTTCAGTCACGATAATTGTTTCTAACTTCTTCTTTGAGACCAACAATTTTAGGTCTTTTTTCAGCTGCTTGTCAAGAATGGCATCATCGACCGGTATGACAACATTTGTCCAAAGATTGAACTTCTCTCTTCCTATAACGAATGAAGAGTAGACAAGAGATGGAGCTAAAACGGGGTTGCACTTTAGGCAGAATAAACCAACTAGTTTGGTGATAGCGTAACTGCTGCCGCCGGTTAAAATTTAATTTTCATAATTTCTAGATTTTTATAATTCTATAATTTTTAATATATTTTTAAAATTTTGTATGCTTTTATTTTATAACATTTTTTTTTAAAAAGATTATACTTTTTATATAATTCTAACTAGTATTTTTTGAAGTTTCTAAAAAAAATTATAAGTTATTATGTTTTTATAAAATTTCTAATTTTCAAAAAAAAATTATGAATTTTACTTATTTTATAATTTTTTTTATAAAAATGATTGATTAAAATCAATTTTTATCATTTTCATCATGTGTCACAAGTATAGTGCAACACGTGGTAAGGATAACTAAAAAGGGAAAAACAGAAAAACAGGAGTTGGGATCAACGGACTTTTCGATGTATTTTGACAGTTTAGTACTTAATTCCCTTAAGCATGTATAAAAGGCCCTTAAACCATTTTGATTTTTACTTGAATAAATACTTTCAAAAAAATGTGTTAATGTAACGACCCAAACTTTGGTGAAGTCCAAAAATTTAGTTTTGGGTTGGATTCTTAAACTGAGAATTTCAAGTATGTGTTCGACGACAGCTTAGAGATTATTAGCAAGTAATTAGTTCATAATTAAAATTTTAGAGAGTGTTTCATAGAGTTAGTAGTTGAGACTTTAGGACTAAATTGTAAAGTTAAGAAAATTAGCAGGGTCAATGTGGGATTTCCAAAAATATGATTTTGAACTATAAGAGTCCTTATGTGATAATTATACCAAGATTGTTTAGAAAATTTATATTTTTACATATGTGAAAAGAGGGAACGAGTTCCCTTCCTCATTCTTACGATACTATTTCAAAATTCTATAGTTCTCTCTCAAAATATTTTTCAGCAAACTTTAGATTCTCCAAACAAGATTTCAATACCAGTAAGTGGTTTCTATAATTAAACTGTGATTTTCAATCACTACACATGATTTTTTAGAAGATTTTCTATTTTTCATATCTTTGAGTGATTTTTTGTTGTTGGGGAAAAGGGTTCTAATTTGTACGTTTAAAATTGTTTTTAGACTAGATCATTGATGATACTGAGTTTGCAATGTAATGGGTTAAACAAAAATCATGTTACGATGAAGTTTCAGTATTGATCAGGGATTTTGCGATAGTTAAGCATTTGGGAAGTTGAGGAGGAAGATGATGTTAGGTTTTAGGTTTTAAGTGAGTTTTGGATAGGTTAGGGTCCCTAAAATGTATTTCCATTAAGAAAATCAATTTTGAACAGGTTGAATTTAAGTTACATGAATTTCGCTTCATAGAGTTCTAGGGAGTTGGGTTTTAGAATAGGTGTATAGTGATCGTTAGACTATGTGCATTAAAAACAAGAAATATATTGAACAAATTAAAGTGTTGTGTACTGCAAGTATATAGATCAAGTTGTAACATAATTTTTCTTACAACAGAACATGAAAGTATTAAGAGGATCGAACCTAAAATATTGAAGGGAGAATGCGATCGTCAAGTGAATTACTACTTAAGTAAGTATTAATCTTATTAACTCATGAATTATTAATGTGCAACCAAATAGAAATCATGTGACACTAATCATAACTTCCCAAACAAGTGCATTAACCTAATTTTCCTTCCTCTTGTCTTAGTCGATGTAAATGATCAAGGTAATGGTTGATTGACTCATTAATTTCTCGTTAAGCTAATACACCTATTGTAACACCCCTTACCTGTCTCCGACTTCGGGACTGGATACGAGGCCTTACCATGCTTAACCTTGTTTAAACATGAAATCTCGGGCTATAAAATTTAGTTCCAACTTAAAAATTTTCTTTCTTAACCATAACTTACATATCATGGGCCTACAAGGCCTCAAATCTACATCCGGAAGGTTTCGGGGTTCAACTGGAAACTTTTACACTCTTTGAAAATTTTTGCCTAAACAGGGGTCACACGCCCGTGTGACTTGGGACACGCCCGTGTGGGCAAGCCGTGTGGTCTCACACGCCCATGTTCTTAGCCCATGTAGAATTTATTTTTATTTCGAACCTACAAGGGTTTTCACACGACCGGACACACGCCCGTGTCAATGGCCCGTGTCCTTCACACGGCCTAGACACGCTGGTGTCCTCACCCGTGTGTGAAAACTAGGGGTATTTTGTTTATGACGTCAGCAACCCCTTAAGGAGCACACGGCCTAAGCACACACCCGTGTGCTGGCCCGTGTGACGAATCAAATTCTCGCAATCAAATGCAGGGGACACACGGCTTATCAACACACCCATAGTGGTTGACCGTGTGTCATACACGGCCTAGACACACGCCCGTGTGTCTACCCATGTGGACACTTAGAGGCTATTTTCCAAGCCAATTGCCACCCTGAAACATCAACACATTTATACCAACTCAAGCAATACATAATATGGCCTTTATACACTATGAATAACCCCCAAAACAACTCTTGTAGAATTCATAAAAACTTATCATCATTAATATATAAAACTTAATAAACATTGGCCAATCTCTGTGGCCATATACAAAAAGGATAGTAACCTTAATAGCCAATACTTTGGCTCCCAATATGATATAACTCAAAATAACATAATCCCTATACATGCCATACTTAAAATAAAACAACTTGGCTATACCAAAATAATGATTGATAGTGTGATCCGAGCTCCGACGTCTTTGATCCCCGAGCTAACTTGGCGAATCTACATGGAAACAGGAAAAGAGAGGGGTAAGCTTATAACTTAGTAAGTTTGCATGAGGATTTTACAAGCAACATAATAGCTTATAATTAAACTCATCCATCATGAGATTTAAGCAACATAAATCACAAGTGCTTGAACTTACTTACTCTTACTTTTTCTCATCACATACCACATTATAATTTCATACTTGTAATTAAATTAGGGTACCTGTATCACTTAATCACATAGATTAGCACTTTTGCTAATATAACATGAAAATCAAATCATTATCTTCCTTAACTTAGGTAGAACTCTTTATCATTCTTGAATAACTTAACTTGTATTATTTTGCTTACTTAGCTTTCTTGCTACTTCTTTCATGCTTGTCTCTTTTGCCCGTTGAATTACTCGGAGTATCGGAGGACACTTAATCTCATCAAACATGTATCTTGATGCCAATGCCATATCCCAGATATGGTCTTACATGGGATCGCTTTATGATGCCGATGCCATATCCCAGATATGGTCTTACACAGGATTCCTTAGCTTGATGTCGATGCCATGTCCCAGATATGGTCTTACACGAGATCTTCCTTGTATGGCGTTGATGCCATGTCCCAGACATGGTCTTATACGAGACCTTCCTTAAATGGTGTTGATGCCATATCCCAGACATGGTCTTACATGAGATATTCCTTAAATGGTGTCGATGCCATGTCCCAGACATGGTCTTGCATGAGACCTTCCTTAAATGGTGTCGATGCCATGTCCCAAACATGGTCTTACACGAGACCTTCCTTATTCGATGTTGATGCCATGTCCCAGACATGGTCTTATACAGGATCTACGTTCGGTGCCGATGCCATATCCTTGATATGGTCTTATATGGACCTACATTCCTTGAGTGCCGATGACATATCCCAGACAAGGTCTTACACGGGCTTTCCTTATCTCATGTAGTGACATAGGTATCCTCGTTATTCCTAATCTTCAACCGTAACTTCCACTTACTTGTTCTCATTAGATTTCTTTTTCGGCATTGTTAATCAACTTCATGAAAATTATGTATATTGTACAACATAGTAAGTACTATAATCATAAGAGCATATGTAGCTAAAAATTCATACAAACTTACCTCGGTATTCCAAAATATGTGTAGAAATGCAATTTAGTCCACAACTTTGTTTTTGCCTTGGTTTCGATCCGGGCTTCGTGTTTTTTGATCTATAATAGCAAATTCACTTGTTTAATACTCACATTGACTAAATCGACTCATGAATCATACTTTGGTAAAATTACAATTTTGCCCCTAGGCTCGTATAATGAATTTTGTTCAACTTTCTTGCATTTCAAGCCTAGCAGAGTCATATTCTCATCTATAACAACATTCAATTTCTACTATTTCACTCATGTATGACCCTTTCTACAACTTTTACAATTTGATCCTTTTATGCATTTTTCATAAAATTCACTTAGAAAAAGATGTTTATCCTACATCAAACTTTCATATTCTTCCTCAAAACATCAAAATACATGCATGTCACACATGGGTAAATTTTTGAATATGAATCCTAACTCAAAATATAGCTAGAAATAGCTAAACCGAGCTACAAGGATTTCAAAAATACGAAGAACATTAAAAATAGGGCTAGGAGATACTTACAATCAAGCTTGAAAGTTAAAGAAACCCTAGCTACGAAGGGCTTGTAAAATTCGGCTATGGCAAGAAGAAGATGGACAAAATTTTGACTTCTTTTTCCCTTTTAATTCATTTATTAACCAAATGACTAAAATGCCCTTAAGGCCCCTTCCTTGAGATTTTTCCTTCCCTTGTCCATTTTTGTCCATCTTGACATTTAATGGTCCAATTGCTAAATAATGACCTCTAGTAATTTTTATGATTCTATTTCATACTTAAATCTTCTAGAAACTCATATTTTCTAATATTTGCAATTTAGTCCTAATGGACAATTTATTCACTAATTAATAAAATTTCTTCATGAATTTTTCACACAATTATGCAACCACCTCATAAGCCTCATAAAAATCATAGAACACATATTTCTACTTCAAATTTATGGTCTCGCACCACTATTCTGACTAGGCCCTAAATCGGGCTGTTACACCTATCCCAATTAGATCATTTGTTACCCCTATTTAGGAATCTCCTCTCAGTTCCATCCTAAAGTAGAAATTACCACCTAAGCTCTCCTTTTGGTCTCACCTATGTAACAACCCGATTTTGGTGCTAGTTGAAATAGTGGTTTCGGAACCACTAATTCGAGGTTGGAGAAATTATTTTTAATATTATTTTATGAGTTATGACTTGATTATATGAATGCATGAAAATTTTGGTGCATTAATTTTAGTGATCTTATGCTAAATTGTGAAAAAGGATTAAATCGCATAAAGTGTCAAAGTTTTATTTTACAAGGTAGAGGTGCCAAATATATATATATATATATATATATATATATATAGAAATGAACACATTTCGTTTTACGAGCCTAGAGAAAAATTGTAATTTTACAAAAGTATAGGGGTAAAATAGTAATTTTGCCAAAATAGAAATTTAGAAACATTTTGAATAATGTGGTGATTTAATGAGTTAAATATGTCATTATAGATCAAGAAGAACGTGGAATCGACCTTGACCGGGGAAAAGGCAAGGTTACGGGCTAAATTGCAAAACTGACATATTTTGTATCGAGGTAAGTTTATGTGTAAACGATACACCCTTATTACATATGTTTTACCTATTAATGCATTGTGTGGATGTAAATGCTTATTGGTGAGATTTATTGAAATGGTAGAAAATGGGAAATTCTCCAATGAACCTTTGGAATAGAAATATGGGTACGGATAAATATCCATAAATATGTAATGGTTGGTGGGCTGTGTGCGATACCATCTTGGTATTTATTAACGATGGGCTATGTGCGATACCATCGTATTTATTATCATTTTGGTGGGTTGTGTGCTATACCACCGTAATTATCATTGTTGGTGGGCTGTGTGCGATACCACCCTATTATTGATTAATGGTGGGCTGTGTGCGAAACCATCGGGTATCTTGTACCATTACGAAGGGTTCATCGAGAAACTTGTCTAAGTGAAATTACATGTGGCTTTGTGGTGATAAGTGCAGGGCATAAGTGCAAGTAAATGTGAGCAATGTTTATGATATGTGGTTGGGATGTGGTAAGAGTTGAAATGAGTAAGCATAATTATGAGGATATGAATTGTTTTTATATAGTATGTAATGTTTTTGATTGATTAGCATATGGTATGATGCTTATTGTTTACATAAAAACTTTCTAAGCTTAAAGCTTACTCCCTTCTCTTTTCCTTTGTTTTATAGTGTCGAAAAGCTAGCTCGGGATACGGAGATAATCAGAAGATCACCCACACTATCAACACATCTTAGTATAGTTAGATTTAGCATTTTGGGTATGGCATGTATAGGGACTAGACTTAGATGAATGTCATATTGTTTTGGCCAAATGTGTTGCCTCATTCAAAGATGAATTCTTTTGTATAAGGCCATAGTTGATGGCTCTTTCTCATTAATCTATGAAACGATGAGGTTATTCATGAATATGCAAGTTGCATGGTTGTTTTTCTTGGCTTAATTATGCATGTATGAGTTGGGGTGGTAGAAAGAGCTTGGCAAATAGCCTTGTTCTTGTCCACACGGACGTGTGTCTAGGTCGTGTGTGACACACAATCAGCGTCATAGGTGTGCGGTTAGGCCGTGTGTCCCCCTGCATGCTAGGTTTGCAAATCAGTATGCTCAATAGTAACCACACGGGTGGAGACACGGTTGTGTGTCTCAACCGTGTGGAAGACACGGCCAGAGTACATGGGCGTGTACCCAGGCCGTGTGAAGTCTACACCTAAATTAGGAATTTAATTTGCCACACGGTCGAAGGACACGGGCGTGTGCCTTGGCTGTGTGACATTTATGGGGTGATGACGTCAGAAACAAAATGTCAAGATTTTTGCACACGGCCTAAGACACGGGCGTGTCATGGCCGTGTGAGGGATACGGGCCATAGACACGGGCGTGTGTCCGGCCGTGTGAAAACCCCTGTAGGTTCGAAATGAGTAATAAATCCACACAGGTGTGGAACACGAGCATGTGAAGTTCCACACAGGCGTGTCCATTACTTCACACGGGCGTGTGGCCCTGTTTTGTATCAAAATTTTCGAAGTGTTCAAAAGCTTCCGGTTTAGTCCCGAACCATTCCGTAAGTATGTTTAAGGTCCGATGGACCTATAAGAGGGATGTTATGAACTCGAATGAAATGTGTTGAGTTGAAACAAAATTTTATGACCCGATGTTGTATGTTTGAGTAAGTTAAGTCTGGTAATGCCTTGTACTCGGTTTCGGTGTTGATTACGGGTAAGGTGTGTTACAACCTAGGCACATAGATCACCTCTCAGTCTCTCTACCTGACACAACTATATCAAAATCTCCATCGATAAACTCTCCTCTCAGTCTCATTTATCTGATCTTCCATTAGAGGCATCAATTATAGTGTATTAAGCATTTTGATATAATTGAACAAACAACTATTCAAGCATAGAAATCAACATAAACTCACAATCAACCATCAAGAAAAATGATACTGATGATAGTGGAAACAGTATCGTAAGTTTGTCCAAGTCGCAGATTTGACTTAGGGCTTTATACGTTCGAAAAGAAACTTGAATTTTAACACAACCTGAAACGCAAATGAATCTAAGTTAAATAAATAAATTAAAATAAATTAAAATAAATAACTAAGATAAATAAAATTGAACAATAAATCAAAGAGTTTGAACAATAAATAAGATAGATGGAAAAGATGGATCGTGGCGTGTAAAAGTCCTATGGAGCCTTGGAAACAAGAAGAATCCACAACCCCCTTCAAGCGGCTCTAGTTTCCCTTCCAAGAAAGAAAATTTGGCAAGAAAAAAATTGAAGATGATCCCCACTATCTAAAAATATTGTTAAAACTTTTCTAAAAGAAAACTTAAGAAAAATTCTTAAAAAGAAAAACTAAAAGAGAATTTATTAACTCCAAAGAAAAGTTGTTGAATAATAATGAATTTATTGTTGTACAATGCAAAAGCCTTTATATAGGCTAGCTGAATAAATCTATTAAATATACTAGAACTCTAATTAACCTAAACAATAAGTAGTTTTAAACTAAACATTCTTGTTGACATAAAACTCCTAAATAACTTAAAATACTTAACAATTACCAAAAATTTGAAATAATAAAATAATAAAATAATAAGAGCTGATAAATACAATATTAGACCCATATATAGTAAAAATTAAGCTTAAAACTTGAACCCAATAAGATTTAAACTCAAATTAAAAGTCTGAAACTCATAATTTTCGTAATAATCCCGTCCAAAAATTCTACTCGCGCAATCTTCACCAAAATGATCATAACTTGAGTTCTCAAACTTGAAATCAAGTAATTCTAAGTGCGTTTCAAAGCTAAGAGATAGATATTCAGACACCATGAAGACATCTTAATACATAAATGCTTGGATCCCATCAAAAAATTTGTCGCAAGTTGACTAATCTTTTCAAGTTGAAAATTGACAGCTTGGTTGAATTGATTTTAATACATTTCACCCATTCCATGCATGTATCATTCCTCATTTCCTTGAAAAGATTCATCCTCACATTTTAACTTTGATCGAATCGTGGTTTGATTTGGTTGACCTTTGACCTTGTTGTTGGGCCTTGAGGTAGTGTAAGCCCATCACATCCATGGGCCTAAAATTGGGTCTTGAGACTTGTATCATTCTCCCATTCCTTAAGAAGATTCGTCCTCGAATCTTTAGCTGTAGAAAAAGAAAAGGGATTAGATTTAATAACAATAAAAGCAAACAAATACTTACCTAAACTTTCGTGTGCACCAAAACTATCTCCAAGATCCAAGATACAATTTTGATCCCCCAAATCAGCAGGGATCAAATACCTCTCCTTCGTAAACAAACCATCAACACTAAACAAAGAAATATTAGGCACATGAGTGTTCAAGTAAAAAATAACCTTTAACTTTCTTTGAATATGCATATTCATCCATAAGAATTTCCAAAGATTAGTTAATAATTTCACATAATAATCAAAACCCAGAAGTTTAATATTATTATGTAAAAATTCACATTTAAAATCTAAGACAAAAAATTTTGTTGCAATATCAAATGCATAAGGTTTTTTAATAAACCTATTGAATGCAACAGAAGTAACCTTTACATACCTAGATAAACCCATAAAATCAATTGAACTTTCAGAACATTATTTATTAAAACTTGACCAATGAGAAATCATGTCGTAAGGAAAAATAAAATTAGTAGCATACTTATAAAAAACATTCAAGGCATGCCTACATATTTCTATTTCCAATGTATCATTACTTTTCTTACCTTTAGTACTTGTGGAGAATTATCAATGTTACTTACCTCTTTACCATAAGTAAAATCGTCTATCGATGGTAGAGTAATATAATTGAGAGTCCAGTCCGTCAATGGATCCTTGAAATCTTGTAACAAAGAAACACCATTGAACAAATTTGAGTTAGAGTTAGTTAAAACATAATCATTCTTCACTTTTGTATGGGTATTTTCTTGCTTTTCTTTTTCTGTTTCCACTTGAGAGCTCTCCAATTTTACCTTATATGGATTTTCACTCACCAAATTTAGACCATAAAGTAGATTTCTATCACTCAAGGTCTTTTTTCTCTCTGTCTTTTCACATGATTTGTAACACCCCTTACCCGTGTTCGATGCTGGAATCAGGCACGAGGCATTACCGAACTTAACTTACTTAAATTATACAAAAATCGATTATAAATTTCCTTTGAACTTTAAATCTTTTCATTCATAATCATATAGTCCCTATTACGGGCCTATGAGACCCAAAACAAACAAATAGAGAGAATTGGGACTAAACCTGAAACTTACGAACACTTAGAAAATTTTTACTCAAAATAGGGCCACACGCCCGTGTGGAAAAGAACACACCCGTGTGGGCAGGCCGTGTGGTCACACACACCCATGTCCCTAGTCCGTGTGGATTTTTATTTTTCATTTCGAACCTACAGGGGTTTTCACACGGCCTGGCACACGCCCATGTCTATGGTCTGTGTCCCTCACACGGCCACGATACGCCCGTGTCTTAGCCCGTGTGTGAAAACCTTGACATTCTGTTTATGATGTCAGCAAACATTTAGGGTCACACGACCTAGTCACACGCCCATGTGCCAACCCGTGTGATGAACTGAGTTTTTCGCAAATTAGATGCAGGGGACACACGGCCTATCAACACGCCCTCGGAGCTGACCGTGTGTCACACACGGTTTAGACACACGCCCATGTGCCTATCCGTGTGGAAAATTATAAGGCTATTTACCAAGCCATTTGCCACCCTGAAAAGCAATCACACTTAACCATTTCAAGCAACATCTAGCATAACAATATAGCACTACAATATTCACTACTTCATCATGCATTTACTTCACTCATTACTCATTCAATTGCAAGAACTCGCACTTCATGAATTTCATCATCATTGAATAAATATAACTTAACTAGTATCGGCCAATTCCAATGGCCATTTACAAAATGAATTGAGTAACATTAATAGCCATCACCTTAGCTAACCAATATGACATATAACAAAATGACCAAGTTCCTATACATGCCATATCCAAAATAATCAAACTTTACTATACCAAAAGAATAACTTGATAGTGTGAATCGAACTCCGACGTCCTTCGATCCCAGAGCTAGCTTGGCGATACTACAAGGAAAAAGGGAAAAGAGAGGGGTAAGCATAAAGCTTAGCAAGTTTGCATGTAATAGATAGCAACATAAAACCTTATGGTACATTCATACATCACATTAAGTAATAACATAAATTCTCAAGCACATTGATATAGCTTACTCATGCTTACGCTTATCAATCACATAACATATATCGGACTCATTTCTCGTAAGTTCTCATATGTACCTGTATCACTTCATCACATAACTTTACTTTTACCATCTTGAACATAAACTTGGCTCTTTATCCCATTGAACCACTTGGAATACTAGAGGATACTCAAACTCATCATACACGTAATAAGATGCCAATACCATATCCCATATATGGTCTTACATGGGATCACATGTTGATGCTGATGCCATAACCAAGATATGGTCTTATACGGGATCTCTTATTGATGTCGATGCCATATCCCATATATGGTCTTATACGAGATCGTATATAGATGCAATGTCCCAGACATGGTCTTACACGATTTTCATACCGAAACTAGGTCCCAGACGTGGTCTTACATAGAATCTCTATTCGATGTCGATGTCATATCCCATATATGGTCTTATACGAGATCTCAATTCGGTGCCGAGGCCATGTCCCAGACATGGTCTTATACGGGACCTTACAAATCTCATGTCTTGACAATGGTATCCTCTTACTTCCTAAGGTTCAATCGGGACTTCAACATCATAAATCTTCATCATATTCTCATCGAAATGTCATTGATCAAATTCACAAAAATAATATACATCTTCATGAAATGTCAAGCATTTTAAAGCATAATAATATGATGTTGAATTATTACACACAAACTTACCTCGGTACCAAAATATGTATAGTTGTACAATTTAGTCCACCATCTTGTTCTTTCCTCGATTGAGGTCCGAACTTCGTGTTCTTGATCTATAATGAAAATTTCACTTATTTAATGATCACATTAACTAAAATAACTCATGAATCATACTTTGGCAAAATTACAATTTTATCCTTAAACTTTCACATATTTACAAAATGGTCCCTAGGCTTGTATAATGAAATATACCATTTCCTTGGGTACCCAAGCCTAGCTGAACATTTATTGAGCTTATAACAACTCACACTTTCCTTCAAAACTAATTTTTACTACTCATTTTATCATCTTTACAAATAGGTCATTTTTATGTGTTTTACATGAAAATCACTTAGAAAAAGATGTTTATCACACATCAAACTTTCATATTCCTCCATTAATCATCAAAATACATACATGTCATACATGGGTAAATTTTTAAACATGACCTTTAGCTTAAAATATAGCTAGAAATAGCTAAATCGAGCTATGAGATCTCAAAAATATGAAGAACATTAAAAACGGGGCTAGGAGGTACTTACAATCAAGCTTGAAAGTGAAGCAAAACCCTAGCTATGACTCCTTGCAAATTTCGACACTTAGGGAAGAAGATGGACACAATTTTTGACTTCTTTTTCCCTTTTTATTAACTTATTAACCTAATGGCCAAATTGCCCTTAAGGCCTTTCCTTGAGATTTTTCCTTTCCATGTCCATTTTTGTCCATCATAAGATATAATGGTCTAATTGCTATATAAGGACCTCTAATAAATTTTCTAATGCTATCTCATACTTGAAACTTCTAGAATCTCATATTTTTCAATCTTTGCAATTTAGTCCTAATGGATAAATTGATCACTAATTTATAAAATTTCTTCATGAAATTTTCACACAATCATGTAAACATGCCATAGACCTCATAAAGGCCATAAAACACATATTTCTACTTCAGATTGGTGGTCTCGCAACCACTATTCTGACTAGGCCCTAAATCGGGCTATTACATGATTCTTCCTCACTTCTCATATCCCCCTCACAAGTATTAAGAATATTCAATTCAGTACAATACATCTTAGTAGGAGAACTTGATGTTTCTATCTCATCTAACTCCATAAACTGGAGGAACAAAAAATTCTTATTACCATATTTTTCCGATTCACAAAGTTCACAATCACAAATCTTTTTTCCACTAGAGTAAGAGTCAACGAAAGGTACAAAGTCATACTTACTTTCTTCTCTAGTTGGATAGTTTAATTGGACATTGGAAACCCTTATGATCTTTTGAACTACACCAATAACATTGCACAAAAGGTGATAGCTCAATCGTATTCTCTTTATTTGGATATTTAATTGGACATAAAAACCCTCATGATCTTTTGAACTACACCAATAACATTTCACAACAAGTGAGAGATTATGTAACATTCAATTTTGGCAAGTCTTGAGTTATGCGGGTAACCCGAAAGTAGTTTGAGTAGCGAAGTCCTATCCCCCAATTGATGCTTTCGGTGTATAGGTCAGACACATAGTTGACTTTAGAGTATTATGCAAGGATTGTTCTTTGAATGTGTTGAGTTGTAAAGAAAAAGAGATTGGTCAGAATAATGAAGATTTTTTGGTGAATTGGGTTATCGCCAAATGTATTGTACGCACAGTTTATTGGGTTATCAAGTTAGTTACGTACTAACGAGGTAGTTAGGATGAAATGAATGGTTGGACTAGAAAAAATAATTAAATTTCCATTTACAGTTGTAAACCATATTTTTATTTTATAAATCCAGTCTTGAAAGTTTAAGATACGTTTTAGGTTCCAATAAGGGCTTAGGTTATTTATATAGATATCCATGTTAAAAAAAGGGGGGAATTTTTCTTCTTCCTTCATCAAGAATTATTTTTGCTTGAACTTTAAAGAACTTACAATATCTCTCTCTCTTTGAAGTTGGAGTTGTAGATCTGGATTTTCACTAGTGATTTCTCCATGTGAAGGTAAGATTTATGACTTTGCTTATTATATTATGAAAGAGTAAATCTGTAGAATATGGTAAATGTAACATCCTAAAATTAGGGGTCTGGTATTTTTGCACTATTGCATGTGTTGAGCTTGTTTAGCTTGTTATTAAGGTGTGTTTAGGGGTCTGAGGGAGGCTCGAGTTCGAGTCCAAGCCCTGGGAAAATTTTGGTTTTGGGCACTTTAGTGGGGAGAGCTAGTGGAAGCAGGACTAAAGTTTAATTGGGTGTATTTTGTTAACACAAATGGGCTTGTGGCAAGATATTGTGGCGTCACAAGGGGAACCTGGAGGAAGGGAGTTTGAATCTCTCAAGCTGCAATTTGTGGTTTTTTATTTTGTGCTAAGCAGGTGGAAGAAGTAGAGTTCAGCTAGAACTCTGCAAGGAAGTTGGAGACTCAGTCAAACGATTTGAATGAGTGATGGAGAGGAAGTTGGGGAGCGAAAAGAGGAGTAAATCAAGGGATTGGGGGTGAGAGGTAGTAGTGGCCGAATATGGGGAAGTGCGTGGGGGAGTTTCGGTGAAGACTTGTCATTTGGATGAGTGCATATTTAGCCTTGAGTGGGAAAAGAGTGTCGAAATTCTTTAGTGTTTTTACTTTGCATTTGTGCATTTAGAGTATTCTCTTCTTCGTGCATTTCGGGTCACCTTGTTGCTTTTTTCTACTTGTCAAAATCCTTCTCTCCCTCTCATCTTCTCCATTCCTTTTCTATTCTTTTCTCCATAAGTCGAATCTCCTCTCTTCTTTCATCTGAATCTATTCCTCTTTTCGTTTGCTAATAGCCGAACTCTGAGTAGCCTGAAGCGTGAGGGTCTTTTGTCTACCGAATCTACCTTGTCTATTCGGTACTTTTGTGTTCACAAGGTAATGCTTCTTTTTCTTTATTTCTTTTTCTTCTTCTCTGCCTTTCCTCTTTTTAGCTGTAATTGAATCTTTTGTTTTGCTGCCAAGTGCCGAGTGGTTCCAACTTTAACTCGTTGTTGCTGTCCTTAGTGGCCGAATCATCCCTCTATTCAGTTTCTCTCTAGTCAAAGGTATTGGGTTTCTTTTCTGTCATCCTCTTCTCCTCTCTTGGTGTTTTGTCAAAACCGAAAATCCTGACTCCATCTCTTTTTTTGCCTAGGCCGATTTTATTAGGGACCGATCTTATCTTCTTCACTTTTCATTGACATTCAGATTCGGGAAGTATTTGGTAAGTGAAGCTATGACCGAATGGGGAGGGGGTGGACAGTGCTTGTAGTATTTTATGAGTTTTTAGGGCTGTATAGCCCTGTCTTTGTTGTCTTGGAACAACGTTGCTGATTTATGATTCTTATTAGGGACCCAACTTCATAATTAAAGGGAGCAACCAAACAATCTAGCTAGCAACGAGTGCCGTCTTGTTGGTAAGTATGATGGATCGTTTTATCAATCCCAATTCTGGGAGTAATATGGATTAAGACTAAATGTTAGCCAATTATGATCTTAGGTGTTTTGGAAATTACCGAGTATCACAAACTCGTAAACAGGTGTGTAATCTCACACCCCTCTGGATGATTACTTGCAATGTTCTGTGACTCGGCCAAAAGCCGAAAAGCCGGAAAATCGGCATCTGTGACCACTCGAGCGGGCGAACGCTCGTAGTGGTAAATCGAAATACGAATAATGACGGTAAGTCATTGAGAGTGTCACGAGCACTCTCGCGAAACTGAGGCTGTAATGGGCCTGATCGAGCCGAAACGGGCCAAATGGGCCCTATGGGCTATCCGGCCCACTTGGGCAAGATTGTTGGAAAATTATCAAACGATAGGTTCGATTGCGAAATCTGCAAACCTGAGACCGAAACCATGCGTATTGGGCCACATGAGCGCGTGGGCCCATTTGGGCCTGAAATGGATTTTAGGCCCAATAGTTCCGTAGAGACCCAAAAAGGGTCCTGTGTCGCTTGAGGCGACAATAGGCCTTCGTAAAGGCCGTTAAATGCAAAATTACCAAAATACCTCTGGAAGGGTAAATTATCGAAATACCCCTGGAGGGTAAATGATTGTTATACCCTTGATTATGGTTGGTTATCATGTATATGCTTTATTTGCACTTTTGTATGTATGATACATTGCATTTATATTATGTTGCATGGGTTGGGTTTGATGGTTGGAGGAAGTATATTCTGGTGGCTTTGCCACATTCTGTATAGTGGTCATGCCATGTATATTCTGTTATTCTAGTGGCACCGCCACAAATTCTATGATTTGCAACTTGTCTGCCATATTGGTGTGTAGGGCTGGGTGGGTTGACTTGGTCCCCACAGGTGTGTAGGGTTGGATTGGGTTGGGCTGCATACTCTATTTGCATTAGCATGTTTATAGGGCTAAGGCCCAGATTGTCACCGAATAGGGCCTCGGCCGAGTCTGCTTCTGTATGGGCTCGGGCCCAGTTAATGTTCGATTAGGGGATTACACACTGAGTTCTCGTAACTCACCCCTCTGCTTTAACCATGTAGGTGATCCCCAGCGTTAGAGGATTTGGGAGCTATGGAGGACTCTCTGGTGGCCATACATCAGAGTATTTCTCATGAACTTTAGTAAACTTTTCAGTTTAGCTATATTTTAAGATTATCTATTTTGGGTTAATATTTTGTAATAAGGCCTTTGGAATTTTATTTTTCTTTTAAACTTTCATTTTAGTTATGCTTAAACTATAAATGATTAAACTCTGGGTTTCCTAAAACGATAAATAACTGCTTTCAAAATATCACGTTACCGCATCTCATTGAATTTGATTTCTCTATAAATAAAGTTTTCGAAAATAATAATAACAACGTTTTGAAAAAAAAACCACTTAAACAAATCTGAATTTAGCAAATGACAAGGTTTGAAATTTTCAAAAAGAATATGAGGTTTTTAACGAACACGCAGTTTTTAAACAACCTTTCTCTGTGACATGCTGGATCTGGTCGTAACGTCTAGGCTGGGTCTGGGGTGTTACAATAAATCAGGAAGATGAAAATAAAATGTCTTGCTTGGGGAATTCTAACGTTAGAAATGATGGAAAAAAAGGTATATGAATAGATCTTGATGGGTTTACATGTTCTATAGCAGTAGTTGCTACTGATTTGTGCAATGGAAGTCTAATTCTGGAGTTTTGAGCTACAGTAGGTGAGAATTAGGTGAGTCCTTAAATTGACTATTGCATGTGTATTTGTAATAGCCCATTTTTGGTCAAATTGAAATAGTGGTTTCGAAACCACAAATCTGAGGTCAAAATATTTATTTTATTCTTATTTTATTGTTTACAGTATGATAGCATGTATGTGTGACAATTTCGTGAAGAAATTTTATCGTTTGATTGGTCAATTTGATAAAAATGACTAAATTGCGTAAAGAGTAAAACATGAGTTCTAATAGCTATAGAACCTTAAAGATAAGGTCCTTATTTTGTAATTAGACCATTAATTGTGTGAGTGGACTTTTATGGACATATATGTTGTTTTAATGGTTTATTAACAAGGTTAAAATGGTATTTTTTTATAATAAAGGTTAATTAAACTAAACAAAACATTATTATCATTTTTTATACTCATTATCAACGAAAGTTAGGGAAAAGAAGAAGCCATTTCTTTTCTCTTCATTCAGCTATGCTATGTTTGCCAATTAAGGTACGATTTTTGTCCCGTTTTTAATGATTTTTATGTTTTTGAGATCGTTGTAGCTAGTACTAGCTAGCCCAGGGACTAATTAGCAAAATTGTTAAAGATTTTGAATGTTTCCATTAATGAATATGTATGAGTTTTGATGATTGATTCTAGATTTTGAATGTTTGTTGTTATATAAATAAGTTTTATAAAGTGATTTTGAGTAAAAATGCAAAATAGGGATTAATTTGTGAAAATATGAAAATGTGTGGTTATATGTATGAATAAATGAAAAATATGGGCTGCTAGGGGCCTTAAGGTAATTCGGCTAAGCACGGGTTTGTACTAAATTGCATGAATTTGCAATTTTATATGATAAAGACTAAACTGTAAAAATGTGAAACTTTGGGGGTTAAAGTGTAAATGTGCCCAAATGTGTGTTTTGGGTTAAATTGAATAAAGTAGTGATTGAATAAGCTGAATTTTTTATTATATAGATCAAGAAAAATGGAATTTGGACCTAGATCGGGGGAAAACTAAAGTTATCAACTAAACGACTCGATTCGCTGTTTTAGCATCCGAG
Organism: Gossypium australe; assembly: GCA_005393395.2. Classification (NCBI taxonomy): domain Eukaryota; kingdom Viridiplantae; phylum Streptophyta; class Magnoliopsida; order Malvales; family Malvaceae; genus Gossypium; species Gossypium australe. Next base: position 45,201,551 of record CM016618.1, on the reverse strand, counting down.
GTAAGTTCGTACGTGATAAACATTGTTACAATTATGCTTTTAATGCTTTGATATTGCATAATTTGTATACGCAAGACTACGGTCATGTTCGAGGATAAATTGACAATGTTTAGCACTTAGTGTGCGATTTGAGATAGCTTCGGCTATATACGGCACTTAGTGTGCGAGACTGAGATAGCTTCGACTATGTAAAGCACTTAGCATGTGGAGTTATAATAGCTTCGGCTATGCAATGACACTTACTGTGTGAAACATCGAGTAAGGCACTTAGTGTGTGGAATTATAATAGCTTCAGCTATGCGATGGCACTTAGTGTGCGAAACATCGAGTATTCGACAGTGTTACGGGAAGGTATGAGTTCGTTATGAATTTGTACAGGTTTGTACATGTTAGTATGAAGATCAAATAGAAAAGGTTATGACTTTGCATATAAGTATATGAATAAGTTTATGAAAGGTTTGATATTATCATGAATGATACATTAACTTGTTCAAATTGATGATTTGTATTTTATGAATTGTTGAGTATATTTAGTATGAACTTACTAAGCTTTGTAGCTTACTTTGTTTGGTTTTCCTGTGTTTTATAGTGAATTTAAAGCTAGCTCGAATTCGGGGATCGTTAGAGACTACGTCACACTATCCAACCATCTACTTGGTACTTTTGAATTGTGTAATTATGGTATATGGCATGTATAGGCTTGAGTCATTTTGGTTATGTTTTAAAAGTGAATATTTCCATTTGAGATGACTTATGAATGGTTATGTTTTGTTTTTATTTATAGCCATGAGATTTGGCTTAATTTGGCTAGTTTGATTATGTATATATAAGTGTGCTTATGGCTTATATTATGAGATTTGTAGAATTGGTATTATGCTTGTGAAATGGAACAAAATGATGTATGTTTGGTAATTGTTTTTAGATATGAGCTAATGACATTTTGTGAAGTGTTTAATGTTACTTGGAAATCTTTGATAAAATGATGATGATAGTGATTGAAGTTTAGGCTAAAAAAAATGTTAGATGAAATGGTAAGAGTTATGGTTGATTTGGTTGTTATGGATTGCCTATTTTGTTTTGCTTTTGTGCCATAGGTGTAGGTGAAGGTTTGTCCCAAATGGGTGGCAAAATGGCTTGGTAAATAACCTATTTTTGTCAACACGGGCAGAGACACGGGCGTGTGCCTTAGCCGTGTGTGACACATGGTCAAATTACACGGCCGTGTATCCCTTGGTGTTGAAATTAAATTGAAGTGAGTATGCTCCACAAGGTCTCACACACGGGTGTGTGACTGGCTGTGTGGTACAATTCAGTATACCCCCCTAAATGGCACACGGCCTAGCACACGGCGTGTGACTTGGCCATGTTGCACAAGTCAGTATACCCTACAGTTTTGGCACGGCCTAACAAATGGCCTGGCACACGAACGTGTGTAGCCACTTTGAAGGGTACACGGGCTAGACACACGGGCGCGTGATCAGCCGTGTGACCCAAGTCAGTATGTATGCCATGTTTTCACACAGCCTGAGACACGGGCGTGTGACCCTTGTTTACATGAAAAATTTCTGAGTGTCTAGAATTTTCGTATGATATCGGTTTAGTTCTGAACCACTTCTAAAGCATGTTTAAGGTCCCGTAGGCCCTTATAAGGGACAATGTGATTGTGTGGAATGATTTATGAGAATGAATACTTATTGTTGTATAAACGTATGCTTTATGTGTTGTGAATGGATTGGTAATACCTCGTAACCCTATTCTGACGTTGAATACGGGTGAGGGGTGTTACAGTATTGCTCATATGAGATACTTTTGTAGGAATTATTTGAATTATGAAACTGAAATTAGAAAAATATAGTAAGACTATTTGTTGAGAATAACATGTATAGTTTATGTGAAACCTGTCAAGTTTAAGTTAGTGTTAAGAATTTTGATGTTGAAGCATGGTTGTATGAGTATATATGGTAAATATGCAAAAAGATGTGAAATAGTTTGGGTGTATGTTAATGTATGAAGTGTTGAGTCTTAATGATGTCAGTGTATGATGAGTCTGTCCAGTCAGTCTATGTTTGTTCATCATTGTGGAGTCTAAAGGGGTTTGTCAAGACTAAAAACATGATCTATGATATGAATATTGAAGGAAAAGATCATAACTATGATACCCTCTGAAGAGGAACTAAAAGAAGGTTATTACCCAATGGGGTTCCCTACGTGCCCTAAAACGATGATGGGCAAATCTCACGTAATGTGAGTCTAGGTGAATCCATATCGTTAACACGTCAGGAAAGAAAAGTCTTTATGGCTAAATATGAAAGAAAAGCCTCTATGATGAAAACCTAAAAGAACGACTTACATGGCGAAGTCTGAAAGCAATGCCCATGTTGAGTATCCTAGTAAGGCTCTTAATGGCGTACCCTAAAGGAATGATTCTTGTGGTGGATTCTGTATTAAACTATTTCGGCATGATTAGTATGGCTTGTAAGTGTGATTAGAAAGATAAAAAAGGCACAGTTCTTCATGGGTTGCGGTAAAGTGTTATGCAAGACCATAATTCGATTGAGAATAATGAAGTGATGAGATACAGAAGAGGTGATGAATAAACATAAAAGAAACATATTCTTAATACGGATTTTTCTAATTTTATATTTGAAGGAAGGTACCTATTATCTGTATATGTGATAAATGTAACACCCTATACCCGGCCTGGTCGCCAAGCCTGAATATAAAGATGCCATACCATTGTCTTATGTCATACTCATAGTCAATTGTCACATTATTAAGAAATCATCCTCTTTATCAGTGATCTTATAAATTTGTAGTCAAAGATTTATCAATCATCATTAGAACATGCCAAACATACTTTAAATAAAATTATAGTAATAATTGAACATGGATTAGGATCACTTGGCAAAATTTTCAAGACAATCACGTAGGTATCGATAATTTCAACACACGATATTGATACTGTATGGAAAATTGATACCAAACTTGCATTCTGTTTCTCACACAAAAATCATTCTATAAAGAATTATTGATATCTGGCATAGAGTATCGATATATTACCTTGAGAATCGGTACTCGAGAAAAGGTATCAATACCAAATCTCTACACTGACTTCCCTGTACATCTCAAAACACAGAGGTATCATTTTTACAATACGAATATCAATACCTCTATTTCAAACTAGAAAAAATACAACATATATAAGCACATAGATCATACCAACTTGTACCAACTCATCATGCTATCATATCATCATCAAGTAAGCATTAAAATGGCTATAATAACAGTTTCAAACATCGAGAATAAGTTCTAATGATGCTCGGCATAATACAATTCAATTCTAAAAATCTTAAGAGCAATTAAGCTATAGAACTTTCAAAACATCATGACAAATATCATTAAAAGTCTACCATATTGCCTTATTCCAAAAACATAAACAAATAACAATAACACCTACAAAATAACGAAAAAGGACTTGCTTTGATCACCCCTTAGAAACCACACCACTCACACCGGCACACAACTAATCTGCAATGGTTTAAAAGGAGTGGGTGAGCTTAACTAGCTCAGTGAATGCTCAGAATAACCACAATGTACACACAATATCAAAGGTTAAACAAGAGCATACTACAACACGTTTACAACCATATTCTAATTAAGTCAAAATATCACATTCATGTTTCATTAAATCATAAAACTAACATATACTCCTACATGCAATTACACTTAACTCGCATATATATAATTCATTTAACAATAATTCATCAAGACTACACAACGTATACATGCTTTAATAACCCACAAGTCTAGCTAACATATTCTAATGCATTCATGAGTTAAATGAAAATGACCCAAACTACAATTACATACACAATTTACTGTGAGAACATACTATCATTTTCATGGAATTTAAATCAACTCATATAACATATTACTTACATGTTTATGAAACCATCTCACATTGTATTATCACAATAAATAAGATCACATTTAAACGATAATTTGCATAATAACCACATACTAATTTAGGCATACATCACATTACACATATATACATTTTAAGATAATTTGGCACTTGAGGCTATGACACATAAAAGTAAGCTCTATCATCACTCATCGGATACTCGGATCTCCAACACACCACATAGGCTCATAGAGTCAAATATGTCCCAAAAGTGAATCATTAAGCTAACATTCTCCAACACACCAAACATGTCCCATTAAATGGAGCTTAGCTCACATTCCCTTATCTCTCCAACATGTCTCAGGGCCTCAACGCCCAAATCACAAAACACATATAGGTGAGTACTCATAATCCTATGGCATGCCATCTATATCCAACGGTTTCATAAGGTCACAATGCTAAAATATCCACAATTACATATTTTAATTACTGATTTAATGCACAACATATATGTTCATATTCATCAATTTACATCACAACTTGTACACAATGCATGCTTATCAAATTCACATTTAATTGCACTTTAAGTGCCACAATAATGCTCATTGAGTCATCACATATCCGACCACATATGTGTGCATTAAAATCAGTACATCATATATCAAATACAAGTGTTCTCACATATTACCTGTCATAATAATATCATATTCCACAGTTCAACACATATATACTTACCAAAATTCCATTCGCTTTCGCTACATATTTACATCATTAGCATATTTGTAACACCCCAAATCCATCTCCGTTGTCAGATTAGGGTTACAGAGCATTATCGTACAATCAAAACATATAACATCTTAACATTTAAATAAACTAAACATATTAAAATCCATTCAATCACATGCATTTTGTCCCTAAATCGAGCCTTCGAGACATTAAAAATAGCTATGAGGCAATTTGGGACTAATTTGAAACAAAACAGGAAGTTTAGGAAAAAATTGCAAAAATTGGAAACAAAGGTCACACGGCCGTGTGAAATCACCCCAGGCCATGTAACTTTTGAACAAGGGACAGACGACCGTGTCCTAGCCTATGTCTCCACCTGTGTAACTCACTGAGTAGGGTCACACAGTCGTGTCACACGCTCGTGTGCTAGGCCGTGTAACTCACTGACTTGGGACCCAAAGAAACTCTCAAATGACACATGGCCGTGTAGCCAGGCCATGTGAACCCAAAATTTACCTAAAATCAAACCATTTAACACCCAATTCATGCATAACTATTCAAGCCATTTAAAAACACATTCAAGAGGTTCAAACACCAATCAAACATACATAAACCTGCCATTTCAAACATCCTAATTCACCTAACCAATATGCCATTCAAAGGCACCATAGTTGTACCTAAACATGCCAACATTACCTTATTTCATGTATAAAATCTAGTTCAAATACATACCAAAGCATATCACAAATAACCGTTATCAAGCCATTACAAATATACCAAAAGAACCTTATATACAACCATTTGAAAGTGACCAAGATGACATAACTTGGTAAGACATTAAAGTGCACCAAACTAAACATAATATTCAAAGCATAAACACACCAAATCACCATTACAAAACATCCTATACATGCCATTATAAACCTTGGCCAAAATACTCAAAATCTACTGAATTGATTGTTGGATAGTGTGATAGGTCTCCGACGAGCTTCCAACCAAATCAATCATCTAATAATCTATAAAGCAAAGAAAAACAACTACGTAAGCAACGAGTGCTTAGTAAGCTCGTATAAACTTAAAACATAACTTACCATTTCAATAGCACAATTCATAGAATAAGTATAAACCATTACCAATGCCAAAAGCTTAGTAAAAGCCTATACAACATCATCAAACTCACAAGTAAGTACACTTGTCCATGATCCAAATGAATTTAACCATAAGATAAGTAGATTTTCATATAAAAATACATCATTTAGTTCATAAATCCTTTTCATAAGTTCATGATTCATTCCATTTGAATACTTACCATTTCATTTTCTTTTCTTACCCGTTGAACCATCTAGAATTACATCGGATACTCTAGAAAGCTCACACATAGTGTGCCTTTACATATAACAGTAACCTTTCCTTTACATCGATGCTCACACGAGCTGTGGGTTGGAATGTAAGCTACATGATGCAGCTCACACAAGCTTTGGAGTATCCTCAACAAATATAAGACCTTAGCCATCGATAGGACATTCAAGACCAGCACCCGAAACATGAAATCCCTAATGACATGTCATTTCTATCCTAAGAATTCCGAAGGTTCAACTGGGACTCAATATCCGTCAATTCATCATAGCATTTATACATTTGTATATTGATTCATTTACATAAAAAAAACATAATAAACATTCAATTTAAACAACATTTAAGCAATTATAGTTCATATGAACTTACCTCGATAATTAGGGGCATTGTAGTTTAATCAAATTAATCCAAAACTTTTACTTTTCCTCAATCTAAGTGAACGTGGTTTATCTTGATCTAAATAGATAATTTCAATCAATTAAGTATTTCTAGAATTCAATCAAATTCATAGTTCATATTTATAAAAAAATTACCAATTTGCCCTTAATATTTTAGCTTTTTACAATTTAGTCCTTAAGCTTATAACTTAAAATATAACCATTTTAATTTAGATCCAATCTAACCCATGTTGCAAGGGACCTTGAAACAACTTATATTTACCATCATTTCACTAAAACCTATAGTTTTACATCTTTAACAATTTAATCCCTAATTTTGAAATTTATCAAAAATCACGTAATAAAACTAGTTTATTTTTCAACAATAATTCATAGTCTATCAATTAACATCAAAACTCATGCAAAAGCATTCATGGTAAGTCCCTCAACCTTTAGTAGTTTTACAAACTAACCCCCTGGCTAGCTAGATTAAACTAAAACAGACTCAAAACATAAAAATCATTATGAAAAACACATTCCATGCACTAGGACAAAGCCAGATGAATGCTCCAAGCTTTCTTTAATGGTGTTTTAGGTTAGAAAAGATAAAATGAGAAAGATGATAGTTCTTCTCATCTTGTAATTAACTAATATCTTAACTTAATTATTAATTTACTTAATTAACCTTTTAAAACTGTTGGAATTCCTAAAATTAAGGATAGAGTACTAGGAGATCTTCTGTAAATAGAAACTAATCATAGTTACGAATTCTTAGGATGTTACAGCTTTTTAGGGGTTGTTTCCTTCCTTAGGATAATTTCTCTCTCTATATTTGTAAGCTAACTTACAGAAAGATATATGAATCTGATCTCTAAATTTCTACATGGTATCGGAGCTCTAGGAATTATTTAATCCTCTCACCCCTCTTCCTAAAAACCCCTCCGATTTCTCATCCATCTTCCTAAAAATCCCTCTGTTTTTTTCTCCCATGGGTGACCTTAATGAAGCCTTGTCTGAAACTGAGATTTCACAAATATCTCATAATGTTAACCAGGGAATCAATCAAAGTGATCTGAATTCTTCACTTATGATCACAGTCACCGATTAGATGGGAAGAATTTTCTACAATGGTCTCAATCCGTTCTTATGGTAATCCGTGGTCGAGGCAAATTAGGATACATCAATGGAGAACTTCCATGACCGAACGTAGCTGACCCTACTTATGCTACTTGGGAACTCAATAACTCCATAATTCGATGGAAGGCCATATAAGCCGAACCTATCTCCTCTTCAAGACTGCAAAAGACATGTGGGATGCAGTTAAAGAAAACTACTCTGACCTTGGAAACGCTTCCCAAGTATTTGAGATTAAACTTAAGTTAAAAGATATTTGACAAGGGACACTCGAGGTAACTCACTACTACAACAATCTGAAAATCTTGTGGCAAGAGTTAGATATGTACTATGAGGCAGATTGGGGTGAAGGCTTAGAACACACTAGGTTCATGACTCACCTCAACAACGAACGTCTCTATGAGTTTCTAGCTGGACTGAGGCATGAGTTAGATGAGGTCCGAGGCAAAATTCTGGGCAGATCACCTCTCCCAACCATTGGTGAAGCTTTTGTAGAAGTGAGAAGAGAATAAAAACGTCGTCTTGCCATGATGGGAGAACCTAAATCGATAATCTCTTCTGGAAACCAGCTTACTGAATCTGCTGCTCTCATCTCCAAAGGTCCACAGACTCAAAAACCACGTGCTGGAAATGATTCTGGACCGAATAGACCATGGTGTAGCCACTGCAACAGTGTTGGTCACACAAAGGAAAAGTGTTTTAAACTCCATGGTTATAAAGATAAAAAACAGAAAGATAAGAAAACTGCCCTGTTATCCTCCAATGCTGCAGATGAGGTGCTCGATGTTCGCCTAACCAAAACTCAACCCGAAAATCTCCATAAGATATTTAGTACCTCTACTGGTCATGAGACTCTAGCCACTCAAGGTACTGCTCTTAATATTGCCCTTGAATCTAATAACCAATCCTCTTGGATACTAGATTCGGGTGCCTCGGATCACATGACAGGTAACTCCACTCTGTTTCAAACCTACACCACTTGTCATAACAAGTCTAGAATCCGCATAGCTGATGGTTCATACTCACCTGTGGCTGGAGTAGGGAAAGTAAAAATAACAGAAAATTTTTCCCTTGATAATGTTCTACATGTCCCAAACTTGTCCTGTAATTTACTTTCAATAAGTAAACTTACTAAAGATGGAAAAATGCTTGCTGAATTTTCTGAAATTGGTTGTGTAATACAGGAACAAAATTCGGGGAGAATGATTGGCACTGCTAAAGTTGATGATGGATTATATGTTTGGAATAAAAACAGCACACAAGGGGGATTGTCTCTATCTACTTCAAAAGAGGACACTATTATGCTATGGCACCGTAGGTTAGGACATCCAAATCTCTTGTATCTAAAAAAGCATCTTCCGCTGTTATTTCGAAATAAAAGAATAAATTCTTTGAAGTGTGAAATTTGTGAATTGTCCAAACATACATGTGTACCATACCCTTTAAAACCATATACCCAGTCCCAACCTTTTTCATTAATCCACAGTGACTTATGGGGAGCTAGCCGAGTGAAAAACATTACTGGTGCCAAGTGGTTTATAACATTTATTGATGATCACACTAGGGTCTGTTGGGTCTATCTATTAAAAGAAAAATCTAAAACACCCAAAGTCTTTCAAAATTTTCACTCAATGGTTCGAACCCAATTCAACTCTACGATCCATACTCTCCACACTGATAACGAGAGAGAATACTTTAATTCTGTCCTAAGTCCTTACCTTTCAAACCAAGGCATCAAACACCAGAGCTCTTGTCCTGACACTCCTCAACAAAACGAGATCCTCGAGAGAAAAAATCGAGATCTCCTTGCTGTAGCTCGGGCCATAATGTTCACTATGAATGTCCCAAAATACTTATGGGGAGAAGCTGTCCTTACTGCCTGCTACCTCATAAATCGAATGCCATCAAAAGTCCTAAACTTCCAAACACCTCTAAACACTCTTCTCAATTCATTTCCTCTATTTTGTGTCCCTAATCTTCCAGCAAAAATATTCGGTTACAAAGCCTTTGTCCATAATCATCAACCAAATCAATCCAAGCTTGATCCTCGAGCCCACCCCGGTATATTTGTTGGGTATTCCCCACTCAAAAAGGCTATAAATGTTACTCACCAACCTTGCGCCGGATGTTTGTCTCTCAGGATGTTACCTTCTTTGAAACCGAACCATACTTTGGAGCTTCTCATCTTCAGGGGGAGACTTTTAATGAAGATGAGACCCTTAATACTCTCCTCATCATACCTCACGACCCTACCACAGCTATCACTAAACCTACCCTCAATTTAGATACTGTTACTGTTCCTCCTATGCCGCAAGAAACTAGCACAATACTACCCGATAACACCACCATCACCGAACAGCCCCCTGATCAAGGAAAGCAGCAACATCCCGAACTGCAGGTTTACTCCCGACAAAATCGCTGTCCTAAAACAGATACAACAGTGCCAATTGCATCTCCAATCGAAGACTGTTCTAAAAATGAAGTCTCACCTCCATCACCATCCATCTATCTTCCAATTGCAGTGAGAAAGGGCACAAGGAGCTGCACTCAACACCCTATTTCTCGGTTTGTATCCTATGGAAACTTATCTAAGTCTTATAAAGCTTTTGTGACTAATGTTGATTCTGTAAAAACTCCAGAAACTATAGAAGAAGCATTTGAATCAGCTGAATGGAGACAAGCTGTGATGGAAGAAATAGAGGCCCTCAAAAATAATGGAACATAGGAAGTTTCAAATCTGCATAAAGGAAAGAAAATAGTAGGATGGATTTTTACTACTAAATTCAAGCCTGATGGCCATATTGACCGATACAAGGCTCGACTTGTGGCTAAGGGCTTCACTCAAACTTATGGACTTGATTATGAAGAGACATTTGCACCGGTTGCCAAACTAAACACAATCCGAGTCCTTCTATCTCTCGCAGTTAATCTTAATTAGCACTTGGCTCAATTGGATGTTAAAAATGCTTTCCTCAATAGGGAGTTAAATGAAGAAGTATACATGGACTTCCCACCTGGATTTGAAGAAAACAAGGGCCAAGTGTGTAAGTTGAAAAAGTCATTGTACGGGTTGAAACAATCTCCAAGGGCGTGGTTCAGTCGATTTGCAAAAGCTATGATGAGCAGAAAGTACACTCAAGGATAGGCAGACCACACCATGTTCTACAAGCATTCGGAATAAGGAAAATGTTGCATTCTCATTGTCTATGTGGACAATATAATAGTAACAGGAGATGATACAAGTGAAATTGGGAGGTTGAAAGAATTCCTTAGAATAGAGTTTGAACTTAAGGATTTGGGGAATCTTAAATACTTTCTTGGCATGGAGATAGCAAGGTCTCAAAAAGGTATTTCCATCTCCCAAAGGAAATATGTTCTCGATTTGCTATCAGAAGTTGGTTTGATGAGTTGCAAACCAGCTGAAACTCCTATGGAGTTTAATCTCAACTTGGGTACTGATGAGGATGGAGAAGAAGTTGACAGGGGGAGATATCAACGTCTGGTAGGAAGACTTATCTATCTAGCTCACACTCGTCCAGACATTGACTTTAGTGTGAGTGTTATAAGTCAATATATGCATGCCCCAAGGGAGAAACACCTAGAAGCTGCATATCAAATACTAAGGTATCTAAAAGGGACTCCTGGCAAAGGCCTATACTTCAAGAAAAATGACAACAGAAATGTGGAAGTCTATACTGATGCTGACTAGGCAGGTTCTATCAATGACAGACGCTCTACCAGTGGTTATTGTAGCTATGTTTGGGGTAACCTAGTGACATGGAGGAGTAAAAAACAGTCCGTGGTAGCACGCAGCAGTGCAGAAGCAGAGTATCGAGCACTAGCGCATGGTATTTGTGAAGGAGTTTGGATACAAAGACTGATGAGGGAACTAAAAGTTCCTTATACTAGGCCTATGCAGTTGTATTGTGACAACCAAGCTGCTGTCAGTATAGCTCACAATCCTGTGCATCATGATCGTACCAAACATGTTGAGATAGATCGTCACTTCATAAAAGAGAAAATACACTCAGGAGAAGCGAGTGTTACCTATCTACCTACCAGACAACAAGTTGCAGACGTGTTAACAAAAAGCTTGAACAGAAATATGTTTGAAGAACTTGTTGGCAAGCTGGGTTTGATAAACATCTACACTCCAGCTTGAGGGGGAGTGTTGGAATTCCTAAAATTAAGGATAGAGTACTAGGAGATCTTCTGTAAATAGAAACTAATCATAGTTACTGATTCTTAGGATGTTACAGCTTTTTAGGAATTGTTTCCTTCCTTAGGATAATTTCTCTCTATATATTTGTAAGCTAACTAGCAGAAAGATATATCAATCTGATATCTAAATTTCTACAAAAACCATTAAATTTTCAATAAAACCTATCCATAACAATCCACTAACTCATTAAATGGTATATTTACCCTTCAAGTCCTTTAGCTTTCATTTCCATAGCCATTTGACCCCTTTAACTAATAGAACTCAACTTTTACACTTTTTGTGATTTAGTCATTTTCACTTAATTAATTACTTAAACATCAAAATTTCTTAACAAAATTTTAATACGACCTTAATATAATCTTGTAAACATCAAATAAATAATAAAATAATAATTTACTCGTTGAAATTATGGTCCCGAAACCATTACTTTTGACATCACTGAAAACGGGCTTTTATAATATCATTACCATTGTCATTTGACATGTATATCATGCCCACAAATAGTTCGCAATAGTCATTACACATGTCTCATAACACAATATCTCATCATAATAATCAATCCACAATTATTCACATAATCACATAATTTACAAAAATAAGACAAGGGAAATAGAAAGCTTACACTCGAAACTTAGGATAGGGTTTAGGCTATTCCTAAGCTCCTAATTAACACTATGAATCGTGTCTACTAGTAGCAACTCCAAACACTCACTAATTATGCTTTCACCAAAAAGTCAAAAGCTTAAACTAGCTTTTCCTTGCCTTTCGCCTTGCTTGAAAAAAGTTTCAACGATTCCGATGCTTCACACATAATAACCACACAATTTACACAATCAATATTCAGCCAAAGACTCACTTAAACCAACCAAAGACACAAGTTTAAGCTATATTTCTCATGAAATTGGAATTTCGACTAACAAGCTTGAAACTCAAATATCTTCCTCTATACTTATTCTTTTCACCTAAAACTGATTCTATTCATCTAATTATTCACCTATGACTAATTCTCAACCTTTAAACTACACAAAACTACTCAATTCATGGTATCAAAATTTTCAACATGTTTATGGCTATTTTCATGAAAATTCATTAAATTCTTGGAAATCCTTAATGAAACTTTAAGTAAGTTTATAAACTTTCTAATCATGTTAAAACAAGTTGAAAAACACTTTAAAACCACATTTTTACCCAAAATATTGAAATCCACCATTAACGACCCAATTTTCTATTTTTAGTTAAAACATGCGATTTAATGGCTAAAAACCTTTAACGACTAAATAACATTTAAAACTAATAGGAAGATGAAGATGAATCATTACCTTAGTTGATGAAAAATTGAGCGTTTTATCAAAAACCCAAAAAACTCACAAGCTTGACAATGGAGAAATTAATGGTAATTTTGGGTGTTTTCCTTGGTATTTAGTGGAGGTTTAAGACTTGAATGTTGATGGAAATCAAGATATTATAGTTTAGAAATCAAAAATCGGTGGGGAGAGTCTTGGGAGAGTGTGGGACGACAAAACAATTGAATGAAGAAAGCTAACATGAAAACAAGCTGTAGGTGGGGGTTTAATAGGTTGAATTTTAAAATCTGGTCTAATTGCCTCTTAAAAACTCTAAGTTATGACTCTTTTACAAATCAGCCTTATTTCAAAATTAAAGGTATTTAAAACTCATTTTCAGAAATTGATTTAATTTTCTAAAAACCATAGTAAAAAAACATACTGATACACCATGTCGTAAAATTTCGAACACTCTAAGGCTAAAATTCCTAAATTACCCCTAAATTACAATCAAACCTGAATTGTGGTGAAATCTTGGCTTAAAGTATGAAAGATCAAACTGAGAAAGGTAAGTGGCGTATCAAAAATGTTGATGAGCAAGTAATGACTTCAGAGTAGGGCGTGACATCCATAGAGAAGGAAGAATGAAATTCTAAGAACGTATTCATCAGAAACTAGTTGAAAGACCAGAATAATAAGAACGCCATAACAAATCTTCAATAATAATGTGCAATCATTGTGCATATAAAGGATGTTTTCTTCACTAACTTCTTATAAACTTAATATTTGGTTTGAAATTTCAAAATTAAGTAAGTTGTAATTATTTATAACTTGTATAAGTAGATTAAGCTTATGCCTGTATTCATGTTGTAATACCCAAGATTCGGATCCAGTTAATCAGATCGGGTCTAGGTTGTTACAGATTAGTTGTACTCCTCCTTTCATTTGGCCATCTCTTGTTGAAGTACTCAACTGATCGGTTAACTTGAACATGGAATTGACGTTTCGTTTTGACCTTTTTGTAATATTGAGAAGGAACAAAACGCTTTTGCATCACTTGCTTCAACTCGTCCTATTTTTCAATTTCCCTTTCCTAGTTTCTTTGACGATTAATTCCAAGTTGAGTCTACCAATTCAACGCATAATCTAAAAATTCAAGGCTCCCTAATGAGACTTTTTCCACTTCTGGACATTTATAGTAACAAAACATAAGTTCAATTTTTTATTCCCGCTCACAATATGCTTCAGTGTAACACCCCTAACCGTATCCGTCGCCAGATTAGGGTTACAAGGCATTACCGAACATAGCACAGATCAGGACAGACACTTACTATATTTCTTGTTTCGTAATTCAATCACATAATTAATAAACAATATCACACAACTTATAAACCAAAACACATTCAAATAAATTATTTTACATATAATTCACTATTAAAATACTTATACTAAATAATTATGATATTCGAAACTTTCAAATATTACATGCATGATAGTCAAATACTAATATATAACCAAACATATTACATTTTTAAAACGTAAGCACATATTATATCGTTTATTTATAAATCATTATATTAATACATTCGGCAATAGCAACATTACTTAATGGTTTAGCATAAAATTTTAGATATCAACGTCCTATGCACATCATATCTAACCATTTTGTACCATTTAAAGAAAAATTGCATTGCTCAGAACATAACATACTCAACTTGTACAATCATTAACCTAACCAACCCACATGCATTTAGTCGTTCATCTCATGATCTATTCGACTAATACATTTTTTTCAGTTTAAATTATTTATGCTACGTACAAAACATATAAATAGGTAAACATTATGCATAGAAAAGCATCATTTCAAGAACCAAATATACCTCTTCTCATGTCACAAGTACATGCGCATTTAACCATATCAATTGAATCATTTTAAGTACAATTAATAACCAAGACTTCCACCAAATCACATGCTAACTAATATGACCAAAATGTACATATACATAACCACTCAATTAATCACATATACATATTCGGTCAATCATAATAACTTCCATTCAAACCACCTTAACTATATTTATTATTTATCTTACTAATCCTAACTTAAATAACTTAGTATCATGGCCAAATATATAATAAGCTTATCATTACCCCTTTACCGAATCAAATAACAAACATTACATACATATATATTCTGTATTAAGCTTATTAACTTAACTAATTAATAATACAAATCATATCTTCCAAATAAGCCAATAATAAGGCACAACCGAAATATATATATTCATAAACCATGTTTACTTCGTTTATCAAATCATAAAAAAAAAAATCAACAAATGCAAAACATACCAATAAGTCAAGCTTACCATAATGAACATCTTAAACCATGCATATTATTTCTTTAAACCGTAACCATATACAAAGCACACCATACATATATGACATGCATGTTACTTAACTATTATATTACATACTATAACTCAACAAGCATCCAACATTTACCTCATTGTTGAAACACATGACTGTACACTATGACATATATACCATATGATAACCTTCCATTTATGATTAAACCATGACCGAATTTACACAACCATTAGCATTATAATCAAGCCATTATATTATAAGCATAGGAAATAAACTTAACCAAAAGAAATAAGCCATTTTCGCATGGCTTATGATTATATATCCCAAATCAAACATTATAAACTAGACTATACATGCCATAAGTTCAATTTCAAACTTAACAAAATACCGAAAAGAGTCGATAGTGTGATAGGCTTCTCAGACGATCCCCGAGCTCGTAACGGGACTCCAAAATCTTTAAAACAGAGGTAAACAAAAACACACACACAGTAAGCTACTTAAGCTTAGTAAGTCATAAGCAAAAACATATATATTAACAAAGGCATATTAACAATTTTACTAATAAGGTCGAATACACATAATTTCCAATACAAAGATATCATTTACTACAAAGGTCATACTTTAATCACACATACATATCATATGGCCGGATATAAACAATCATATACACATTTATATTTTCACTTTTAATATCACAATTACATCAATAGGCCGAATCACTTATATGTTCAACAATGCAACACAAAATCCATATTCACTTAACTTTATATCATTTCAAGTAATCAACTTAACTTGTTACCTTATAAACATTTAATTAGCACACACCTGAACCCGTAATTTGATTTCACGTTCGGTCTTTACTTAACATTTCCCGTTGAACCATTTGAAATTAAAAAGGATACGCGGATAGTCAGAAGGCTCGTACAATGCCAACATCCCAGACGTAGTCTTACATGTAATCACATATCGATGCCACTGTCCCAGCCAGGGTCTTGCACGCATAAAATACGATGCCAATGTCCCAGACATGGTCTTACACGTAAACACAAGTCGATGACAACGTCCCAGACGTGTTCTCACACGAAAACACATATCGAAAATCCTATGTCATGACATATGTATCCTAACTATTCCTAGGGTTCGTATGGGGCTTTTGGACATTGAATCTCGATCGAATCGAACATCGTAGTCAGGCTCCCATTCACATTTACATTCGGCAATACACATTTAAATTCATAAAATTTAATTTTCACATATAACATATATGTATTATTAAATTTAACAACGTTCATATGCTTATTGACTTACCTCAAATATGACGGATGAAATCGACAACTCGACTACTTTCGACTTCCCCCGATCTAATTCCGTTTTCTTTGGTTCTTGATCTAAACATATTCAAATTAAACTTATTTAAACACCATTCTATTCAATTTAGTCTAAAAACACATAAATGGGCAAATTACCATTTTTCCCCTGACATTTTACACTTTTTGCAATTTAGTCCCTATTGCATAAAACACAAAACATGCAAAATTTGCACACACCATGCTTAGGCCGAATGTTCATACAAGTCCATACATTTCATTTATTTCACATTTTAGTCCCTCAAAATATTATTTTCACAATTTAGTCCAAAATACTCAAATTCATCAAAAATTTAAAGACAAACTATGTTAATCAAACACATATATTTCAAATTTCATCCTCAAACATCACAAAACTCATGAATTCATCAATGGCATATTTCAAAATCATCATCAATTCACAAAATTTAAGCATGGGTTTTGAAGAACACGAAGCAACGATCTCAAAAACGTAAAAATTATCAAAAACTGAAATCGAAACATACCTTAATAAAGCTAGATAGGTGCCAAAATGTTCAAAGCTTTTCTACTTTATTTTTCTTTTCTCTTTTCAATGAACAAGATGATCATGGCTTTTTAAATTTTATGTTTGTTTTATTATAATAACTTTATAATATATTATTCATTATTTTAACCTTTATAATTAATATAAAAACTATATAATATAAACATAATGCCATCCATTCATTAATTCAATGGCAAAATTGCAACATAAAACCTTCATATTAAAAGAACAACCACTATTCGGCCCTTCTAAAAATAACCACTAAATTTTCATTTTACGCGATTTAATCCTTTTATTTAATCGGACACTCAAACGACGAAATTAAAGCACGAAAATTTCACACAAATAAATTCACACATAATAAACACAGAATATAATTTTAAAATATTTTTCTAACTCGAATTCGTAGTCTGAAAACCACCGTTCCGAATAGGGTCTAAATCGGGCTGTTACGTTCAGGATCATTCTTTCCACAAGATTGTGGAATTGAGAACTTTGGTTTATCCAAAAAAGGTTGTTCACTACCATTATTGATGAAAGTCTCATCATTCATGTGAGGTGCACGTCTAACATTATTTGTATGAAGACGAGGCTGATCAACCTTAATTCCTCAATTACGGTTTTGATGCTTAATTTGGGTACTTAGACGTTCCAAATTTCGGTTGATCGTGTCTAGAATAGTGTCTCAGTTTTTATCTTGAGCATCTCGAACCTCTTGATCCCTTTGCAACTTTTCGATCATAGTATAGTGAATCATTATGAAAGCATGAAATGAACACAACACTTAAGAAAAGAAATTTAAGCAAACCTCATTGTTATTGTAACCGCCCGATTTTGGGTCTAGTCAGAATAGTGGTTTCAGGACCACAAATCTGACGTAGTAAAATTTATTTTTATTATATTTCAATGGCCTAAAGTTTTATGAAATGATTTAATGAAAATTTCATTCGAAAATTTTGACGTTTGGGCACTCAATTTAGTTAAAGGGACTAAATTGCAATAAGTGCAAAACTTGATTTCTATATGTTAGAAGTGTCCAATTGCTATGAGATTTTAAATTGGAGGTCCTTAGATGGTAAATAGACCATTATACTTAATTTGGACAAAAATGGACACGGTAGGGTGAAATTTCAAAGTTTGGCATTAAGGGCATTTTGGTCATTTGGGTAATAAAAACAAAATTAAACACATAAAAGATGTCATCTTCTCAATTTTGTCCTTCCATGGCCGAAAATCACAAGGGTCTCCATAGCTCGGGTTTGTTCATCTTCCAAGCTTGATTGTAAGTCCGTTCTTGTCCCGTTTTTAATGAATTTTACATTTTTGGGATCGGTGTAACATAATCTAGCTATTTCAAGGACTAATTTGAAAGAATATCAAAGTTTAAAATTTTACCCATGTTGAATATTTGTGTATTTTGATGTTTAATGGTAGATTATGCAAGTTTGGTGTTAGATAAATACCTTTTACTAAGTGATTTTTGACGAAAATGCTTAAAAGGACCTATTTGTAAAAGTTATAAAACATGTAGTAAAAGTGTGAATTAATGAAAAATGTGGGCTGTTATAAGCATGAGTAAGGTTCGACTAGGCTTGGGTTTTGAAGAAATTGAACGTGTTTCTTTTTACGAGCCTAGGGACTAAAATGTAAAATATTGAAAAATTAGGGGCAAAAATGTAATTTTTCATAATGTGATTTTTGGGCTGAAGTGAATAATATGAGTATTAAATGAGCTGAATTTACTATTATAGATCAAGAATAATGAAGTTCAGGCCTAGACCGGGGGAAAAACAAAGTGTTTGATGATTAGGTCCATTTTCACTATTTTTGTACCGAGGTAAGTTTGTAGGTAAATAATGCAATGTTATATTTGTATTTTAATGTTTTGATATTGCATGAAATGTATGATTGATTCTATGAGTATATTCGACGAAGTTCTGGTAAGAGAGAAATCCCGGTTGTACCTTAGGAATAGATTAGGATACAAGTGACATGTCACTAAGAACCCATGTGATTATGCGATTTATGTGTCCCGAGTGCTGGTCCTGTACGTCCTACTAGTGGCTGGGTATACCTGCATATGTTGCGGATACCTGACAGCTTGTAACACCCCTTACCCAGATTCTACGCCGGAACCAGGCTCGAGGTGTTACCGTATTAAAACTAATTGATCGCCACTTAGGCTCATCCTGACTACTCTCTTAAGTCACCTCAACGACCTCATTCTCGACTTACAAGGCCTCACTCATACACACGAGGGCTCTCGAGACTATACCGAATTTTTTTTTTCAAACCTTAAAATTTTTCTCTTTTATACAGGGATCACACGCCCGAGCAAGATGAGACATGCCTATGCATAGACACAAACGCCCATGTCCCCAAACCGTGCATAAAAAACCAAGCATTCTGCCAATGCCCCACGGCTAAGGCACACGCCCATTCTTCCCAACCATGGTGTACACTAACTTCACTCACACGGCCTCAAAACATAGTCACACGCCTGTGTGACTAGCCCGTGGTCTAACCTGACTTAAAAGATCAATCTGTAGGGGACACACAGCCAAGTCACACGCCCGTGGGCTGACCGTGTGTCACACATGGTCTAGACACACGCCCGTGTGTCTATCCATATGGACAAGAACAAACCTATCTGCTAAGCTCTTCCCACCCCTATAGTACTCATAACATATATTCATTCAACACATCCATAATTAACTCAAATTGAAGTGTAATCTCACATAGATAACTACATCTTTTCATATAATAGAATAGCCAACAACTATGACATTATACAAAATAAGCTATCCATCTAAAGGCCAACACAACTTAGCCATTTACAACAAAAATTCACTAACTTGTCTAGCCCCTATACATGCCATATACAAAACATTGAGTCTCATGTACCAGAGTGTGCTGATAGTGTGGGCAATCTTCCAATTTATCCTCGTATCTCGATTCAACACTTTTACTCTATAAGACAAGGAAAAAGAAAGAGAGTAAGCTTTGAACTTAGTAAGTTTATACATAAACAATTAAGCATCATAGTATAAGCTAAACAACAATTAGCATTATACTAACATATAATACACAACTATGCTTACTCTTTCTATCCCTTACCACATTTCCAACACATCATGAGTCATATACTCATAACCATTGAAATGCACCCCTGCATTCAATATCACATTTATACAATATACAATACAACATCATTCCTCGATAATTCATCCACACAGCTAATTGACTCAATAATACAACCACACAGCTAATTTCTCAGTAATACAACTACACAGCTATTCCACACAGCTAATTTCTCAGTGGTTTCGCACTTAGCCCACCACAATCAATTTATAAGGTAGTATCAAACTTAGCCTACCTCAAAGGTAATCATAGTGGTTTCGTACATAGCCCACTAGACGATATACCTAACGATAGCATCGCACATAGCCAACTCATTGTCAATATGCATTAGGATGGTATCGCACTTAGCCCACCATTTAGCATTATCACTACACATTCTCATATCTACTTACTCAATCATTTATCCATTCACAATATCTACCACATTCATTCCACATAGGTTCTCAAACATGCTACACACTAACTAGAATTAATAAATTGTAAGTATGAATGCATTGTTTATGCATAGACTTACCTCGGTACTCAAAAGTATAGAAACGTGCAATTTAGTCCACCACCTTGCTCTTGCCTCGGTTTAGATCCGGGCTTCGTCTTTCTTGATCTATAATGAATAAATCAGCTTATTCAATACACACATTGACTAAATTGACCCACATATCATACTTTAGCAAAATTACTATTTTGCCCCTAAACTTCCTCATATTTACACTTTTGCCCCAAGGCTCGTAAAGTGATTTTTATTCCACTTTCTAGCCTTTCATGCTTAGCCGAATCACTTACTCAACTAAAACATTCATCAGTTTTCACTAAATCACACATGTAAGACCAAACTTAAGACTTTCACAAACTAGTCCCTACATGCATTTGCCATAGAAATTCATTTAGCAAAAGATGTTTCTACTACATCAAGCTTTCATATTCTTCCATAAAACATCAAATTACATGCATGTCATACATGGGTACATTTTTGAACATCCATCATAGCTCATCAAGTAGCTAAAAATAGCTTACTCATGTTACTAAGACTTCAAAAATACGAAGAATATCAAAAACGGGGCTTAGACGCACTTACTAGCAAGCTTGAAAAATTTGAAGAACCCTAACAATGGCTCTTGAAAATTTCGGCAGCTTTGGAGAAGAAGATGAGTGAATTTTGTCATCTTTTCTCCTATTTTAATCATTTAATAGCCAAATGACCAAAATGCCCTTTTTGATAAACTTCCTCTTTTAACTCATCCATGCCCAATTTTGTCCAAAAACTAAAAATTGGGAATACTACTCATTAAGGACCTCTAATTAATACTCTAAAGCTGTTTCACACAAATAGCTTCTAGAATCTCACATTTTGCAACTTTTACAATTTAGTCCTTTTGGACAATTTAACCGCAATTTCACAAAATTGCTTCATGAAACTTTCACACTAGCATGCATACATAGCATAAACCTCAAAAACTCATACATATACCTCAGATTTGTGGTCTCGCACCACTATTCCGACTAGGCCGTAGATCGAGATGTTACAACTCTCCCCCTTTAGAGATTTTCGCCCTCGAAAATCTTACCAGTAAAGAGGTTTGGATGTTGCTCTCTCATAGCTTCTTCCATTTCCCACGTAGCCTCTTCCACACCGTGTTTCTGCCACAACACTTTCACTAGTGCTATGCTCTTATTTCTCAACTGTTTCACTTCTCAAGCCAAGATCTTAATCGGCTCCTCTTCATAAGACATATCCGGTCTTATCTCAATTTCCGTCGAAGGAATCACATGTTAAGGATCGGAGCGATACCGTCGCAACATCGACACATGGAACACATTATGAATCTTTTCCAACTCTACCGGTAAAGCCAACCGGTATGCTACAGGCCCAACTCTATCTGTAATCTCATACGGCCCTATGAATCTTGGACTCAACTTCCCTTTTCGTCCAAATCTCATAATCTTCTTGCACGGGGACACTTTCAACAACACTTTGTCACCCACCTCAAACTCGATTTCTTTTCTTTTCAAATCTGCGTACGACTTCTGTCCTTCCGAAGCAGCTTTTAGACTATTACGGATTACTCTCACTTTTTCCTCGGTTTCTTTCATAGATCGGCCCCATGGATCCGCTTTTCACTAAGCTCAGTCCAATACAATGGAGTCCGACACTTACGACCATACAAGGCCTCATACGGAGGCATCCGTATCCTCGACTGATAAATTTTGTTGTAAGCAAATTCGATCAAAGGTAGATATCTCTCCCAACTACCCTCGAATTCTAACACGTAGCATCGGAGCATATCCTCAAGAACTTGAATCACTCTTTTAGACTGACCATCAATTTGTGGATGGAACGCAGTACTGAAATTTAACTTCATACCCATGGCCTCTTGCAACTTCTTCCAAAACCTTGAAGTAAATCTCGGATCTCTATCCGATATAACAAACACAGGCTCACCATGCAATCTCACTATCTCTGCTATATACAACTCAGCTAGCTTATCCAGTGAATAATCAACATGTACTGGGATAAAGCGAGCGGACTTCGTCAGTCCATCCATAACAACCCACACAACATCTTTCTTTTTCGGAGTCATCGGCAACCCCGTCGCAAAATCAATGGTAATTCGATCCCACTTCCATTCAGGTACCATCGTTGGCTGAAGCAATCCCGAAGGCACTTGATGTTCAGCTTTCACTTGTTGACAAATCAGACACTTTGTCACAAATTCTGAGATATCTCTTTTCATACCTGGCCACCAATATAACTTCTTCAAGTCATTGTACATTTTTGTACTGCCCGGATGTACTGAAAAACATCCACTGTGGGCCTCATGCAAAACCTTTCAAATCAACTCCTCATCTTTAGGTACACAAATTCTGTCATGGTACAATAAACAACCATTCGAACCCACTCGAAAATCAAAATCACTTTTAGATCCGCACTTAGCTCTCTTAGCTCGCATCTCACTGTCATTCCTCTGAGCCTCACATATCTTTTGAACAAATAGTGGCTTAGCTCTCAACTCTGCCAAAATAGCACCATCATCAGCTAATGCTAAACTCGTGCTCATAACTCTTAGAGCATACAAGGATTTCCTACTCAGGGCATCTGCAACCACATTTGCTTTTCCCGGGTGGTAATCAATGACTGACACATAGTCTTTCAACAACTCAAGCCACCGCCTCTATCTTAAATTCAGATCATTCTGATCCATCAAATATCTCAAACTCTTGTGATTCGTAAAGATTCGACACTTCTCATCATACAAATAATGTCGCCAAATCTTCAATGCAAAAACAATCGCAGCAAACTCCAAATCATGAGTAGGATAATTCTTCTCGTGCGATTTTAACTGTCTCGAGGCGTAAGTGACCACCTTACCCTCTTGCATCAACACACAACCGAGACCATTAAACAACGCATCACTGTAAACCACGAACCCCTTTCCCGATTCTAGTTGAACCAAAACCGGTGCTTCAGTCAACAATGTTTTTAGTCTCTCGAAACTCTGTTGACATGTCTCAGTCCATTCAAACTTGACATCTTTGTGCAATAGTTTCATCATTGGGCTAGCAATCACAGAGAAACCCTTTACGAAACGTTTGTAATATCCTACTAATCCCAAGAAACTTCTCATTTCTGACACGTTCCTCAGCGGTTTCCAATCCACAACAGCCGATACCTTACTCGGGTCAACTCTAACACCATTACCCGACACAATGTGTCCTAAGAATCCAACCTCTTTGAGCCAAAACTCGCTCTTGCTAAACTTAGCATACAACTGCTTATCTCTTAAAGTTTGCAAGACAATTCTCAAATGCTCTTCATGATCGTTCTCATCCCGAGAGTAGATTAATATGTCGTCAATGAAGATAACTACAAACTTGTCCACATATGGTCTGAAAACACGATTCATCAGATCCATAAAAATCACAGGTGCATTTGTTAAACCAAACGGCATGACTAAAAACTCGTAATGGCCATACCTTGTTCGAAATGCAGTTTTCAACACATCTTGTTCTTTCACTCTCAACTGATAGTAACCAGACCTCAGGTCTATCTTGGAGAACACTGTAGCTCCTTTCAGTTGATCAAAAAGATCATCTACCATTGGTAAAGGATACTTATTTTTCACTGTCACCTTATTGAGTTGTCTGTAGTCTATACACAATCTCATAGACCCATCTTTCTTCTTCACAAATAATACCGGAGCACCCCACAGTGAGTAGCTCGGTCTCACAAAATCCTTATCTCTCAACTCTTGCAACTGAACTTTCAGTTCTTTCAACTCTAAAGGTGCCATTCTATATGGAGCAATTGAAATAGGTGCCGTTCCTGGAACTAACTCAATCCCAAACTCAACCTCTTTCACTGGAGGTAATCCAGGTAACTCTTCCAGGAATACATCTGGATACTCGCATACTATCGGCACTGTTTCAAACTTCACTCCAATCTCTTGAGTATTCAACACAAAAGCGAGATAGAACTCACATCCATTTCTCAAACATTTCTCAACCACTAGAGAAGAAATCATCACTAGTAGACTATCTGATCCACCTGATTCAACCCGAACAACATCTCCACTCTCACAAATCAATTCAATAAACTTACTACCATAGTTTACTAAGACACTATGGGTAGTCAACCAATCCATGCCTAGGATTAAGTCAAACTCATCAAACGACAACAACATCAGGTTTGCCGGAAAACAATCACCTCTAATTGTCAAAGGACAACTCTTACACACCTTGTCCACTAACACATGCTTTCCTAACGGGTTTGACACCTTAACCACAATATCTGTAGACTCAACGGTCATACTCAAAATAGATGCCAATCTCATGCAAATATAAGAGTGAGTAGACCCTGGATCTATTAAAGCAATAACAAAGGTGTCATAGAGAGAAAAAGTACCCGCTATCACATCTGGGGAGGATGCCTCTTCGCGAGCACGAATAGCATATGTCCTCGTAGATGCCCGACCCTCAGGTCTCACAGCAGAGTCTCTGGATGCACCTCTACCACTAACCCCACCTCTTGGGTTTCTTGGTGGTCTACCCTTTGTAGGCACATCACTTGGTCTCTTCTCTTACTTCTCTTCCTTATCATCCCTCTTAGGGCAGTTTCGAATAAAATGGTTAGGGGAACCACACTTATAACATTTTTGGCTGTTACCCCAACACTCTCCGGTGTGATATCTACCACAACCTGGACACTCCGGTTTACTCTTCGTATTGCCCACACTTTCTATCGATGTGGCTTAGACTCTCGAACCCGAACAAGTATTGCCTAAATCTCGATGCGAATAACCCACTGGTGCTGTCTTCCGAGGATTCACTTCCTTGGACCTTTTCGACTGGGCTTGATACGACTTGCCCATCGGCCTCTTTCTCGCATCTCGGGTTTCACTCAAAGCCTTCCTCTTTTCTGTACTCAACTCTTCGGCCTTACTTGCCCTTTCAACCAACACCACAAACTCTTTCAACTCTAAAATACCCACTAGGAGTTTAATGTCCTCATTCAGTCCATCTTCAAACCTTTTGCACAAGATGGTCTCTATCGACACACATTCTTAAGCGTATTTACTGAGCCTAACAAACTCACGCTCATATTCCGCTACCATCATTCTTCTTTGATTAAACTCAAGGAATTCTTTCCTCTTTCGATCAGTAAACCGTTGGCTTATATACTTCTTCTGGAGCTCTTCCAGAAAGAAGTCCCACGTCACCCGCTCTTTTGGGACCACTAATGTTAATGTCTTCCACCAATGGTATGTCGAATCTCTCAGCAAGGATACAGCACATTTCAAACTCTCCTCTGGCGTACATGAGAGTTCATCGAACACTCTCATCGAGTTCTCTAACCAGAACTCTGCCCTCTCAGGGTCATCATCTACCTTAGCTCTAAACTCCTCAGCCCCGTGCTTCCTAATCTTATCCACCGGGGGTTTCGATATCCTCACTACATCAATACCTTGAGGAGCCACAGGATTTGGCTGAGGTATAGGAGGAGGTGGAGGAGGTTGAGCATTAGGGTTCGCTCGAACATAGTCCGAGTACCAATTACTCATCATCTGGAGAAAGGCTTCCCGTGCCGCTTCCCCTTGACCCCTAGCCTCGGGTCCACTTTGTACAGGCACGGTTCCTTGCGCAAGAGCCGACGCATTACTAGCTGCTTCATCAGCAGTAGATTGATCGGGATCAATATACTATATGAAACAAGATTTTAAAATCATCAGAAACCACCACACTATCATTGTACACTTATGGCACGTATAGCTAGACTCTTACACCCGCTCCGATACCACTAAATGTAACACCCCTTTCCTGGATTCTATGCCAGAACCGGGCCCGAGGCATTACCGTATTAAAACTAAATGATCGGTACTTAGGCTCATCGTGACTACTCTTTTAAGTCACCTCAACGACCTCATTCTCGACTTACAAGGCCTCACTCATACATACGAGGGCTCTCGAGACTATACCGGAATTTTTTTTCAAATCTTAAAATTTTTCTCTTTTATACAGGGATCACACGCCCGTGCAAGATGAGACACACCCGTGCATAGACACACACGCCCATGTCCCCAAACTGTGTATAAAAACCCAAGCATTCTACCAATGCCCCACGGCTAAGGCACACGTCCGTGCTTCCCAATCGTGGTGTACACTGACTTCACTCACACGGCCTCAAAACATAGTCACACGCCCGTGTGACTAGCCCGTGGTCTAACCTGACTTAAAAGATCAATCTGCAAGGGACACACAGCCAAGTCACACGCTCATGGGTTGACTGTGTGTCACACATGATCTAGACACACGCCCGTGTATCTATCTACATGGACAAGAACAAAGCTATATGCTAAGCTCTTCCCACCCCTATAGTACTCATAACATATATTCATTCAACACATCCATAATTAACTCAAAATGAAGTGTAATATCACATAGATAACTACATCTTTTCATATAATAAAATAGCCAACAACTATGACATTATACAAAATAAGTTATCCATCTAAAGGCTAACACAACTTAGCCATTTACAACAAAAATTCACTAACTTGTCTAGCCCCTATACATGCCATATACAAAACATTGAGTCTCATGCACCAGAGTGTGCTGATAGTGTGGGCTTTGAGCTTTGAGCTTTGAGCTTAGTAAGTTTATACATAAACAATTAAGCATCATAGTATAAGCTAAACAACAATTAGCATTATACTAACATATAATACACAACTATGCTTACTCTTTCTATCCCTTACCACATTTCCAACACATCATGAGTTATATACTCATAACCATTGAAATGCACCCTTGCATTCAATATCACATTTATACAATATACAATACAACATCATTCCTCGATAATTCATCCACACAGCTAATTGACTCAATAATACAACCACACAGCTAATTTCTCAGTAATACAACTACACAGCTATTCCACACAGCTAATTGACTCAATAATACAACCACACAGCTAATTTCTCAGTAATACAACTACACAGCTATTCCACACAGCTAATTTGTCAGTGGTTTCGCACATAGCCCACTAGACGATATACCTAACGATAGCATTGCACATAGCCAGCTCATTGTCAATATGCATTAGGATGGTATCGCACTTAGCCCACCATTTAGCATTATCACTACACATTCTCATATCTGCTTACTCAATTATTTATCCATTCACAATATCTACCACATTCATTCCACATAGGTTCTCAAACATGCTACACACTAACTAGAATTAATAAATTGTAAGTATGAATGCATTGTTTATGCATAGACTTACCTCGGTACTCAAAAGTATAGAAACGTGCAATTTAGTCCACCACCTTGCTCTTACCTCGGTTTAGATCTGGGCTTCGTCTTTCTTGATCTATAATGAATAAATCAGCTTATTCAATACACACATTGACTAAATTGACCCACATCTCATACTTTAGCAAAATTACTATTATGCCCCTAAACTTCCTCATATTTACACTTTTGCCTCAAGACTCGTAAAGTGATTTTTATTCAACTTTCTATCCTTTCACGCTTAGCCGAATCACTTACTCAACTAAAGCATTCATCAATTCTCACTAAATCACACATGTATGACCAAACTTAAGACTTTCACAAACTAGTCCCTACATGCATTTTCCATGGAAATTCATTTAGCAAAAGATGTTTCTACTACATCAAGCTTTCATATTCTTCCATAAAATATCAAATTACATGCATGTCATACATGGGTACATTTTTGAACATCCATCATAGCTCATCAAATAGCTAAAAATAGCTTACTCATGCTACTAGGACTTCAAAAATACGAAGAATATCACAAACTTAGATGCACTTAGTAGCAAGCTTGAAAATTTTGAAGAACCCTAACAATGGCTCTTGAAAATTTCGGCAGCCTTGGAGAAGAAGATGAGTGAATTTTGTCACCTTTCCTCCTATTTTAATCATTTAATAGCCAAATGACCAAAATGCCCTTTTTGATAAACTTCCTATTTTAACTCATCCATGCCCAATTTTGTCCAAAAATTAAAAATTGGGAAAATTACTCATTAAGGACGTCTAATTAATATTCTAAAGCTATTTCACACAAATAGCTTCTAGAATCTCACATTTTGCAACTTTTGCAATTTAGTCCTTTTGGACAATTTAACCGCAATTTCACAAAATTGCTTCATGAAACTTTCACACTAGCATGCATACATAGCATAAAACTCAAAAACTCATACATATACCTTGGATTTGTGGTTTCGCACCACTATTCTATCTAGGCCCTAAACCGGGATGTTACATAGCTTGTGTGAGCAGCACTGCGGAGCTACATCTTGATTGACAGCTTGTGTAAGCAGGCCCGTGGATTTGCTCAAGAGCAAGCTTATATGTGTTATGAGAATTGTTATAGCATTGGCTACATATGTGGCACTTATGTGCAAAGTTTTCCGTGTATCCGATAGTATTCCAAGTGGTTCAACGGGTATGTCAAAGATGAGAAAGTATGTGATTATGTTACGAGTTGGTACAAGTATGTACGAAAAACTCAAAGGAAATGAATTCGGTATATGATGAACTATTAGTAAGAATGTAATTGAGTATGTTATGTTCATGAGATTTTAATGACATTTAGGTTGATATACATATGTTACTTATATGGTAATTGTATGGTTAATGTTTTTCATTATTTGCATATGAACTTACTAAACTATATAGCTTACTCCCTTTTCTTTCCCTTGCCTGATAGTGTCACCAAGCTAGCTCGGGATTGGAGATCGTCGGAGATCCATTCACACTATCAACTATTATTTTGGTACCAATGAATTCTACATTTTGAGTTATGGCATGTATAAGGTACTTGGTCATTTTGTTATGTGTCATAATTGATTTGGCCAAAGGTGTTGGCTTATATTGGTTGAAAGCTCATTTTGTATAAGGCCATTGGAAATTGGCTACTATTGGTTAAGTATATTCATATGATAATGCCTTTCATGGATGTGGGAATCTACTTGATTTGAGTTGATATGTATGTGATGTTTGTATATGATAGATGGTAGCTTGTAAATGATGTGTTGTTATCTTGGTTGTAGCTGATTTGGTTGTATGTATATGCTTGGTTTGGTGCTATGTTATGTTGTGTAAGTGTGTACATTAAAGAGTGGCAAAAAGGCTTGGTAAATAGCCTTATTTTTGTCCACACGGGTAGATTCACGGGCGTGTGTCTAGGCCGTGTGTGACACACGATCTGCCCCACGGGCATGTGTTTCAGCCGTGTGTCCCTTGCACCTTAATTGTTGCAAAACAGAATGTCCAAAATATGGCATACGGGCAAAGACACGGGCGTGTGTTTCGGGCGTGTATGCTACATGGCCTTGAACATGGGCATGTGCCCCGGCCGTGTGAAATCTGCACCTATTTTATGAAAAATTATGAAAATTAAATCAACCACACGGCCAAGCACATGGGCGTGTGGCATAACTCAGAGAGCTCCCTAATTTGAACACGGCCTATAGCACGAGCGTATCCTATAGTCACATGGGCGTGTCCCAAATCCACACGAGCGTGTGACCCCTGTAACATGAAAAAATTTCTAAGTTTTGTAAAATTTCCTAAAGTCCTCGGTTTAATCCCAAACCATTACCAAAGCATGTTTTGGGACTCGTAGGCTCGTATAAGGGAATTTATGATTAAATGCAAAAAGTTTTAATTTGGATGCCAAATTAGGGCTTGGAAATGTATGTTTGTTTGTGTTTACATCCGGTAATGTCTCATACCCTGTTCCGATGTTGAACACGGGTAAGGGGTGTTACAGTTATGCACTCAGAAATAAAAACCAAATTCTTAATGATGTAAGAATTAATATTGTGATTCTTTTAAAAGTGTTTATATAAACTAATCAGAATGTATTAAAAACAAACTAGCAAAGCAAACGTAGTAGCACTAGGAGTCCAAAATCTGCTAGACACCAACGAATTGTGTTGCACGGAGCAAGGAATGTGCAATGTGCTTAAACCTACTAATACAAGAAATAATAAAGTGTTAGAATGCATAAAGGAATAATAAAAAACAAAAACAAATAAAAACCTAAAGCTAATAGTTAATAAAAATCATTGAAACCTGAAAACTCGAAAAATTGTGAAGCAACTTGACAAACTTTGTTCGAGGTGTTCCCATTTTCAAAAAATATCAAAAATTAAATTTGATACTCCTTAAATAATTTTAATATGAACTTGAAAATTTCGGCACAAAATTCAACGCACATAATATTTTTTTATTTTTCTTTATTTTTCATACTTTCTACTTTTTCCACTTTTTTGATCACTTTTTTTGTGGGAAATATGTTTTAATATTATAAAATAGTTCCAGGAATCAATATGTAAAATTTTAGATAATTTGAAATACGTTTACGCATTGAAAAATCTTTTTTTCCTTATAACTTTCTGGTTAAAAAAATTGTTTTGAGACTATTTGCTAGAAATCAGTTTATAAGAACACATAAAACAACACGCCCAAGAATATGATACCAAATGATAGAGACGGATGTGGAAAATGATCGTAAGTTTGTCTAAGTCACGGATTTGGCTTAGGGCTCTAGACGTTCGAAAAGAAACTTGGATTTTGACACAACCTGAAACACAAATGAGTCCAAGTCAAATAAAAAAATTAAACAAACAATTAAAATAAGTAACTAAGATAAATAAAAGAGAACAATAAATCAAATATTAGAACAATAAAGAAGAAAATAAAGAAGATAGATGGAAAAGATGGAACGTGGCATGTAAAAGTCCTGAGGAGCCTTGAAAACAAGAAGAATCCACAACTCCCTTCAAGCGGTTTTAATTTCCCCTCTAAGAAAGAAAACTTGACAAGAAAAAGTTTGAAGATGATCTCCACAATCTGTAAAGATTGTTAAAACTCTTCTAAAAGAAAACTAAAGAAAAATTCTTGAAAAGAAAAACTCAAAGAGAATTTATTAACTCAAAAGAGAACTTGTTCAATAATAATGAATTTATTGTTGTACAATGAAAAGGCCTTTGTATAGGCTAGCTAAATAAATCTAAATAAAACTCTTAAGTATACTAGAACTCTAATTAACCTAAACAAGAAGTAATTTATTGACATAAAACTCCTAAATAACTTAAAATACTTAAGAATTATAAAAAATAATAAAATAATAAGAGCTGATAAATACAATATTAGGCTCATATACAATAAAAATTAAGCCTAAAAATTGAACCCAACAAGATTTAAACTCGAATTAAAAGCCTGAAACTCGTAATTTCTAAAATAATTCGGTCTAGAAATTCTATTTGCATAGTATTCACCAAAGTAGTCATACCTTGAGTTCCCAAACTTGAAATTGAGCGATTGTAAGTGCGTTTCAAAGCTAAGAGATAAATCTTTGAACGCTATGTAGACATATTAATCCAAAAATGCATGGATCCCATCCAAAATTTTGTCGCAAGTTGACTAATACTTTTAGCTTGAAAATTAATAGCTTGGTTGAATTGACTTTAATACATTTCATCCCTTTCGTGCATGTATCATTCCTTATTTTCTTGAAAAGATTCATCCTCACATACTGAATTTGATTAAATCTTGGTTTGATTTGGTTGACCTTTCACCTTGTTGTTGGGCTTTGAGGTAGTGTAAGCCCATCACATCCATGAGCCTGAAATTGGGCCTTGAGACTCGTATCACAAAATTAGCACATAATAAAGCTTAACAACCAAATAAGCATTTCATCAAAAAATTGATAAACACAATATAAAAGTAAGGGTTAAGAAGTGCTCATTTCTAGATGTGGATCCAATGGAGTACAAAAGATTAATTCATCTCTATTTATAGAGTTTCAAACAAAAGTGAAAAAAATCTACAACAAAAATAAAATCTAAGCTAAAAGCAAAAGATAGTAAACTCTAATCTACTAAGAAAAAGTATGAACAATCTCCACAAATCTATTCAAGCCTAAAAAGTTAAATAGAATTATGCTAATAAATAGTTTATATAGTAATGAATTGAAAGACAATAACGCCCATACTAAAATTATACTTAACAAAGGTCGGAGGCAAAAAATGACACTTAAAAACCTTCAAAAATCAATTCAAATCTAGGTTCTACGAAATCGACATCACGAATTAATGGCATGGCATTATGAAGTTGGGCTACTCCACGTCGCAACATGATTGTCTATTTCGACCTTCTTATTTTCGTCTCGCTTTACCGCGATCTCATTAGCTTTCAGTCGCGACCAACAGTTCACTGTCCAACCAAAAGTTGCATTTTAAGCTCTAGATTCATCCTACACGACCATATAGCCTTCATTAAGTAACAATAACTATTAAAATCATAAAATAACACAAAAGAAGCTAAAAAAAGTCTTGAAAAAACCAATTCACTTTTTAAACACCTAAAACATAAATTGACACTAATACGACTCAGCTTTACTAAAAACATGCTAAAATGTATGTGAAAGGACCTCAATTATATATGTCAAATCACGTCGTGTCACATATCACGTTTGAATCTAAAGACTTTGTTGTTCAAATTTCATGTTTCTAATTTAGTTTTGATGCTTGCATATTGAATGTAGTTGTAACAGCTCGATTTTGGGTCTAGTCAGAATTGTAACAGCCCAATTTACGGCCTAGTCAGAATAGTGGTTGCAAGGCCACAAATCTGAAGTAGAAATATGTGTTTTATGATTTTTATGAGGCTTATGAGGTGTTTCCATGATTGTGTGAAAATTTCATGAAGAAATCTTATTAATTAGTGATCAAATTGTCCATTAGGACTAAATTGCAAAGATTAGAAAATATGAGATTCTAGAAGATTTAAGTATGAAATAGCATCATAAAAATTATTAGAGGCCATTATTTAGCAATTAGACCATTATATGTTAATATGGAAAAAAATGGACATGGGAAGGAAAAATCTGAAGAAAGAGCCTTAAGGACATTTTAGTCATTTGGTTAATTAATGAATTAAAAAGGGAAAAATAAGTCAAAATCTTGTCCATCTTCTTCTCCCATGGCCGAAATTCACTAAGGAAGACATAGCTAGGGTTTGTTCATCGTCCAAGCTTGATAGTAAGTGCATCCTGGCCCCGTTTTTAATGTTCTTTGTATTTTTTAGATCCTCGTAGCTCGATTTAGCTATTTCTAGCTATATTTTGAACTAGGGTTTATGTTCAGAAATTTACCCATGTATGACATGCATGTATTCTGATGATTTATGGAAG
Source organism: Gossypium australe (assembly GCA_005393395.2). Taxonomy (NCBI): domain Eukaryota; kingdom Viridiplantae; phylum Streptophyta; class Magnoliopsida; order Malvales; family Malvaceae; genus Gossypium; species Gossypium australe. The sequence continues at coordinate 45,167,446 of CM016618.1, read as the reverse complement.
AATATGAAATTTTGATATATGATAAACATATTTTTCTAAGAGATTTTCATGAAAAATGCATAAAAGGACCAAATTGTAAAAGTTATAGAAATGGTCATACATGAGTGAAATAGTAGAAATTGGGAGTTGTTGTAGTTGAGAATATGATTTGGCTAGCTTAAATTACAAGAACGTTGAATAAAAATCATTTTACGAGCCTATAGGCAAAAGTGTAATTATGTGAAAGTTTAGGGGTAAAATCGTAATTTTTCCAAAGTATGATTCATGAGTCAATTTAGTCAATGTGAATATTAAACAAGTGAAATTGTTATGATAGATCAAGAAACGAGAAGTCCAGACTGAAACCGACGCAAGAACAAGATTGTGGAATAAATCGAATACCTATTTTGCATTTTGAGTACCAAGGTAAGTTTGTGTGAAATTAAAGTTTCATAGTGCTTTTACTTTTAAATTTCTTGATATTATGATAATGAATATTACTACATAAAGATTTACTAATGATGCCTTGATGAGAAAAGGATGAGAATATATTAAGTTGAAGTCCCGGTTGAAGACTCGAAATAACGAGGATATCTACGTCACGACATGAGATAAGGAAGGTCCCGTATTAGACGATGTCTGGGACATCGCACCTGCACCGAATAAGGAAGGTGTCGTGTAAGACCATGATGATGAGTTTTATGAAGTGAAAGTTCATTCGATTGTTGGAATTAAATATGAAATGCATGAACGATGATTTAATGATTCTTCATAGTGTATTATTGCCATGATATATGTTGCTTGTGTTGGTATAGTTGTGTTTATGTTTCAGGGTGGCAATTGGCTTCGAAAATAGCCTTCTAATTGTCCACACGGGTAGACACACAGGCGTGTGTCTAGGCCGTATGTGACACACGGTCAGCCCATGGGTGTGTTGATAGGCAGTGTGTCCCTTGTATCCAATTGCGAGAATTCGATTCATCACACGAGCTAGAAAACGGGCGTGTGCCCTTAAGAGGTTGCTGACGTCATAAACAGAATACCCAGGGTTTTCACACACGGGTGAGGACACGGGCGTGTCTAGGCCGTGTGAGGGACACGGGCCAAGGACACGGGCGTGTGTTCAGCCGTGTGAAAACCCCTGTAGGTTCGAAATGGAAAATTGATTCCACACGGGCTAAGGACATGGGCGTATGTGACCACACAGCCTGCCCACACGGGCGTGTCCCTTTTCACAGGGGTGTGTGGCCCTGTTTTGGGAAAAATTTTCTAAGAGCGTAAAAGTTTTTGAATTAATTCCGAAACCTCCCGTATATACATTTTGGGCCTCGTCGGCCCGTAATAAAGATGTTATGTATATGAATAAAAAGTTTTAAGTTAGAACAAAATTTTATGGCCCAATGTTGTATGTTTAAAAAAGTTAAGTCCGGTAATGCCTCGTACCTGGTTCCAACATTAAACATGGGTAAGGGGTGTTGCATTTAGTGGTATCAGAGCTACGATTTAGTCGATTATTAGACTAACGTAGCATATGCATGAGTCTAGCTATACATGCCATACGTATGAGTATTTATATAATGATAGTGTGACGACTCCTAACGACTTAAATTGTGTTTTCATATAGTAAATGGATCCCGATAGAGCTGTAGCGAATGATGTAGAAGGTAACATGCCAGCCCCCGTCGAAGGGACGGTGCCAAATGAAAATGACAATAGACCTACGACTGTAAGTCAGAGAGGAGGAGAAGAGGCTTGGGAAGCCTTTCTCCACATGATGAATGCATGGTATACGAAGTTTGTTCATGCGAACCCGAATGCATAACCCCCTCCACCCCCGCCTATTCCTCAGCCTATCCCGGTAGCTCCTTAAGTGGTAGATGTGGTAAGAAGAGAAAAGCCTCATATTGATAGAATCCGAAAACAAGGGGCTGAGAAATTTTGAGCTAGTAAAGATGATGATCCAGAAAGAGTAGAATTTTGGCTTGAAAATACCATCAGGGTATTTGATGAGTTATCTTGCACCCCTGAAGAGTGCATGAAACGTGTAGTGTCTGTAACAGTCCGGATTTGACCCTAATCGGAACGGTGGTTTTGGGATCACAAATCCGAGTCCGAGATATAATTAAATATTATATTTTGTGTTTATTATGTGTGAATTAATGTGTGTGAAAGTTTCGTGGAAAAATTTTATCGTTTCAATGTTTAATTTGACAAAAAGGACTTAATCGCGTAAAGCGTAAAAGTTGCAAACTTTAGTAAAAAGTGCTTAGTTGTTAAAGTAGACATATGCCATATAAGAGATAGTGGAGGGTTGATGGACGGTTTTAGACATAATATATATGTTAGTTTTATTTTATTATAAAGGTTAGATTAGTAAATTGATAAATAATAATATATGTCATAATCAAAACCATTATCATCTTCACTTCTCTCATGGCCGAATGAAGATAAAGAAAAAGGGCTAAGGAAGCTTTGAATTTCGGCACTTATTTGGCTAATTTAAGGTATGTAACTAGCTCGGTTCTTGTAAATTTTTACATTTTTGAGATCGTTGCTTCAAACCGTAGCTGACCCATGTTAAAATTTTCAAATCTAAGCATGCTTGATGTTCGGCCATTGTCATGTTCATGTGATTTTTTATGCTTGATGATTTTAAATTAAAGATATGTTAAAGATTAGTATATTTTGTATTGGAAATTTTGGTGAAATTGAGTAATTAGGGCTAATTTGTAAAAATAAAATTTTAGAGGGGCTTATTTGCAAAATAAATGAAAGATATGGACTTTTAAGGTCCTTGTGAACATTCGGCTCTTGAGTGTTGTAATGGAATTTTGGGTATTTTGTGTTTTGAGCAAATAGGACTAAATTGTAAAAATGTGAAATAGTAGGGGTAAAATGGTAATTTACCTATTTATATGCTTAGGGACTAAATTGAGATGAAATGTACTTGAATGAGCTGAATTTTAATGTGTTTAGATCAAGAACAAAGAAAAACAGATTTGGATCGGGGAAAGACGAAGGTTATCGAATAGCCGGTTTACGCGGTCCGTCGACAATCGAGGTAAGTCCTTAAGTGAATATTTGTTAAAGAATTAATTATGAATCTAATGAAGGATGAAATTCAAATTTTCTTAGCATGAATTCATGAAATAGCCGAATGTAAGAGTATTAAATTGGATCAATTATAGTTTTATTTAAATGTGATTTGAATAAATGTATTGGGTTTGATGTATAAATGTGATATGTGATATATGAGTTGTTGTGAAGTTAACATTATGAAATGTGAATTGAAAGATTAATCATATTGATATTCGGGCTTCGAGCCTAGCAGGCCTTGTGCCGGTGATCTGTATTGGGCTTTACGCCTAGCAGGCTTCGTGCTGGTGATATATTTCATGCTTATTGCCTAGCAGGCTTAATGTCGGTGTTTTGACTTCGGACTTTAAGTTCAGCAGGCTTAGTGTTGGTGTGTGAGATACGAGGTAATATTAGCAGGTTCTAACTAGTGAGTTGTTATTTTAAGATTTAATTATGTGCTAATGAATTTATGAAATGAATTAAGTATGTTTAAAAGTGTGGTGGTGAATCTGTTAATTCAGCTACAAGGTATGTGTTACTCATACTCAAGTGTTATACGAATATACATGTATATATAATGTATATATATATATATGTATGTATGTGATGATATTGAGTAAATGAAATGATAAAAAAGATTTGGTTAGATGAATGCATAAGTAGTCGAAGGTATTTGTAAAGGTATATGGATGTGAACAAGTTGGTGTTTTATATGTGAATATTATTATACATATTCGGCTATAATGTATATATATATATATATATATATATAGTTAAGTTATGCTTATTCAATGTCATGAGTTAGTTGTTTAAAAATGCTTAATTAATTGTATGTGAATATGTTTTTGCTTAGGACTTACTAAGCTCGTGAGCTTACCTTGTGTGTGCACATTGTCTGTTTTATAGATTTCGTTCAAGCTACGGGCTCCAAGGATCGTCAGAGGAATTCAACCACACTATCAATCCCTTTTTGGTACTTATATATACTTGGTTTTTGAATCAAAGGCATGTCTAGGTTAGACTAAGTAGTAAAACCGATAAGTTTTGGCTTGTATATTGGTATAGTCTAGCCTTGCGAAAAAGGCTTATTTCCTTTGGTTAACTTTAGTTTATATGCTCAATGACATAATGGTTGGATTTTGAAAGTTAAGCTTAGTTATATGTGTGAGTGGTTGAATGCTTAATGTGCTTGGTTCTTGGCAAATTTATCCCTGGCCTGTTCATGCATATCTAGGTTGATGTATGTTATATAGAAGGTATGTTTGCGGCTAAGATGATTATATGTGCTTTGGGTTTAATATGTACAGAATGTATAACGTTCATGTTTGGGTTGGAGATTTTGTTTTATTAGTAATATAGCCATTCGAATATGGCTTTTATCTTGTGCTAGTTTGAGGTTGAGACATATGAATTGTAATGATCGAATGTTGTATATGTTTATGTTATTATGATGCAAGAATTATATGGATGTTTATAAACGGTCATAGTTAAGTTAGGTATGGAAGACAAGTGGGTATTAGATAGGTATCAATTGAAAATTATGTATATGTTCTTGTATATTCAGCTAGGCTATTAATTGTGTTTTTGTGATAATGTAATGAACTTATGTATCTTGACCATAGAGTATAAAATTTTGATCATAGAGATTGTTTTCATTAGTAATTAAAATGAATTGACTTTTGAAATGGGATTACTTTATTAATCAGTTACAAATGGTTTACTTGTTTATAAACTTCACATATTAAGATCAACTTGCCGAATGTGGTATATGAAATTGGTATTGTTGTGTGACATTGCCGTAATGTACATTTCAGGGTCATTTTGTGTTCGTTGGTGTTTATATTGTATATGAATTGAATTATTTTGATAAAGATGTTTAGCTAAGATTTAATCGATTGAACAGAAGTTATGTCTTATTCGGTAATGCCTGTGACCCTAATCTGGCGACGGATACGAGTTAGGGGTGTTACATTTGATTGGTATCAGAGCTTACGGTTTAGTCGATTCTAGGACTACCGTAGCGCGTCTGAGTGTAGCTATACATGCCTTTGTTATATATTTGATAGTGTTGTGACTTCTGACATTTCAAACTGTGTTTTATATAGTAAATGGATCCTGATCCCGACAGAGCCGTAGCGGATGATGTAGAGAGTGTAGCGCCTGACCGTGCACGCGGATCAGCTCCGATAGACTCTCGACCAGTTTCGGGTAGCCACGAGGGGGAGGCTAAACAAGCCTTCTACCAGATGATGAACGAGTGGTTTACCCAGTGTATTCAGACTAACCCGGCTATACACCAACCTCCACCCCCGAATAATCCAACTCTGGTACCTTCAGCACCTCCGATGATAGATCCGATGAGATCTAGTAGGCCTCCTATTGATAAAATTAGAAAATATGGGGCCGAAGAATTCAAAGCTAATGATGATGACGATGCAGAGCGGGCTGAGATGTGGCTTGATAACACTATTCGGGTACTTGATGAACTATCTTGTACTCCAGATGAATGCCTGAAATGTGCTATATCTCTATTACGGGACACTGCATATCACTGGTGGAATACACTAGTATCAGTGGTTCCAAAAGAAAAAGTGACGTGGGATTTCTTTCAGACCGAGTTCCGTAAGAAATATATTAGCCAGAGGTTCGTCGATCAAAAAAGGAAAGAATTTTTGGAGCTAAAACTGGGCTGCATGACTGTGACTGAATGTGAGCGGAAATTTGTTAGATTGAGCCGGTATGCCTGAGAGTGCGTATCTACTGAAGCCATTATGTGTAAAAGATTTGAAGGCGGCCTAAATGAAGACATAAAGTTGCTGGTTGGCATTCTTGAAATTAAAGAGTTCGTAGTAATTAAAATGAATTGACTTTTGAAATGGGATTACTTTATTAATCAGTTACAAATGGTTTACTTGTTTATAAACTTCACATATTAAGATCAACTTGCCGAATGTGGTATATGAAATTGGTATTGTTGTGTGACATTATCGTAATGTACATTTTAGGGTCATTTTGTGTTCGTTGGTGATTATATTGTATATAAATTGAATTATTTTGATAAAGATGTTTAGCTAAGATTTAATCGATTGAACAGAAGTTATGTCTTATCCGGTAATGCCCGTGACCCTAATCTGGCGATGGATACGGGTTAGGGGTGTTACAGTGTCTCTTCTGAGAGATTCCGCTTATTAGTTGTGGAATTCCCTTGTGTCAGTGGTACCAAAGGAAAGGATCACATGAGAGTTTTTCCAAGAAGAATTCCAAAAGAAGTACATAAGCCAAAGATTTATTGATTAGAAAAGAAAGGAATTCCTTGAACCGAAACAAGGTAGAATGACAATAACTGAATATGAGCGTGAATTTGTAAGGCTCGGCAAGTACGCTCGGGAGTGTGTGTCCTCTGAAGCCATCATGTGTAAGAGGTTTGAGGACGGATTAAATGAAGATATCCGATTGTTTGTTGGTGTCCTAGAATTGAAGAAATTTATCGTGCTAGTGGTCAGGGCTTGTAAAGCCGAGGAGTTGGTTAAAGAGGGAAGAAAAGCTGAGATGGAGTCTCATGACTCAAGAAATAGACAAATGAACAAGTCGTTTCAATCTTCACCCAAGAAGTCAAGAGACTTCCCTAACTGATCAGCTACTTCAGCCAGGTTTTCAAACAGAAGTAAGAGTAAACAGTACTCGGGGATTAAAGCTCAGACTACCTCAGTTGCTAGTGTTGGGAACACTCGATCTAATAGACTGGAATGTCCACAGTGTGGTAGACGTCACCCTGGTGAGTGCCGAGCACATGAAAGAGCTTGTTCTAAATGTGGTTCCCAAGATCATTTTATTAGAGAATGCCCTGAGATGGTTGAAAAAGAGAAAATTCAAAGTGCAAGATCGGGAAGCACTAATAGAGGGAGACAACAAAGAAACTCGGGAAGTGGAACGAGTAGTAAGAGTACACCTAGAGAGCAGGCTGCAAGATCTGAGGGTAGAGCACCTACAAGGACTTATGCCATCCGCGCTTGTGAAAAGACATCATCTCCTAATGTAATTACGGGTACATTTTCTCTCCATGATACCAATGTTGTTGCTTTAATTGATCCGGGATCTACCCATTCGTATATTTGTATAAAATTAGTATCTAGTATGAGCATGCCAGTAGAGTCTACAGAATTTGTGATAAAAGTGTCCAGTCCCTTAGGCAAAAGTGTACTAGTTGATAAGGTATGCAAAGATTTCCCATTGATGATTAGGGATCATTATTTTAAGGAAAATCTCGTGCTATTTCCATTTGATGAATTCGATATAATTCTTGGTATGGACTGGTTAACCGCTCATGATATGACAGTAAATTGTGGAAATCAATACATTAAATTGAGATGTGAAAACGGGGACACTCTTTGTGTTGAATCAGATGAACAATACAGGCCGCCTGTAGTGATCTCTCATATGTCTGCCCAGCAATATGTAAGAAAGGGATACGAAGCATATCTTGCCTTTGTGATGAATCCCAAAGACACTGAGTTAAGAATTGAATCAGTACTGATAGTATGTGAGTATCTAGACATATTCCCAGAAGAATTGCTAGGGTTGCCTCCGGTTAGAAAGGTTGAATTTGGCATTGAGTTAGCTCCTGGTACTACACCTATATCAATTGCTCCATATAGAATGGCTCCAATCGAGTTGAAATAATTGAGGGCACAGTTGCAAGAGTTGACGAACAAAGGCTTTGCAAGACCAAGTTATTCTCTGTGGGGTGCTCCGGTATTATTTTTGAAAAAGAAAGATGGTTCCATGAGATTATGTATAGATTACTGGCAGCTTAATAAGGTTACCGTGAAGAACAAGTGCCCATTGCCAAGGATTGATGATTTGTTTGATCAATTGAAGGGAACCACTGTGTTCTCCAAGATAGACTTGAGGTCCAGTTATTACCAATTAAGGGTCAAAGATTCAGATGTGCTGAAAACTGCATTTCGAACAAGGTATGGGCACTATGAATTTTTAGTCATGCCTTTTGGCTTAACAAATGCCCCTGCGGTGTTTATGGATTTAATGAATCGTATATTTCAGCCATACTTGGATAAGTTTGTTGTGGTTTTCATTGATGACATATTGATATATTCTCGTGATGAGCATGACATGCCAAGCACTTGAGGACGGTTTTGCAAATTTTACGAGATAACTAGTTGTATGCCAAGTTTAGCATAAGTGAATTTTGGCTTAAAGAGGTTGGGTTTTTGGGGCACATTGTCTTGGGAGATGGAATTCGAGTCGACCCAAGTAAGATTTCAGCTATTGTTGATTAGAAACCACCGAAAAACGTATCCGAGGTTAGAAGTTTTTTGGGCCTAGCTGGCTATTATAGATGGTTTGTCAAGGGATTCTCCATGATAGCTACACCTATGACGAGGTTGTTACAAAAGGACGTAAAGTTTGAATGGACAGAAAAGTGCCAACAGAGTTTCGAGAAACTAAAAGCATTGTTGACTGAGGCTCCAATTCTAGTGCAACCTGAACTGGGAAAAGAATTTGTGATTACAGCGATGCATCCTTGAACTGATTGGGTTGTGTGCTTATTCAAGAAGGCAAGGTGATAGCATATGCCTCCAAACAGTTAAAGCCGCATGAGAAGAATTACCCGACACATGATTTAGAGTTGGCTGCCATTATTTTTGCATTGAAGATATGGAGACATCATTTTTATGGTGAAAGATGTCGGATATTCACCGATCATAAGAGCCTAAAGTACTTGATGACTCAAAAGGAATTGAACTCAAGGCAACGAAGATGGTCAGAGTTGATAAAGGACTATGAGCTAGTAATTGATTACCATCCGGGAAAGGCGAATGTAGTCACTGATGCTTTGAGTAGAAAATCCCTATTTACGTTGAGGGCTATGAATACATGGGTAACTTTGTGAGACGATGGTTATATTCTAGCTGAGTTGAAGGCTAGACTGATGTTCCTTCAAGATATTTATGAGGCATAGAAAGATGACAGTGACTTGCAAGTCAAAAGAGTTCAGTGCGAGTCGGGTGTTGAGTCCGAATTTCGAATTGATTCTGATGGATGCTTGATGTTCAAAGATAGAGTTTGTGTACCAAGGAATGAAGAGCTTATTCGAAAGATTTTACATGAGGCACATAGCGGATGTCTATCCGTACATCCGGGCAGCACAAAAATGTATAATGATATGAAGAAATGGTATTGGTGGCCGAGTATGAAGAAAGATATTTCTGAGTTTGTATCGAGATGTTTGATCTGTCAGCAAGTGAAAGCTGAATACCAAGTACCTTCGAGTTTCCTTCAACCTATTATGGTTCCCGAATGGAAATGGGACTGTGTCACTATGGACTTTGTAACGGGTTTGTTGTTGACACCGAGCAAGAAAGATGCCGTATGGGTTGTGGTAGATAGACTTACGAAGTCAGCCCATTTCATACCTGCACGTGTTGATTATTCGGTTAATAAGTTGACAGACTTGTATGTTTCTGAGATTATGAGGCTACATGGAGTACCTTTATCGATTATATCGGATAGAGATCTGAGATTCACATTCTGATTTTGGAAAAAGTTGCAAGAAGCTTTTGGCACAAAGCTAAGTTTTAGTACGGATTTTCACCCCCAAATCGACGGCAGTCGGAAAGGTTGATACAGATACTTGAGGATATGCTCCGATGCTGTGTTCTTGAGTTTCAGGGTAGCTGGGAAAAGTATCTATTGTTGGTAGAGTTTGCATACAATAACAATTTTCAGTCGAGTTTGAAAATGGAGCCTTACGAGGCTTTGTATGGGCAAAAGTGTCGGACGCATTTGTATTGGACCGAACTTAAAGAAAATCAGATTCACGGGGTCGATCTGGTTATAGAAACAGAAAAGAGAGTAAAAATAATCCGTGATTGTTTAAAAGCTACTTCTGATAGACAAAAATCCTACTCGGACTTGAAACGAAAAGAGATCGAATTTCAAGTTGGTGATAAGGTGTTCTTGAAAGTATCACCGTGGAAGAAAGTTCTTAGATTTGGCTGAAAAGGCAAATTGAGTCCGCGTTTTATCGGGCCGTATGAGATCACCGAGAGGATAGGGCCAGTGGCCTATCGATTGGCTTTGCCGTCTGAATTGGAAAAGATTCATGATGTATTCCACATGTCAATGTTATGTCGTTACCGATCAGATCCTTTGCAAGTGATTACACCGACAAAGGTTGAAATACAACCCGACATGACTTATGGCGAAGAACCGGTTAAGATTTTGGCACGAGAAGTTAAACAATTAAGAAAAAAAAAAGTATAGCTCTTGTGAAAGTATTGTGGCAAAGACATGGGGTAGAAGAGGCTACATAGGAGCCCGATGAGGCTATGAGAAACCGGTATCCAAACCTTTTCACCGGTAAGATTTTCGGGGACGAAAATCACTAAGGGGCTGTAACAGTCCGATTTAGACCCTAGTCGAAATAGTGGTTTCGAGACCACAAATCCGAGTCAAAAAAATATTTTAATATTGTTTTTTGTGTCTGCATTATATGATTAAGTACGTGTGAAATTTCTGTGATTTAATTTATTTGTTTGGGTGCTTAATTTGATAAAAGGATCAAATTGTGAAAGGTGCAAAATTGTATACCATATGTTAAAAGCACCAATGTAACACCCCTAACCCGTATCCGTCGTCGGATTAGGTTAAAGGTATTACCGAACAGATCGAAACTTTTACAGACATTACATAGTACAATTCATTAAACGCAATCAAAGTGTCCCTTTAATAGGTCAACGAGACCTTAGTCATGCTTAAAACATAGTCGGGACTAAACTGGAACACATACGGAAATACTTAGAATATTTTAAACTTTCTAAGTTTCAGGGGTTACACGCCCGTGTGGGTAGGCCGTGTGCCTCCCACGGCTGCTAGACACACCCATGTGTCTCCCCCGTGGTCGAATCTGACTTAACTCCATGGCCACGAAGCACGCCCGTGTACCTTGGCCGTGGTCAATCCTGACTTGGCTCCGCGGCCACCAAGCACGCCCTTGCACTTTGGCCGTGGTCGATCCTGACTAAGCCACATGACTACCAGGCACGTCTGTGTGCCAAGGCCGTGTACTCTTAATCAGCTACTAACTTAGTCCCACGGTCAATAGGCACGCCCGTGTGCCACAACTGTGTGGCAAAATAGGCCATTTGCAAGGCTAATATGCCACCTACATAGGGTCATACCTACAAGCAAATTACCAATACATCTCATGCACATTTGAAAACCAAGAACATATCAAAATAATCATCCCATCTCTACATTCCAATCCAATACTAATCATGCCAATTTACAAGACTAAAACTCATGAAAACACAAACATAATTCATTCATACACCCACCATAAACTTAACCATTTCAAATACTATCAAACCATACCAAAACATGCACCATTTATCATATTCATTAATGCATATTTTTAACATAAAACTAGCCAAATCACATGGCAAGTTCAACTCTCCACTTATCCAAATACTAGCTTATACATGCCATATCTTGCTATATACATTTCCAAAATGTACCAAAACAAGTTGAGTAGTGTGATGACGATCCTCGACGGTCCCCGAGCCTTCAGTAGCTTTGACGATCTATAAGACAGAGAAAACGCACACAGAGTAAGCTTTCCAAAAGCTTAATTGTTTAGCATATTTATACAATAACAATAAATAGTTCTCTTAGCATATACATTTCACATAGAGTTTGGCTCAATTGTTTAGCCATAATTTATCACACATGCACATAGTTCATCTAAGCATAATTTCACATATCATCTCATCATTCCATTGCACATATTCATTTTAGTAAGTTCATATAGATACTTACCTCTCATACATACCTTGAGTACTTATTAAATGTACCTGAAACAGATTTATAATCCACATAACCTTTTGTATCACAAACTTGCCCGTTGAACTGTTCGGAATCTATTAGGATGCTCAGAAAACTTGGAATAGTCGTACAATGCCAACGTCCCAGACGAGGTCTTACATGTACTCAGATATCGTTGCCACTGTCCCAGACAGGGTCTTACACGAATCAATACGATGCCAATGTCCTAGACATGGTCTTACACGTAAATCTCATATCGATGCCAATGTCCCAGACGTGGTCTTACACGAAATTTTGAATCAATGCCAACGTCCCAGACGTGGTCTTACATGATATATGAGAACAGATACCTATGTTATGACATAGCTAATCCTATCTATTCCTAGGTTCGAACGAGACTTCTCGAACATTGTCACTAAGTCGATGTTATCTCAAAATTCATGCATACAATATCTGTTAAGCATTCATTCTTAACATTAGTCATATGAACATACATAATTTAATACAAATACGTTTATTTGTATATTGACTTACCTTTGATTCGATTTAACGAAAATGGAAACGACTGCTCGGTTACTTTAGCTTTCCCGCGGTCTAAGTCCGTTTTCCTCGGTTCTTATTCTAAACATATTCAAAATTAATCCATTTATTCACTAATTCATTCAATTCAATCCAAGAACACATATTTAGGGCAATTTACAATTTAGCCCTCACATTTGCATAATTTATTAATTTAGTCCATTTTTCTCAAAACCTCAAATACACAAAATCATCACATAATCATGCTTAGCCGAATGTTTATGTATATCATACAAGCCCATATATTTCGTCAAATTCACAATTTAGCCCTTCAAGTTACTATTTTTTCAATTTAGCCCTAATTAGCTAAATTAATAAAAATTCAAGAACAAAACATGTTCATCTAACACATATCTTTCATTAACCAACTAAATCATCATAAAGCTCACTAAGTCATCCATGGCACAACTCACAAATATCATCAATTCTTCAAATTACAACATGGGCTTGATAGTAGACTAAGCAACAATCTCAAAAACATAAAAATCATCAAAATCTAAAGCCAAAACATACCTAAATTTAAGCTTGAAATGGCCGAAACCCTTAAAGCTTTTGTTCTTTCTTTTTCTTTAACACATTCGGTCAAAAGATGATAGAAAATGTCTAAATTTCATACTTTTATTTATCACAATTTCATTAATAAACAATTTCCAATTTTAACCTTATATAATAAAATTATAAATATAAATCTCCTAGGTTATTATGGACCATAACCGTCCACTACATTGTTAAAAGGGCAATTTACAACATAATGCTCATCTTTACAAAGACACATCAATTTGGCCACTCAATCAAATAAAAGGCCACACATTTAACTTTTACACGATTTAGTCCTTTGCTCAAATTAAACACACAGACAGACAAATTAACTTACGAAACTTTAACACATGCTTAATCATATATCATAAACACAAAATATAATATTAAAATATTTTACTAACTCAGATCTGTAGTCCCGAAACCACTGTTCCGACTAGGGTATAAGCCGGATTGTTACAATTCTCCCCCTTAGGGATTTTCCCCGAAAATCTTACCATTAAACAGATTCAAATATTGCTGTCTCATTGAATCTTCAGGTTCCCACGTAGCCTCTTCTATTCCATGTCGATTCCATAGTACTTTCACTAACGGAATTTTCTTGTTTCTCAACTCTTTCACTTCACGAGCTAAGATACGGATCAGTTCCTCTTCATAAGTCATATCAGATCAGATTTCAATTTCAGACGGAGGAATCACATGAGAGGGATCGGATCTGTATCGTCTAAGCATTGACACGTGAAATACATTATGAATCTTTGCTAGCTCAGGTGGCAACAACAATCTATACGCAACTGGCCCAACTTGCTCAATGATTTTATACGGTCCGATGAATCTCGGACTCAACTTGCTTTTACGTCCGAATCGGAGTACTCTCTTCCACGGAGACACCTTCAGAAAGACTTTGTCACTGAACACAAATTCAATATCTTTTCTTTTCAAGCCTGCATAAGACTTCTGTCGATCAGATGCTGCTTTCAAGCTATCTCAGATTACTTTTACTTTCTGTTCAGTGTCTTTTGTCAAATTGATCTCGTGTATCTTGTTTTCACTGAGCTCAGTCCAATATAGAGGTGTCCGACATTTACGTTCGTACAGAGCTTCATAAGGTGCCATTTTGATACTCGACTGAAAACTATTATTATATGCAAATTAAATTAATGGCAAATATTGTCCCCACGTACCGTTAAATTCGAGAATGCATATCTCAACATGTCTTCGAGAATCTGAATAATCCGCTTGGATTGACCATTAGTTTGCGGATAAGAAGCTGTACTGAAATGCAATTTCGTGCCTAAAGCTTCTTGTAGTTTCTTCCAGAATCATGATGTAAACCTCAGATCTCTGTCTGACACAATAGATAATGGCACTTCATGCAATCTCACAATCTCAGAAATATAAAGCTCAGCTAATCTATCAAGTGGGAAATCAGATTTTACCGGAATGAAATGAGCGGATTTCGTCAATCGATCAACAACGACCCAAATCATATCTTTCTTTCTCGGAGTCTGAGGCAAAGTAAAAACAAAATCCATTGTCACTCTATCCCATTTCCATTTGGGAATCAGAATCAATTGTAGCAAACCAGTCAGAACTTGATGTTCTGCTTTCACTTGTTGACAGGCTAAACATTTCGAAACAAAGTCAGAAATGTCTCGTTTCATACTAGACCACCAATAATGTTGCTTCAGATCATGATACATCTTTGTAATTCCCAGATGAACAGATAGATGACTGTTATGTGCTTCACTCAAAATTAACTAAATCAACTCCGAATTTCTCAGAACACAGATACGGTCTCGAAATCTCAAGCAATCATCAATAACTTGAAATTTAGATTCAGAATTCAGATCACACTGAGCTCGTTTTGCTAATAATTCATTATCCACTTTTTGAGCATCACATATTTGTTGTAAGAACAACGATTTTGCTTTTAATTCAGCTATCATTGAACTATCATCACATAGATCTAATTGAGCATTTAAAGCACGCAATGCAAACAATGATTTTCGACTCAATGCATCGGCAACTACATTAGCTTTACCCAGATGATAATCTATTCCAAGTTCGTAGTCTTTCAACAACTCAAGCCATCTTCTCTGACGCAAATTCAGATCTTTCCGAGTCATCAGATATTTCAAACTTTTATGATCTGAAAACACGTGACATTTCTCGCCAAACAGATAATGTCACCAAATCTTTAATGCAAACACAATCGCAGCTAACTCGAGATCGTGTGTCAGATAGTTCTTCTCATGAGGCTTTAACTGTCTTGAGGCATAAGCTATTACTTTGCTTTCCTGCATCAATACACATCCCAGACCATTCAACGAAGCATCACTGAATATTACAAACTTTTTGCTCGATTCCTGTTGTACTAACATTGGAGCTTCTGTTAATAGAGTTTTCAATTGATCAAAGCTTTTTTGACATTTATCAGACCATTCAAATTTCACATCTTTTTGAAGCAATTTGGTTAATGGATTAGGTATCACTGAAAATCCTTTTACAAATCGACGATAATAGCCAGCTAGTCCCAGAAAACTGCGGACTTCAGACACATTCTTCGGAGGTTTCCAATCGAGAATAGCAGAAATCTTGCTGGATCAACTCGTATTCCAGAGGCTAATACAATATGTCCCAGAAAACTGACTTCATGTAACCAGAATTCATATTTACTAAATTTTGCATACAACTGATTTTCTCGCGAAGTTTGCAACACGATTATCAGATGTTCAGCATGCTCGTTTTCATCACGTGAATACATCAAAATATCGTCTATAAACACAACAACAAATTGATCGAGGTACGGTCTGAAAGTTCTGTTCATGAGATCCATAAAAATAGCAGGAGCATTCGTTAGTCCAAAAGGCATAACTAAAAACTCATAATGCCCGTACCTCGTTCTGAAAGCTGTTTTGGAATGTCTGAGTCTTTTGCTCGTAGCTGATAGTATCCCGATCTCAGATCAATCTTAGAAAATACAGTAGCTCCTTTTAACTGATCAAACAAATCGTAAATTCTAGGCAACGTATATTTATTCATTATGGTTACTTTGTTCAACTAACGATAATCAATGCACTTTTTCACAAACAGAACAGGAGCACCCCAAGGTGAGAAACTCGGTCTAGCGAACCCTCTATCAGTCAACTCTTGCAACTGTGACTTTAACTCTTTCAACTCTATTGGTGCCATTCTATACGGAGCTATCAAAATAGGTGTTGTACAAGGCAACAAATCAATACTAAATTCAACTTCACGTATCGGAGGTAATCCCAGCAATTCTTCAGGGAACAGATTAGATTACTCACATACAACAGGCACTGATTCAAATTTCTTCTCAGACATTTTTGAGTCAATTACATAAGCAAAATAAGCTTCATAGCCCTTTTTCACATAACTTTGAGCTTTCAATACAGATATCACTGCAGGCAATCCGTTCAATTCACTAGACTCAATCCTGACTATTTCATCATTCAGACATCTCAAATCAATAGTCTTTCTTTTACAGTTCACAACAGCATCATGCAATGTCAACCAGTCCATACCCAGAATTACATCAAACTCATCAAACGGTGGTAGCATCAGATCAGCAGGGAAATAGATATCTCGAAACATTAACGGACAGTTCTTGCATACTTTGTCTACCAGGACACTTTTACCTAAGGGTTCGATACTTTTATAACAACCTCGATAAATTCTATAGGCAAAGTCTTATTGAATACTAAATTCATGCATATATAAGAATGTGTAGACCCAGGGTCTATTAATGCAATCACAGAAGTATCATAGAGTGTAAATGTACCCGTTAATACATCTGGAGATGAAGCTTTCTCATGAGCTTAGATAGCATATGCTCTGGCAGGCACTCTAGCTTCAAATCTCACAACAGTATCTCTCATAGTTCTCTGGCTACCACTACCATTTCTTACAATTTTCGGAAGTCTACCTCTCATTGGAGCATTATCAGATCTCAAATTCTGAATAGTCTCTGGCTCAACTGACTCTGGGCAATCTCCAATGAAATGATCTAATGATCCACATCTGAAGTAAGCTCGGTCATTCAATCTACAACTTCCTGGATGCCTTTTTCCATAATGCTTACACTCGGGTCTTTCAGAATGGACATTTCCAACACTTGCTATTGAAGTTGCTGGAGTTTTGGAGCACATCTGTGATCTAGCTCGATCTCTATTAGATTGTCCCACATTAGCCTTTGAACGACTATGCTCATCTCAAAATTTCTTTGCAACAGGCTGAAATGATCTACTCTGAAATCTCTTTCTCACATCTCTAGCTTCAGACTCATCTTTCTTTTTATCTTTCCCAAGTGCTTCAGCTTTGCACGCTCAATCAACAAGTACAACAAACTCTTTTATTTCTAAGATCCCGACTAACAAACGGATATCTTCATTAAGGCCATCTTCGAATCTTTTGCACATTATTGTCTTAGTAGATACACATTCACGAGCATATTGATTCAGTCTCACGAACTCTCGTTCGTATCTCGTAACAGACATTCGGCCCTGTTTTAGTTCCAGAAATTCTTTTCATTTCTGATCAATGAATCTTTCGCTGATATATTTCTTCCGAAACTCAATCTGAAAGAAGTCCCATGTGACTCGTTCTTTTGGAACAATAGAAATTAGGGTTTTCCACCACTGATAAGCTGCATCTCGGAGCAAGGATACAACACATTTTATACTTTCATCTGGAGTTAAAGATATTTCGTCGAATACCCATATAGTGTTTTCTAACCAAAATTTAGCTTTCTCAGCATCATCATCACTGGTAGCCCTGAACTCTTCAGGCCTATACTTATGGATTTTGTCATCCGGAGGTTTATTCAACAGATTTGGATACATAATCGGTGGCACAACTGTAGTCTTAGGGGGATTAATCAGAGGTGGAGTTGCGAAACAGCCAGATTATTTCTAACAAACTGAGTGAACCACTTACTCATCATTTGGAAGAAAGCTTATTTAGCTTCTCCCTCTTGACCGCTCGTAGCCGGTCTCGAATCAAAAGGCACTGTCCCTTGCGCGGGAGTAGGCGCATTACTTTCTACATCGTCAACTACGGCTCTTTTGGGATCTATTACTATATGAAAATTACATTTTATACGTCAGGATTCATCACACTATCATAGTTCAGAAATATGGCATCTATAGCTAGACTCTGACACGCTACGTTAGTCTGAGAATCGACTAAACTGTAGCTCTGATACCAATCAAATGTAACACCCCTAACCCGTATCAGTTGTCGGATTAGGGTTAAAGGTATTATCAGACAGATCGAAACTTTTACAGACATTACATAATACAATTCATTAAAAGCAATCAAAGTGTCCCTTTAATAGGTCAACGAGACCTTAGTCATGCTTAAAACATAGTCGGGACTAAACCAGGATATATACGAAAATTCTCAGAAAATTTTAAACTTTCTAAGTTTCAGGGGTTACACGCCCGTGTGGGCAGGCCGTGTGCCTCCCACGGCTGCTAGACACGCCCATGTGTCTCCCCCGTGGTCGAATCTGACTTAACTCCATGGCCACCAAGCACGCCCTTGTACCTTGGCCGTGGTCAATCCTGACATGGCTCCACGGCCACCAAGCACGCCCTTGCACTTTGGCCGTGGTCGATCCTAACTAAACCACACGGCTACCAGGCACGTCCGTGTGCCAAGGCCGTGTACTCTTAATCAGCTGCTGACTTAGTCCCACGATCAATAGGCACGCCCGTGTGCCACAACCGTGTAGCAAAATAGGCCATTTGCAAGGCCAATATGCCACCTACATAGGGTCATACCTAAAGCAAATTTCCAATACATCTCATGCACATTTGAAAGCCAAGAACATATCAAAATAATCATCCCATCTCTATATTCAAATCCAATACTAATCATGCCAAATTTATAACACTAAAACTCATGTAGACACAAACATAATTCATTCATACACCCACCATAAACTTAACCATTTCAAATACTATCAAACCATACCAAAACATGCACCATTTATCATATTCATTAATGCATATTTTTAATACAAAACTAGCCAAATCACATGGCAAGTTCAACTCTCCACTTATCCAAATACTAGCCTATACATGCCATATCTTGCTATATACATTTCCAAAATATACCAAAATATGTTGAGTAGTGTGATGACAATCCTCGACGGTCCCCGAGCCTTCAGTAGCTTTGACGATCTATAAGAAGAGAAAACGCAAATAGAGTAAGCTTTCCAAAAGCTTAGTAAGCCATATACAAATAAACTTAACTTAAAATGTACATAGCATATTTATACAATAACAATAAGTAGTTCTCTTAGCATAGACATTTCACATAGAGTTTGGCTCAATTGTTTATCCATAATTTATCTCATATGCACATAGTTCATCTAAGCATAATTTCACATATCATCTCATCATTCCATTGCACATATTCATTTTAGTAAGTTCATAAAGATACTTACCTCTCATACATACCTTGAGTACTTATTAAACATACCTGAAACAGATTTATAATCCACATTACCTTTCGTATCACAGACTTACTCGTTGAACCGTTCGAAATCTAATAGGATGCTCAGAAAACTTGGAAGAGTCATACAATGCCAACATCCCGGACGAGGTCTTACATGTACTCAGATATCATTGCCACTGTCCCAGACAGGGTCTTACACGAATCAATACTATGCCAATGTCCCAGACGTGGTCTTACACGTAAATCTCATATCGATGCCAACATCCCAGACGTGGTTTTACACGAAATTTCGAATCAATGCCAACGTCCCAGACGTGGTGTTACATGATATATCAGAACAGATACCTATGTCATGACATAGCTAATCCTATCTATTCCTAGGTTTGAACGGCACTTCTCGGACATTGTCACTAAGTCGATCTTATCTCGGAATTCATGTATACAACATTTGTTAAGCATTCATTCTTAACATTAGTCATATGAACATACATAATTCGATACAAATACATTTATTTGTATATTGACTTACCTCGGATTCGATTTAACGGAAATGGAAATGACTACTCGGTTACTTTCGCTTTCCCGCGATCTAAGTCTGTTTTCCTCGGTTCTTGATCTGAACATATTCAAAATTAATCCATTTATTCACTAATTCCTTCAATTCAATCCAAGAAAAGATATTTAGGGCAATTTACAATTTAGCCCTAACATTTGCACAATTTATCAATTTAGTTCGTTTTTCTCAAAACATCAAATACACAAAATCATCACATAATCATGCTTAGCCGAATGCTTATGTATATCATACAAGCCCATATATTTCATCAAATTCACAATTTAGTCCTTCAAGTTGCTATTTTCTCAATTTAGCCCTAATTAGCTAAATTCATCAAAAATTCAAGAACAAAACATGTTCATCTAACACATATCTTTCATTAATCAACTAAATTCATCATAAAGCTCACTAATTCATCCATGGCACAACTCACAAATATTATCAATTCTTCAAATTACAACATGGGCTTGATAGTAGACTAAGCAACTGTAATATCCAGGATTTAGGGGTTATGAAATTTTCGCTTGAATGTGTGCATTGTTTTGTTGTGTGCTTTTTGTATGAATTTTAGGGACTTTGAGAATTTTAGAATGTAAAGGATTGCCTTAGAAAATATTAGATTTTAATCTTAGAAGGGGAGCTAAGCAAATTTGGCCTTAAGAGAATTAATTGGAGGTTTTGATCATAAGTTGAGCTATTGGTAAAGTGGTGAAGGTGCATGGGTGAATGCATCCTTTAGCTAGCAATTGGGAGGAATTTTTATTTTGTTTTCTTTCCTATAGTGTCGATCAAACCTTATCCTAAATAGATGGACTATTCTTTTATTTTTGGATAGTAGACCAAAAGAAAAAGGCAAGTTAGGAGTTATGGTAAGGAATCAAGTTGATAAGGAAGGTTTAGGGGACAAGAGGCTTGAAGAGTGGGTGTTGTTTTGGAAGCTTTTCCATGGTCATTTGACCATGAACCTAGACGGCATAAGGGGCTAAGGGAGTGGTTTAATTGTGATGGAAATTATGGGGTTGATAGGGAAGAATTAAGGAGGAAAAAGGGGGATTGTTTAGTCTATTGTGTTGGCCGAATTTTGGTAAGGGATTAAGGAGGTTTAAGTTGACCAAAAAGTTGTCAATTTGTGCATCTTTTTCCTTTGTCCAATATTTCTTTCTCTTAGCCGAAATTGTCATTTGGCATTTGGCAAAAACTTTGCTTTGTTTGGCCTTTACATTTTGACCAAATTGGTACTTTTATTTCTTCTTTTCCTCTCAAGTTTACTTTCTTTTAGTACCAAAAATATTGTCACATTTGAGGACATTTACCATTCCTTTTCTTACTCTCTAGTGCCGAATTCATCTTTCACCAAAAGCATTTCTCTTATTTTCTTTTTCTTTTCATTCTCTTTCTCTCTTCACTTTCTTTTTCATAGCCGAAACTATCCTATACCTTTTCATCATTTTTCTTTCTTTTCTTTCTTTTGTTAAAGCCGAAATCATCATTCTTTTTCTTTTAAGTTGTTAAGGCCGAATTTCTTTATAGTTCAAATAAGAGTTAATCAATCATCGTGTTCGGGTAAGGCTTTTCTATCAATCGTTTCTTCTTTATTTTCTTTGGATTAATCGATTTTAGGAATCTAATTCTCTTATTTCTCCGTGGCTAAACCTTTGAAGGAAGATTTTCGGGGTTTTCTTGTAGTCAAAGTTAGGGAGAGATCGTTCGAGTTTGAATAATCCAAGGTAAGGGATAATGATATTCGGCCAAAGGCCATATCTTTTTAGTGATAACCGATTTCTCACATAGTGATATGTAGGTTCTGCCGACGTGTAGGCAAGAGTCGGAAATCCTAAAGTTCTATCGCTCTTTGTGTTTGCAAGGTGTGTAACTTTTACTAAACATCTAATTGATTAATAGCTTTATTAATATAGATGTGTTTATAAAGAAATATAAATGATTATGGCTTTGGGTACCATTCAATGGTACGGTGAATTGAGGTACGTTATTCCTTCGTACTATATATGATTTTAATATGAAACATATTCGATATTTGATTATGATTTTTGGGATAATGTACAAGGCATGATATTTGCATCGTTAATAATGCTATATGCATAATATGAAATGTGTCCGATTCCGATATGATTATGGGGTATATGGCATGATAATGAAATAATATGTTATTGCATGGGCATATGGGTAATATTGAAAGGGGAAGTGTTCCGGTGGTTTTACCACATTATCCGGTGACTTCGGTCACGATATTATGAATCCGGTGACTTCGGTCACGATATTATGAATCCGGTGACTTCGGTCACGATACTATGAATCCGGTGACTCTGTCACAATTATTTGGTGGCTATGCCACGATTATAAGGGCGATGTGCATGTTGACTGCAGCAACTGCCTTCGATGGTGTGTAGCGGATGGAGGGTCGATTTAGTAATCCCCACGGTGTGATTGGTAGGTACGGGTGGTGTGTAGCGGATGGATATCTAAGTTGGGTTCGGGATTGCGTTTCATTCTATATGTACATGTGATTTTTAATCAATTATTATTTGCTATGATCAATTGGACTTTTTAGTGTATTGTTACACATTGAGTCTATGGACTCACCCTTTTATGGGATATTATTTTAGGTGATGCACAATGATTTGGACCGGGTCAGCGAGGACTACGTGGTGGCCATTGCTCAACTCAGTAATTGGGTTTTCCTTTTTATTAAACTTATGAAGTTTTCTTATATATTTTGGGATTTTAATTTGGAATATGTTTTTGTAATAAGGCCGCCATTAACTATGTTTCTTTTACATTGTTAATTTATATTCTGCTACGATCAACTTCAATTAATTAGTTAAATATTTTCGATAATTGTATTTTAAAATAAAAATGTTTTAACACCTAAATACTTATGGATTTAAATAGTAATAATAAGACCAAAATTTTAAATCTTCTTTTGATAAATGATTTTTCTAAAAACATAGAGTTTAATGATTTTATTTTTTTTTATAAATACAAAATTTAAGTTACAAAATGATTTTTAACAAGTTCAAATTTCAAATTTATTCTCTTACTCCAAAATCACATGTTTTTGCAAAATGACAAAACGAGTTTTTATCGAGGAGCATACCAGATCCGGTCGGGGCTTGTGGGCCGGGTTTGGGGTGTTTCAGCAACAATCTCAAAAACATAAAAATCATCAAAATCTAAAGCCAAAACATACCTAAATTTAAGCTTGGAAATGGCCGAAACCCTTAAAGCTTTTGTTCTTTCTTTTTCTTTAACACATTCGACCAAAAGATGATAGAAAATGTCTAAATTTCATACTTTTATTTATCACAATTTCATTAATAAACAATTTCCAATTTTAATCTTATAAAATAAAATTATAAAAATAAATCTCCAAGGTAATTATGGACCATAACTGTCCACTACATTGTTAAAAGGGAAATTTAAAACATAATGCCTCATCTTTACAAAGATACATCAATTTGGCCACTCAATCAAATAAAAGGCCACATTTAACTTTTACGCGATTTAGTCCTTTGCTCAAATTAAACACACAGACAGACAAATTAACTTACGAAACTTTAACACATGCTTAATCATATATCATAAACACGGAATATAATATTAAAATATTTTACTGTGTAACATCCTGAATTTTTGGGCCTATGCGTTTAATGGGTGGATATGTTTAATGTGTTAATTTAAGTGTTAGGGGTCCAAATTGGGCTCAGGCTTAGGCAGAGGCCTTGGTTAAAATTATCTGTTTGGGCATTATAGGGTTTAAAAGGTAGTATCTATGTTTAAAATACCAAAGTGGGCTTGTGGCCCAATCTTAGGAGGTGACGCCACACAAGGGAGTAAGGGGCCCAAATTTAAGT
Organism: Gossypium australe; assembly: GCA_005393395.2. Lineage (NCBI taxonomy): Eukaryota > Viridiplantae > Streptophyta > Magnoliopsida > Malvales > Malvaceae > Gossypium > Gossypium australe. The sequence continues at coordinate 45,143,515 of CM016618.1, read as the reverse complement.
TTCATGGAGCCCAATTCTTTTAATTTAAGTTAGCTAAATTTTGGGCATTAGGATTAGGTGGAATGGATGGCAACAAGGCTAACATTTAGGGGTTTTAATGTTTAAAATATGTGGATAATAAGCAGATAAAGGCTATTATTTAGGAATTTATTTTATGTGGATAATAAGCATATAAAGGCTAAAATTTAGGGATTTTAATGATTAAAATATGTGGATAATATGCTGATAAAGGAGGGAGGAGTTAGAGATAATTAAATCTCTTTTAGATGATCTAGTAGATTAAGATAAAGGAGAAAAGATAGGATTTACTTGCAAGGTTAGGTAAGAGCCGAAATTTCTATAAATAGGGGGAATATTTCTTCAATTTCGGCATTTGGGTTTTTCTCTCATTCTTTTCTCTTCTTCTCTGAGTAAAAGCCGAAAACTCCTAAAGTTCCATCTTCCTCTTCATTCTCTGCAAAAGCCGAAATCTCTAAGCCAATTCCCTCATCTTCACTTTGATTCAAAAGCCGAAGCTCTTTCCATTCTTTTTCTTCCTAGCCGAAATCTTCAAGTCTCTTCCTTGTTTTCTTTTCTTCTTCTCTTTTCCTGTCAGAAACTAAAACTCTTCACTCATGTATTTTAAAAGCCAAAGACACATCAGCCTTCTCTTGTTCATACTTTTTCCGAGATTTTTCTAAAAGCTGAAATCCCTAGATCTCATCTCCTGTGATTGCCGAATTACTTCTGTGGTGCCTACTTGTGCCGAAATCTGAAGGGAACTTTAGTGGAGTCAATCGCATAGATCTCTGAGTTATAGATCGGTAGCACTCGAATTGTGTTACTTTCGAGATTTGAAGGTAAGAAGATCTATTAGTTTCAATGTGTATATTCAGGATTTACTAACCCTTGGCCGAATATAGGAGAGGCCCTATTTTCACATCTTTTCGGCTTTTTGAGCAAAGTTGTAGATCGGTCTAGCAAGGGTATCGACATTAATCAGGTGTGTAACCTTTCTCACTGTTAGACTGTTTGCTAATATATATTCATATGTATAAATCTGCTATACTCTGCTAAATGCCGAAATCCCGGCATAACAAGTGAAAACCCTTGAAGGGTAAAGGCTGATCCATAGGTTAGTGACTTCTATCCTATTTCAGTGATTATTCATGTTAAAATGATATGCTTTGTATGACGATTTCATTGTATGCTTGGGGTTAGGAAATTGATGAAAAGGGGAAGTGATCTGTTTCTGGTGGCTTTTTGCCATTTCAGCCTGGTGACTCAGTCACAAACTCTGTTTCTGGTGGCTTTTTGCCATTTCAGCCTGGTGACTCTGTCACAACTCCAGTTTATTATTTTATATTTTTATTTAATGGGTTTTAAATTTTATTGTAATAAGGCCATGAGCCACTAGACTATTATTTATGCTTTGGTTTTATGTTGGGCTTTTATTACTGGGCTTTTAAGTTCTATGTTTTAAATTAAGTTAAGACATGTATGAAATTATAGTTTTTGTTTAAAATTCACCAAGGTAATTTATAACTTTATGTTTTATATGAATTAATGAATTATTAAGTTTTCGGTATAAATGTTTAAACCTAGTAGGTGTTTTCCAAAATGCGACATGTTTTGTAAAATCCCTTAAGTGACATACCAGATCCGGTTGTAGCGTTTGGGCCGGGTTTGGGGTGTTACAAATTGATATCAGAGCCCAGTTCAAAACTCGGCTCTGGGGGGTTTTGGGCTCAAAATGTTTTCTAAAGTTGGGTTTTTGAAACATGCATATTCATAAATAACACAGGTTTGTCAGCTCGGCATGGCACCTACGTCTCCGGCCCAAGTCCGCCAGGTAAGTATTCTGAACCATTGTGTGATATATTTATGTGGGCTTAATGGGCTTTATGGGACGTAGAATAGTTAGATTAGAACTTGATGGACTCTAGGTCTAGTTGAACAACTTCTAAAATCTAATAAGACTTAATTTCACTAAACAAACCCGTGAACGAGTCGTAAGGCTTGGGTGTGGCAACGGGCATACGCATGTCTAGTATTGGATCCGGAAGAGCCTGGTATTTAAGTAGTCCTAGTGACTCACCTCCTCTTCGCTGGAATCCTACCTGGTGCGTAGTGGTTGTTCACCTTAGCCAAATTAGGGTGTGGTAATAGACATACGCATGTCTAGGAGTGGATTCAGGGAGAGCTTGGTATTTAAGCAGTCCTGGTGACTCACCTCCTCTCCACTAGAATCTTACCTGGTGCGTAGTGACTATTCACCCTAGTTACGAGAACTTATTGATGGACTAAACCTTATAATTAAAATCCGAAAGGGACCAGCCACCCTACTTGAAAAAAAAAATCCCCAAGTTTTACAAAATTTTCAAAATACTTTTGATTTGTGAAAACTTCCAAACAGTCATGAATTTATAAAAAAATACTTATGTTTTGAAAACTTACCTGAAAAATCTCATGTTTACAAAGTACCCCTGTTTAAAAAAAAAACAACAACAACAAACTACGCATGGTTTGTAAAATTACCAAATTACCCTTGTTTTGCAAAATGACCAAACCCTGATTTGTAAAATTACCAAATTACCCTTGATTTGCAAAATAACCAAATTATCCCTGATTTGTAAAATTACCAAATTACCCCTGATTTGTGAAATGACCAAAATACCCCTGATTTGTAAAATTACCAAATTACCCTTGATTTGTAAAATTACCAAATTACCCCTGATTTGTGAAATGACCAAATTACCCCTGATTTGTGAAATGACCAAAATACCCTTGATTTGTAAAATTACCGAAATACCCCCGGATTATAAAATTACCGAAATACCCCCAGATTACAGAATTACCGAAATACCCCTGGATTGCAAAAATTACCAAAATACCCTTATTTCATGAAATCAACAAGGAACTCTATTCTGAAAATTACGAAAATACCCCTGTAGGATAAATTACGAAAATACCGATAGGTAGTGAAATGACGAAAATACCCCTCCATGATGAATGTAGGTTTGTGGATGTACTTGTATGCTAATGTCTAATGACTGAATGTGTGTGCTTCTTGGAATTAGAAGGTAAACTTGAGACTGAAACTGTAGATAGGTTCGAATTCGAAAAAAAAAAAACTACCTCTAAAATTACTATTCATAAGACTGTTAGTGGTTAATCAGTGAAAGAAATTAATAATTCATAAAATTTCTAATTCAGATAATATGAGAATCAAAGATGAGCGCTAGAAGAGGAAGAAGAGGCCGCGGTCGAGGCCGTAGAAGTGTTAGGACTGATGTGCTAACTCAGCTAGTTAGGGAGGTATTGAAGGAGGTTAAAGAAATCGGTGAAACACTTCGGGTTGGGTGCGTGGACTGTAAGAAAAAAAGAGATCGTAGTTTTCTAGGGTTGCAGTCTCGTTCTGTGAAGCATGTTAAGGTACGTCCAAACTTCTGGGTTTGCAAATATTGCAGAAGGCGTCATCCGAGTGAATGTTGGAAGAAGTCAGAAATGTGTTTAAGATGAGGGCCTGAGGAGCATAAGGCTCGGGATTGATCAATCACTATTAAGTCGGGTATGCTTTATGTGGATGCTATATTTTTTGGTATAGAAACTGTATGCGTGCAATGTTTATATATTATTAAATTAGAGTGCACAGCGAAAGCGTAGTGGTGAGACTTGGGTAGTACGATTAATAGTTAGTTGGAAATTTCGAGGACGAAATTTCTTTAAGGGGGTAGAACTGTAACATCCTGAATTTTTGGGCCTATGCGTTTAATGGGTGGAAATGTTTAATGTGTTAATTTAAGTGCTAGGGGTCCAAATTGGGCTCAGGCTTAGGCAGAGGCCTTGATTGAAATTATCTGTTTGGGCATTATAGGGTTTAAAAGGTAGTATCTATGTTTAAAATACCAAAGTGGGCTTGTGGCCCAATCTTAGGAGGTGACGCCACACAAGGGAGTAAGGGGCCCAAATTTAAGTTTCATGGAGCCCAATTCTTTTAATTTAAGTTAGCTAAATTTTGGGCATTAGGATTAGGTGGAATGGATGGCAACAAGGCTAAAATTTAGGGGTTTTAATGTTTAAAATATGTGGATAATAAACAGATAAAGGCTATTATTTAGGAATTTATTTTATGTGGATAATAAGCAGATAAAGGCTAAAATTTAGGGATTTTAACGATTAAAATATGTGAATAATATACTGATAAAGGAGGGAGGAGTTAGAGATAATTAAATCTCTTTTAGATGAGCTAGTAGATTAAGATCAAGGAGAAAAGATAGGATTTATCTGCAAGGTTAGGTAAGAGCCGAAATTTCTATAAATAGGGGGAATATTTCTTCAATTTCGGCATTTGGGTTTTTCTCTCATTCTTTTCTCTTCTTCTCTGAGTAAAAGCTGAAAACTCCTAAAGTTCCATCTTCCTCTTCATTCTCTGCAAAAGCTGAAATCTCTAAGCCAATTCCCTCATCTTCACTTTGATTCAAAAGCCGAAGCTCTTTCCATTCTTTTTCTTCCTAGCCGAAATCTTCAAGTCTCCTCCTTGTTTTCTTTTCTTCTTCTCTTTTCCTGTCAGAAACTAAAACTCTTCACTCAAGTATTTTAAAAGCCAAAGACACATCAGCCTTCTCTTGTTCATACTTTTTTCGGGATTTTCCTAAAAGCCGAAATCCCTAGATCTCATCTCCTGCGATTGCCGAATTACTTCTGTGGTGCCTACTTGTGCCGAAATCTGAAGGGAACTTTAGTGGAGTCAATCGCATAGATCTTTGAGTTATAGATCGGTAGCACTCGAATCGTGTTACTTTCGAGATTTCAAGGTAAGAAGATCTATTAGTTTCAATGTGTAAATTCAGGATTTACTAACCCTTGGTCGAATATAGGAGGGGCCCTATTTTCACATCTTTTCGGCTTTTTGAGCAAAGTTGTAGATCGGTCTAGCAAGGGTGTCGACATTAATCAGGTGTGTAACCTTTCTCACTGTTAGACTGTTTGCTAATATATATTTATATGTATAAATCTGCTATACTCTGCTAAATGCCGAAATCCCGGCATAACAAGTGAAAACCCTTGAAGGGTAAAGGCTGATCAACAGGTTAGTGACTTCTGTCCTATTTCAGTGATTATTCGTGTTAAAATGATATGCTTTGTATGACGATTTCATTGTATGCTTGGGGTTGGGAAATTGATGAAAAGGGGAAGTGATCTGTTCTAGTGGCTTTTGCCATTTCAGCCTAGTGACTCTGTCACAAACTCTGTTTCTGGTGGCTTTTTGCCATTTCAGCCTGGTGACTCTGTCACAACTCTAACGATGAGCAGCACGACTGCCATCAACGGCGTGTAGCGGTGCGGGTTGATTTTCGAAATCCCCTATGGTGTGAACGGCTGGTACGGGAGGCGTGTAGCGGATGGAAACTTAGGATTTGGGTTGGGCTTGCATAATTTTTTTTTGTTATATATATATTAAACTGTTATTCTGTTCTGTGGGGCTAAGGCCCAAATCTAATGGTTCATAAAGGTTGCACACTGAGTCTCGCGACTCAATCAATTTCTTATCATTTTCAGGTAACACCTAGTGCATCGGACCGGGCTGGAGAGAAGCGCAAGGTGGTCATGCAAAAGAACTCTTGGATTTAACAAGAAGACTCCAGTTTATTATTTTATATTTTTATTTAATAGGTTTTAAATTTTATTGTAATAAGGCCATGAGCCACTAAACTATTATTTATGTTTTGGTTTTATGTTGGGCTTTTATTACTGGGCTTTTAAGTTTTATGTTTTAAATTAAGTTAAGACATGTATGAAATTGTAGTTTTTGTTTAAAATTCACCAAGGTAATTTATAACTTTATATTTTATATGAATTAATGAATTATTAAGTTTTCGGTATAAATGTTTAAACCTAGTAGTTGTTTTCCAAAATGCGACATGTTTTGTAAAATCCCTTAAGTGACATCCCAGATCCGGTTGTAGCGTTTGGGCTGGGTTTGGGGTGTTACATACTGACTCGGATTTGTGGTCCCGAAACCACTGTTCTGACTAGGGTATAAACCGGATTGTTACAACCAATATGTTATGTCTTTATAAATGTGGTGGCCTTATGTTGGAATTAAACCATTAACATGGTTAATGGACATTTATGACCTTGTGTACATATGTTTTATATGTTAATTAATAAGGGTAATATAGTAAATGGTATATCATTATGTTAAATAAAATAAAATAACATGAAAATAAAGACATAGTGCTCATCTTTAAGCCGAATAACAAAAGAAAAAGAAAGAAAAAGAGTTCTTAGGTTTCGGCTACTATCAAGCAAGATTAAGGTATAGATTTTGATCAGTTTTGGATAATTTCTATGTTTTTGTAATCGTTGTTTCGTATACTTCAAAACCCATGCTTCAATTTTGTGAATTAATGATGAATGTGAAATATGCCATTGATGATTTTACAAACTTTGTGATGTTTGAGGATGAAATATGAAAGTTATGTGATAGATTAACATAGTTTGTCTTTGAATTTTTGATGAATTTGAGTAATTTTGACTTAATTTGAGTAAATAATATTTTGAGGGACTAAATTATGAAATAAATGAAAAATATCGGTTCCTAGGGACCTATAGAGAATTCGACTAAGCATGGATATATAGAGGTTTTGTGTATTTTGTGATTTTATGAAATAATGACTAAAATGTCAAAATGTGAAAATATGAGGGCTAATTTGTAAATTACCCTAAATATGTGTTTTTTGGATTGAATTGAATGAAATAGTGAATAAATGAGTTAAATGTGAATATGTATAGATCAAGAACTGAAGAGAACAGACATAGATTGTGGGAAATCGAAAGTAATTGAGTAGCCGAGTTCGTTTCTATTTATCCGAATCCGAGGTAAGTTTATATACAAATAAATGTATTTGTATTGACTTATGTATATTCATATCAAACTACATTGTGATGAATGTGTATGAAGATGATGAATATATGAAATTTGAGAAAGTATCGATAATGTATCAGTGTTCGAGAAGCCCCGTACGAACCTAGGAATAGATAGGATTACATATGTCATGACATAGGTTTCCGATATGTGATATCATATAAGACCACGTTTGGGACATTGGCATTGATTTGTGATATCGTGTAAGACCATGTCTGGGACGTTGGCATCGATAAGAGATTTATGTGTAAGACCATTCTGGGACATTGGCATCGTATTGATTCGTGTAAGACCCTCTCTGGGACAGTGGCATCGATATCTGAGTACATGTAGGACCACATCTGGGACATTGGCATTGTACGACTATTCCGAGTACTCTGAGTATCATTTTAATTCCTAAGGGTTCATCGGGCAAATCCGAGAAATGGAAGTCTACGTGATATGTATAAATGAATCAGGTACATTTGAATTGTACACTAATCAAGTGTATGACAGGTAAGTGTGTATATGAACTTACCTAGATGAGATATGTGAATAGATTTGATGAGGTAAAATGTGATATATGTGTGAATGAGCTATGATCTAAAGAAATACAAGGTGATAAATATGTTGGTAAGCAAATGGCTAAATAAATGAGCCAAGAAGAATTATGAATGTGCAAATGAGCTAGTAGTAATCACATATTTGATATGAATAATGAATGCCTATATGTTAAGTTTATTTGTATATGGCTTACTAAGCTTTTAGAAAGCTTACTGTGTGTGTGTTTACTCTGTTTTAAAGGTCATCAAAGCTACGAAAGGCTCGGGAATAGTCGAGGATCATCACCACACTATCAAACTCTACTTTGGTACTTTTGAATGTGAATATAGTTAAATATGGCATGTATAGGCTAGTTGTTTTGGAGTATGTTTGAGATAAGTACATAGCCATGTGATATGGCTAGATATATGTGTGTTATGATTGAGTAATCTTGTTATATGATGCCTTGTTTGGTGAGGTTTGATGGCTATTGAAATGGTCATGTTAATGGTAAGTTACTTGATGCCAAGTTAGCATATTATTAATGGTAAGTTTGTGAATGGATCATGTTTGGAAATTCTTGTGAATAGGTTGAGCTAAATGTTTCTTAAAATGGTATGCTTGAGATGCCTTTGAATTCTTGGAAAATGTTGGTTATTTTGGCATGAATTGAATTGGTATGTTGCTTGTAGGGATAACCCAATGTGTGGGTGGCATTTTGGCCTTGAAAATGGCCTATAATTGACACTCGACCGTGTCCTTCGTGGTTACATTTCAAAACAAGTCAAACTCGACCATGGGCAAGACACAGGAGCTTGTGACTAGTCGTGTGGTGCAAGTCAGTAGTGACCACGGGTGAGGCACATGGGTCTGTCCACGGCTGTGTGGATAAGTCAATATGTATGCCCTGTTTTGACACGACTTAGACACACAGGCATGTTTGAGGCCGTGTGAGGCATACGGCTTGCCCACACGAGCGTGTGACCTCTGTAACTTTGAATTTTTTTAAAATTACTGAGAATTTTTGTATGTGTTCGGTTTAGTCCCGGCCCTATTCTAAAGCATGTTTAAGGTCTCGAAGACCTATTTAAGGGACACTTTGATGTGATTTGTCGAATTGTGTTGAAATGTTCGTAAAAGTTTTCGATTGTCTGGTAATGTCTCTTAACCCTAGACCAGTGACGGTTATGGCTTAGGGGTGTTACATTTGGTTGGTATCAGAGCTATGGTTTAGTCGATTCTCAGACTAATGTAGTGTGTGAGAGTCTAGCTGTACATGTCATATATATGAAATGTGATAGTGTGATGAATCCTGATCTATAAAAAAGTGTTTTCGTATAGTAATGGACCCTGACAGAGTCGTAGCTGATGATGTTGAAAGTAACGCACCTGCTCCCGCTCATAGGACGGTGCCATCTGATTCGAGACCAGCTACTAGCGGTCAAGAGGGAGAGGCTAAACAAGATTTCTTCCAAATGATGAATGAGTGGTTCACTCAGTGTGTAAGAAATAATCCGGCTGTTTCACAACTTTCGCCCCTGCCTAATCCTCCTCAGACTTCAGTTGTGCCTCCGGTTATGAATTTGAATCTGTTGAATAAACTTCCGGTCAACAAAATCCGTAAATATGGGGCTGAAGAGTTCAGGGCCACTAGCGATGATGATGCCGAGAAAGCTGAATTTTGGCTTGAGAACACGATTTGGGTATTTGATGAAATGACATTGACTCTTGATGAATGTGTGAAATGTGCTGTTTCTTTACTATGAGATGCAACTTATCAATGGTAGAAGACTTTGATTTCTGTTGTTCCAAAGGAACGGGTTACTTGGGATTTCGTTCAGTTTGAGTTCCGAAAGAAATACACCAGTCAGAGATTTATTGACCAGAAACAAAAAGAATTCCTAGAATTGACACAAGGTCGTATGACAGTTACTGAGTATGAACAAGAGTTCGTGAGACTAAGTCAATATGCTCGAGAATGTGTTTCAATTGAAGAAATAATGTCTAAAATTTTTGAAGATGGCCTTAATAAAGATATCCATTTGTTAGTTGGGATTTTGGAAATAAAAGAGTTTGTTGTGCTTGTTGATCGAGCGTGTAAAGCTGAAGCACTCGGGAAAGATAAAAGAAAAGATGAGTCTGAAGTTAGAGATGCGAGAAAGAGATTTTCGAGCAAATCATTTCAGTCTACTTCAAAGAAATTCATGGATGAGCAAAGCCATTCCAGAACTAATATGGGACATTCGAATCCAAGAGATCGAGCTAGATCACAGTCGAATTCTAAAGCTCTAGCTATATCAATAGCTAGTGTGGAAAATGTAAGCACTGTGGTAAAAGACATCCAGGTAGTTGTAGATTGAACGATCGAGCTTGTTTCAGATGTGGATTGTTACACCATTTCATCTGGAACTGCCTAGAGTCTGTTGAGCAAGAGATTGTTCAGAATCCGAGATCTGATAATGTTTCAATGAGAGGTAGATCTTCTCGAAATGTAAGAAATGTCAGTGGTAGTCAGAGAATTATGAAAGACTCAGTTGCGAGATCTGAAGCTAGAGCGCCTGCTAGAGCATATGCCATCCAATCTCACGAGTAAGCTTCATCTCCAGATATTATAACGGGTACATTTACTCTTTATGATACTTCTGTGATTGCATTGATAGACCCTGGATCTACACATTCTTATGTATGCATGAACTTAGTATCCAGTAAGACTTTGCCTGTAGAGTCTACTGAATTTGTTATTAGAGTATCAAACCCCTTAGGTAAAAGTGTCCTGGTTGATAAAGTATGCAAGAACTGTCCGTTGATGTTTCGAGATGTTTGTTTTCTGGCTGATCTGATGTTATTATTATTTGATAAGTTTGATATAATTTTGGGTCTGGACTGGTTAACATTACATGATGCTGTTGTGAATTGCAAGAGAAAGACCATTGATTTGAGATGTCAGAATGATGAAATAGTTCGGGTTGAGTCTAATGATTTGACTGGGTTACCTGCTATGATATCTGTGCTGAAAGCTCAGAATTATTTGAGAAAGGGTTATGAAGCTTATTTTGCTTATGTGATTGACTCGAAAGTAACTGAAAGGAAAGTTGAATCAATGCTAGTTGTTTGTGAGTTCTCTGATGTGTTTCCTGAAGAATTACCGGGATTACCTCCAATACGTGAAGTTGAATTTGGTATTGATCTATTACCGGGAATGACTCTTATTTTGATAGCTCCGTATAGAATGGCACCGATAGAGTTAAAATAGTTAATGTCACAGTTGCAAGAACTGATCGATAGAGGATTCGCAAGACCGAGTTTCTCACCTTGGGTGCTCCTGCTCTGTTTGTGAAAAAGAAACATGGCACGAAGAGAATGTGCATTGATTATCGTCAGTTGAACAAGGTGACTACAAATAATAAATATCCTCTGCCCAGAATCGACGATTTGTTTGATTAGCTAAAAAGAGCTACTATGTTTTCAAAGATAGATTTGAGATCGGGATACTACCAGTTGCGAGTAAAAGATTCAGACATTTCGAAAACTGCTTTCAGAATGAGGTATGGGCATTATGAGCTTTTAGTTATGCCTTTTGGATTAACCAATGCTCTTGTTGTTTTTATGGATTTGATGAACAGAATTTTTAGACGATATTTAGATCGATTTGTTGTTGTATTCATTGACGACATTTTGATTTATTTGCGTGATGAACCTGAACATGCCGAGCATCTGAGAATTGTGTTACAAACTCTGTGAGATAAACAATTGTATGTAAAATTCAGTAAATGTGAATTCTGGTTGCATGAAGTTGGTTTTCTGGGACATATTGTATCAGCCTCTGGAATACGAGATGATCTGAGCAAGATTTCTGCTATTCTGAATGGAAACCTCCGAAGAATGTGACTGAAGTTCGCAGTTTTCTGGGACCCGCTGGTTATTATCGACGGTTTGTAAAAGCCTTTTTGATGATAGCTACTCCGTTGACTAGATTACTTCAGAAAGTTGTGAGATTTGAATGGTCTGATAAATGTCAGAAAAGCTTTGATCGGTTGAAAACTTTGTTGACTGAAGCTCCAGTTTTAGTACAACCGGAATCGGGTAAAGAATTCGTTATATATAGTGAGGCTTCATTAAATGGTATGGGATGTGTTTTGATGCAGGAAGAAAAAGTTATAGCTTACGCCTCGAGGCAATTGAATTCATATGAAAAGAACTATCTGACACATGATCTTGACCTAGCTGCGATTGTATTTGCATTAAAGATTTGGTGCCATTATCTTTTCAGTGAAAAATGTCATGTATTTTTGGATCATAAAAGTCTGAAATATTTGATGACCCCGAAAGATTTCAATCTGCGACAGAGAAGATGGTTAGACCTATTGAAAGACTACGAGCTTGTGATAGATTATCATCCGGGTAAGGCAATTGTTGTTGCTGATGCTTTGAGTCAGAAATCATTGTTTGCATTACATGCTATGAATGCTCATTTAGATCTGTCTGATGAAGAGTTTGATATAATCTTGTTAAATGATGCCTTGTTTGGTGAGGTTTGATGGCTATTGAAATGGTCATGTTAATGGTAAGTTACTTGATGCCAAGTTAGTATATTATTAATGGTAAGTTTGTGAATGGGTCATGTTTGGAAATGCTTGTGAATAAGTTGAGCTAAATGTTGCTTAAAATGGTATGCTTGAGATGCCTTTGAATGCTTGGAAAAATTTGGTTATTTTGGCATGAATTGAATTGGTATGTTGCTTGTAGGGATAACCCAATGTGTGGGTGGCATTTTGGCCTTGAAAATGGCCTATAATTGCCACTTGACCGTGTACTTCGTGGTTGCATTTCAAAACAAGTCAGACTCGACCATGGGCAAGACACACGGGCGTGTGACTGGTCGTGTGGTGCAAGTTAGTAGCGACCACGGGTGAGTCACACGGGCGTGTCCATGGCCGTGTGGACAAGTCAGTATGTATGCCCTGTTTTGACACGGCTTAGACACACGGGTGTGTGACCTCTGTAACTTTGAATTTTTTTTTAAATTTTTAAAAATTTCCGTATGTGTTCGGTTTAGTCTTGGCCCTATTCTAAAGCATGTTTAAGGCCTCGAAGACATATTTAAGGACAATTCGATGTGATTTGTCGAATTATGTTTTGAAATTCCGTAAAAGTTTTTGATTGTCCTGTAATGCCTCCTAACCCTAGACCGATGACAGTTACGGGTTAGGGGTGTTACAGGTGGAGAATTGTAACAACCCGATTTAAGGCCTAGTCGGAATAGTGTTTGTAAGACCATAAATTTGAAGTAGAAATATGTGTTTTATGATTTTTATGAGGCTTATGAGGTGTTTGCATGATTGTGTGAAAATTTCATAAAGAAATTTTATTAATTAGTGATCGAATTGTCCATTAGGACTAAATTGCAAAGATTAGAAAATATGAGATACTAGAAGATTTAAGTATGAAATAGCATCATAAAAATTATTAGAGGTCCTTATTTAGCAATTATACCATTATATGTTAAGATGGACAAAAATGGACATGGGAAGGAAAAATCTCAAGAAAGAGCCGTAAGGGCATTTTAGTCATTTAGTTAATTAATGATTTAAAAAGGGAAAAACAAGTCAAAATCTTGTCCATCTTCTTCTCCCATGGTCGAAATTCACTAAGGAAGACATAGCTAGGTTTGTTTATCTTCCAAGCTTAATAGTAAGTGCGTCCTAGCCCCGTTTTTAATGTTCTTCATATTTTTGAGATCCTCGTAGCTCGATTTAGCTATTTCGAGCTATATTTTGAACTAGGGTTTATGTTCAAAAATTTACGCATGTATGACATGCAAGTATTTTGATGATTTATGGAAGAATATGAAAGTTTGATGTATGATAAACATCATTTTCTAAGAGATTTTCGTGAAAAATGCATAAAATGACCAAATTGTAAAAGTTATAGAAATGGTCATACATGAGTGAAATAGTGGAAATTGGGAGTTTTTGCAGTTGAGAATATGATTCGGCTACGCTTAAATTACAAGAAAGTTGAATAAAAATCATTTTACGAGCCTAAGGGCAAAAGTGTAATTATGTGAGTTTAGGGGTAAAACTGTAATTTTGCCAAAGTATGATTCATGACTCAATTTAGTCAATATGAGTATTAAACAAGTGAAATTTTTATGATAGATCAAGAAACGAGAAGCTTGGACCGAAATCGAGGCAAGAACAATATTGTGGACTAAATCGAATACCTATTCACATTTTGAGTACCGAGGTAAGTTTGTGTGAAATTAAAGTTTCATAGTGCTTTTACATTTTAAATTGCTTGATATTATGATGATGAATATTACTACATAAAGATTTACTAATGATGCCTCGATGAGAAAAGGATGAGAATATATTAAGTTGAAGTCCCGATTGAAGACTCTGAATAACAAGGATACCTATGTCACAACATGAGATAAGGAAGGTCCCGTATAAGACCATGTATGGGACATGGCATCGGCACTGAATGTAGGTCTTGTATAAGACCATGTTTGGGACATGGCATTGGCACCAAATAAGGAAGGTTCCGTGTAAGACCATGTTGGGACATGGCTTCGGCACCAAAGAAAGATCTCGTGTAAAACCATGTCTGGGACATGGCTTCGGCACTAAAGAAAGATCTCGTGTAAGACCATGTTTGGGACATGGCATCGACATCTATGTACGATCTCGTAAGACCACGTCTGGGACATGGCATTGACATCGAGTTAAGAGATGCCGTGTAAGACCATATCTGGGATATGGCATCGACATCAAGCGGTGATCCCATGTAAGACCATATTTGGGATATGGCATTGGCATCGTGATACATGTATGACGAGATTGAGTATCCTCCAATATTCGAGTAGTTCAACGGGCAAAAGAGCTAAGTATGTAAAGATGAAAAAGAGCTAAGAATGTAAGGATGATAAAGAGCTAAGTTATATAAGGATGATAATGACTAAAGTTTATGTTCAAGTTAGCATAAGTGCTAAATTATGTGATGAAGTGATACAGGAACCGTGAGTAAAATATAAGTTATGAAACCATAATGTGATATGCGATGGGTAAGAGTAAGTATGAGTAAGTATGCCTAAGCACTTGAGAACTTGTGTTGTTATTGTTCTATGGGATGAATGGATTTTACCATGAGTACTTATGTTGCTATATTAATTGATGCAAACTTACTAAGCTATATGGTTACCCCTCTCTTATCCTTTTTCCCTTGTAGTATTGCCAAGCTAGCTCGGGGATCGTAGAACGTCGGAGCTCGGATTACACTATCAATCATTCTTTTGGTATAGTGAAGTTGATTTATTTTAAGTATGGCATGTATAGGAGCTTGGTCATTTTGTGATATGTCATATTTGAAAGCCAAAGTGTTGGCTACTAATGTTGTACAGTCATTTTGTAAATGGCCATTAGGAATTTGGCCAATATTTATCAAGTTTCATGTTTTAATGATAATGAGTTTTATGAAGTGAAAGTTCATGCGATTGTTGGAATTAAATATGAAATGCATGAACGATGATTTAATGATTCTTCATAATGTATTATTGCCATGATATATGTTGCTTGTGTTGGTATAGTTGTGTTTATGTTTCAGGGTGGCAATTGGCTTGGAAAATAGCCTTCTAATTGTCCACACGGGTAGACACACGGGCGTGTGTCTAGGCCGTGTGTGACACACTGTTAGCCCCATGGGTGTGTTGATAGATCATGTGTCCCTTGTATCCAATTGCGAGAATTCGATTCGTCACACGGGCCAGCACACTGGCGTGTGCCTAGGCCGTGTGCCCTTAAGAGGTTGCTGACGTCATAAACATAATACCCAGGTTTTTCACACACGAGTGAGGACACGGACGTGTCTAGGCTGTGTGAGGGACACGGGCCAAGGACACAGGTGAGTGTCTGACCGTGTGAAAACCCCTGTAGGTTTGAAATGAAAAATAAATTCCACACGAGCTAAGGACATGGGCGTGTGTGACCACATGGCCTGCCCACACGGGCGTGTCCCATTTCACACGGGCGTGTGGCCCTGTTTAGGCAAAAATTTTCTAAGAGCGCAAAAGTTTCTAAATTAATTCCGAAACCTCCCGTATGTACGTTTAAGGCGTCGTAGCCCATAATAAAGATGTAATGTATAATGAAAAATTTTAAGTTAGAACAAAATTTTATGGCCTAATGTTGTATGTTTAAACAAGTTAAGTCCGGTAATGCCTTGTACCCGGTTCTGGCGTTGAACACGGGTAAGGGGTGTTACAGGATAGTGGTTTCGGGACCACAGATCCGACGTAGTAAAATTTGCTTTTATTATATTTTTATGGTCTACAATTTTATGGAATGATTTCGTGAAAATCTTGTTCGAAAATTTTGACGTTTGGGCACTCAATTTAGTAAAGGGGACTAAATTGCAAAAAGTGCAAAATTTGAGTTCTATATGTTAGAGGTGTCCAATTGCTATGAGATTTTAAATTGAGCGTCCTTAGATGGTAATCAAACCATTGGTTAAGTTAGTGGACAAAAATGGACATGAAGTAAGAGAATTTTTATATTTTAAGTTAGGAGAATTTTGGTCATTTGGTTAATTAAATGAATTAATAAGTAAAATAAAGGCCAAATTTAGTTGGGCTTGGCCATTTTCAAGCTCGATTGTTAGTCCGTTCTTGCTCCATTTTTAATGCTCTTTACATTTTTGAAATCATAGTAACTCGTCTATCTATTTCTACCAGTAATTTAAGAAATAATCAAGGTATAGGGTTTAAACCATGCTAGATATTTGTTTATTTTGATGTTTAATGATAGATTATGCAAATTTGATGTTGGATAAACAACTTTTATTAAGTGATTTTCGGTAAAAATGTCAAAAAAGACCTATTTGTAAAAGTTATAAAATATGTAGTAAAAGTGTGATTTAATGGAAATTGTGGGCTGTTATGGGTATGAAAACGATTCGTCTAGGCTTGTGTATTAAAGAAATTAAACACGTTTCATTTTACGAGCCTAGGGACTAGATTGTAAAATGTCAAAAGTTTAGGGGAAAAAATATAATTTTACCATAATGTCATTTTTGGACTGAATTGAATAATATGAGTATTAAATGAATTAAATTTGTTATTATAGATCAAGAAAAACGATGTTCGGATCTAGACCGGGGGAAAAACAAAATGTTTGATGATTAGGTCAAATTCTACTATTTTTGTACCGAGGTAAGTTTGTATGTAAATAATGCATTGTTACATTTATGTTTTAAATACTTTAAAGTTTATGATTGTGATTAACTCTATGGAAGTATTCTTCAAAGTTTCGACAAGCGAGAAATCCCCGTTGAACCTTAGGAATAGAATAGGATACAAATGACATGTCACTATCAACCCATGTGTATATGTGATTATGTGATCCGGGTACTGGTCTCGTATGTCCTACCAGTGGCTGGGTAGTCTGGCATGTGTTGCAGAGACCTGACAGCCTGTGTGAGCAGCACTGTGTAGCTACGTCCTGACTGACAGCTTCTGTGAGCAGGCCCGTGAATAGCTCGAAAGTGAGCCTATTTGTGTTATGAGATATGAAGTAGCTTTGGCTACATATATGACACTTATGTTCAAGGCTTCCGAGTATCCGTTAATATTTTGAGTGTTCAACGGGAATGTCAAAGTTGTGAAAGGATATGGTTATGTTGCGAATTAGTACATATAGGTACGTAAAACTCATAATTAATGAGATCGATGTGTGATGAAACCTTGGAAAGGTTATGATTGGGTAAGTTATGACTAAAAGATTTAATAACATTCATGCCAATTTTCATCATGATAATTTGTATGTTGAATGTGTGGTTATGATGCTTATTATTTGTATATGAACTTACTAAGCTATATAGCTTGCTCCCCTTTTTCTTTCCATGTCTTATAGTGTCACCAAGCTAGCTCAGGGTTCGGAGATCATCAGAGATCCACTCACACTATCAACAATTATTTTGGTACCAATGAATTTAACATTTTGAGTTATGGAATGTATAGAGGAGTTGGTCATTTTGTTATGTGTCATAATTGATTTGGCCAAATGTGTTGGCTTATATTGGTTGAAAGTTCATTTTGTAAATGGCCATTGAAATTGGCTAATGTTGGTATAAGCAATTTATATGATGATGCCTTTCATGGATGTGGGAATTTACATGATATGAGTTGTTAAGTATGTAATGTTTGTGTATGATAGATGGTAGCATGTGAATGATGTGTTGATGTCTTGGTTGCGGCTGATTTGGTTGTATGTATATGCTTGAATTGGTGCTATGTTATACGGTGTAGGTGCGTGCATTAAAGGGTGGCAAAATGGCTTGGTAAATAACCTTATTTTTGTCCACATGGCTAGACACATAGGCGTGTGTGACACACGGCTTGCCCCACGAGTATGTGTTTCAGTCGTGTGTCCCTTGCATCTAAATTTTGAAAAACTGAATGTCCAGAATATAACACACGGGCAGAGACACGGTCATGTGTCTCGTCCGTATGAAGTCTGCACCTATTTTATGAAAAAATATGAAAATTAAATCAACCACACGAACGTGTGGCACAAGTCAGAGAGCTCCCTAATTTGAACACAGCCTGTAGCACGGGCGTGTCCCAAATCCGCCCGTAACTTGAAAATTTTTCTAAGTTTTGTTAAATTTTCTAAAGTTCTCTGTTTAGTCTCGAACCACTTCTAATGCAGGTTTTGGGCCTCATAGGCTCGTTTTAGGGACGATACGAATGTGTGTGAAAAGTTTTAATTTGGATGAAAATTTATGACTCGTAAATGTATGTTTGCTTCTGTTTATGTCCGGTATGCCACGTACCCTGTTCCGACGTCGAATACGGGTAAGGGGGTGTCACATTTAGTGGTATCAGAGCTATGATTTAGTTGATTCTCAGCCTAACGTAACGTGTGTAAGAGTCTAGCTATACATGCCATATATGAACTGTGATAGTGTGATGACTCCTGACAATTTCAAAATGTGTTTTCATATAGTAAATGGATCTCGACCGAGCTGTAGCTAATGATTTAGAAAGTAATGCGTTGGCTCCCGCTCAAGGGGCAGTGTCGTCTGAAAATAGACCTCCCACGGTCAGTCAGGGAGAAGGGGCTAGGGAAGCCTTCCTCCACATGATGAATGAGTGGTATCTAGAGTTTATTCGAACAAATCCGAATGCTCAACCCCCTCCACCCCCACCTATTCCTTAGCCGTTCCCGTAGCTTTACAAGGTATGGAATTTGTAAGATTGAATAAGCCTTCGGTTGATAAGATTCGAAAACATGGGGCTGAAGATTTCAGAGCAAATGTTGACAATGATCTCGAGAGGGCAAAATTTTGGCTTCAGAATACTATCGGGGTATTTGATGAGTTATCATGTACATCCAAAGAATGCTCGAAATGTGCTATATCATTATTAAGGGACACAACATATCACTGGTGTAAGACACTAGTATCTATGGTACCGAGAGAGAGGGTTACATAAGAGTTCTTTCAAGAGGAATTTCGAAAGAAATATATCAGTTAGCGGTTCATCGATCAGAAACATAAAGAATATCTTGAGCTGAAATAGGAACAAATGTTGGTGACAGAGTATGAGTGAGAATTTGTCAGGCTGAGTAAGTATGCCCGAGAGTGTGTTTCCTCCTAGGCTATTATGTGTAAAAGGTTCGAAGATGGGCTGAATGAAGACATCCGACTATTGGTTGGAATCTGGGAACTAAAAGAATTTGTTGTATTGGTTGAACGAGCTTGCAAAGCCAAAGAGCTAAGTAAAGAGAAAAGAAAAGCCGAGAGTGAGACTAGAGATGCAAGAAAAAGACCGATGGGTAAGTCATTTCAATTTCAGTCAAAGAAATCTAGAGAAATGTATTCTCGTTCAAATGTATCAGCTAGATATTCGCACAGAGATGCTGGAAGCAACATTCAGGTTTTAAATCTCAAGCTACTTCAATGGCAAGGTGGGTAATGTTAGGTCTAACAGACCCGAATGTCAACATTTTGGAAGAAGACATCCTGACGAGTGTAGGATGAATGACCGAGCTTGTTTCAAGTGTGGTTCTCAAGAGCATTTTATCCGAAATTGCCCTGAGATGGTTGAGAAGGAACAATTTCCGAGTGCAAGGCCGAGTAATACTACCAACAATGGTAGGCCACCAAGAAACACTGGGAATGGAGCTAGCAGTAAAGGTGTGACAAAAAGATACAACCATGAGATCTGAAGCCAGAGCACCTGCTAGAGCGTATGCCATTCGTGCTCGTGAGGATACATCATTTCCCGATGTGATTACTGGTACATTTTCTCTTTATGATACTAATGTTATTGCATTGTTTGATCCTGGATCGACTCATTCTTATGTTTGTGTGAATTTGGTATCTAGTAAGAGTTTACCTGTTGAGTCTACTGAATTTGTGATTAAAGTGCCAAACCCCTTAGGTAAATATGTGCTAGTTGATAAAGTTTGAAAGAATTGTCCTTTTATGATTAGAGGTCACTGTTTTTAGGCTAATTTAATGTTGTTACAATTTGATGAGTTTGATGTTATTTTGGGTATGGATTGGTTGACACTGCACGATGCTGTAGTGAATTGTAGACGAAAAATTACTGAATTGAAATGTGAGAATGGTGAAATTCTTTGAATTGATTCAGATGAGTCAG
Organism: Gossypium australe; assembly: GCA_005393395.2. Taxonomy (NCBI): domain Eukaryota; kingdom Viridiplantae; phylum Streptophyta; class Magnoliopsida; order Malvales; family Malvaceae; genus Gossypium; species Gossypium australe. The sequence continues at coordinate 45,123,422 of CM016618.1, read as the reverse complement.
GTGAGTTACCTATTGTGATTTCTTCAACGTCTGTCCAAAGATACGTGAGAAAGGGTTGTGAAGCTTATCTAGCTTATATATTGAATACAAAAGTGTCTGAAATAAAGATTGAATCAGTACCGGTAGTTTGTGAATATCTGGATGTGTTTCCAGAAGAGTTACCTGGGTTACCTTTGATCAGATAGGTTGAGTTTGCTATTGATTTAGTACCCGGGACTTCACCGATATCGATTGCTCCGTATAGGATGGCTCCGACTGAATTGAAAGCTCAGTTGCAAGAGTTGACTGATAAGGGTTTTGTGAGACCGAGTTTTTCTCCCTGGTGTGCTCCAGTGTTATTTGTAAAGAAGAAAGAAGGGTCTGTGAGACTTTGTATCGATTACCGACAGCTCAATAAGGTGACTATAAAGAACAAGTATTCTTTTTTGAGGATTGATGACTTGTTTGATCAGTTGAAAGGAGCAACGGTATTCTTGAAAATTGATTTAAGATTTGGCTACTATTAGTTGAGAGTTAAAGAGTCGGTTGTGCCGAAAACTGCTTTCAGGACAATGTATGGACATTCTGAATTTCTTGTTATGCCTTTCGGATTAACTAACGCTCCTGTCGTTTTTATGGACTTGATGAATCAAATTTTCCGACCATACTTAGATAAGTTTTTGGTTGTGTTCATCGATGAAATCTTGATTTAATATCGAGACAAGTCCAAGCATGTCGAGCATTTGAGAACAGTATTACAGAGACTGAGGGATAAGAAATTGTTTGCTAAATTTAGTAACAGTGAGTTTTGGCTCCGAGAAGTCTAAAACCATACATAATTTAGTTAACTTAGAGCTCATTAAACTCTTGGTAAGGGTAACAAGATGGTAAAAACCGGTAGGTCTATATTTTCTTCTAGGGAAAAAAACGAACTTTGAGGATCTTATACTATGGCATTTTGAAAATCATTTTGAGGTGAGAGAACTTTAAGAAAATAGTTTTAGTGGTAATGAGAATGATGTCCCGTTGATTTTATTTACGACTTATGATACATTTGATAATCTTTTGGAAAACTTCCTTTTGTTTTTAAGAAAACCCATTTTCCTTATGAATCTTTACATGTTTAAAATCAGCATATGGTAAAAACCCATAATTAAAATAAAATTTAAAGCGGCCTTATTACAGCTTGAAATCCCCAAATAGAAATAAATTTAAATAAAGTTCGAATTGATTGAAAACACTGCAACACATGGCCACCTCGAGTCTGTTCCGGCCCATAATCCGCCATCTACTGATTACCTGCAAAATTAACAAAGGGGTGAGTCACCAAGACTCAGTGTGTACATCTCCATGTAGCGCAAATTGGGCCTTAGCCCACACAGTACAGCACATGTTATATGCATGCTATGCAGCCCATCCCAGATTAGTTCTCCATCCAAACTCCCGTGGCATTATGACAATGTGGTTTATAACCACCGTGGTCCTAGACCACTCGTGATCGTAGTCACTCGTGACAGAGTCACTGTAATATAATCGTGGGGCCAACCCACCGGGGTCATAGACCATCGTGACAATCTCTAGCAATAATGCATACGTGGGGCCAACCCACTGTGGTCATAGACCACCGAGATAAGTCACTGTTATAAGCAATCGTGGTATTAACCACCGTGGTACTTAGACCACTCGTGACCGTAGCCACTCGTGACATTAGTCACTTTTCTCCCTCCTCATTTCAACCATTCCCGAGCCCATGCTCTTTCATATCATGCGCATTATGTATGCAACTTTATTTCACAGTGAATAACAGATCATTTACATGCATAACACCCGAATTATACATACATACAGATTAACAATAATAACAGTATCGAGAACTTACCCGGCGTCTCCAACCTTACCCATAAGGGTAGCTAACCATTCATATCAGTTATTTAGGCTTTTCGCCCTTTTCAGTTAATAACACAATAACAACTATAATGAAGGCGTGTGAGTAGTACACACCTGATAACGCGTAAGGTAATACCTTCTACGTCGACGTTTTCACTCGCAGGAACGACAGCTATATGTCTATCCCAAACAGACGTTGGCTCTCTTCCACAGCCCGGCGAAAAGTCCCGAACCGCCGACACAACACGTTTCTTAAACTTAGGAACGAAAACTTTGGGTACACTCCCTTCCTCGACTCGAGTGTTTCTTGCATCCATGAACAGACTTGATCAGAGGTTAGAGAGATACGTTGCTGTCTAATATGAAAACGTTGATTAAGGCACTAAAACTAAGAGGGAAAGTTAATCATAGGATGTAATAAGATAATCCCTTACTTTGATTACAGATGAATAGCACCAACTAATTCGGCTTGCAGCTTCAGATGCTCCCCTAAACATTCACAAGTTAGAGAATGATGCTTCAAAAATGAAGAAGAATGGCCAAATGGCCTAAACGGAACATAAAGGAGGGCCTTCCCCTCATTCGGCTATACCCACTTACCAAAGGACTTTTGAAGATCAAAGTTGACAGAAAGATGATCGATAGCAAGGGTGCTTAGATTCAGCCTTTCACTAAAATGAAATAAAGTAGCGTTAAAACACCTAGAAATCACCAACGACTAAACCAAAAGAAAAGATTACTCATGACAATACACCATGCCTTCGGCCAATAGAGAAAGGGTTGACAGAAAATAAATGAAAAAGGAACCTGGAAAGAAGCGAACTCACCAAGTCGACTGCTGATCAGAGAAGAAAACGATAGAGCAAGGGATATTCGACACTTAACAGAAGATCCGAAGAAGAAAAGAAGATGATAGCAGGGGTTTCAGTTTGTTGCAGCAAAGAGCAAATGAGACAGGGAATAGGAAGGTTCGGCCAAGTGTTAATGGTGTAGAAGAAGATGCAAACAGAGAGTATGAAAATAAGTGAGTTGAGTTTCGGCTAGCACTCAAGTGGAGAGAAAGAAAGATGAATGAGAAGAATGCACGAGTGAACAACTTCCAAAGGTTCGGCTAGAGCACAAAAGAGGAGAAAAAATGAAAAATGAGACTAGCTACTTGGTTTCGATAAATAAAAGAGAAATGGGGGTGGGAGTTTCGGTTTTGGTTAGAAGAGAAATGAAGAGAAAAGGTCAAGAATGCAAAAGGGAAGGGAAGTGTTTTCTAGAATCGGTTTTGACCTTAGAAGAAGAAGGCACTCAAAGATACTCCTAAACTCGATTGAGCCACACCCCAAAATAAAAAACCAAGCCACTAGCCTTAAGAATTCGGCACACACACCCCCAACAAGTCAAAACCGACTTCTCCCCCTCCTTCCAACATCCAAATTTCGACCATCACTTTCCACCAACATCCAATCCCATATTTTCCTCCTTAATTCACTCTTGTTCACCCATTCAAATGAGTTTGAATAATTCAAACTCCACCTTTCACTCATGGCTACCTTTTCAAAACATTTGGCTCCTTCAACCCTCATCCATGCAGTGCCCTTGCCGAATCCACTACCCAAACTCCTTGGGCTCAAAAATAAAGTTTCCTGTTGCTGACAATGTGACTCGAACCCCTTCTCCCTGTAGCTTCTCCTTTGTGACGCCACATCAAGCACTCTAAGTGGCCCCTCCTTGCCACCTTACCACCACTTTACTTGTGTTAACAAAACGCAATTAAATACCCTTAAGGCTTGCCTCAGCTAGCTCTCCCCTAAAGTGCCTAAAATGAAAAATTCCACCAAGGCTCAGACTTAACCCCAAGCCTTCCCGGGACCCCCAAACACACCAAATTAACACACAGAGCATAGCATACACACATAACACACATTAAATGCAGAACCCAAAAATCCAGGATATTACATTTAATCTGTAATAAGGTCGTTTTAACTTTATTTCTATCTTGGGGATTTTGTTTATATGCTGATTTTATACATGATATGAATTATCGAAAAACGGGGTTTTCTTAAAAGCATAAATAGAGGTTTTCCAAATTTTAAACGAATGAATAATAAGCCATAAATAATTAAAACTTGGGGTTTTACTTAACATTACAATAATATTACCAAATATCACGCACCTCAATATTCATTTCGATTGTCACCTTTTTAAACCTTTCTCTAAGTTCGGTTTTGATGAAATAAACCTGTTTTAACACCTAATTAACTTAAGGAGAAAATGGTAAGGTTTGTATAAGCAAACAATTTTTTTAAGGCCTTAACATGGATTCACCAAATAGGATAACTTCTGAAATCACAATGTTTTTCCAAATTTATCAAAACTACTTCTTCTGTAACACTCTAGATTCGGCCGTAATGTTTTGATCGGGTTTGGGGTGTTACAATTGTGGTATCAGAGCCTAGGTTTCAAAAACTCGGCTGTGGGTATGGGGTTCAAAAAATGTTTCAAAAGATGGTTTAGACACCAGTTTAGAAAATATATGTTTTCTGGAAGCACGGCACTCGAGTCTCCGACACCAAATCCGCACGGTAAGTCTTTTGACTATTGGTTGTTTTACTTGAAGTAAGTGTGATTACTTGTACTCTGAAATGCAACTCTAGAGACTGAAACCTTAGGTATGCATGAATGGGCGAGAATTACTCATAATGCTATTTTCATAAAACTGCTCTGTAATAAACAGTGGAAGAAAAAACCAACTCATAAAACTTTTAATCAGATTAAATTGCATTAGTAGTAATGAGTACTAGAGGACATGGACGCGGTATGCGAGGCCGAAGAAGAGGCCGAGATGTTGAGGCTGAACCTTCGGAACTGGACATGGGCCAGAAGGTGAAGTGTTAACATCGCCAGTCACGGAAGCGAAATTTCAAGATCAAACTGGTGGAGACGATGCTGTGTCACAGGCTATGTTGCGAGTTTTGGAGCGAGTTGTTGGAGCAAGCACGGGATCAGCAGGTCAGAAATCTGTGCCTGAACGGCTCAGGGCTAATAGGGCTGGAATGTTTAGAGGTTTTTCTGGTGTAGCCCCTAATGTAGCTGAGTATTGGGTCGAGGCAGTCGAACGTATCACAGATGATCTTGACTGCACCGCAGAAGAAAAACTGAAAAGAGTTGTATCTCTTATCCACGATGAGGCTTATCAGTGGTGGCTCACGGTCAGAGATGGTATAGCAGCGGACCACATTACCTGGGACTTCTTTAAGTCTACGTTCTAGGGGAAATACATTGGGTCGAGCTATGTGGACGCGCAACGGAAGGCATTCCTTAACTTGGTTCAGGGAAGTAAGTCGGTGGCTGAGTATGAGGCGGAATTCTTGCGTCTAAGCCGGTATACTCGTGGTATTGTGTCTACAGATCATGAGCGTTGTGTCCGATTTGAAGATGGTTTGAGGGATGAGTTGCAAGTACTGATAGCTCCACAACGGGAAAGGGAATTCGTTGTTTTGGTTGAGAAGGCTAAGATAGCCGAAGAGGCAAAGTGATCTGAAAGGCAGAACCACGATAGGGACAAGGGTAGGAACAAAAGAAGTTTTTGACTGTCAAGATCTACTGGGAATTTTCAGAAGAGGCCGAGGTTGGATGGGTCGGGTCGAGCTGTGAGGCCTGTTGTTGCTGGTCGGCCACAGCAATGTGCTGCGTGTGGGAAGTTTCATTTAGGAGAGTGTTGGGCAAGAAGTAATGGATGCTACAGATGTGGATCAGTGGATCATCGGGAAAGGGACTGCCCGCAAGAGCCCAACAGAGCGCGACCAGTAGGTTAGAATTTTGTACAACCTGGTAGAGGTGGTCAGCAGCCACAGAGAAGTCGTGGTCCGGCCAAAGGCGGAAATGGTTTTGGTCGCGGACGTGGAGCACCAGGCAGAGGTGCTGGCATGTGCCGTATTGCTTTAACTTTATTTCTATCTTGGGGATTTTGTTTATATGCTGATTTTATACATTATATGAATTATCGAAAAACGGGGTTTTCTTAAAAGCATAAATAGAGGTTTTCCAAATTTTAAACGAATGAATAATAAGCCATAAATAATTAAAACTTGGGGTTTTCTTAACATTATACAATAATATTACCAAATATCACGCACCTCAATATTTATTTCGATTGTCACCTTTTTAAACCTTTTTCTAAGTTCGTTTTCGATGAAATAAGCCTGTTTTAACACCTAATTAACTTAAAGAGAAAATGGTAAGGTTGTATAAGCAAACAGGTTTTTTTAAGGCTTTAACATGGATTCACCAAACAAGATAACTTCTCAAATCATGATGTTTTGCCAAAATTATCAAAACTACTTCCTCTGTAACAATCCAAATTCGGTCGTAACATTTTGACCGGGTTTGAGGGTGTTACAGTCGGTCCACAGTCATCTCATGCGACCCGTGCGACCCTATCAGAACTTCCTCCGTATCAATGTCCCAACCCCATGCAATATGTCGTGTATGTCATGCTCAATCATTACACGTGTATGCAAAATGGCCATGCTCAGTAACAGTCATTTAAACATATATTAAAAGCATATCAGTCACACGACCACTGTTAAGTCAGTTAAATTCATAGTCTAAGTTAGTCATTTACCCATAAGGGCAAAATAGTCATTTTACCCTATAAGGGTATTTCGGTCCTTTTATCTTACAGGGGCATTACTATCATTCTACCCTATGGGGGTATTTTGGTAATTTTGCAAATCGAGGGTATTTCGGTAATTTTACAAATCGAGGGTATTTCTACAATCTTACAAATCGAGGGCATTTCAGTAATTTCACAATCTAAGGTTATTTTAGTAATTTTACAAATCGGGGGTATTTCGGTAATTTTACAAATTAGGGGTATTTTAGTAATTTCACAATTCGAAGGTATTTCGGTAATTTTACAAATCGGGGGTATTTTAGTAATTTTACAAATCGGGGGTATTTCAGTAATTTTACAAATCGGGGGCATTTCAATAATTTTACAATCTGAGGCTATTTCGGTAATTTTACAAATCAGGGGTATTTCGATAATTTTACAAATCGGGCTTAATGACCCAACAGAAGGCCACCGTCGCCTCGAGCGACTTAAGTAACCTAAATAGACACAACGGTGTAAATGGGCCTAAGGCCCATTACTCAGCCCAAGTGGGCCCACACGCTCGGGTGGCCCATTCAGCCCAAATTCTGATACGGCTATGTGTAGACCATAACTCGGTTCATTAATAGTCACTTACCGCGGATTTCCTCCGTGTGGGGCCCACTTTCCCATTGGGTCCACACAACCCATTTTGGCCCAGCGAGGCCCAGAACTACTTAAGTCATGTGCGCGACATGACAAGTCTATCGATTTCTCACTTAACAGTAAAATTTACCCATGTGGGCCCACTCGACCCAAATCGACCCATTAGGCCTAATAACGGCCAAGTCCACGAGATCGCTCATGGCGGCCTTTGTTAATGTGTTGACTCCCCCACACGAGTGTTCGTGCGCCCGTATAGTAGCCGTTGTCGTATCGTCATCTTTCCGGCATTTTGACATTTGTCGTTCTACAACGCGAATAGTGTGTGTACACACCTTGATGGAGAGAAACGCAGTTGCCTATGAGCGTAGAACCTTGACTGGATCGGCTTATACTTCCTAAGCAGTTTGATTATGAGTCGATAGCACCTCCTTGCGGTATATCTGTACCACAACATTATCTATTAAGCATCAATATCAATAACAAAGGTTAAACAATTACTATCCTAAGGAAAACACACGGCCAATAAGAGAACTAGATGTTCGGCCAGTATTTGAAGCACATAGCCACTTACCCCTGACAATCGACCAACCATATAAATTGAACTCAATCAACCCACAAGAGAAGAACAGATTCGGCACTTCAGAGGCTGGAGAAATGATTCGTCAAAACGCTTGTAGGTCGAAACGTTTGATCGATAGAGAAGGGAAAAAGAATAAAGGCAGAGAAAGAGAGGTTGAATTCGGCTCACATTAAGAAGAATATGAAACAGGGAGAAGAGAATAAAGAAAACCGAAACAGGAAAAACACAAAAAGGTCTATGGAAATATTTGGCACTATAGATAGAAGAGAGAAATTAAAACAAATCGGCATAGAAGAAAGCAATTGTCAAAAATGCACCAAATGCACTCCCTAGTCGAATTTGCCTAGAAAAAACTCCCCCTAGTCAGCTCCAACTTCTCCTATTTCAAAATCCTTTAAAAACTCCACCAATCCCTCCACCGAATTTTCTCCTTGATTTACTCCAAATCCCCATTCAAATTCAATTCAAATTCTTATGACCAGTTCAACCACAGAGTTCCAGTCCAGTTCCAACACCTCCCCAGCACAAGCAGCAAAATAAACATACAATTGCGCACGCCAAGCCTCGAACCTCAGACTCCTTGCCACACATGTAGCGCCACCACCATTGCACCAACAGGTTCTTTGTGTCACATCTTACCTTCAATTAATTAAGAGGTCTAAAGGCCAAGGTCCAGGTTCCTTTAAAAGAAAAACCAAAATAAATTGCAAGAGCCAAGACTTGAACCCAGGCTCCCTTGCAACCTTATGATGCCACAACCACTAGACCACATGCTTCCTTGTGTCAATTTTTTTAACGCAATAATTTAAAAAGCCTACATCCAAGCATCCAGGGTTTTATCCACTTAAAACCAAAATTTTTACTAAAGCCCAGGTTTGAACCCAGGACTTTCCAACTCCTCTCAGGACCCTTAACAACTTGAGAAAACATTTGATTGTGTCATTCACTTACACAACTAAATTCCAATTCCTCCGATACGCGAAGCCCATTTCTTCTAGGTCCAAAAGTCGGGGCGTTACATTATTGTTGTATTTTAATTTAATGATTATGGTAACTAAATAAGGTAAATAAATAGCATTATGAGATTGAATTGAATGAATGTGGATTTTTTATTTATATTTGATTATTTGAATTGAAATGTATTTTGATTGGAAATTGAAAATATGATTGAAAACCCTATTAATTGTATCGGGCTGAGTCAGATATAGTTGGCATGCCATAGGATTGTAAGTGTTTAGGGATACTTCGACCACAAGTCGATGAGACACTGGGTGTCAAATTAATTTTTCGGATAAATTCGATGAGGTATTGGGTACCACTTTACTTCGGCATGGCCGATGAGACATTGGGTGCCAACTTATTGCTTCGAATTATCTGATGAGGCACTGGGTGCCATACTGGTGTGTTTTGGTTGGATCCATGTATCCGCCAAAGTCCGAGTTTTGTTAATAGGGGTAATTAAATGAAATGGCATTATGATTGATATTGGATGATTTTATATGTGATTTGAAATGAGAAAGTGAATTGAAATATGCATATAAAATGCATGAATTATAAGTTTATGAAGTGGTTATTGATATAGTGAGGTGATATGTGTATTCCATTGAGAAATGCTATTGAATAGTAATTATGAGATTGAAGTAGTAAGAGATGGGTATTGAAAATGTTATAAATGATTGTTTATGAAATTGATTATTAGTTGAATGATTTTCGTTATGTGAATTTAAATATATTGTAACACCCCTTACCCGTATTCGACGCCGGAACAAGGTACGAAGCATTACAGGACTTAAACACAAGCGAACATAAAATTTCGAGTCATAAATTTGTGTCAAAGTTAAAACTTTTTAACAATCAATCACATCGTCCCTAAAATGATCCATCGAGGCCCAAAACATGCATTAGGAGTGGTTCGGGACTAAATCAAGAACTTAGGGAAAATTTTACAAAACTTAGAAAAACCTTCATGGTACAGGGGTCACACGCCTGTGTGGTTCAAGGGAACGCCCGTGCTACAAGCCGTGTTCAAATTAGGGTGCTCTCTGACTTGTGCCACACGGCCATGCCACACGCTCCTGTGCTAGGCCGTGTAGCACACACGACTAAGACACACGTCCGTGTCTCTGCCCGTGTGCTCAATTTTGGACATTCTATTTTGCAACAATTTAGGTGCAAGGTACACAAGGCCGGAACACATGCCCGTAGGGCAGACCGTGTGTCACGCATAGCCTAGACACACACCCGTGTGCCTACCCGTGTGGACAAAAACAAGGCTATTTACCAAGCCATTTTGCCACCCTCAGTTGCACACATCTACACAACATCATATGGCACAAATTCAAGCATATAAATGCAACCAAACAACCACAAACAGGACAATAACATGTCATTCTTATACCATCATTTATCATCTTAAAACATCATACTTAACCCATTAAAAACATACTAATTTCACATTTAGAAGAGGGCATTAACATATGAATAAACTTAAAATCAGAATAAGCCATTATTCATAGCTATATACAAGATGAAGCATTAACAATTACAAGCCAATACATATGGCCAAATTAATAATGACACATATAACAATTAACATAGTCCTTATACATGCCATAGACTCAAAATGCTTAAATTCATTATACCCAAAATGATAGCTTGATAGTGTGATAGGATCTCCAACAATCTCCAACTTGAGCTAGTTTAATAGCCCTAAAAGAATGGGAAAGGAAGGGAGGTAAGCTATATAGCTTAGTAAGTCCGTACAGAAAATAATAAGCAACTCTTACCAATCTTTTATCAAGTCCAATAATTTAAACACAAGATAATACAAATTGATATGAATCTCATAGTTATAATTTTTATTCAGTCATAATGTTTACTCTATCACTTATAAGCATAACTTAACATATCTTGGCATTAGCCTCACAACCATAATTTCTCCTTTGTAACAATTTACAGCAATAACAAATCATTTGAAACCTCACAAAATAACATGCACATAAAATTAGGTGTACTCATTTTTCTGAACATATGACTTAATATCTTTCAATTGCCTAAACTTTTATCTTTCCATACTTCCATAACCATTTTAATAAGCAATTATGCCCATATTTCCTTTTTATCATATCCGATAAATCACAATTTGTGTAAATAAAACATACTATATCATAACTCAATTCAACCCAAAAGCCAATCACCTAATCATCAATCGAATTTACCATGTATTTCATACATCGCAAGTATATACCAATAATCACAAGGTTTTCACAAAAACATTCTCGTGGAAATCATGAACTCACAATTTCATGAGGTCAATGCTTATAAACTTTACGTACATACCTGTACCAATTCGCAATACTTATATACTATTTCTCTTCTTTGACATACTCGTTGAATTTCCCGTTGAACCATTTGGAATACTAAAGGATACTCGGGAATCTCATACACACAGTACCGTACCAATGCCATATCCCAGATATGGTCTTACATGTAATTTCGTATCGATGCCAATAGCCAAGCTATGGTCTTACACGAAGTCTCATATCGATGCCGTATCCCAGATATGGTCTTACACGAAGTCTCATATCGATGCCATATCCTAGATATGGTCTTACACAAAGTCTCATATTGATGTCATATCCCAGATATGGTCTTACACGTAATCTCCGTAACTCTAATGTCATGACATTTGTATCCTATCTATTTATAATGTTCAACCGGGATTTCTCTCTTGCCGGAACTTCGTCGAATATGCACATAGAATCAATCATACATTTTATGCAATATCAAAACATTAAAATACAAATATAACATTGCATTATTTACATACGAACTTACCTCGGCATAAAAACGATAAAAATGACCTAACCGTCAAATACTCATTTTTCCCCCGTTCTAGGTCTAAACCTCATTTTTCTTGATCTATAATATCACATTTAACTTATTTAATCATTATACTATTCAAATCAGTCCAACAATCAAATTATGGCAAAAATTACATTTTTGCCCATAAAGTTTACATTTTTACATTTTAGTCCCTAGGCTCGTAAAATTAAATGTACTCAATTTCTTCAATACCCATGCCTAGCTGAACCTTATACATGCTTATAGTAGCCCAAATTTTTTTTATTTGTATTTTAACACCCATTTTACAACTTTTTACAAATAGGTCCTTTTAGACATTTTCATCGAAAATCACTTAGCAAAAGTCATTTATCATACACCAAACATACATTTTATACCATTCGACATCAAAATACACAAATATCCATCATGGGTAAAATAATAGACCTTGATTATTTCTTAAATTAGTGGTAGAAATAGATAGATCATGTTACAAGGATTTCAAAAACATAAAAATCATTAAAAATGGGGCTAGAACGGACTTACAATCGAGGTTGGAAGTTTGAAAAAACCCTAGCCATGGTTTTGTCTTGGTACATTCGGCCGTGGGGTAGAAGATGAACAAAAATTAGCTTTTAATTTGGCTTTTTAATTCATTTAATTACCAAATTACTAAAATACCCTTAATGAAAAACTTTAGAAACATACCTAACCATGTCCATTTTTGTCCACCAACTTAACCAATGGTCTAATTAGCATATAAGGACCTCTAATTTAAAATATCATAGCAATTGGACACCTTTAACATATAGAATTCAAGTTTTTCACTTTTTTGCAATTTAGTCCTTTTAACTAAATTGAGTGCCCAAATGTCAAAATTTTCGAACGAACTTTTCACGAAATCGTCCCATAAAATTGTAGACCATAAAAATATAATAAAAATAAATATTTTTGAGTCAGATTTGTGGTCCCGAAACCACTATTCAGACTAGACCCAAAATCGGGCTGTTACATATATAGTATCATAAAGTCTTGTTTACTAAGTATTTGGATTATAAAAATACCACTGAGTTTATACTCAGCATACGGTTTGTTTCTGTGCGTAGGTTAGGTTAAATTTTGAACGTCGAATCAGCATCTAAGGCCAATCTCGAACTGTAACACTCCTTACCCGAGACCGTTGCCGGAGTCGAGCACGAGGCATTACTAGACTTAACTTACTAGTTCGAGGCATAAATATTGAAACTGTCCATCTGCTTCATGTTCACTAAATTGACTATAAATCGAGTTACGAAACTCAAAATTTAGATCCATAAATTTTCCCTGAAAATAGACTCATATATCTTCTTACTATAATTTTTCCAGAATTTTTGGTTTGGCCAATTAGTACAGTTTATTAGTTAAATTCTCCCCTGTTACACAGTTCGACAGTTCTGACCCCTCTATTCAAAAAATCAATTATCTCATAATATATAACTCTTTTTCCTACACCGTTTCTTTCATATAAAAATAGACTCAATAAGCTTTAATTCTATATCTCATTCACACCCTAATTCTATTTGTACTATTTTTAGTGATTTTTCGAAATCACGTCACAGTTGCTGTCCAAAACTGTTCCCCTGCAGATTTTTACTCTTCCATAATTTCTTTGTAATAACTATCATCTAAGCATAAATAACATCCAAAACATGTTCTTAATTAACCATTTTAATGGCTAATCATTATCAAGCATTTACAAGCCAATATTAAGCCATATCATAAGGACATACACCCAAAATGGCTAAGTCCCTATACATGCCATAACTTAAAACGTTCAAGTCACAAAATACCAATATAATTCTTCGATAGTGTGTAACGAACTCCGACGTCCTTGTGATCCCCGAGTTGGCTTGTAATACTATAAAAAAAAGAAAGGAATGGGAGTAAGCATAAAGCTTAGTAAGTTTACATGTAAATAAATAACAACATTCTTAATGAATTATCTTAATCTTTCCTTACCAAGATTATTTAAGCCTTTAATTTAATATACTTAAGTCTTAAATTCTTACATGTACCTTTTTAGCTTGAACTTGTCTTACCTTTCCTTTGGTATACTCTTTGAATTTTCCCGTTGAACCACTTGGAATACTAAGGATACGTGGGTACTTTCCTTATGAAACTTAACCATTGCCATGTCTTGACATGGTCTTACATGGTATCCTTGCCTTATGAACTCACCAATGCCATGCCTTGGCATGGTCTTACATGGGACCTTTGCCTTATAAACTCACCATTGCCATGCCTTGGCATGGTCTTACATGGGACCTTTTCCTTATAGAAACTTATCAATGCCATGTCTTGACATGGTCTTACATGATTTCCTTAAACCCTAATGTCATGACATTTGTATCCTACACATTCCTAAGGTTCAACCGGAACTTTCTGAGATAGCTTTTCCGTCAATTAATGATAAATTTGAATTTAATAGTTTTAGATGTAAAATAATAGAATATTGCATTTATTTACCGTAAACTTACCTCGAAACAAAATACGATAAACTATATCGATTTAATCCACTATCTTTTTCTTTCCCCGATCTAACTCTGGATTTCGTTCCTCTTGATCTATAATGGCAACTTTAGCTTATTTAATACTCACATTTATTAAAACAGCCCTTAACTCTAACTTTGGCAAAATTACAATTTTGCCCCTAAACTTTTACATATTGACACATTTTCCCCAAAGCTCAGAAATTAAACTTTATCCCTAATTCTTATGTTTTATGACATGCTGATCATTTTTCCCTTCTATGACAACATCAAATTCTCACTCTAACATGTACTTATGAACATTAGGTATTTTTACTGATTAAGCCGTTTTACTCGTTTTCACTTAAAATCACTTAGCAAAAGTTGTTTAACATAATTTGAGACTTTATATTCTATCATAAAACATCAAAATAAGCACATTTCACCTATGGGTATTTTTCCAAATATGAACCCGAGCTACCAAGGCTTTAAAAATGTAAAGAACATTAAAAACGGGGCTTGGAATCACTTACTATGGAGCTTGGAAGCTTGAAACAAACCCTAGCTATGGTGAACCCTTGAAATATAGGCCTAATGAAGAATATGAGCACATTTTTCCATCTTTTTCCCTTTTAATTTCTTTTTATTACCAAATGACTAAATTACCCTTCACTAAAAACTTTGGTTCTTTCTACCTATATATGTCCATTTTTGTCCATGAAAACCTAATGGTATAATTACCATTTAAAGACCTCTACTTCAATTATGCTCTTCAATTAAATCCTTTAACACCTAAAACTCATATTTATCAACTTTTGCAATTAAGTCCTAATAGGCAAATTAGATATGCAATTCATGAAATTTTCTATCGATATTCTAACACATGCATCTAATCACTCTATAAATCATAATAATTAATTGTAATAAACTTTTCTATCTCAGATTCATGGTTTCGCAACCACTGTTCCATTTAGGCCCTATTTTGGGATGTTACACGAACTCATTATGGTGAAGTACATTTCTTTTTGGTATATGGTATGTACCTAGGTTGTTTGTGTAAGTCATTTTGGAAAATGATTGTAAATGATGTTATAATATGAAATTGTTTGAATACATATGAATTTATGTGTTATGTTTTAATATTATCAAATGGTAATTTTTGGTTTGAATTAGTGTGAAAAATAGAATTGGTTTAAATAGTATACTATTAGATTGATTTGAATAATATAAGTTTAGTATTTATGAGTAAACATTGGTTAGCTTAATTAGGTTGATTATTTAGCATGATTTGGATGTATTTGACTGTGTATTGGATTGGTCGAATAATTGGTTGTTGAATTGCTTGTGGTTTAAGTGTGCAGGGTTGGTAAAAATTGATGAAAAAAGCTCATTTTTAGTCCACACGGCCTAGCACACGGGCGTGTGACCAGACTGTGTAAGACACACAGCTTACACATGGGCGTGTGAATAGGCTGTGTGTCCCCTACATCTTAAAAATTTAAAACAGAATGCTCAGGTATTATCACACGGGCAGAGACACGGGCGTGTGTCTCAGCAGTATGAAGCACACGGCCTAGCACACAGGCATGTGGTTTGGCAGTGTGAGGTAAGTCAGGGAGTTACACGGGTTAGGACATGGCCTAAAGCACGGGCATGTCATAGGGTCACGTGGGCGTGTGAGCCCTGCACTAAAGGAAAATTATGAAATTTCATGAAAAAAAATTTTGAGTTTCTGATTGATTCCCAATTTGTTTCTAACACATGAATTGGGTCTCGAGGGCTCAATAAAGGGACATTATGATTAAATTATGATTTGTATGTTATAATATTAATTGATTGTGCGTATTTGTTTTGAAATGACTGGTAATGCTCTATAGCCCTATTTCGGCAACGAATTAGGGTTAAAGGGTGTTACATTTAGTGGTATCAGAGTTATTCAGGTTTATTCGATTCTCGGACTAAATCGAGCTCAGAATTGAGTCTAGAGGTACATGCCATAATTGAGTCAAATTGAGTCGGGATTTGGATACTGATATATTTGTTTGTTTCTATTTTATAGTTAAAGATGTCGGATGAATATATTGTTGATACTGATCAAGAAATGTATACTGCAGATGATGAATCATATGAAAGGGATGAAACTGAGTCAGTAACAACGAGTGTAAATCCAGTAAGAAATCAATCACCTAACGTTGAAAGAGGTTGTAACACCCCTAACCCGTATCCGTCGCCGGAACAAAGTTACGGAGTATTACTGAAACTTTCAGAATATTTTCAGATAATTCATAATAGTTACTATACATTCCCCGAGATTTATTCATAACGTTACTTAAATGGACCCTCGAGGCCTAATACGAGTGTTAGAATCGAGTCAGGACTTAATTGGAAACTCTAAGAATTATTCGCGAGATTTCAAAATTTTTCCAAGTTACAGGGCACACATGCCCGTGTGGTCCAGGGGACGCGCCCATGTGACCCTAGGACATGCCCGTGCTACAGGTCGTGTTTGACCTCGTGTAACTCTCTGACTTATGAACACGACCATACCACGCGCCTGTGTGCTAGGCCGTGTGGTCAATTAAATTATTTCGAAATTAGGTGCACGTTTCACACGGCCGAGACACAGGCCCGTGTTTCTGCCCATGTGCTCAATTTTGAGCATTTTGTTTTCTCAAATTTAGGGTGCAGGGGACACACGACCTAACCACATGCCCATGTACCAGGCCGTGTGTCACACAAGGTCTAGACACACGCCCGTGTGTCTGCTCGTGTGGACAAAATAAAGCCATTTCTAGCTTCATTTCTCACCCAAATTTTTTTACCAAGTTCCTGCACCAAACTTACATCCAAATACCAACCAACCCAAGCATTGAATTCAAGGAATTTATAACATCTATCATGATATATTGTCTCATGCATTCATGTTCTTAGTCTTGCCTTTCATAAGCATACTCATTTAACCTTTCTTAATCAATCAATAAATAACACTTATGTCATCCATGGAAACATAACATATACCAAAACACAATCATTTCTAGCCATTCCAATGGCTAGATTACAATAACCATTTACATTTACATGCCAATAGGGCCAATATAACCTATACATGCCATCACAATCATAATTTTTTTACCATATATACCGATATAGGACGATGGATAGTGTGAGTGATCTCTGCTGAGCTTCTAATCCAACGAGCTTCCAATTTACTATAAAAACAGGGAAATAAAACTAAGTAAGCATAAAATGCTTAGTAAGTTCATATAACATGGTACTTAACTTACCATTCATTCTATTTTGAGGTAACTATGTAAGGCATATTCAATCAATTTGACCTCAAGCCCTACACACATCCTCATTGCCCTTGTTAGTCATATATACCATAATAACATCAAAACATATATGGGCTCAACAACAATCAAATTTCCAGATATATATACTTTCCATATCACGTATTCATATAACATGTATAAATCATATATTTGTATTACAAGTATATTTTCATATGAATTCATCTCGAGTTTAGATTATATGAACATTTTCAAGCATTTTCTAGCATTTTCCAGCATGTGATTATCTCATGCATCTATAACATTCATATAATTCAAATGATCACATTCCCACATTCATTCCAAGCATAAAAATAACATTTTTATCGTTTATCCTTTATCGGGCATTATCGTTGATAGAGCTTTGTCAGATGTATTTTCAATGTCATCTATATATATATATATATATATATGATATTGATATTTATACAATTCACAAAGACAACATTTAATTCAATCTTATAAAAAATACACAATTTAGTTACACGAACTTACATCGATAAATGTTCGTGTACGTAAAATCTACTAATCCGATATTTTCCTCTTTTTCTCGTTCTAACTCTGAATTTGGTCTATCCGGATCTATACGACTAAATTTAACATCAATTTATCATATTTCATATTCAAGTGGAATCAATTTTTATCCTAGGAAAAATTACCATTTTGCCCCTAACTTTTCCAAAAATTCCCATTTCGTCCCTAAGCTCGGAAAATGAAATTTGTGCAATTTACTCCCTATTCCAAGCCTAACCAAAATTCCATATCAAAATTTACAGCACATGTATTCATAAAAATTCAAAATTTTTCATCAAATTTCACAACTTTGCATTTTAGTCCCTAAATCATGTTTTCATCAAAAATCACTTTGTAAAAGTTGTTTATCTATCAACAACCGTTCATTTTCTACCATAAATTTTAAATTTTCAGCATATTCATCCATGACCCAATTCCCATACCTTGATAACTTTTCAAATTAATCCCCCAAATAAATAGATTAAGCTATCCCAGTTTCAAAAATATCAAAATTACTAAAAACGGGACAAGAAAACTTACCCAATTTGGCCAAGGAAGTTTCTTCTCTCTCTCCTAAGGTTTCCATGTTTTATTTTGGGGAAGAAAATGATAAAAATGATTTTTATTTCTATTTAATTAATTTATCATCTTTAATAATTTTAATTTCCAATTTAGTCCTTAGCCTTTTTCTAATTTTCCAAGGATGAATAATCCAAAATTATCTACATACTTTTCATTAATGGTCTAATTACCATATAAGGACCTTAAGTTTTGAATTCCATAGCTATTTAATCCTTATAGCTACTAGAATTCAACTTTTTCATTTTATGCGTTTGGTCCTTCCCATAATTAAACACAATCTGTAAAATTTTCTTATCAAAATTTTCACATGACATTTCTAACCTAATACATACCATATAATAAAATTAAAATAGATTTTATTTCCTGCTCGGATTTGAGGTCCTGAAACCACTGTTCCGATTTAACCAAAATTGGGTTGTTACAACTCTCCCTTCTTAAGGAATTTTCGTCCTTAAAAATTTTACTAGTAAAGAGATTCAGACATTACTTTCTCATAGTTTCCTCCAGTTCCTAGGTAGCTCCCTCTATATCATGTCATTGTCAGAAAACTTTTACTAAAGTTACCTTTTTATTTCTTAGTTTTTCTCTTCAAGTGCCAGAATTTCAATCAATCTTTCGTTGTAAATCATGTCATGGTGAATTTAACATTTATCAAAGTAATAACAGATGATGGGTCTGATCGATACTGTCATAACACATATACTCATAAAAACATTGTGAATTCTATAGAACTCTAATAATAATACCAATCAATACACAACAGGTCCAATTCTTATCAATAATCTTATATGACCCGATAAACCACAAACTTAATTTGCCTTTATGGCCAAACTGGAGAACTTTCTTCAACGGCAAAACTTTCAAAAATATTTTATCACCAATCTGAAACTCTAGTTCTTTTCATTTTTAGACTCACATCGAATTTCCGACGATCAAATACTATTTTTAAACTGTTTCAGATCATTTTCATCTTTCTTCGGTTTCAACAAATCAAACCAACTACATGTACCTTTTCTCATTGAACTTAGTCCAAAACACCGGAGTTTTACACTTATGACCATATAAAACCTCATACGGTAAAATTTTATACTTGATTGTTAACTGTTACTATATACGAATTCACTAGCGATAAATATTTCTTTTTCAATTGCCTTTGAATTCTAAAATACAACACCAAAACATATCTTCAAAGATTTGAATCATATATTCAGATTGATCATCTGTCTGAGAATGAAATACAATATTAAAACGTAACCGTATACCCAGAGTTTCTTGTAACTTGTTTCAGAATCAGAATATGAACTGTAGATCTCTATCAGAAATAACAGAAACTAGCACATCATATAATCTGACAATCTCAAAAATAGATAACTCAAGCAATCTATCAAGTGAGAAATCCATTCATGCCAAAATAAAATGTACAGGCTTCATCAAACAATCAACAATTACTCAAATAGTATCTTTCTTTTTCATAGACAGGGAGAATCATGATATAGAATTCATAGTAACTTTGTCCCATTTCCATTTCGGTATTTTCACGGACCATAACTATCTTGAAAGTATCATATCTATCTTACTGATACTTCCAGCATTTAAATATAGATTCAAAAATACCACATTTCATTCCGAGCTACCAGTACATCTTTTTCAAATCGTTGTGCATTTTATCATTTCCCAGATAAACAGACATAGTACCACTGTGATTATTCATGAAAAAAATTCTATAAAAGTTCCTAATTCTTCAGTACACTGGCTCTATCTCGAAATAACAGACAATCATCAGATTCAAATCTGCTATCCTGGTTCAATAATTATTTCATTCTGTACCCGTTTAACTTACAACTCAGTATCACTTTTCTAGGCTTCACAGATCTGTTGTAGAAACATCAGCTTAGCTTTAAGCTCAGCTAAAATTATTCTTTCATCAGACAATAGCAATCGAGTATTTATTGCTCATAAAGCAAACAAAGAATTTTCTACTCAAAATATCAGCAACAATATATTCCTGAAAGATAATCAATTACCAAATCAGATCTTTCAATAATTCAAACCATCTACTCTGTGTCAGATTCAAATCTTTCTATACCATTAGGTGTTTTAAAATTTTATGATCAATATATGTATGATATTTTCACCATACAGATATTGTTACCAAATTCTCAGTGCAAACACAATAATTGTCAATTCAAGATCATATACCAGGTAATTCTTTTACTATAGCTTTATCTGGCTAGAAGTATAGACCATTACTTTAACTTTCTACATCAAAATACAATCTAATCCATTCAATGATGTATCACTGTGATAATAAATGCCTTACCCAATTCAAACTGAACCAGAACTGATGCTTCGGTCATCAGGGCTTCCAACTGATCAAAACTTTACTAACATTTGTCAATCCATTCAAATCTTACATCTTTCTGTAATATCCATATCATTGATGTAGCTATCATAAAAAACAATTTCACAAAAATTAAAAAGGATATCGAAGCTTTAAATTATTTCGAGGTCACAATCATCAGATAGGTTAAAACCATAATACTATAATAGATCTAACGTTTCCACAATATAAATGGAACAGTACCTCAACTTCAATAATATTTTTCAAATAAAAGAGGAAAACCAATGGTGGCTCCAATATCAACTAGTGCAATAACACAGTTTCTATAATTTGTGTTTCATATTACCAAATTCCCATGATCAAGTCAGAATTCATAATAGTAGTAAGTATAATTACAATTGACCAATGAATATCTTTCACAGATAAACCATGTTTCAATAATAAAATGATTTGTAGCAGCCCATTTTTCAGTGAATTGGAATAGCGGTTTCGGGACCACAAATCTTATCCAAAAATAAAGTTTTTTTATTTTATTATATTGTCTGTATTATGATAGACGTGTCATATGAAAATTTTGATACGAAAATTTAATCGATTAAGTGTTTAATTACAAGAAAGACTAAATCGCATAAAATGTGAAAGTTGAATTCTAGTAGCTATAAGGATTAAATAGCTATGGAATTCAAAACTAGAGGTCCTTATATGGTAATTAGACCATTAAAGAGAAGTATGAAGATTTTTGGTGACTCATCCATGGAAAAATTAGAAAAGAGTAGGGATTAAATTGGAAATTAAAATAATTAATTAATTAAAAAGATGATAAAAGATATCATTTTATTATTTTGTCATCTTCAACCCCAAAATTATATGGAAACCCAAGGAGAGAGAGAAAAAACTTTAAAGGCTTAATTGGGTAAGTTTCCTTATCCCGTTTTTAGTAATTTTGATTTTTTTGAAACCGGGATAGTCTAATCTATCTATTTGGGGAATTAATTTGTAAAGTTTTCAAAGTATGGAAAATGGGTCATGGATGTATATGCTGAAAATTAGAAATTTATGGTAGAAAATGAAAGGTTGTTGATAGATAAACAACTTTTACAAAGTGATTTTTGATGAAAACATTATTTAGGGACTAAAATGCAAAGTTGTGAAATTTGATGAAAAATTCTGAATTTTTATGAATACATGTGTTGTAAATTTTGAGATGGAATTTTGGTTAGGCTTGGAATAGGGAGCAAATTGCATAAATTTCATTTTTCCAACCTAGGGACGAAATAAGAATTTATGGAAAAGTTAGGGGCAAAATGGTAATTTTACCTAGGACGTAAATTGAGTCCAAATGAATACGAAATATGAAAAATTAATGATTAAAAGCAATTTATATAGATCCGGAAAACACGAATTCGAGGTTAGATCAAGGAAAAGAAAAGGTTTTGGATTAGTAGATTACTTACGCGAACAAGTGTCGAGGTAAGTTCGTGTAACTTAATCGAGTATGTAATGTTGTGTTTGTATGTAATGTGACTTATATTAATATGCATTGCTTGAATGCTATAATGGAAAATTTAATACATGCTTGAAATGATGAAAAAGGGGTTAAGTCCTGATTGAATATTGAATTCTGATGAATATATGCACTTTCCCGAAACAAATAAGGTCCTGCATTTGTTGTGGACGAGATTTAGCTCAGATGAGTAATCCTATTGACCTTGTTATAGAAAGGATTTAGCCCGGATGGGTAATCCTGGTATAATACCTCTCGAGTATATGTTATGATTAGGGTTTAGCCTAGATTGGTAATCCTAATTGAGCTCTTTTGAGCATACATTATATAAAGGATTTAGCCTGGACTGGTAATCATGTTATATGATATGTGGCTCGAGAGACATATCTTTCATATTTCATTAACTATCATCACAAAGCTTATAAAATCATCCATAGCATAACTCAAAATTATCATTAAATTCTAAAATTAAGGCATGTGCTTGATAGTATGCTAAGCAACGATCACAAAAACGTAGAAATTATCAAAAACTGAGCTTGAAACATACCTCAATCAAGATCAAAAGTGTGCCGAACCCAAATGTTCTTTTTTTTTCTTTTTCTTTGTATTTTCAGCAATGGTGATAGATAAGATGAACAAATATGGTTTTGTTTTATTTTTATTCATCCTAATACATAAACTACCAAATTAGCCTTTTTAATAACATTCAAAATCCACTAACCTTAGGCATTTATGTTCATCAAATATTCAAATGATTTAATAACAACATAAGGACCTCACATATAAAGAGACACATCAACTCGACACTTAGTCAAATAGAAAGCCACTTTTGCATTTTCTACAATTTAATCCTTTTATCAAATTAAACACTCAAACGATAAAATTAATTCACGAAACTTTCACCATTACTTAATCACATACTGTAAACATGGAAAATAATATTAAAATATTTTTTTGACCTCGGATTTATGGTCCCAAAACCACTGTTCCGACTAGGGTCTAAATCGGACTGTTACAACCATATTGTACTGACATGGGCCGATGGATAGTGTGAGTGATCCCCGCCAAGCTTCCAATCCAACGAGCTTCTGATTTACTCTAAAATAGGGAAATAAAACTAAGTAAGCATTACATGCTTAGTAAGTTCATATACCATGGCACTTAACTTACCATTCATTCTATTTTGAGGTAACTATGTAAGGCATATTCAATCAATTCGCCTTCAAGCCCTACACATATCCTTGTTTCCCTTGTTAGTCATATATTCCATAATAACACCAAAACATATATGGGCTCAACAACAATCAAGTTTCCAGGCACACATGCTTTCTTCAACATGTATTCATTAAACTTGTATAATTTCATAATAGTTAATCTCGAGTTCAGATCATTTCATATCAAACTTTACTCATATCGATCAGAATATCAAGGTCACGATTAGTACACTCAAGGTGTACAAGTCTATAATCTAGAATGTACATACTCATTAAATAAATTCCACGTACAATATCATCATTTCCTATTTCCACATATCAATCGTCACGTATCTCATTTTCATGTATTTTAGGTCGCTATGTGTAATAACGTATTTCTTATTCATGTCTTCACATGTCAAGAACTTTTACCCTTTCAATTTATTCGAAATATCGATGGGTACACAGGTAGTACACTCGATGTGTACGAATCAGAATCCATCAATTCATGTCCAATGGTACCTGTAACACCCCTTACCCGAAACCCATGCCGGAATCGAGTACGTGGCATTACTAGACTTGACTATTAACTCAGGGCATAAAATTTTAAAGCTGTCCAACTGCGCCACGCTGACTAAATCGACCATAACTCGAGTTACAAAACTCAAAATTTAGATCCGTAAATTTTCCTTGAAACTAGACTCATATGACTTTTCACCATAATTTTTCCAGAATTTTTCATGTGGCCAATTAGTACAGTTTATTCATAAAATTTACCCTTAATACACTTCTTGAAAATTCTGACCTGTCTTTACAAAACTACAGTTATCTCATTTCAAAAATTTCCAATAATGTTTATACCAATGAAAAATAGACTCATTAAGGATTCTACACATATAAACCATGCTTCTTAATTATTTATATACAATTTTTGACAATTTTTCCAAAACAGAACAGTGACTCACGAATTCATTCAGAGCGATTCTCACTAAAACTTAATTATCTCATAATATATAAAACCTTTGCCTACTCTGTTTCTTTCATGTAAAAATAGACACAATAAGGTTTAATTTCATATCTCATTCACCTTCTAATTCAATATACCCTATTTTTGGTGATTTTTCTAAATCACATCACTGCTGCTACTACAAGCTGTTTCGTTGCAATTTATGAAAGACTAGTTTCTAACCGAACGTACCTACACTCCTAATTCAAAGATTCATTTCATAAACAAACATTTCTTTAACAAAAACGATTTAACTTCGATTAAGAATGCATAAACATTGCCATCATAAATCAACATACATATCAAAAACACAACAACATACTTAACTAAAAATTTAGCCATATTAGCATGGCTATTATAAACATGAACCTTAAGATTTTATCAAAACAAGACCAAGTCTTTCCTATACATGCCTCCGTTTAATACCAAAATGAAAGAGTACCAAAATGTAGATTGATAGTGTGGGCGACTTCCCGAACGATCCCGACGAGCTTGTAGCTTTTACCTAATCTATAAAATAGAGGAAACATTTCACATGATAAGCTTGCTAGCTTAGTAAGTCCTAATTTCATAAAAAAAATATAACATTCAAACATCAACAATTTAATTACTACAATTCAACTTGTAAGCTTGTACTCATATTCATTATCAAGCTTTCAATTTCATATCCATGTAACTAAGTATGAATTTGTAGGGAAATTTCTCCTTACCCACATATTTATGATCAAAAATATTTGTTCGTAATCCAATCTTTAAAACCTAATGTGTCATCATATAACCATAGGTACAATTATTCATATACTTGGATATCAATTATTATAGCATGTCATTAATTATACAACCACCCTTGTGGCCGAATACACCTAGTCTTATATCTACATATTAAACGGCCAAAGTCACGATACCACATCATTCATCAATAAAACCGAGAACACATACCATTGGTAATAAATCACTGAATCACTAGTTTACCTTATCTTAATTAAGTAAGAATTTCATTCCTACTTTACATACTCACCTGAGCCGTTAACTCGATAAATTTGCTTTAATTCGACTTGAACACAATTTCGGTTTCTAGTTTGTGAAATACAGCACCGGCATCAAGCCTGCTAGGCATAAAAGCCCGATAAATAACACCGGCACAAGGCCTGCTAGGCGTAAAAGCCTGATAAGTAACACCGGCACGAGGCCTGCTAGGCTTAAAGCCCGAATTAAATCACCGGCACTAGGCCTGCTAGGCTTAAAGCCCGAATTAAATCACCGGCACTAGGCCTGCTAGGCTTAAAGCCCGAATTAAATCACCGGCACTAGGCCTGCTAGGCTTAAAGCCCGAAACACATTAATGTAATAAATCATCGCTAATACCTTTTATACTATATCACATAATGAAAGTACTTTGGCTTATTTACATCAAACAATCAAAACCATTCTAATAGGCTTATATACATTCGGCTATGACATGAATATCTACTAAAATTTATCAAACATTATCGTACAATTGATTTATAAATAATTCTTCAATATACTATAGCTTAAGGACTTACCTTAGAAGTCGATAGATTCGAAATCTCCAACTATTCGTTTAGTTTAGCTTTTCCTCGCTCCAAATTCTTCTCCTTTTGTTCTTGATCTAATTCGGTTCAATTAAACCAATATAACCACATTTTCATTAAATTTAAAAACAAAATCATATAATATATAATTTATAACCAAATATAATAGCTAAATTTTCATTTCATCTCAATTAAATCCATGAATACTTGATTGCACATTTTACCCTTTTTGCCCCCCGACATTTACAACTCTTCCAATTAAGTCTTTTAAGCACAAAACACAAATTACATGGAATTTAAGTTCCTTCCTCAAGAGCCGAATGTATCCCTAGCTAATACAAGTCCTTACAAACTATTTTTTTTTCTTTTTAATTCCCCAACTAATTATTCTAACATCTAAATTCTAACTTCCTCATTTTCACTAAAAGTCCAAGAACAAAATTTACTACTTTATCACCTATCATCAAAATTTTACCATTTAACAACTAAATCATCAAGCTTTCTTCCATGGTACTTCATAAAAATCACAACCAAAACGCATTTTTTTTTACGTGGGCTATATAAAGCTCTTGATAACCATTTCAAAATGCCATCAATTATCAAAATTATCAAACACACATACCTATTTTAGCTTGAAGTAGCCGAACATGAGAGAGCTTTTTCTCTTCTTTTTCCTTTAGCAAATTTTCGGTAATAAAGAATAAAGGAATAAAGATGAACCCCCTAGTTGTTTTATGTTTCTTTATTTTATTAACATGCTCACCTTATTAACTTATTATTATAACATATAAACTACTAATTTCTTAGCATGCTTACCGTCCTCTACTTTGCTTTTAGGGAAATTTGACATGCAAATCCATTCTTGCAAGAACAATTCAATTTGCCCCTTTTATTTGCTAATAATCGGCCATGAGAGAATGAAGGAGATAGTGGCCTTATTTTATGTTTTATCTAACATTTACACTAACTTTATTTCTTTATAAAAGTACTAACATAAGCATAAAATAAAAATTTAATTAAACTAGCATATATATATCTAGCATAACTTGGCCCATTGCCGTCCATCACTATGGTCAATGGGCTAATTGCCCTTTTAGGACACCCACTTAAAAAGCCACAAGCAATTTAGTACATTACACCTTAGCATGCAACATTTACGCTTTTTGCGATTAAATCCTCTTTACCAAATTAAGCACTTAAACGATAAAATTTTTCTACGACATTTTCACACATATTAATTCACATATAATAAACATAGAATATAACAACAAAATATTTCTCGGGCTCGGATTCGTGGTCCCGAAACCACCGTTCCGATTAGGGTCAAAATTGGTCTGTCACAACTCTCTCCCCCTTAAGAATTTTCGTCCTCGAAAATCTTACCGTTAAATAAGATCGGATTTTGTTGTTTCATTGAATCTTCAGGTTCCCACGTGGCCTCTTCAACTCCGTGTCGATTCCATAATACTTTCACTAGTGGAATCCTTTTATTTCTCAACTCCTTCATTTCCCGAGCCAGGATACGAATCGATTCCTCATCATATGTCAAATCGGATCAATTTCTATCTCTGACGGTGTGATCACATGAGACGGGTCTGATCTGTATTTGCGAAGCATCAAAACGTGAAATACATTGTGTATCTTTTCTAAGTCAAGGGGCAATTTCAATCTATAAGCAACAGGCCCTATACGCTCGATGATTTCATACGGTCCGATAAATCTCGGACTCAACTTGCCTTTCCGACCAAATCGGAGTATTTTCTTCCACGGAGAAACTTTTAAGAACACCCGATCTCCGACCTGAAATTCAATGTCCTTACGTTTCAAATCGGCATAAGACTTTTGACGATCCGAAGCAGCTTTTAAATTACTTCTAATAACAACCACCTTCTGTTCTGTTTCTTTAATACAATCGACCCCGTGTATCTTATTCTCACTGAGCTCAGTCCAATACAACGGTGTGCGACATTTTCGACCGTATAAGGCTTCATAAGGCGCCATTTTTATACTAGATTGGAAGCTATTATTATAAGCAAATTCAACCAAAGGTAGGTATCGTTCCCACGTACCTTCAAATTCGAGAACGCAACACCTCAACATGTCCTCAAGTATTAAAATAGTTCGCTCAGACTGACCATCTGTTTGCGGATGGAAGGCTGTACTAAAATGAAGTCTAGTACCTAGAGCATCTTGTAATTTCCTCCAGAACCGCAATGTGAATCTCGAGTCCCTATCTGAAACAATGGAACTCGGTACACTGTGCAACCTTACAATCTGTGACACATACAATTCGGCAAGCTTATCAAGTGAATAGTCAGTACGTACCAGTACAAAATGAGCTGATTTAGTCAATCTGTCAACGATAACCCATATGGCATCTTTCTTACTCGGTGTCATAGGAAGACCGGATACAAAATCCATTGTAATTCTATCCCATTTCCATTCGGGTATCATGATTGGTTGCAGTAGTCCGGATGGTACCTGATGCTTAGCTTTTACTTGTTGACAGATTAAGCTTTTGGAAACAAACTCAGATATATCTCGTTTCATGCCAGGCCACCAATAGAACTGCTTTAAATCGTTATACATTTTAGTGCTACCCGGGTGTATCGATAGTCGACCACTATGGGCCTCACTCAGGATCATCTGTATCAAATCTGAGTCCTTTGGAACACACAATCGGCTTTTATATTTCAAACAATTATTTGCATCAATCTGAAAATCTGATTCTGTACCATTTCCACACTGAATCCGAATAGCAATCAACTTTTTGTCAACTTTCTGTGCATCACAAATCTGTTGAATAAACATCGGTCTTGCTTGTAACTCGGCTAGGATCGAACCATCATCAGACATAGCCATCTGTGCGTTCAATGCACGAAGAGCAAATAATGATTTTCGACTTAACGCATCCGCAACAACATTGGCTTTCCCCGGATGGTAGTCAATCACTAATTCATAGTCTTTCAGCAATTCTAACCATCTGCGTTGTCTCAAGTTTAGATCTTTCTGAGTCATCAAATATTTTAAACTTTTGTGATCCGAATAAATATGACATTTTTCACCGAATAAATAGTGACGCCAAATTTTCAATGCGAACACAATGGCTGCTAACTCCAGATCGTGAGTTGGATAATTTTTCTCATGCGGCTTCAATTGTCTCGAAGCGTAGGCTATCACCTTGCCTTCTTGCATTAAAACGCAACCCAACCCATTCAAGGAAGCATCGCTAAAAATAATAAATTCTTTACCCGATTCAGGCTGAGTTAACACTGGAGCTTCGGTCAAAAGGGCTTTCAACTGCTCGAAACTTTTCTGACACCTTTCTGACCACTCAAATTTGACATCTTTCTATAGCAGTCTCGTCAATGGTGTAGCTATAATAGAAAAACCTTTTACAAATCGTCTATAATACCCCGCAAGGCCTAGGAAACTTCGGATCTCGGAAACATTCTTTGGTGGTTTCCATTCGAGTATGGCTGCTATTTTGTTCGGATCCACCCGAATACCTGACACCGAAACAACATGACCCAAAAAGTTGACTTCATTCATCCAGAACTCACACTTACTGAACTTTGCATACAATCGTTGATCTCTCAAAGTTTGTAGTACTAATCTCAAATGCTCAGCATGTCCCGTTTCATTTTTGGAATAGACCAGTATATCATCAATAAACACTACTACAAACCGATCCAAAAACTGTCGGAAGACTCGGTTCATTAGATCCATAAAAACAGCAGGTGCATTAGTGAGTCCAAAAGGCATAACCAAAAACTCATAGTGTCCGTACCTCGTGCGGAATGCAGTCTTTGGCACATCTGAATCTCTGACTCGCACCTGATAATATCCTGATCTCAAATCTATTTTCGAAAACACTGAAGCCCCCTTCAACTGATCAAATAAATCATCAATCCAAGGTAACGGATACTTATTCTTTATAGTTACCTTATTTAGTTGCCGGTAGTCGATACACATTCGCATAGTCCCATCTTTCTTTTTCACAAATAAAACCGGTGCACCCCACGGAGAGAAACTCGGTCGCGCGAAGCCCTTATCTGTCAACTCTTGCAACTGCGCTTTCAATTCTTTTAATTCAATAGGTGCCATTCGGTACGGAGCTATCGAAATCAGAGCCGCACCCGGTATTAACTCAATGCCAAACTCAACCTCTCGTACTGGGGGTAAACCCTGTAGTTCTTCAGGAAACACATCGGGGTATTCACATACAACTGATACAAATTCAATTTGTTTCTCGGACATTTTATTATCTAGTACATAAGCCAAATAAGCTTCACACCCTTTTCTCACATACATTCGGGCTAACATTGAAGATATTACTGTAGGCAACCCATTTACGTCACAGGATTTAATTCTGATGGTCTCACCGTTTCGACATTTCAAATCGATGAGCTTTCTTTTACAATCCACTACTGCCTCATGTGAAGTTAACCAGTCCATACCCAAGATTATATCAAATTCGTCAAAGGGCAACAACATTAAATCAGCTGGGAAGCAACAATCCCGAATCATCAACGGGCAACCTCTACACACTTTATCAACAAGCACACATCTACCCAAGGGGTTGGACACACGAATCACAAACTCGGTAGACTCAACTAGCAGAGTCTTGCCAAATTCTAAAGTTTCACATACATAAGAATGAGTCGAACCAGGATCAATTAGTGCAATCACAGTAGTATCATAAAGAGTGAAAATACCAGTAATGACGTCGGGGGAGGAAGCATCCTCTCTGGCTAGTGCAGCATAGGCTCTAGCCGGAGCTCTAGCCTCAGATCGAACCGTAGTGTTCTTTGTTCCTTTCTGACTACCACCTACATTGCCTGAATGTCTGGGTGGTCTACCTCGCATTAACGTATTGCTCGGCTTAGTGTTTTGAACTGTATTCTGCTCAGCTAACCTCGGACATTCTCTAATAAAATGATCTAACGATCCACATTTATAGCAAGACCGATCATGAAATCTACAACTCCCTGAGTGCCATTTCCCACAGTGCTTGCATTCAACTCTATTCTGAGGAACGTTACCAACACTGGCTATCGAGGTAGCTCGGGAGCTCATAGGAGGTCGATCCCGTCTAGGAGGATCTGTAGTAGCTTTATGTCGGTTGTAGTCATCTCTGGACTTCTTGGCTGTGGAATGAAAGACCTTACCCGAAGATCTTTTACGGATGTCTCTAGCTTCTATCTCAGCCTTTCTTTTCTCTTTCTCGAGCTCTTCAGCTTTGCAAGCTCTCTCAACTAAAGTCACAAACTCTTGAATTTCAAGAATGCCAACAAACATCTTTATATCTTCATTTAGGCCATCTTCAAATCTTTTACACATAATGGCTTCGGTGGAAACACACTCTCTAGCATATCTGCTGAGCCTGACAAATTTTCTTTCATATTCCGTTACGGTCATTCGCCCCTGTTTCAGCTCAAGGAACTCCTTTCGTTTTTGATCAATGAATCTTTGGCTAATATACTTCTTGCGAAACTCATTTTGGAAGAAATCCCATGTCACTTTTTCTTTCGGAACCACTGATACTAGTGTATTCCACCAGTGATATGCAGTGTCCCGCAGTAAGGATATAGCACACTTCAAGCATTCATCCGGAGTACAAGACAGCTCATCAAGTACCCGAATAGTGTTATCAAGCCACATTTCGGCTCTCTCAGCGTCATCATCGTCATTAGCTTTAAATTCTTCGGCCCCAAATTTTCGGATTTTATCAACTGGGGGCCTACTAGATCTCATCGGATTATCATCGGGGGAGCTGAAGGAATCGGAGTTGGATTATTCGGGGGTGGAGATTGGTGTACAACCGGGTTATTTTGAATAAATTGGGCAAACCACTCATTCATCATCTGATAAAAGGCTTGTTTAGTCTCTCCTTCGTGGCTACCTGAAACAGGTCGAGAGTCTACCGGCGCTGATCCGCGTGCGCGGTCAGGCGCTACGCTCTCAACATCATCAGCTACGGCTCTTTCAGGATCAGTGTCCATTTACTAAATAAAACAAAATTCAGACTGTCAGAAGTCACCACACTATCAACATATAATGAAGGCATGTATAGCTAGACTCACACGCGCTACGGTAGTCCTAGAATCGACTAAACCGTAAGCTCTGATACCAATCAAATGTAACACCCCTTACCCGAAACCCATGCCGGAATCGAGTACGTGGCATTACTAGACTTGACTATTAACTCAGGGCATAAAATTTTAAAGCTGTCCAACTGCGCCACGCTGACTAAATCGACCATAACTCGAGTTACAAAACTCAAAATTTAGATCCGTAAATTTTCATTGAAACTAGACTCATATGACTTTTCACCATAATTTTTCCAGAATTTTTCATGTGGCCAATTAGTACAGTTTATTCATAAAATTTACCCTTAATACACTTCTTGAAATTTCTAACCTGTCTTTACAAAACTACAGTTATCTCATTTCAAAAATTTCCAATAATGTTCTTGTTTATACCAATGAAAAATAGACTCATTAAGGATTCTACACATATAAACCATGCTTCTTAATTATTTATATACAATTTTTGACAATTTTTCCAAAACAGAACAGTGACTCACGAATTCATTCAGAGCGATTCTCACTAAA
The DNA here is from genome assembly GCA_005393395.2 of Gossypium australe. NCBI lineage: Eukaryota > Viridiplantae > Streptophyta > Magnoliopsida > Malvales > Malvaceae > Gossypium > Gossypium australe. The sequence goes on along the minus strand of CM016618.1, from coordinate 45,090,737 downwards.
ACTTAATTATCTCATAATATATAAAACCTTTGCCTACTCTGTTTCTTTCATGTAAAAATAGACACAATAAGGTTTAATTTCATGTCTCATTCACCTTCTAATTCAATATACCCTATTTTTGGTGATTTTTCTAAATCACATCACTGCTGCTACTACAAGCTGTTTCGTTGCAATTTATGAAAGACTAGTTTCTAACCGAACGTACCTACACTCCTAATTCAAAGATTCATTTCATAAACAAACATTTCTTTAACAAAAACGATTTAACTTCGATTAAGAATGCATAAACATTGCCATCATAAATCAACATACATATCAAAAACACAACAACATACTTAACTAAAAATTTAGCCATATTAGCATGGCTATTATATACATGAACCTTAAGATTTTATCAAAACAAGACCAAGTCTTTCCTATACATGCCTCCGTTTAATACCAAAATGAAAGAGTACCAAAATGTAGATTGATAGTGTGGGCGACTTCCTGAACGATCCCGACGAGCTTGTAGCTTTTACCTAATCTATAAAATAGAGGAAACATTTCACATGATAAGCTTGCTAGCTTAGTAAGTCCTAATTTCATAAAAAAAATATAACATTCAAACATCAACAATTTAATTACTACAATTCAACTTGTAAGCTTGTACTCATATTCATTATCAAGCTTTCAATTTCATATCCATGTAACTAAGTATGAATTTGTAGGGAAATTTCTCCTTACCCACATATTTATGATCAAAAATATTTGTTCGTAATCCAATCTTTAAAACCTAATGTGTCATCATATAACCATAGGTACAATTATTCATATACTTGGATATCAATTATTATAGCATGTCATTAATTATACAACCACCCTTGTGGCCGAATACACCTAGTCTTATATCTACATATTAAACGGCCAAAGTCACGATACCACATCATTCATCAATAAAACCGAGAACACATACCATTGGTAATAAATCACTGAATCACTAGTTTACCTTATCTTAATTAAGTAAGAAGTTCATTCCTACTTTACATACTCACCTGAGCCGTTAACTCGATAAATTTGCTTTAATTCGACTTGAACACAATTTCGGTTTCTAGTTTGTGAAATACAACACCGGCATCAAGCCTGCTAGGCATAAAAGCCCGATAAATAACACCGGCACAAGGCCTGCTAGGCGTAAAAGCCTGATAAGTAACACCGGCACGAGGCCTGCTAGGCTTAAAGCCCGAATTAAATCACCGGCACTAGGCCTGCTAGGCTTAAAGCCCGAATTAAATCACCGGCACTAGGCCTGCTAGGCTTAAAGCCCGAAACACATTAATGTAATAAATCATCGCTAATACCTTTTATACTATATCACATAATGAAAGTACTTTGGCTTATTTACATCAAACAATCAAAACCATTCTAATAGGCTTATATACATTCGGCTATGACATGAATATCTACTAAAATTTATCAAACATTATCGTACAATTGATTTATAAATAATTCTTCAATATACTATAGCTTAAGGACTTACCTTAGAAGTCGATAGATTCGAAATCTCCAACTATTCGTTTAGTTTAGCTTTTCCTCGCTCCAAATTCTTCTCCTTTTGTTCTTGATCTAATTCGGTTCAATTAAACCAATATAACCACATTTTCATTAAATTTAAAAACAAAATCATATAATATATAATTTATAACCAAATATAATAGCTAAATTTTCATTTCATCTCAATTAAATCCATGAATACTTGATTGCACATTTTACCCTTTTTGCCCCCCGACATTTACAACTCTTCCAATTAAGTCTTTTAAGCACAAAACACAAATTACATGGAATTTAAGTTCCTTCCTCAAGAGCCGAATGTATCCCTAGCTAATACAAGTCCTTACAAACTATTTTTTTTCTTTTTAATTCCCCAACTAATTATTCTAACATCTAAATTCTAACTTCCTCATTTTCACTAAAAGTCCAAGAACAAAATTTACTACTTTATCACCTATCATCAAAATTTTACCATTTAACAACTAAATCATCAAGCTTTCTTCCATGGTACTTCATAAAAATCACAACCAAAACGCTTTTTTTTTTTACGTGGGCTATATAAAGCTCTTGATAACCATTTCAAAATGCCATCAATTATCAAAATTATCAAACACACATACCTATTTTAGCTTGAAGTAGCCGAACATGAGAGAGCTTTTTCTCTTCTTTTTCCTTTAGCAAATTTTCGGTAATAAAGAATAAAGGAATAAAGATGAACCCCCTAGTTGTTTTATGTTTCTTTATTTTATTAACATGCTCACCTTATTAACTTATTATTATAACATATAAACTACTAATTTCTTAGCATGCTTACCGTCCTCTACTTTGCTTTTAGGGAAATTTGACATGCAAATCCATTCTTGCAAGAACAATTCAATTTGCCCCTTTTATTTGCTAATAATCGGCCATGAGAGAATGAAGGAGATAGTGGCCTTATTTTATGTTTTATCTAACATTTACACTAACTTTATTTCTTTATAAAAGTACTAACATAAGCATAAAATAAAAATTTAATTAAACTAGCATATATATATCTAGCATAACTTGGCCCATTGCCGTCCATCACTATGGTCAATGGGCTAATTGCCCTTTTAGGACACCCACTTAAAAAGCCACAAGCAATTTAGTACATTACACCTTAGCATGCAACATTTACGCTTTTTGCGATTAAATCCTCTTTACCAAATTAAGCACTTAAACGATAAAATTTTTCTACGACATTTTCACACATATTAATTCACATATAATAAACATAGAATATAACAACAAAATATTTCTCGGGCTCGGATTCGTGGTCCCGAAACCACCGTTCCGATTAGGGTCAAAATTGGTCTGTCACAGTACCCATAAGGTACTATATAACACCCTATACCCGTATTTGACGCCGGAACAGGGTACGAGGCATTATCGGACATAAACTCAAACAATCATACAAAACCGAGACATGAATTTCTGTCCAAATTTAAAACTTTTCATAAACATTCATATTGTCCCTTAAACGAGCCTACAAGGCCCAAAACATACATTAGGAGTGGTTCGAGACTAAACCGAGAACTTTAGAAACTTCTGGGAAAACTTAGAAAAATTTTCATGAAAAAGGTCCACACGCCCGTGTGGGTGATGGAACACGCCCGTATGACATATCACACGCTCGTGCTTCAGGTTGTGCCCAAAATAGGGGATATTCTATTTATGACGTCATCATCAAAATGAGGTCACACGGCCAAGGCACAAGCCCGTGTCCTTAGGCCGTGTGGCGAATTAAATTCTGAAAATCAAATGCAGACTTCACACGGACTAGGCACATGCCCATGTCCTATAGTCATGTCTCTCACACGATCTAGACACACGGCCGTGTCTCGTGCCCGTGTGTTTACTACTGGGCATTCTGTTTCTCAAAACTGAGGTGCAGGGAACACACGCCCTTGGGGCTAGCAGTGTGTCACACACGGCCTAGACACATGTCCCGTGTGGACAAAATAAGGCTATTTACCAAGCCTTTTTACCACCCATACTTGCACCAACCTACACAACATCAAAACCACACCAATCCAAACATATGTATGACTTCAAGGCACTTAACATGGCATAACTAAGTGCTTCACCATCATCAAACATCCATAATCACATGCAACACATTATCATCCGACCATCAATAACCATAGGTCATATCATAATGGCATTGGCACATGCATGCATATATGAATAGGTATACAACCAAATAATCATTATGAGCCACATCCCGGCCTTATACAAAATGAATCAAATATCATCATAAGCCAACACATTTGGCTAAACTAATATGACATATAACAAAAAGACCAAGTCCCTATACATGTCATACTCAAAATGTTGAGACTAACTATACCCAAAAGTTCCAATTGATAGTGTGATCGAGTCTCCAACGTCCTTCGATCCCCAAGCTAGCTTGGCAATACTATAAGAAAATGGAAAAGAAAGGGGAGTAAGCATAAAGCTTAGTAAGTTTTCATGTAAATACTTAACAACATTAATCAGGCATTATTATACACATAACATAATGTAATTTATCACAACGTCATCAAGTATCATAGATACATTTTAAATCATGTCATTTACATAATGTACAATAAAACCCATGATCATGATTTATTCAATCACTTCTTATCGAGATCTCATCGATTTATAATATCAATATGTATGAGCTTTGTGTACATACCTGTACCCTTTCAACATGTTCATACCTTGTCATTTCATTGACATCATCTTTGGACTACCCATTGAACCACTAGGAATACTAAAGGATACTCGGGAATCACATACACATAGAATCATACCAACGCCATATCCCATATATGGTCTTACATGGGATCACATATCGATGCCTATAGCCTAGCTATGGTCTTACAGGATTCTCATATCGGTTCTATGTCCCAGACATGGTCTTACACGTAAACTCAATCCCTAATGTCACGACATTTGTATCCTACTATTCCTAAGGTTCAACCGGGATTTCGACGTATCAAATCTTCGTCGAATTGTCATCGAGTCAACATTAATCATGTCCACAAGGACAAATACACAATTCATGCAATATTAAAGCATTAAATACTTAAAAATGTAATGTTGCATTATTTATACACGAACTTACCTCGGTACCAAAATATGGCTAACTAGTCGATTTAGTCCACAACCTTGTTCTTTCCTGGTTTAGGTCCGGACTCTGTTTTTCTTTATCTATAATAAAAATTTAGCTCATTTAATTATCACATTGTTCAAATTACAATTTTGCCCCTAAACTTTCGTATATTTATAAATTAGTCCCTAGGCTCGTAAAATGAAATGTGTCCATTTTCTTTGTTACCCAAGCCTAGCCGAACCTAACACATGCTCATAACAGCCCACATTTTCCTTCAAATTAGATTTTTACTATTCATTTTACAACTTTTACAAAAAGGTCCTTTTTATGTGTTTTCATCAAAAATCACTTAGTAAAAGATGTTTATTGCACATCAAACTTTCATAATCTACCATGAAACATAAAAACACATGCATGTCACATATGGTTTAAATTTTTAAACATGAAGCCTAGCTCAAATAAATGGTAGAAATAGCTAGATTGGTTGATAACAACTTTAAAAACGTAAAGAACATTAAAAACGGGGCTAGGATGTACTTACTATCAAGCTTGAAAGTTGAAGAAACCCTAGCTATGGTGTTCTTGAGAATTTCGGCTAAGGTAGATGAAGATGGACAAGATTTTTGACTCGTTTTCCCTTTTAATTCTTTTATTAACCAAATGACCAAAATGCCCTTTTTACTAAACTTTCAAATTTTACCTACTCATGCCTATTTTTGTCCATAAAAATAGAAATTGGGCAAATTGCTATTTATGGACCTCTAATTAATAATCCAAAGCTATTTCATACTTAAAGCTTCTAGAATCTCATATTTTGCAACTTTTGCAATGTAGTCCTAAAAGTCAAATTGGACACTTATTCACAAAATTTCTTTATGAAACTTTCACACAATCATGCCAACATGACATGGACCTCAAAAAAAATCATAAAACAAATATTTCTACTTCGAATTTGTGGTCTCAAAACCACTATTCTGACTAGACCCAAAATCAGGATGTTACATACTATTTCAGATAATACACTCTCGAGCCACATATATAAAAACAACAGAATTACCAGTCCAGGCTAAATCCTTTTTATGACATGCTCTACAGAGCTTGATCTGGATTACCCGTCCGGGCTAAATCCAATCCATAACATATGATCGAGAGGACTTATATCAGGATTACCCGTCCGGGCTAAATCCTTTCATAAATGAGGTCAATAGGATTACTCGTCCAAGCTGAATCCATTCAGCAACAAATGCAGGACCTCATTCATTTCAGGAAATTACATAACCATTGATTTTCATTTATTCAAACGGAATTTAACATTTTCCGAACATAATTACCCATGTGAATATTCCATCTATTTATCACAATTGTATCCAATAATTCCTTTAATCACATTCACTATTCAAACCAAGTACAAGAATAACATTTTATCATTTAAATCAGGCATTATCATTTATCTGGTATTTCTCGGATATGTTTACAGGACTTAACTTTTGTTAAGTATTCTTGATCATGTAACAAAGTTCATACTTATAACATTCAAATAATTCACACATATACACATTCAATACAAGCATATGAATATACATAATTTAGTTACACGAACTTACCTCGACAAATGTTCATGTACGTAAAATCTACTAATCCGACATTTTCCTCTTTTCCTCGTTCTAGCTCCAAATTTGGTCTATCTGGATCTATACGAGTAAATTTAACATCAATTTATCATATTTCACATTCAAGTGGACTCAATTTTCATCCTAGGAAAAATTACTATTTTGCCCCTAACATTTTTTCATAAATTTCCATTTCGTCCCTAGGCTCGGAAAATGAAGTTTGTGCAATTTACTCCCTATTCCAAGCCTAACCAAAATTTCATCTTAAAATTTACAGCACATGTATTCATAAAAATTTAGAATTTTTCATCAAATTTCACAACTTTGCATTTTAGTCCCTAAATCATGTTTTCATCAAAAATCACTTTGTAAAAGTTGTTTATCTATCATCAACCTTTCATTTTCTACCACAAGTTTTTAATTTTCAACATATACATCCATGACCCATTTTCCATACTTTGATAACTTCTCAAATTAATCCCCCAAATAGATAGATTAAGCTATCTCGGTTACAAAAATATTAAAATTACTAAAAACGGGACAAGGAAATTTAACCAATTTGGCCTTGAAAGTTTTCTCTCTCTCTCTCCAAGGGTTTCCATGTATTTTTGGGGAAGAAGATGATAAAATAAGATGATATTTCTTTTTATCATCTTTTAACTAATTAAAATATTTCACTTTCCAATTTAGTCCTTTCCCTTTTTCTAAATTTCCATGGATGAGTCACCATAATATCTACATACTTTTCTTTAATGGTCTAATTACCATATAAAGACCTTAAGTTTTGAATTCCATAGCTATTTAATCCTTATAGCTACTAGAATTCAACTTTTGCATTTTATGCGATTTAGTCCTTTTCGTAATTAAGCACATAATCGGTAAAATTTTCTTATCAAAATTTTCACATGACATTTTTATCGTATTACAGACCATAAAATAAAATAAAAATAAATTTTATTTTTGGCTCGGATTTGTGGTCCCAAAACCACTATTCCGATTTCACCGAAATTGGGCTGCTACACTTCACCTTCTGCTTGCCCTTGGCGTCAACACGAGAACTTTGGCCTTGTTGGGTTGTATCCTGAGCCACAAATTCTATGAGCTCACCATTTCTCACTGTCTCTTCAATGGCATCCTTTAAAGAAAAACAGTCTTTAGTCTTATGTCCCCCATCATTATGGAAAACGCATCTATCTCTTGACTCTAACCGTCTTGCGCTTTGCCTCATAAGGGAAAGGGTAGGGAGGATAGCCAAACTTTTTACCTGATTCAGAATCGAGTAGCATTTAGGGAGTATAAACTTCAAACCTGCCCTAGGGGATGTACCTCATTGTACGCTCTGGTTGGGCTCTCTAAGAAGCCCTATGTGGCTCATTTTGTGATTGTGTTTTCTGTTGCCTCTCATTATATACATGCAAAGACTGATAAGGTGGCGCCTGTCTGTTGCGAGCTTTATCTCTATTTCTAAATTGTTTATCTTCCCTCTAGACTATGTCATGTGCCGCTCTTTTTATCTCTTCTGCCTCTGCGAACTTGTGGGCCCTCTCAAACAAATCTGCCAAACTCTAAGATCTATTATCAATGAAGGCATTATACATGTTGTTCTGTAAAAACATCCATCGCCAGACTAGAGTTACGAAGTATTACCGGTCGAATCATAACATTTACACCATCATGATTCACACATCAACATATCATAGTTAATCAATAACACAAAGTTCCTTTAGAAGGTCTACAAGACCTTAAACATGCTTTTAAGAAGGTTCGGGACTAAACCGATCTCATACAAAAACTTTGCAGAACTTAGAAAAATTTTCTTTTAAAACAAGGCACACGCCCGTGTGGCTAGACCGTGTGCCTCACACAGCCATGCCTTAGACTATGTCTTACCCCGTCTACAACACTGACTAGAATCACACGGCCTGTCACACGCCGTGTGTCTGGCCCGTGTGCAACGCTGACCTACTTCAAATAGGGACAGTGAAGGACACAGTCGAGACACACGCCCGTGTGCTCACCCGTGTGGGGAATTATAGACCATTTACAAGGCCAAATTGCCACCCAATTTGGGCCATCCCTACATGTTCAATTCCAACATCAAATAACATACAAATCATTCACCATCTCAAATACCAAATCAAGAATGAAACATACCATTTCTATTTCACCAAAGTATACCATAATGGCCATTCACACAAGACCATATATACACACATCACATACACCATTTTCACATATCAAAACATGTATCAACATCAATCCATTATCAAGCCATATCACATGGCAAGATTTATACATCTCAAAACATTCCACAATCTTACTAGCCTATGCATGCCATATACCATAAATACAACTTCCAAAAAGGTACCAAAATAGATGTCCAATAGTGTGATTGAGTCGCTGATGATCCCCGGATCCGAGCTAGCTTTATATTGTAATATCTCGGGTTAGGGGCTAGGTTGTTGTTGCATGTTATTGCATGAGTTTTGTGTGCTGTGTTGTTGTTTGTGTAGTATCGGGGCTTAAGTGTGGGCTAGGAGTGTGCCTGAGTAGGTAGGAAAATTTTGGTTTTTGGGCTTAGGTGTGGGGAGCTGAAAGAGCTGGGGTTAAGAATATAATTTGGAGTTTTACTGCACAAATGAAGAGCTGGCAAAGTGGCAAGGTATGTGCTACTTGGGAGCTAGGTGTGGCGTCATCTACATAGGGTGGAGGTCTAGAGTTCGAGCTGCAGAGTTCCCATTTTGGCTTCTTTTTGGGACGGCATGGAGGAGAGGTGGAAGGCTAGTGAAATTCTACCTTGGACCAAGTCATACGTTTCAAATGAAGGGTGGAGAGCATTTGTAGGAGGGAGACTTGGTCATGCAAGTTTGAAGGAGTGGATGTGAGTGAATGGGGGGATTTGGCCGAATGTTGGGGGAGTGGTGGAGTGTATGGCCGGTTTTGGGAAGTGGGGAGAGAGAAGGCCGAATTATTCCTTTTGGAAATTGGTGCATATTCGGCCATTAGGAGACCAAATCAAATTCTTTCTTTTGACAAACCAAAGCCGAAATTCTAAAGAATTCTCTCATCTTTTCTTTCACTTCTTGAACCGAAATACCAAGTTCCTTTAGTTGCCAAAATTGTCTTGTTCACATGGTTTGTGTGTGTAGCCGAATACACTCTTGCATCTATCCTTCTTTCTTCATTTGTGAAAGCTGAATCGGGTATCCTTTCTTCTCACACTTTCATTCATTTTCTTTTGTCATACTTGTGCCGAAATCATACTACTTCTAAATCAAGTTCTCTATTTTTACTTCTCCATTACTAGTAAGCCGAAACCATATCATCTTCTTCCCTCAAACTCTCATTTGCTTTTCTCAATAATCCTAGCCGAATCTTTCATTTGTGCCTTACCATTCCTTTAAGCCGAAACACTAGTTCCCAAAACACATTTTTCATTTCTTTTTCTTTCAAAACCGTAAGTACTTGTCTCCATTCATTTTCTAATTTTTCTTCCATTTCAAAAGCTCTTGAGCCGAATCTCCCTTTTCTCCTAGGGGTTCTTGTGGCCGAATTTTTGGTGGTTGGTGTTGGGGTAAGTGTTTGGCTGAATGGCCATTTCTCTCTTCTCTGAGTAATATGTTGATTTCGGTTTGTTTAAAACCCATGTGGGGTAGTGGTGGAAAGGAGTTGATCATCTGTTAATCTTGTTGTGTAGGGTGTTTAGACATTGGAAGTAATCAAAAGGGGTCTTCCTTCCTTGTAACCGATTGGTAAGTAGGGGTAAGTATTTGGTATTGTTATTATTTCAATCTTTTAGGTTCGATTAAGGCAAGGGTAACAAAAGATTAACAGTTCTCTTTTGAAGGTATAGTCGATTGTTGGAAGGAGAACCTTTGTGGTTCGGGTTTGATAAGGAATCAAACCAATAGCAAGGTAAGGGTGATTCGACAAACCCTTTTTGGTCTAAATGGTGTTGGCCGAATGTGTAGATGCCTAACCCCTATGTTTTGGCCGATTGTAGGAGCTAGTACTCGAGGGACTTAGATCGTTTCGTTGGGATTTTAGACTCGGGATTATCAGGTGTGTAAACTAACACACTGATACCTAGTAATGTTATTAATAAACCTGTGTGTCTGTTAAAAACTATACCAGTATGATGGATAATTGGATACCCAAACGGGGTATGTGTACGTATCCGGGTAAGTCTAATTTATTACAAGTTCTATTATGGATACCTTGGGTATTATGATCTATGTTATGTATGCTATGAGATGTAATGCTAGACATGTTGGCATGATATGCATGACTTGTATGATATGCATGATCACATGAGTTGGTATGATGATGGGTGATATGAGTGAAGGGGGCAGTGATATTTTGTGCTGACGAGCACCAGTGTTTTGGTAACACACTTTGTGACTTTGGGTCACCAGAGGTTTGGCACCTCCAGAGGTTTGGCACCTCATTGCGACTCGTCCCTGTGGTTTGACACCACCGTGGGTTGGCCCCACTTGAGATATGGGATCGTCTGCTAGTGATTGGGTATCACACGATGGGTTGGCCCCATCACTCGATTATTGTGACTACGGTCACCAGTGGTTTGGTACCACATTTGTGTCTTTGGGACACCAGAGGTTGGGCACCTCATTGCGACTCGTCCCTGTGGTTTGATACCACCGTGGGTTGGCCCCACTTGAGATATGGGATCGTCTGCTAGTGATTTGGTATCACACGATGGGTTGGCCCCATCATTGGATTTGTGACTTCGGTCACCAGTGCTTTGGTAGCACAAACGTGTCTTTGGGACACCAGTGGTTTGGCACCACATTGACGGATATTGTGTCTTTGGGACACCAGTGTTTTGGTACCACATTGTGACTATATGTCACCAGTGGTTTGGCACCACCAGTGGTTTGGTACCACACGGGGTAGAAAAGGAGATACGGATGGTTAGGATCGGGTTGCATTAATTATGTTGCTATGTATGATGTGTGCTAGCATGTTGTTTCATCGGGAGCGGGATTTATGCACTGAGTCATTCGACTCACCCTCTCCTTTGACATTTCAGGTGACTCGTAGACGCGGACATGGAGCCGGGGTGGACTCGGGGTGCTCATGCCATGCTGAATTAAGTTTTACTCAGACTCTATATTTTGGGTACTTAGTTTATTTACTATTACTTGGGTTTGTTTTGGACTTGTAAAAGGCCTTTAAAGTATGCTTTATGATGTTTAGGTTTTAGTTGGATTTTATTATGCCTTAACAAAATAATTTGGTACGAATTTTACTGAAACTTGAAAAGACAATGATTTCAAAACTATAACGCAATGTGTTTTAAACTATACCATCGGGTATCTCGCTACGTTTTGTTATAAAGTAAACTCAAATGATTTTCAAATCAAACTCGATTTTCTACTAAGTCAAAAATGTTTTAAAATAGCACTAAGAAACTATTGGAATTACTGAATGAAATCAACTCGTTTTTAACTACACACTTCGGATAAGTTTTCAAAATTTCCGAGTTTCAAATGTACCATTTGATTTCAAACAAGCCTACTCAAATTTTCTTCAAATTCACTATGTGTTCCCCGCTTTTAAACGGAAAAAAAATCTAACCTCTCAAATACGTTTTCCCCGTAACATACCAGATTCGGACGTGGTGTCTTGTCCGGGTTTGGGGTGTTACAATTGTGGTATCAGAGCCAAGTTCAAAGGCTCGGCTGTGGGCCTGAGGCCCAGGATGTTTTCAAAAGTTTGTTTTGTTAGTCTTTGTTCTTAAATTATAGTTGGAAAGGCATGGCACCGAGTCTCCGGCACCAGTTCGCCCAGGTAAGTACCCCTTACTATCGCTTGTGAATTGATTGGATGTGATATGATTTGATGAATAGCAATAGTATATTACTTAGAGATTGAAACTGATAGGATTCTATGAACTTGCGAGAACAAATCCTCTCTAATATTCATAAGACTTGCTCTTAAACAGTGGAATAAATACTGATGCATAAAACTCTTTAACCAGATACGTAGGAAGATTAGTCATGAGCACTCGAGGCGGACGTGGTCGTAATACTCGTGGTAGAGGTAGGGGTAGAATGACAGTTTCTGAGCCCGTAGGATCTGGTCAGGGGTCAGAAAATGAGATACTGGTTCCGCCACCAGCTGGAGGTGGTGAGTTCCAGGATCAGACCGGGGATGACGCAGTGTCACAGGCGATGCTGCGAGTGTTGGAAAGGGTAGCTGGTGTAGGTGGTGGTGCAGGAGCTAGGAAATCTGTGCCTGAGCGACTTCGGGCAAATGGGGCCGAATTCTTCCGAGGTGTTTCTGGTGTTGCTCCCAGCACTGCTGAATATTGGCTGGAGGCAACTGAGCGGATCATGGATGATCTGGATTTGACTGCTGAAGAGAAGCTGAAGGGCATCGTATCGCTTCATCGGGACGAGTCATACCAGTGGTGGCTCACGGTTCGGGACAGTGTGGCAGCAGAGGATTTGACATGGGATTATTTCAGGGCTGCATATCAAAAGAAGTACATCGGAGCTAGTTATATTGACTCCTAGCGGAAGGCATTTCTGAGGCTTGTTCAGGGGAGTAAATCTGTTTCTGAGTACGAGGCTGAGTTCCTGAAGCTGAGTAGGTATGCCAGGGGCATTGTGGCCACTGAGCATGAAAGGTGTGTTCGTTTCGAGGATGGTCTGCGAGACGAGTTGAGACTGCTGATTGCTCCACAGCAGGAGCGCGAGTTTGCTGTCTTAGTTGAGAAGGCTAAGGTAGCTGAGGGTGTTAAGGAGTCCGTGAGGCAGGGCATGGACAGAAATAGGCATAAGAGGAGCTTTGGGTCTTCTGGGTCGTCGGGTAATCCGCAGAAAAGGGCTAGATCGAGTGGGCCGAATCAGCCTGCTAGGTTTGTTGATGCTAGACAGGGACCGCCGCAATGCAATCAGTGTGGGAAATCTCATTGGGGTGGCTACTGGACTGGAGGAAAAGGTTGCTTTGAGTGTGGTTCTCTGGAGCACCGTGTGAGGGACTGTCCGCGTAGGTTGGCCAGGATTCAGTCGGAGGGTCAGGGCCGTAATCAGTTCAGGAGTAGTGGACCGCCACAGCAGAGGGGCCGTGGTAATGGCAGAGGTGGTAATGGTTCTGGTCGGGGCCGTAGAGCACCGGGCAGAGGTGCGGGTAGTTCTGATGCCAGACAGCCTGGATTAGTGTATGCTACGAGGCGCCGGGAGGAGGGCGACGCACCGGACGTCATAACCGGTACGTTCTTGATCTTTGGTTCTCCTTATACTGCTTTGATTGATGTGGGTTCGACGCACTCTTATGTTGCCAGTAGCATAGTAGAGACCATGGATTTAGACTCTGAAATATCTTCTAGGCAGATGACTGTGATTAGCCCTCTAGGTCACTCTGTAGTAGTAGATAAACTGTTTAGAGAGGTACCCCTAGAACTCCAAGGGGTAGTGTTTGCTGCTAATCTGATGGAACTGCCGTTTGGGGAGTTCGATCTGATTCTTGGGATGGATTGGTTAGTCAAGTACCAGGCGAGGTTGGATTGTGCGGCCAAGCGCATGGTTCTTAAGACGATTGAGGGTGATGAGGTGGCTATGATAGGTAATAGGAGAGATTACTTGTCAAATGTGGTATCTGCTCTGAAAGCGGAGAAGATGGTCAGGAAGGGCTGTGAAGCGTATGTAGTTCATGTGTATGCCTTGGAGGCTAAAGAGTCTGCTGTAGAGAAGGTTCGTACTGTTAAGGAATTTGCTGATGTGTTTCCTGAGGAGCTTCCGGGTTTGCCGCCAGATCGCGAGGTAGAGTTCGGGATAGATCTGTTACCCGGAACTGCGCCAGTGTCTATTGCTCCGTATAGGATGGCACCAAAGGAGTTGGTGGAGCTTAAGGCTCAGATCCAGGAGCTATTGGATCGAGGTTTTATCAGGCCAAGTGTTTCGCCGTGGGGTGCACCGGTACTTTTTGTTAAGAAGAAGGATGGTACGATGCGGATGTGTATAGATTATCGCCAGTTGAACAAGCTGACGATTAAAAACAAATATCCGTTGCCACGGATAGATGACTTGTTTGATCAGCTGAAGGGTGCAGCGGTATTCTCGAAGATCGACTTGAGGTCTGGGTATCATCAGTTGAAGGTTAAAGAGGCTGATATCCATAAAACAGCGTTTCGGACTCGATACGGGCACTACGAATTTCTGGTAATGCCGTTCGGGTTGACTAACGCACCGGCAGCGTTTATGGATATGATGAATAGGGTGTTTCAGCAGTATCTGGATCAGTTCGTCGTGGTTTTCATAGACGACATCTTAGTGTACTCAAGGACAGAAGAAGAGCATGATAAGCATTTGCGAGTGGTGTTGCAGATTTTGAGGGAAAAGCAGCTTTATGCTAAGTTCAGTAAGTGCGAGTTCTGGCTTAGAGAAGTGACTTTCTTGGGTCATGTAGTGTCGGCTGAGGGGATTAGGGTAGATCCTCGTAAGATTGAGGCAGTTTTGGATTGGAAGCTGCCTAGGTCAGTGGCGGAGATTCGGAGTTTTCTGGGTTTGGCCGGATACTACCGAAGGTTTGTTGAGGGTTTCTCGTTGATAGCAGCGCCGATGACCAAGTTGCTGAGGGAAGAAGTTCCGTTTGTATGGACTGAGAAACAGCAAGAAAGCTTCGACAAGCTTAAGAAGATTTTGACTGAGGCTCCGGTTTTAATTCAACCTGAGGCTGGTAAGGAATTCACAGTCTATTGCGATGCATCACATACGGGCTTGGGTTGTGTTCTGATGCAAGAAGGTAAGGTTGTGGCTTACGCTTCTCGACAGCTGAGATCACATGAGGTCAATTATCCGACGCACGATTTGGAGCTAGCAGCTGTAGTCTTCGCCTTAAAGATTTGGAGGCACTACCTGTATGGAGAAAGATCGATAGTCTACACGGATCATAAGAGTCTGAAGTATCTACTGACTCAGAAGGATTTGAATTTGAGGCAGCGCAGATGGGTTGAGTTGCTGAAAGATTATGACTGTTTGATTGAATATCATCCGGGCAAGGCTAACGTGGTGGCAGACGCGTTGAGCCGTAAGGCTGTTTCGGACTTAAGAGCATTGTTTGCCCACTTGAGTTTGTATGACGACGGGAGTATTCTGGCAGAACTGCAGGTTAAGCCTACTTGGGTTGAGCAGATCAGAGAGAAACAGTTAGAGGATGAGATTCTAAGTGCGCGAAGGTTGCAAGTGCAGAATGGTGGTGTGGATGGTTACAGCTTGTCTAGTGATGAGGTGTTGTGTTTTCAGGGTAAGGCTTGTATGCCTAAAGATGTTGAGTTGAGGCAGAAGATTCTTCAGGACGCACATAGCAGTCCTTATGCCATGCATCCTGGAGGTAGCAAGATGTATAGGGATCTTAGAGAGCAGTTTTAGTGGCCTGGCTTGAAGAAAGAGGTGACAGAGTTTGTTGGGAAGTGTCTGACTTGTCAGCAGGTCAAGGATGAACATCAGTTGCCATCGGGATTGCTTCAGCCAGTGAAGATTCCTCAGTGGAAGTGGGAAAGGATAACCATGGATTTCGTCAGTGGGTTACCGCTTACGCCAAGCAAGAAGGATTCAGTTTGGGTAGTGGTGGATCGTCTAACTAAATCAGCTCACTTTATTCCGGTGAGGGTTGACTACTCACTTCAGAAGCTAGCGAAGCTAGCGAAGTTGTATGTGTCAGAGATAGTGAGGTTGCACGGTGTGCCAGTTTCGATAATCTCGGATAGGGATCCCAGGTTTACGTCAAGGTTTTGGAAAGCATTGCATCAAGCTCTGGGTACTCGTTTGGATTTCAGCACAGCTTTTCACCCGCAGTCTGACGGTCAATCAGAAAGGGTTATTCAGATCTTAGAGGATATGCTGAGAGGTTGTGTTCTGGATTTCAGAGGTAGTTGGGAGGAGTTTCTACCATTAGCTGAGTTTGCTTACAACAACAGTTACCAAGCGAGCATCAAGATGGCACCGTATGAGGCGTTGTATGGTAGGAAGTGTCGCTCACCTACGTGTTGGACGGAGTTGGGTGAACGTCAGGTGTTGGGACCCGAGTTGGTGGCTGAGACCGAGGACAAGGTTAAAGTGATTCAGGCTCGGTTAAAGGAAGCTTCGGACCGGCAGAAGTCTTATGCCGATCTTAAGCGGAGAGATATAGAGTTTCCTGTGGGGGATCGAGTTTTCCTGAAGGTCTCGCCTTGGAAGAAAGTGTTGAGGTTCGGAAGGAAAGGCAAGATAAGTCCGAGGTTTATTGGGCCGTATAAGGTATTGAGACGAGTTGGGCTAGTAGCGTATCAGCTTGAGTTGCCAGCAAAGCTTAGTCAGATTCACGACGTATTTCACGTTTCGATGCTTCGGAGGTATCGTTCAGATCCGTCACATGTGGTAGCAGTGGAAGAGATCGAGGTAAATCCAGATTTGACTGTGGAGGAGGAACCTGTGCAGATTCTTGATCGAGATGTGAAGGTTCTGCGTAGAAAGTCTGTGCCTTTGGTTAAGGTACTTTGGCGGAATCATGGCGTGGAAGAAGCTACGTGGGAACCCGAGGATACGATGAGACAGCAATACCCGCAACTCTTCTGATCAGGTAATTTCGAGGTCGAAATTATTTTTAAGGGGGGTAGAATTGTAATATCCCGGGTTAGGGGCTAGGTTGTTGTTGCATGTTATTGCATGAGTTTTGTGTGCTGTGTTGTTGTTTGTGTAGTATCGGGGCTTAAGTGTGGGCTAGGAGTGTGCCTGAATAGGTAGGAAAATTTTGGCTTTTGGGCTTAGGTGTGGGGAGCTGAAAGAGCTGGGGTTAAGAATATAATTTGGAGTTTTACTGCACAAATGAAGAGCTGGCAAAGTGGCAAGGTATGTGCTACTTGGGAGCTAGGTGTGGCGTCATCTACATAGGGTGGAGGTCTAGAGTTCAAGCTGCAGAGTTCCCATTTTGGCTTCTTTTTGGGACGGCATGGAGGAGAGGTGGAAGGCTAGTGAAATTCTACCTTGGACCAAGTCATACCTTTCAAATGAAGGGTGGAGAGCATTTGTAGGAGGGAGACTTGGTCATGCAAGTTTGAAGGAGTGGATGTGAGTGAATGGGGGGATTTGGCCGAATGTTGGGGGAGTGGTGGAGTGTATGGCCGGTTTTGGGAAGTGGGGAGAGAGAAGGCCGAATTATTCCTTTTGGAAATTGGTGCATATTCGGCCATTAGGAGACCAAATCAAATTCTTTCTTTTGACAAACCAAAGCCGAAATTCTAAAGAATTCTCTCATCTTTTCTTTCACTTCTTGAACTGAAATACCAAGTTCCTTTAGTTGCCGAAATTGTCTTGTTCACATGGTTTGTGTGTGTAGCCGAATACACTCTTGCATCTATCCTTCTTTCTTCATTTGTGAAAGCTGAATCGGGTATCCTTTCTTCTCACACTTTCATTCATTTTCTTTTGTCATACTTGTGCCGAAATCATACTACTTCTAAATCAAGTTCTCTATTTTTACTTCTCCATTACTAGTAAGCCGAAACCATATCATCTTCTTCCCTCAAACTCTCATTTGCTTTTCTCAATAATCCTAGCCGAATCTTTCATTTGTGCCTTACCATTCCTTTAAGCCGAAACACTAGTTCCCAAAACACATTTTTCATTTCTTTTTCTTTCAAAACCGTAAGTACTTGTCTCCATTCATTTTCTAATTTTTCTTCCATTTCAAAAGCTCTTGAGCCGAATCTCCCTTTTCTCCTAGGGGTTCTTGTGGCCGAATTTTTGGTGGTTGGTGTTGGGGTAAGTGTTTGGCCGAATGGCCATTTCTCTCTTCTCTGAGTAATATGTTGATTTCGGTTTGTTTAAAACCCATGTGGGGTAGTGGTGGAAAGGAGTTGATCATCTGTTAATCTTGTTGTGTAGGGTGTTTAGACATTGGAAGTAATCAAAAGAGGTCTTCCTTCCTTGTAACCGATTGGTAAGTAGGGGTAAGTATTTGGTATTGTTATTATTTCAATCTTTTAGGTTCGATTAAGGCAAGGGTAACAAAAGATTAACAGTTCTCTTTTGAAGGTATAGTCGATTGTTGGAAGGAGAACCTTTGTGGTTCGGGTTTGATAAGGAATCAAACCAATAGCAAGGTAAGGGTGATTCGACAAACCCTTTTTGGTCTAAATGGTGTTGGCCGAATGTGTAGATGCCTAACCCCTATGTTTTGGCCGATTGTAGGAGCTAGTACTCGAGGGACTTAGATCGTTTTGTTGGGATTTTAGACTCGGGATTATCAGGTGTGTAAACTAACACACTGATACCTAGTAATGTTATTAATAAACCTGTGTGTCTGTTAAAAACTATACCAGTATGATGGATAATTGGATACCCAAACGGGGTATGTGTACGTATCCGGGTAAGTCTAATTTATTACAAGTTCTATTATGGATACCTTGGGTATTATGATCTATGTTATGTATGCTATGAGATGTAATGCTAGACATGTTGGCATGATATGCATGACTTGTATGATATGCATGATCACATGAGTTGGTATGATGATGGGTGATATGAGTGAAGGGGGCAGTGATATTTTGTGCTGACGAGCACCAGTGTTTTGGTAACACACTTTGTGACTTTGGGTCACCAGAGGTTTGGCACCTCCAGAGGTTTGGCACCTCATTGCGACCCGTCCCTGTGGTTTGACACCACCGTGGGTTGGCCCCACTTGAGATATGGGATCGTCTGCTAGTGATTGGGTATCACACGATGGGTTGGCCCCATCACTCGATTATTGTGACTACGGTCACCAGTGGTTTGGTACCACATTTGTGTTTTTGGGACACCAGAGGTTGGGCACCTCATTGCGACTCGTCCCTGTGGTTTGATACCACCGTGGGTTGGCCCCACTTGAGATATGGGATCGTCTGCTAGTGATTTGGTATCACACGATGGGTTGGCCCCATCATTGGATTTGTGACTTCGGTCACCAGTGCTTTGGTAGCACAAACGTGTCTTTGGGACACCAGTGGTTTGCCACCACATTGACGGATATTGTGTCTTTGGGACACCAGTGTTTTGGTAACACATTGTGACTATATGTCACCAGTGGTTTGGCACCACCAGTGGTTTGGTACCACACGGGGTAGAAAAGGAGATACGGATGGTTAGGATCGGGTTGCATTAATTATGTTGCTATGTATGATGTGTGCTAGCATGTTGTTTCATCGGGAGCGGGATTTATGCACTGAGTCATTCGACTCACCCTCTCCTTTGACATTTCAGGTGACTCGTAGACGCGGACATGGAGTCGGGGTGGACTCGGGGTGCTCATGCCATGCTGAATTAAGTTTTACTCAGACTCTATATTTTGGGTACTTAGTTTATTTACTATTACTTGGGTTTGTTTTGGACTTGTAAAAGGCCTTTAAAGTATGCTTTATGATGTTTAGGTTTTAATTGGATTTTATTATGCCTTAACAAAATAATTTGGTACGAATTTTACTGAAACTTGAAAAGACAATGATTTCAAAACTATAACGCAATGTGTTTTAAACTATACCATCGGGTATCTCGCTACGTTTTGTTATAAAGTAAACTCAAATGATTTTCAAATCAAACTCGATTTTCTACTAAGTCAAAAATGTTTTAAAATAGCACTAAGAAGCTATTGGAATTACTGAATGAAATCAACTCGTTTTTAACTACACACTTCGGATAAGTTTTCAAAATTTCCGAGTTTCAAATGTACCATTTGATTTCAAACAAGCCTACTCAAATTTTCTTCAAATTCACTATGTGTTCCCCGCTTTTAAACGGAAAAAAAATCTAACCTCTCAAATACGTTTTCCCCGTAACATACCAGATTCGGACGTGGTGTCTTTTCCGGGTTTGGGGTGTTACATATATACCACTATAAAACAGAGAAAGACTTCACACAGTAAGCTTTAAAGCTTAATAAGTTGGTAATATAACACAATTAACTCAACAATTGAAATTCAATATGCAAAACTAACTAACACTTAGTTCAATTCACATCACTACTTAATCTCATCTATGGCTATTACTCACTTTTATACCATATCTATAGGTTCATATACAAGCATTTATAATACTACTCAGTCCAAAGCATTTATAATACTACTCAGTCTAACTCTTTTCATCATTCATTCACATAATCTTACATTTATCTCATACACAATATCATCAACCACATAGGTTTCGTACATACCTGTACCACCACGTATTTTTCTATCACATTTACCACTTCAATACTCTATGCCATAATTCATTCAATCCTCTTTAAACGTTCGATAAACTAGCACACGTAGTGCCAATTAATTAGCCAAAGCTATAATGATGTCACACACTTAGTGCCATCATATTAAACTGAATTTGTCTCGGTATCACACACGTAGTGCCAAATAATACAGCCGATGCTTTCTTTATCTCGAACACTTAGTGCCATTCAACACTATAACGATTCTATTTACGCACACTTAGCGCCACATGTCTTCGAACTCACATTT
Organism: Gossypium australe; assembly: GCA_005393395.2. Taxonomy (NCBI): domain Eukaryota; kingdom Viridiplantae; phylum Streptophyta; class Magnoliopsida; order Malvales; family Malvaceae; genus Gossypium; species Gossypium australe. The sequence goes on along the minus strand of CM016618.1, from coordinate 45,069,997 downwards.
CACATTACCAAACTCCACAATCACATTTCCATTCATTTCATCACATATGAACATTGTTTAAACAATATGTATTATACACGAACTTACCTCGGACGTAGAAACAACGATACTAGTCAATCAATCGAGCACTTTGTTCTTGCCTCGATCTAAGCCTGGTTTTCTCTTTTCTTGATCTATATAATATCAAATTCAACTCATTCAATCCCATCTTCATCCAAAACAATTAACAAACACATAGTTAGGGCATTTTACACTTTAGCCCTCATAATTCTACATTTTGACATTTTAATCCCTATTTCACAATTACACAAAATACACATAACTTACTCACACCCAAGCTTGGTCAAATTTCATACTAGTCCCTAGCAGCCCATATCTTTCATTTATTTCATATTTCAACACAAATTTTTCACATTTCTCAATTAAATCCCAAAAATGTATTTTTACTCAAAATCACTTTAAAAAAATATGTATATCAATCATCAAACACTTAGTTTTCATCATCAAACATTACAAAACTTAATTATTCAACAATGGTGCTTCACAAAATCATCATCAATTCTGAAAATCAAGGTACAGGCTAGCTAGTACTCAAACAAACAGTCACAAAAACATAAAAATCATCAAAAACCAAACAAAATTCACTTACCAAATCAACCATGCTAATGCTGAAACCTCCAAAGCATTAAACCCTATCTATTCTTTCTATTTTTAGTGGAAAAAGGATGAACTAAATGAATTTTTGGCTTCGTTTTTACTTAATTCACATGTAATTAACTAATTATCATTATAACCTTTGTAAACACATTTAAATTCCACTAATATAAGCCCATTTTTGTCCACCCATTAACCATGTGGTCTAATAACAACATAAGGACCCCACATTTAATAAGACATAGCATTTAAGCACTTTTAACTATTAGCACACAACTCTTGCATTTTACGCGATTAGGTCCTTTTTCACAAATCAGCACACAAACGATAAAATTTTCACACAGAACTTTCACACATACTTTATCACATGCCATAAACATCAAAAATAATATTAATTATTTTTCTGACCTCGGATTTGTGGTCCTAAAACACTGTTCCGACTAGGGTCTAAACCGGGTTGTTACATGACCCACTAATCTTCAAGGTTATTTGTGTTCAACGCTGCCACGTGGAAACATTTTACGTAATCCTGAAAGGACTCTCCTTCCCTCTGCTTCATAAACATTAAACTCATGAGAGTGCTCATGATTTTCCTATACGTTCTAAACTGTCCTAAAAACATCTGACCTGATTAAGAAAAACTTCGAATAGATCCCTGGGGAGAGACAAGTACCAATCCTTCGCACTCCCCTTAAGCGTCATGGAGAAAGCCTTGCACTTTGCAGGATCTGAAGCCCCCAACATATTTATGTAGTCATTGTATTGCATGAGATGAGCTTAGGGATCCCTCCTTTCTTCAAACATGTCCTCGGGACCTTGAAATCAGCTGGTAAACCTACTACTGCCACCTCTGGAGCCAGAGGGTTGTTAGAGCAAAAAAAGCAATACATGTTCTGAGGCTTAGGATGCAAAACCCTCACATCTCGTCACAATGCATCCATCTCACTCTGTCATTCCTTTGCATGCATGGCTAGTCCTTCTTCTTGTACAACCACATTATCCTAAAAATTGGAGTTATCAGATTGTACCTTTCGTCTGAGCTCCTCGTTCTGCTTCAAGAGTTCCTGTTGAAAAGTTTGTTGTCACTCAAATCTCACATTCTGTAAGGCCATTTGATCCTTCATCAACCTCATCTGTTCTTGAAGAACCAAGAACTGTTGTTGTGACGTAGGTCACATTACCTAATTTTTTTTATTAATTTAATTTTTTTAATATTTATTTTTTAAAATATTGATGTAGCATGTCGCATCAGCGTTGTTTGCCACATCATCACTATTAACGATTAAACCAATCAACTGATAGTTTCCACTAACAAAAGGGTTTAATTGATTTTTTTTCAACCCTTAAATCAAAGGAATTACACACTCAAGCGCATTTTAGCCCAAATCCTTTTAATTGTTAGAATAATAACAATGCCAATTGAGCTAAGGCTCCAACATCATTTATAATTTGCTTATTAACTCTATATTTTAACCTATGTGTATAAGTTTAATATTAATGTATATCTACCTGCCAACAACCTCTTGGCGTAGTGACAAGAGTATTATGTTGTAGGCATGAGAGCTTGAGTTCAATCCCAAGCAATCCTATTCACTACGCCAAATTATCAAATATATATATATATATATATATATATATATATATTAATACATGCCTATACTATTATTTACCCATGATTGACCAAGCCAATCAGACACAAATTCGGTTAGAGAAATTATAAAATAACCTTTTGTTTCTATACTATTATTTAAACCCTTGACGGAGTTTTGAAAACCACTACATCAATTTTTTTTTCTATTATGATGTTTTACATTTTAATTGTATTATGCATATTTTATTACTTTCATCAATGGTATATATTGATAATGTTGTTGATTGAATACACTAACTCAAGATTGATGACAACACAATGATAAACAATTATAATGCATTAGGTATTCTTAATATGATGTACTTGTGTGTTTAAATTTCTTTTTACTCACAATTTATTTTTTTCTACTTTAATATCTGTTATAGGCCCAATTTGCCAGAGCCTATGCCATATAAAACAAAAAAAAATAATAATGATGTTTAAAAGTCCTTTTTTACAGTTCAATAAATACAAAGCCCGATTGACCAAAAATTAAAAACCAAGTCCAAATCAATAACCCTTTAACCCAATTACACCCTAAGCCCAAAAGGGCTCAAAACGCTAAAAATTTTTCAGTAAACCTTAGCCCTAACATCATGGTGCCGCCGCAGCCTCCACCACGCCTTCACTGCCGAGCGTCGCACCGCCTTCATTGCCGGGAATCACGCCCTATCCGCGCCGTTCACCTGCAAAACAAGGAAAGAAAAGGGACAATGGTAGCAAAATTGGATTCTACATTTATTTTATTTATTTTTTTCGATTTATTTTTTAGAGTTATAAAAACCCAAATCAAATCTGTAAGAAAGGGGAGGAGACAGAATACAACAGAATACAAAAAAAAAAAAAAAGAACAGATAAACAAAGGTCTTTTTCCTTTCGTTATTTTTTCATTTTTCGAATCTATTTTTGCTTTTCTTTAAGTTTTTTTAAACATATATTAAGGTTAATAATATAAAAAATAAGGAAAAAAAAACTACCTTTTTTCGAAGTTCGGCCGCCGCGCACGGCGGCGCCGAAGACGGCGGGCAACGGTGATCGGCGCCGGAGTCACGCCGGAGCACTCGCCAGATTTCAGGCTGAGAGGGAGAGAAGAAGAGGAGAGTTTTTTTTTTTAAAGTGTTGGAAAACTGAAATTTTTGTCAAAAATTTGACATTTATAGCCTAGCCCAAACGACGTCGTTTTGGGAGTATGTATCAGCTGCCAACACGGTACCGTTTCATTGCGACCCGACCCGATTAAGCCCAGGATTCGCGTGTTTTCTTGCGGAAGGGCTATTTACACTTTTAGCCGTTCCGCTTTTTCATGATTTCGCAATCAAGTTTTTATTTTTTTTATTTTTACCCCAAAATTCTGTTGCGATTCGAATCTAGTCCTTCCTCAAGCTGTGCGTTTTGGAGGCCAGGGTTAATTCCCCATTTGGTCCTCCCTTTTTTATGCACGTTACTATGGGGCCCTAATTCATTTATTTCTTTTAAAATTCGCCCCAAAGTTTTATTTTAAATTTAATTCTATCCTTTTTCTTATTTCCTTTTATTATTTTGCTATTATTGTTATTATTTTGGTTATTATTTTTATCTTTAATATTACTATTACTGTGTTTATTACTATTCTTACCCTCCTTATTATTAATATTGTAATTATTACTATTCTTACTATTATTATTATTTTTGTTTTGAGTACTATTATTTCTTATATTTATTATTACCGTTATTTTATTATTAATATGATTTTTGTTTTACTATTACTTTTTTTATTATTTTCGTTACTATCAATATTGTTATTACTATTATTATTACTAATTCAGTATTACTTTTATTTTTATGATCATTATTTTAATATTTCTTTTTTTTTTATGTTTTATTCATTAGTATTATTACTTTATCTTCATTATTATCACTATTTTTTTAAATACATATTATTATTATTATTATTATTATCATCATCATCATCATCATCATCATCATCATCATCATCATCATCATCATCATCATCATCATCATCATCATCGACATTATTATTGCTATTTTTATTATTTCTATCGTTTTATTTTTACTGTTTGTTTGTTAATATATTTTATTTTTTTACCATTATTATTATTTTATTATTTTTCAAGTTAGCCTATAGTATTTATTTATTGATTTACCACTAACTTTTATTTTTGCTATTATTTTATTTTATTTATTTATTTATTTTTTCTTATCATTTCATGTAGATTGTTGATTTTAGGTTTTATTTTATTGTATTTTATTTTTGCTGTTATTTTGTTATTTACGTTATTATCCTCATTATATTCAATTATGCATGTGTACTATACCCCATCTTCCATTTTATTACAATCAAATCACATATTACCCGATGCACTAAAATTTTCATTTTGAAATTAGCAAACATTGCGCGTTCGAAGGTTCAAAAGAAATCGTTCCCTAACTTACTGGGTTTCGATTTTTCTCATCGAATCTAAAGAACCTATTGTTTTCCTTTTAAAATTAAAACCCACAAACTTCAAATAAAAAACTTATCCTTGGGAATTCGAGATGCTGTGTCCTAACTTATTGGATATGATATTATGTTGTCTCAAGGTAAGAATTTTCTACAAATAAAGGCAAGCTTAGTTTCGAAGTCTTGAAATGTTGCATCCTAACTCATCAGGTATGACATTTTATTTCTTTGAGATAAATGGGTCTTGGCGTATAATTTGATTTATTCAAACATTTTTTTTAAAATAAAAGGATCGTATTTTAAAATCTTCTCAAAATTTTCGACATTAAGACATTAATTAATCAATTAGGTACCAATTTTGGGCATTACGAGGGTGCTAATCCTTCCTTGCGTGTAACCGACTCCCGAACTCGTTTTCTCGAATTTTGTAGAGCAAAATCATTGTTTTAATAAATCAAAATGTTTTTTTATTAAAATGATCAATTTCAAGGTGACCCGATCACACCTCGAAAAAAGATTGGTGGCGACTCCATTTTTGTTTTTAAAGTCGATCCCCTTTTTTTCAAAACATAAAAATGGTTTCGACAGCTTGGCGACTCCGCTGGGGATAATAAGAGAGTCAAGCCGTAAAATTGATTACTTTCTGTCCTTTGTCGAAAATTTTAAAATTTGATTTGAAAATTACGATCCTTTTGTTGCATTTGTTTGTGTCATTGCATATGATTGTTATTTTTTTGTGCACATTGCATTGCATGACCGTTGTGGTCGCACCGTTAGGTGGGAGTGAGAAACTATGCCTTCGTGAGGTTTTCACCTCCGCATGGGCTAGTGGATTGCTTCCGGGATACATTTGTACCTATGTCTTCGTGAAGTTTTCACTTCCGCATGGCCATAGGGAAATGTATTCCCTCGATCTGTATAAGCCTATAATGGGTGAAGATTGAGGAATCTGCTGGTTCAGGTACCTTTTCTTTAGAACTAAACAGCATATAGTGAACCCTAAGAGCCCACCTTAGGTAGAACTATGCCAAACCCTACTGGTCACCTAGATAGGTGCCCTATTTTGTTATTTATTTCTCTTGTGCTAACGTGTTCTCTTTTGTTTTGATTGCATTGCATTCACATCATAGAAAAGAGGTGTTGATTCAAATTTGATTGCTAAATAGAAAAGTTTGTCATGAGAAAATGAATTTCTTGATAAAATGGATTATAATACGGTCGTCCGAATATAGTCCAAGTAAACACAAAGAGAGAAGACTGATAGCCCGTGAAGGAATACAAGACTTTATTGCCCAAGGATTCAAGCTGACGAAGACTATTCGAGAGTCGTCATTGCGAGGATAAGTGAGTAATGAGTCGCGGCCCAAGCAAAAATGAGCTAGTGGAGGCACCTATTAGAAGTGTGTAAGATTTGACCTTTGTGAAGAAGGGGATTGATGTTTTTGCTTGGAATATGAGGGCAAGGCCGCATATGTAATCCGTTTTATGTAAAGAAATTTGCTTTCTAGAAAAGTTTTTCTAATGGAATTGAATTTAGAATCAACGCCTCTCTTTCTTTTGCATTCATTCCATGCATCCGCATCGCATTGCATTATTTGCATTAGACTTTTACAAAAGGGACCCTAATTAGTTGAAGTTATTTCAGAAAAAGAGAGAAAGAGAGAAATTTAATTTGGAAACTGAACACCGTTACGGTACACGTGCCAAGACAAAAAAAATGGATCAAAGACTTGAACAGATCCAGAGAGACATGCAAGACCAGATGCAAGAGCAGTTGGCAAAGCTCCAACAAGAAATAAGTGACCAAATGCTGGAAGTCCAAAGAAATATGATGGCTCAAATGGCTCAATTATTGAACGGGGCGGTGGACAAAGGAAAAGGTCCCATGACTATTCGCATACACAAGTACACCCTGAAGACTATCCCCGAAGGCCATCCGTCACGATTAGGCCTCAACAAGGGCAAACTGATGCAAGAGTGCCCATGAACTTCCAAGCGGGCACAGGATCTAACCCAGGAGATAACCCTGCTAATCCTGTTATCCCTAACTTAGATATAGCAGAAGGGGAAAAGACAAGAATTGAGTCCTCAAGGCAGTTAGAGGATCGCTGTAGATGGTTGGAAGAAAAGTTCAAGGCCTTGGAAAATGCTGATAATTACCATGGAATTGATGCTAAAGACTTGAGTTTGGTTCCAGATTTGGTGCTTCCTCATAAGTTCAAAATGCCAGAATTTGAGAAGTACAATGAGACCAGCTGTCCTGAAGCCCTTATTACTATGTTCTGTAGACGGATGACCGGCTACGTTAACAATGATCAACTCTTGATTCATTGTTTCCAAGAAAGTTTGGTGGGGGCAGCGTCCAGGTGATACAATCAACTCAGCCGTGCTAGGATTAGCTCTTGGAGAGATCTGGCCCAAGCTTTTATGAAGTAATATAGTCATGTCACTGACATGATGCCTGATAGAATCACCTTGCAAAACATGGAGAAGAAATCAAATGAAAGCTTCAGGCAGTATGCACAAAGATGGAGGGAAGTTGCCATGCAAGTTCAGTCGCCGTTTTTAGAAAAGGAAACCACGATGCTTTTCATCAATACTCTAAAAGCCCCATTCATTAACCATATGTTGGGAAGTGCCACCATATTCAGATATAGTAATGTCTGGCAAGATGATTGAAAATGCGGTAAGGAATGGGAGAACAGACACTGGAAAAGTGCCAAAAGATCAGCCCCGAGAAACAAGGAAAATGAAGTGAGTCTCCGGAGCATGCATCCCAAATCAGTCACCATAGGCCAACTGAGGGCTGTAACCGCTAGCTATCAAGGCTCTTCAAGGCAGGAACCCAATTCAAGGCCAAATACAGAAAAACTCCAGTTCACACCCATCTCGATGACATATAAGGAGTTGTATCAGAATCTTTTTTATGTGCATGTGGTGTCCCCGTCCTACTCAGAACCTGTGCAACCTCCGTTCCCAAAGTGGTATAATGATTGAAAATGCGGTAAGGAATGGGAGAACAGACACTGGAGAAAGTGCCAAAAGATCAGCCCCGAGAAACAAGGAAAATGAAGTGAGTGTCCGGAGCATGCATCCCAAATCAATCACCATAGGCCAACTGAGGGCTGTAACCGCAAGCTATCAAGGCTCTTCAAGGCAGGAACCCAATTCGAGGCCAAATACAGAAAAACTCCAGTTCACACCCATCCCGATGACATATAAGGAGTTGTATCAGAATCTTTTTTATGTGCATGTGGTGTCCCCGTCCTACTCAGAACCTATGCAACCTTCGTTCCCAAAGTGGTATAATGAGAATGCCCAATGTGAGTACCACGCGGGAATAATGGGTCACTCAATTGAAAACTTACTACATTTAAAAAGTTGGTTGAAAGGTTCGTTAAAATGGGAATTGTAAAGTTTGACATTTCATCAGAACCTGATCACTTTGGCGATGCAGTAAATGCGATAATTGAAGGAGATAAGAAAGTTGTGGCTCCTTGAAAAAGTCAAAAGCGAAGAGGGAACCTGGGAGCGAAGTTTCCAAACCCTTGCATACTTGAGAGTGTTTTGAATAATATTTTTAGGGCTAATCTAGAGTAATATTCAAAATACGCTTATTGCCTTAAGCCTAGAGGCAATAAGAATCCTTTTGTGAAATAGGCTCGTGTCCAAAATCTTTATTTCAATAAAATGTATCTTTTTGAACAAATATTCTTTTATTCTTTCCATGTATAGATTCTTTTTATTTTTGGACTTTCTTTCAAATATTCTTTTATTCATTCATGATCATACCATACAAATAATCATTCTTTAAATCATTTATTCTTCGGAATCTTCCTTCGAACCTACAATAGGTCTCCAGATATCAACGATGTGAGCAACGCTGCTACTAACTCAGAGTCTCCTTTCGAGTAAGATATGTGTCTAGTGGGATCTCAAGACTTTGAAGATAACAGAGATTGTAACCTATCTTCTGATTTGTTAAGAATGGTAGAACAAGATGAAAAACAGACCTTACTCTACAAAGGGTCAGTGGATATTATGAGCCTAGAAAATAGTTGAAGATTGTAGCCTAGCTCACCACAGAAATAAGGCGAGACATCATTGAGTTATTTTCAAGAATTCAAAGATGTTTTTGCACGATCATATCAGGACATGTTAGGGCTACTGAGACGCGGATACGTTGAAATCTTAAAGGGGTTCATAAGGATGTCAGAAGGACCATGCTAATGGTTTTACAATAGCCAAGCTAATCATGAGGTTTTGGTACTGCTAATCTACATAGAAGGGGATGGCATCAGTTATGACGTATTTAAGGAGACAAGATTTATGTGACTCTTCTATTTTCTTCGCAGACTTTTCTATATGTGGGGCATAGATGTTATGAGGCCGATCTCATCAAAAGCTTCTAGTCGACATCGATTCGTGGTCGTCGTTTACTTCACTAAGAGGGTGGAAGTAGCTTCATATACCAATCTTACAAGGTCGATAGTCATCAAATTATCCAAAAAAAAAAGAGATCAGGTGCCAGCAAAGAGTGCCAGAAAGGATCATAATGCATAACTGTACAATGTCAAATTTTACAATTTGCTTAAAGATCAGGTAGCATATCACAGTGCAGCAAAGGTTGCCAAAAGAAAAAACATAAAAAAGAAAAAACAACAAAAAAATATGAAAGGTGACCAAGACTTGTAAATACTGGCATAAGAAGCTACCATTTACTCTCTATGCTTATCAAACGTCGACCAGGACTTTCACTGGGGCAACACTTTTCCCATTAGTTTATGGAATAGAATTGGTTTCGCCCATGAAAATCAAGGTTCCTTTGCTCCAAGCTTTGATTGAGTCAAGAATTGAATGAAGTAGAATGTATCCAGTAAACTTGGCTGAAGAAAAATTTTTGAAAGTATTCATCATAGTCAAATGTACCAAAAATAGATGGTGTTGATTTATGTCGAAAATGGTTCACCCAAAGGATTTTCATGGTAGGCACCAAGTATTGAAAAAGATCCTTCTTATACAAAAGGATTTAAGAGGAAAGCAGATGCCAAACTGGGAAGGACCTTATGTAGGGCCTGTTCTAAAGGAACATTGATATCAACCGAGACGGATGGCGAAGACTTGCCCAATCCGGCTAATTCAGGTTTAGTCAATAAGTATTTTACTTGAAAAGGGAAAGGCCAAGGTGAAAACCTGTAAAGGGCGCCTTGAGATCAAACTAAAAAAACAAAAGAGAGAGAGAAGAGGCGAAAACCCGGAAAGGGCGCTTTGAGACCAAAGGGGTTTTGAGCCGAAAACCTGAAAAGGGCGGCTCAAATTTTGATCAAATATAGGGCATGTGATAGTCTTGCTATGCTTGAATTAACAATGAGGAAGTCTGCTACGTCTTGGGGCATTGACAAAGTACTCTGGATCCTCTAAACATGTATTAAGCTCAAAATGGTCCTCAAGAAGTTTATACAGAGAAGCTCAGGCTGCAATATCTGGGGCACCTAGCTTCTATCTTACCCATTTTTGAATTTTCTATCTTTGATTACTTTATTCTTTTCAAAATACACCCTAATCAATTTTCTTTTATTGCCTTGGTTATCTTTGATTAACTTATTTGTTTCAAGCTATGCTCCTGATTAATTTCTTTCTCGTCCATTGTTGTGATCTTTTTCAAGCATTTTATATTGAAATAAAGATTAATGGACTAATAATACTTTCATAAAAGGAGTTTCGCATATTACTCTGGAAGTTTCTAAATAATATAAGAATCTGAAACAGGACCATTGTTTAGAACTCACCAAGCCTAAGGATTGGAAACATTGAAAGATGATTATCTCTTCGGATTTAATTGAATAAGACATTTCGTCAGTGATACCATCTCGACAAATGACGAGCAATATCAATCCGAGTTTAAAAGGGGATCATTCTCGGGAAAAGAAAAATGATACCCTGCATTCATGCAAATTTCAGGCACATACATCTGGTCATTACACCCAGGGAGTGGTGTAACAGATCAAATTGATTGAAGATGATACAAATTCCATATCTCTGAGTGGTAACAGGATAGATGGAAGAAACCAAATGTTATTCCCCTGAAGTTGTAGTGGGAGGTACAAACTTTATATCCCAACGTTCAAGTAGAGTGGACTCAGAATTACCATGGGGCAAATTATTTGAGCAGAATATGATTGATACTTCAAGAGGAACGAAGATGAAACCTTGATGAATAAATGAGCGATGACACCTGAAATAGGAATCATTCTCATAACATTTCTGCATTCATATATCATAGCATGTCTAAATAGGAGCATTTGATTTATTTCGATCAGGGCATCCTGATTATTAGGCATAAGCATATACCCATTCTACAGGTTATGTTCTCTATAGGACAATGTAGTAGGGTAAATTGACACTTTCAGATCTTGTCTCCATAAGTTTGCAGTGGAGCAGATTAAAATAGCAGATTTGGCATTCCTGAAGTTGCAGGAAGCAGATCGAAGACATTAGTCTGACATCCCTGAGTTTGCAGTGGAACAGACTGAAGATAGCAGATCTTGTCTTCCTGAAATGAAGCAGATCAAAGATACTAGTCTGGCATCCCTGAGTTTGCAGTGGAGCAGACTGAAGATAGCAGATCTTGTCTTCCTGAAATGAAAGAGATCAAAGATACTAGTCTGGCATCCTTGAGTTTGTAGTGGAGCAGACTGAAGATAGCAGATCTTGTCTTCGTGAAGTTGCAGTGAAGCAGATCGAAGATACTAGTCTAGCATCCCTGAGTTTACAGTGGAGCAGATTGAAGAAAGCAAATCTGGCATTCCTGAAGTTACAGGAAGCAGATCGAAGACATCAGATCTTGTCTCCCTAAGTTTGTAGTGGAGCAGATTGAAGAAAGCAAATCTGGCATTCCTGAAGTTGCAGGAAGCAAATCAAAAACATCAGATCTTGTCTTCCTGAGTTTGCAGTGGAGTAGATCGAAGAAAGCAGATCTGGCATTCCTGAAGTTACAAGAAGCAGATCGAAGACATCAGATCTCCCTGAGTTTGCAGTGGAGCATATTAAAAAACAACAAATCTAGCTTTCCTGAAGTTACAGTGAAGCAGATCAAAGACATTAACCTTGCCTCTCTGAGTTTGCAGTAGATCAGGCTAAAAAAATAGCAGATCTTTCCTTCCTGAAGTTGCAGTGAAGCAGATTGAAGATACTAGTCTGGCATCCCTGAGTTTGCAGTGGAGCAGATCGAAGAAAGCAGATCTGGCATTCCTGAAGTTATAATTGATATGAATCTCATAGTTATAATTTTTATTCAGTCATAATGTTTACTCTATCACCTTATAAGCATAACTTAACATATCTTGGCATTAGCCTCACAACCATAATTTCTCCTTTGTAACAATTTACAGCAATAACAAATCATTTGAAACCTCACAAAATAACATGCACATAAAATTAGGTGTACTCATATTTCTGAACATATGACTTAATATCTTTCAATTGCCTAAACTTTAAACTTTCCATACTTCCATAACCATTTTAATAAGCAATTATGCCCATATTTCCTTTTTATCATATCCGATAAATCACAATTTGTGTAAATAAAACATGCTATATCATAACTCAATTCAACCCAAAAGCCAATCACCTAATCATCAATCGAATTTACCATGTATTTCATACATCGCAAGTATATACCAATAATCACAAGGTTTTCACAAAAACATTCTCGTGGAAATCATGAACTCACAATTTCATGAGGTCAATGCTTATAAACTTTACGTACATACCTGTACCAATTCGCAATACTTATATACTATTTCTCTTCTTTAACATACTCGTTGAATTTCCCGTTGAACCATTTGGAATACTAAAGGATACTCGGGAATCTCGTACACACAGTACCGTACCAATGCCATTTCCCAGATATGGTCTTACATGTAATTTAGTATCGATGCCAATAGCCAAGCTATGGTCTTACACGAAGTCTCATATCGATGCCGTATCCCAGATATGGTCTTACACGAAGTCTCATATCGATGCCATATCCTAGATATGGTCTTACACAAAGTCTCATATTGATGTCATATCCCAGATATGGTCTTACACGTAATCTCAGTAACTCTAATGTCATGACATTTGTATCCTATCTATTTATAATGTTCAACCGGGATTTCTCTCTTGCCGGAACTTCGTCGAATATGCACATAGAATCAATCATACATTTCATGCAATATCAAAACATTAAAATACAAATATAACATTGCATTATTTACATACGAACTTACCTCGGCATAAAAACGACAAAAATGACCTAACCGTCAAATACTCATTTTTCCCCCGTTCTAGGTCTAAACCTCATTTTTCTTGATCTATAATATCATATTTAACTTATTTAATCATTATACTATTCAAATCAGCCCAAAAATCAAATTATGGCAAAAATTACATTTTTGCCCATAAAGTTTACATTTTTACATTTTTGTCCCTAGGCTCGTAAAATTAAATGTACTCAATTTCTTCAATACCCATGCCTAGCTGAACCTTATACATGCTTATAGTAGCCCAAATTTTTCTTTTAATTGTATTTTAACACCCATTTTACAACTTTTTACAAATAGGTCCTTTTAGACATTTTCATCGAAAATCACTTAGCAAATGTCATTTATCATACACCAAACATACATTTTATACCATTTGACATCAAAATACACAAATATCCATCATGGGTAAAATTTTAGACCTTGATTATTTCTTAAATTAGTGCTAGAAATAGATAGATCATGTTACAGGGATTTCAAAAACATAAAAATCATTAAAAATGGGGCTAGAATGGACTTACAATCGAGGTTGGAAGTTTGAAAAAACCCTAGCCATGGTTTCGTCTTGGTACATTCGGCCATGGGGTAGAAGATGAACAAAAATTAGCTTTTAATTTGGCTTTTTAATTCATTTAATTACCAAATTACTAAAATACCCTTAATGAAAAACTTTAGAAACATACCTAACCATGTCCATTTTTGTCCACCAACTTAACCAATGGTCTAATACCATATAAGGACCTCTAATTTAAAATATCATAGCAATTGGACACCTTTAACATATAGAATTCAAGTTTTTCACTTTTTTGCAATTTAGTCCTTTTAACTAAATTGAGTGCCCAAATGTCAAAATTTTCGAACGAACTTTTCACGAAATCGTCCCATAAAATTGTAGACCATAAAAATATAATAAAAATAAATATTTTTGCGTCGGATTTGTGGTCCCGAAACCACTATTCAGACTAGACCCAAAATCGGGCTGTTACATATATAGTATCATAAAGTCTTGTTTACTAAGTATTTGGATTATAAAAATACCACTGAGTTTATACTCAGCATACGGTTTGTTTCTGTGTGTAGGTTAGGTTAAATTTTGAAAGTCGAATCAGCATCCAAGGCCGATCTCGAACTGTAACACTCCTTACCCGAGACCGTCGCCAGAGTCGAGCACGAGGCATTACTAGACTTAACTTACTAGTTCGAGGCATAAATATTGAAACTGTCCATCTGCTTCATGTTCACTAAATTGACTATAAATCGAGTTACGAAACTCAAAATTTAGATCCATAAATTTTCCCTGAAAATAGACTCATATATCTTCTTACTATAATTTTTCCAGAATTTTTGGTTTGGCCAATTAGTACAATTTATTAGTTAAATTCTCCCCTGTTACATAGTTCGACAGTTCTGACCCCTCTATACAAAAAATCAATTATCTCATAATATATAACTCTTTTTCCTACACCGTTTCTTTCATATAAAAATAGACTCAATAAGCTTTAATTCTATATCTCATTCACACCCTAATTCTATTTGTACTATTTTTAGTGATTTTTCGAAATCACGTCACAGTTGCTGTCCAAAACTGTTCCCCTGCAGATTTTTACTCTTCCATAATTTCTTTGTAATAACTATCATCTAAGCATAAATAACATCCAAAACATGTTCTTAATTAACCATTTTAATGGCTAATCATTATCAAGCATTTACAAGCCAATATTAAGCCATATCATAAGGACATACACCCAAAATGGCTAAGTCCCTATACATGCCATAACTTAAAACGTTCAAGTCACAAAATACCAATATAATCCTTCGATAGTGTGTAACGAACTCCGACGTCCTTGTGATCCCCGAGTTGGCTTGTAATACTATAAAAAAAGAAAGGAATGGGAGTAAGCATAAAGCTTAGTAAGTTTACATGTAAATAAATAACAACATTCTTAATGAATTATCTTAATCTTTCCTTACCAAGATTATTTAAGCCTTTAATTTAATATACTTAAGTCTTAAATTCTTACATGTACCTTTTTAGCTTGAACTTGTCTTACCTTTCCTTTGGTATACTCTTTGAATTTTCCCGTTGAACCACTTGGAATACTAAGGATACGTGGGTACTTTCCTTATGAAACTTAACCATTGCCATGTCTTGACATGGTCTTACATGGTATCCTTGCCTTATGAACTCACCAATGCCATGCCTTGGCATGGTCTTACATGGGACCTTTGCCTTATAAACTCACCATTGCCATGCCTTGGCATGGTCTTACATGGGACCTTTTCCTTATAGAAACTTATCAATGCCATGTCTTGACATGGTCTTACATGATTTCCTTAAACCCTAATGTCATGACATTTGTATCCTACACATTCCTAAGGTTCAACTGGAACTTTCTGAGATAGCTTTTCCGTCAATTAATGATAAATTTGAATTTAATAGTTTTAGATGTAAAATAATAGAATATTGCATTTATTTACCGTAAACTTACCTCGAAACAAAATACGATAAACTATATCGATTTAGTCCACTATCTTTTTCTTTCCCCGATCTAACTCTGGATTTCGTTCCTCTTGATCTATAATAGCAACTTTAGCTTATTTAATACTCACATTTATTAAAACATCCCTTAACTCTAACTTTGGCAAAATTACAATTTTGCCCCTAAACTTTTACATATTTACACATTTTCCCCAAAGCTCAGAAATTAAACTTTATCCCTTATTCTTATGTTTTATGACATGCTGATCATTTTTCCCTTCTATGACAACATCAAATTCTCACTCTAACATGTACTTATGAACATTAGGTATTTTTACTGATTAAGCCGTTTTACTCGTTTTCACTTAAAATCACTTAGCAAAAGTTGTTTAACATAATTTGAGACTTTATATTCTATCATAAAACATCAAAATAAACATATTTCACCTATGGGTATTTTTCCAAATATGAACCCGAGCTACCGAGGCTTCAAAAATGTAAAGAACATTAAAAACGGGGCTTGGAATCACTTACTATGGAGCTTGGAAGCTTGAAACAAACCCTAGCTATGGTGAACCCTTGAAATATAGGCCTAATGAAGAATATGAGCACATTTTTCCATCTTTTTCCCTTTTAATTTCTTTTTATTACCAAATGACTAAATTACCCTTCACTAAAAACTTTGGTTCTTTCTACCTATATATGTCCATTTTTGTCCATGAAAACCTAATGGTATAATTACCATTTAAAGACCTCTACTTCAATTATGCTCTTCAATTAAATCCTTTAACACCTAAAACTCATATTTATCAACTTTTGCAATTAAGTCCTAATAGGCAAATTAGATATGCAATTCATGAAATTTTCTATCGATATTCTAACACATGCATCTAATCACTCTATAAATCATAATAATTAATTGTAATAAACTTTTCTATCTCAGATTCATGGTTTCGCAACCACTGTTCCATTTAGGCCCTATTTCGGGATGTTACACGAACTCATTGTGGTGAAGTACATTTCTTTTTGGTATATGGTATGTACCTAGGTTGTTTGTGTAAGTCATTTTGGAAAATGATTGTAAATGATGTTATAATATGAAATTGTTTGAATACATATGAATTTATGTGTTATGTTTTAATATTATCAAATGGTAATTTTTGGTTTGAATTAGTGTGAAAAATAGAATTGGTTTAAATAGTATACTATTAGATTGATTTGAATAATATAAGTTTAGTATTTATGAGTAAACATTGGTTAGCTTAATTAGGTTGATTATTTAGCATGATTTGGATGTATTTGACTGTGTATTGGATTGGTCGAATAATTGGTTGTTGAATTGCTTGTGGTTTAAGTGTGCAGGGTTGGTAAAAATTGATGAAAAAAGCTCTTTTTAGTCCACACGGCCTAGCACACGGACGTGTGACCAGACCGTGTAAGACACACAGCTTACACATGGGCATGTGAATAGGCTGTGTGTTCCCTACATCTTAAAAATTTAAAACAGAATGCTCAGGTATTATCACACGGGCAGAGACACGGGCGTGTGTCTCAGCAGTGTGAAGCACACGGCCTAGCACACAGGCATGTGGTTTGGCAGTGTGAGGTAAGTTAGGGAGTTACACGGGTTAGGACATGGCCTAAAGCACGGGCATGTCATAGGGTCACGCGGGCGTGTGAGCCCTGCACTAAAGGAAAATTAGGAAATTTCATGAAAAAAAATTTTGAGTTTCTGATTGATTCTCAATTTGTTTCTAACACATGAATTGGGTCTCGAGGGCTCAATAAAGGGACATTATGATTAAATTATGATTTGTATGTTATAATATTAATTGATTGTGCGTATTTGTTTTGAAATGACTGGTAATGCTCTATAGCCCTATTTCGGCAACGAATTAGGGTTAAAGGGTGTTACATTTAGTGGTATCAGAGTTTTTCAGGTTTAGTCGATTCTCGGACTAAATCGAGCTCAGAATTGAGTCTAGAGGTACATGCCATAATTGAGTCAAATTGAGTCGGGATTTGGATGCTGATATATTTGTTTGTTTCTATTTTATAGTTAAAGATGTCGGATGAATATATTGTTGATACTGATCAAGAAATGTATACTGCAGATGATGAATCATATGAAAGGGATGAAACTGAGTCAGTAACAACGAGTGTAAATCCAGTAAGAAATCAATCACCTAACGTTGAAAGAGGTTGTAACACCCCTAACCCGTATCCGTCGCCGGAACAAAGTTACGGAGTATTACTGAAACTTTCAGAATATTTTCAGATAATTCATAATAGTTACTATACATTCCCCGAGATTTATTCATAACGTCACTTAAATGGACCCTCGAGGCCTAATACGAGTGTTAGAATCGAGTCAGGACTTAATTGGAAACTCTAAGAATTTTTCGCGAGATTTCAAAATTTTTCCAAGTTACAGGGCACACATGCCCGTGTGGTCCAGGGGACGCGCCCATGTGACCCTAGGACATGCCCGTGCTCGTGTTTGACCTCGTGTAACTCTCTGACTTATGAACACGACCATACCACGCGCCTGTGTGCTAGGCCGTGTGGTCAATTAAATTATTTTGAAATTAGGTGCACGTTTCACACGGCCGAGACACAGGCCCGTGTCTCTGCCCATGTGCTCAATTTTGAGCATTTTGTTTTCTCAAATTTAGGGTGCAGGGGACACACGACCTAACCACATGCCCATGTACCAGGCCGTGTGTCACACAAGGTCTAGACACACGCCCGTGTGTCTGCTCGTGTGGACAAAATAAAGCCATTTCTAGCTTCATTTCTCACCCAAATTTTTTTACCAAGTTCCTGCACCAAACTTACATCCAAATACCAACCAACCCAAGCATTGAATTCAAGGAATTTATAACATCTATCATGATATATTGTCTCATGCATTCATGTTCTTAGTCTTGCCTTTCATAAGCATACTCATTTAACCTTTCTTAATCAATCAATAAATAACACTAATGTCATCCATGGAAACATAACATATACCAAAACATAATCATTTCTAGTCATTCCAATGGCTAGATTACAATAACCATTTACATTTACATGCCAATAGGGCCAATATAACCTATACATGCCATCACAACCATAATTTTTTTACCATATATACCGATATAGGACGATGGATAGTGTGAGTGATCTTTGCTGAGCTTCTAATCCAACGAGCTTCCAATTTACTATAAAACAGGGAAATAAGACTAAGTAAGCATAAAATGCTTAGTAAGTTCATATAACATGGTACTTAACTTACCATTCATTCTATTTTGAGGTAACTATGTAAGGCATATTCAATCAATTTGACCTTAAGCCCTACACACATCCTCATTGCCCTTGTTAGTCATATATACCATAATAACATCAAAACATATATGGGCTCAACAACAATCAAATTTCCAGATATATATACTTTCCATATCACGTATTCATATAACATGTATAAATCATATATTTGTATTACAAGTATATTTTCATATGAATTCATCTCGAGTTCAGATTATTTCATGTCAGAACTTTACTAATATAATTCGAAATATCAATGTCACACGAGTGGTACACTCAAGGCGTACAAATCTATAATCAAATATGAACATATTCATCAAATAAATTCCATGTACAAATATCATCTCATATTTCCATGTATCAATTATCATATATCATTATTTTCATGTATTTCAAGAAAATACGTGTAATCACTCATTTTATTATTCATATCTTCTCATGTCTGGATTGTTACGTGTTGAATTTATTCGGAATACCGATGGATACACAGGTAGTACACTCGAGGTGTACAAATTACGATTCATCAATTCATGTCCAATGGTACCCATAAGGTACCATTTCAGAGAGTACACTCTCGAGCCACATTTATGTATTCGAGCCACATTTATGTATACAACAGGATTACCAATCTAGGCTAAATCCTTTTTATGACATATGCTCTAAAGTGCTTGATCTAGATTACCCGTCTGGGCTAAATCCAATCCATAACATATGCTCGAGAGGACTTATATCAGGATTACCTATTCGGGCTAAATCCTATCTGTAATGAGGTCAATAGGATTACTCGTCCGAGCTAAATCCCGTCAGCAACAAATGCAGGACCTCATTCAATACAGGAAATCACATATCCATCCATTTTCATTTATTCAAACGGGTTTAACATTTTCAAGCATTTTCTAGCATTTTCCAGCATGTGATTATCCCATGCATCTATAACATTCATATAATTCAAATGATCACATTCCCACATTCATTCCAAGCATAAAAATAACATTTTTATCGTTTATCCTTTATCGGGCATTATCGTTGATAGAGCTTTGTCAGGTATATTTTCAATGTCATCTATATATATATATATATATATATATATATATATATGATATTGATATTTATACAATTCACAAAGACAACATTTAATTCAATCATATAAAAAAATACACAATTTAGTTACACGAACTTACATCGATAAATGTTCGTGTACGTAAAATCTACTAATCCGATATTTTCCTCTTTTTCTCGTTCTAACTCTGAATTTGGTCTATCCGGATCTATACGAGTAAATTTAACATCAATTTATCATATTTCATATTCAAGTGGACTCAATTTTTATCCTAGGAAAAATTACCATTTTGCCCCTAACTTTTCCAAAAATTCCCATTTCGTCCCTAGGCTCGGAAAATGAAATTTGTGCAATTTACTCCCTATTCCAAGCCTAACCAAAATTCCATATCAAAATTTACAGCACATGTATTCATAAAAATTCAAAATTTTTCATCAAATTTCACAACTTTGCATTTTAGTCCCTAAATCATGTTTTCATCAAAAATCACTTTGTAAAAGTTGTTTATCTATCAACAACCGTTCATTTTCTACCATAAATTTTAAATTTTCAGCATATTCATCCATGACCCAATTCCCATACCTTGATAACTTTTCAAATTAATCCCCCAAATAAATAGATTAAGCTATCCCAGTTTCAAAAATATCAAAATTACTAAAAACGGGACAAGAAAACTTACCCAATTTGGCCAAGGAAGTTTCTTCTCTCTCTCCTAAGGTTTCCATGTTTTATTTTGGGAAAGAAAATGATAAAAATGATTTTTATTTCTATTTAATTAATTTATCATCTTTAATAATTTTAATTTCCAATTTAGTCCTTAGCCTTTTTCTAATTTTCCAAGGATGAATAATCCAAAATTATCTACATATTTTTCATTAATGGTCTAATTACCATATAAGGACCTTAAGTTTTAAATTCCATAGCTATTTAATCCTTATAGCTACTAGAATTCAACTTTTTCATTTTATGCGTTTGGTCCTTCCCATAATTAAACACGATCTGTAAAATTTTCTTATCAAAATTTTCACATGACATTTCTAACCTAATACATACCATATAATAAAATTAAAATAGATTTTTTTTCCTGCTCGGATTTGAGGTCCTGAAACCACTGTTCCGATTTAACCGATATTGGGTTGTTACAACTCTCCCTCCTTAAGGAATTTTCGTCCTTAAAAATTTTACTAGTAAAGAGATTCAGACATTACTTTCTCATAGTTTCCTCCAGTTCCTAGGTAGCTCCCTCTATATCATGTCATTGTCAGAAAACTTTTACTAAAGTTACCTTTTTATTTCTTAGTTTTTCTCTTCAAGTGCCAGAATTTCAATCAATCTTTCGTTGTAAATCATGTCATGGTGAATTTAACATTTATCAAAGTAATAACAGATGATGGGTCTGATCGATACTGTCATAACACATATACTCATAAAAACATTGTGAATTCTATAGAACTCTAATAATAATACCAATCAATACACAACAGGTCCAATTCTTATCAATAATCTTATATGACCCGATAAACCACAAACTTAATTTGCCTTTATGGCCAAACTGGAGAACTTTCTTCAATGGCAAAACTTTCAAAAATATTTTATCACCAATCTGAAACTCTAGTTCTTTTCATTTTTAGACTCACATCGAATTTCCGACGATCAAATACTATTTTTAAACTGTTTCAGATCATTTTCATCTTTCTTCGGTTTCAACAAATCAAACCAACTACATGTACCTTTTCTCATTGAACTTAGTCCAAAACACCGGAGTTTTACACTTATGACCATATAAAACCTCATACGGTAAAATTTTATACTTGATTGTTAACTGTTACTATATACGAATTCACTAGCGATAAATATTTCTTTTTCAATTGCCTTTGAATTCTAAAATACAACACCAAAACATATCTTCAAAGATTTGAATCATATATTCAGATTGATCATCTGTCTGAGAATGAAATACAATACTAAAACGTAACCGTATACCCAGAGTTTCTTGTAACTTGTTTCAGAATCAGAATATGAACTGTAGATCTCTATCAGAAATAACAAAAACTAGCACATCATATAATCTGACAATCTCAAAAATAGATAACTCAAGCAATCTATCAAGTGAGAAATCCATTCATGCCAAAATAAAATGTACAGGCTTCATCAAACAATCAACAATTACTCAAATAGTATCTTTCTTTTTCATAGACAGGGAGAATCATGATATAGAATTCATAGTAACTTTGTCCCATTTCCATTTCGGTATTTTCACGGACCATAACTATCTTGAAAGTATCATATCTATCTTACTGATACTTCCAGCATTTAAATATAGATTCAAAAATACCACATTTCATTCCGAGCTACCAGTACATCTTTTTCAAATCGTTGTGCATTTTATCATTTCCCAGATAAACAGACATAGTACCACTGTGATTATTCATGAAAAAAATTCTATAAAAGTTCCTAATTCTTCAGTACATTGGCTCTATCTCGAAATAACAGACAATCATCAGATTCAAATCTGCTATCCTGGTTCAATAATTATTTCATTCTGTACCCGTTTAACTTACAACTCAGTATCACTTTTCTAGGCTTCACAGATCTGTTGTAGAAACATCATCTTAGCTTTAAGCTCAGCTAAAATTATTCTTTCATCAGACAATAGCAATCGAGTATTTATTGCTCATAAAGCAAACAAAGAATTTTCTACTCAAAATATCAGCAACAATATATTCCTGAAAGATAATCAATTACCAAATCAGATCTTTCAATAATTCAAACCATCTACTCTGTGTCAGATTCAAATCTTTCTATACCATTAGGTGTTTTAAAATTTTATGATCAGTATATGTATGATATTTTCACCATACAGATATTGTTACCAAATTCTCAGTGCAAACACAATAATTGTCAATTCAAGATCATATACCAGGTAATTCTTTTACTATAGCTTTATCTGGCTAGAAGTATAGACCATTACATTAACTTTCTACATCAAAATACAATCTAATCCATTCAATGATGTATCACTGTGATAATAAATGCCTTACCCAATTCAGATGAACCAGAACTGATGCTTCGGTCATCAGGGCTTCCAACTGATCAAAACTTTACTAACATTTGTCAATCCATTCAAATCTTACATCTTTCTGTAATATCCATATCATTGATGTAGCTATCATAAAAAACACTTTCACAAAAATTAAAAAGGATATCGAAGCTTTAAATTATTTCGAGGTCACAATCATCAGATAGGTTAAAACCATAATACTATAATAGATCTAACGTTTCCACAATATAAATGGAACAGTACCTCAACTTCAATAATATTTTTCAAATAAAAGAGGAAAACCAATGGTGGCTCCAATATCAACTAGTGCAATAACACAGTTTCTATAATTTGTGTTTCATATTACCAAATTCCCATGATCAAGTCAGAATTCATAATAGTAGTAAGTATAATTACAATTGACCAATGAATATCTTTCACAG
Organism: Gossypium australe; assembly: GCA_005393395.2. Lineage (NCBI taxonomy): Eukaryota > Viridiplantae > Streptophyta > Magnoliopsida > Malvales > Malvaceae > Gossypium > Gossypium australe. The sequence goes on along the minus strand of CM016618.1, from coordinate 45,046,642 downwards.
ATAAACCATGTTTCAATAATAAAATGATTTGTAACAGCCCATTTTTCAGTGAATTGGAATAGTGGTTTCGGGACCACAAATCTTATCCAAAAATAAAGTTTTTTTATTTTATTATATTGTCTGTATTATGATAGACTTGTCGTATGAAAATTTTGATACGAAAATTTAATCGATTAAGTGTTTAATTACGAGAAAGACTAAATCGTATAAAATGTGAAAGTTGAATTCTAGTAGCTATAAGGATTAAATAGCTATGGAATTCAAAACTAGAGGTCCTTATATGGTAATTAGACCATTAAAGAGAAGTATGTAGATTTTTGGTGACTCATCCATGGAAAAATTAGAAAAGAGTAGGGACTAAATTGGAAATTAAAATAATTAATTAATTAAAAAGATGATAAAAGATATCATTTTATTATTTTGTCATCTTCAACCCCAAAATTATATGGAAACCCTAGGAGAGAGAGAAAAAACTTTAAAGGCTTAATTGGGTAAGTTTCCTTATCCCGTTTTTAGTAATTTTGATATTTTTAAAACCGGGATAGTCTAATCTATCTATTTGGGGAATTAATTTGTAAAGTTTTCAAAGTATGGAAAATGGGTCATGTATGTATATGCTGAAAATTAGAAATTTATGGTAGAAAATGAAAGGTTGTTGATAGATAAACAACTTTTACAAAGTGATTTTTGATGAAAACATTATTTAGGGACTAAAATGCAAAGTTGTGAAATTTGATGAAAAATTCTGAATTTTTATGAATACATGTGTTGTAAATTTTGAGATGGAATTTTGGTTAGGCTTGGAATAGGGAGTAAATTGCATAAATTTCATTTTTCCGACCTAGGGACGAAATAGGAATTTATGGAAAAGTTAGGGGCTAAATGGTAATTTTACCTAGGACGTAAATTGAGTCCAAATGAATACGAAATATGAGAAATTGATGATTAAAAGCAATTTATATAGATCCGGAAAACACGAATTCGAGGTTAGATCAAGGAAAAGAAAAGGTTTCGGATTAGTGATTACTTACGCGAACAAGTGTCGAGGTAAGTTCGTGTAACTTAATCGAGCATGTAATGTTGTGTTTGTATGTAATGTGACTTATATTAATATGCATTGCTTGAATGCTATAATGGAAAATTTAATACATGCTTGAAATGATGAAAAAGGGGTTAAGTCCTGATTGAATATTGAATTCTGATGAATATATGCACTTTCCCGAAACAAATAAGGTCATGCATTTGTTGTGAACGAGATTTAGCTCAGATGAGTAATCCTATTGACCTTGTTATAGAAAGGATTTAGCCCGGATGGGTAATCCTGGTATAATACCTCTCGAGTATATGTTATGATTAGGGTTTAGCCTAGATTGGTAATCCTAATTGAGCTCTTTTGAGCATACATTATATAAAGGATTTAGCCTGGACTGGTAATCATGTTATATGATATGTGGCTCGAGAGACATATCTTTCATATTTCATTAACTATCATCACAAAGCTTATAAAATCATCCATAGCATAACTCAAAATTATCATTAAATTCTAAAATTAAGGCATGGGCTTGATAGTATGCTAAGCAACGATCACAAAAACGTAGAAATTATCAAAAACTGAGCTTGAAACATACCTCAATCAAGATCAAAATTGTGCCGAACCCAAATGTTCTTTTTTTTTTCTTTGTATTTTCAGCAATGGTGATAGATAAGATGAACAAATATGGTTTTGTTTTATTTTTATTCATCCTAATACATTGTAATATCCCGGGTTAGGGGTTATTTTGTTGTGGCATTGTTTGCATGTTAATGGCTTGCTATGTTGTTGTTTGTGTGGTTTCGGGGCTTAGTTGTAGGCTAGGAGTATGCCTGAGTAGGTGGGAAAATTTCAGTTTTTGGGCTTTATGTGGGAGGAGCTGAAGGAGCTGGGACATATGTATTTTATTTGGTGTTTTTGAGCACAAGAGATGAGCTAGCAAAGTGGCAAAGCATGCGTCACTTGGGGCTTGTGTTTGGCGTCATTGGCAGAAGGGGGAGGTCTTGAGTTCAAGCTGCAGAGTGCTCCTATTTTGCTCTCATTTTGATGGCATGGAAGGGAGGAGTTGTAGGCAGTTCAAACTCTACCTTGGACTAAGTCAACCCATTTGAATGGTGGGTGGAGAGTGGATTTAGGAGGAAGACTAGTTCAACTAGTTTGAATGGATGGTTGTGAGTAGTGGGAGGTGTTTGGCCGAATGTTGGAGAGATTGTAGGAGGGGGAAGTGGACGGCTTGGTGTGGGGAGGTGGTAGCCGAAATCCATTTTGGGCAACTTAGGCATTTTCGGTCATAGGGAGTGTCAAACAAGGTTCTTTCTTTTGCCATACCAAAGCTGAGTTTTCAAGCTAGTTTCTTCATTTTTTTTTCTTTGAAACCGTAAGTCCAAAAGCAACCTTGCCGAATTTTTGCTTTGTTTTCTCTCAATATTCTTTGATAAGCCGAATGTCCCTTCCACATCTTCTTTCTTTTTCATTTGTGTAAACCGAAACTAGCACCCCATTCTTTCCATATTTTCTTCCTTTCTTCTCTTAGAACCTTGTTAGCCGAAAGTTCTCCCCAAAGCATTTCCTTTTCCATTTCCTTTTCTTTTCAAAATCGAAGGTGCTTTCTACTTCCTCTCTTTTCATTTCGGTTTTGGCCGAATATCAACCCGTTTCTCTTCATCTCTACTTTTTCTTTTCTCTCCACTCAAAACCGAACAGAGGTGTGTGTTAAACATCTAGGCCGAATCCTCTTTTCCTTTTGGTTCAAAGTCTTAGCCGAATTTCCCTTCTCTCCTAGTGTGTTGTTGGCCGAATATTGGTTGTGTTGGGGGTTAGTTTTCAATCGGTTGGTGGTAAGTAAGTGCTTGGCCGAATGGCCATTTCTTTCCTCCCTTGTGCTTTATCGTTTTGGGTTGCTTAGTGCCGATTTTAGATTGCTGTTAACCCTAGTGGTTGAATCGATTTCATTATAGGACATCTGGATTGTTGAAGCAGTCAAGTGGAGCCTTCTTCCTTCGATTAACCGTTCGGTAAGTGATGGTAAGGGCTGGTTCTATTAGTTAACTCTTTTTGTCTCGTTAAGCCAAGTCATTAAAGGTGTGATTGTTGTCGTTTTAGGGGTGGCCGATTGTCAAAGAGGAACCATTGTTGGTTCGGGCTTGGTAGGAAACCAAATCAAGGGCAGGTAAGGGAGCAAAGTTAAACCCTTTGTTTTTAATGGTTGTGGCCGAATGGTATAAGTGGCTAACCTTTTCTTGGCCGATTATAGGATCAGGTTGTCGAGGTGATCGAGGGACTTAGACCGGTTCTTAGGATTAAAACCTTCGTTATTCCAGGTGTGTAAACTAACACACTGATTTCTTAGTAATATGTTAATAACCTGTGTTGTAATAAGTGAAACAGTTGATGATTGTTATGATACCCGATAGGGTATGTTCATGGATTCGGGTAAGTCCGTAGCAATGCTAGTTCTATTGTTGATACATCTAATACTATGATCTATGATATATGTGCTATGAGATGCAATATTGGGCATGTTAGCATGAGTTACATGATTTGCATATTGTACATGAGTCAGTATGACATGTATGGGTAATATGAGAGGAGGGGGAGTATGATATCCGTGTCTTTGGGACACTGTGTCTTTGGGACACCAGAGGTTTGGCACCTCCAGTGGTTTGGTACCACAGATGATATTTTGTGACTTTGGGTCACCAGAGGTTTGGCACCTCAGCGTCTCGTCCCAGTGGCTTAGCACCACAGTGGGTTGGCCCCACAGTTGATTATACGGGATTGACGCCAGTGATTTGGTATCACACGATGGGTTGGCCCCATCATTCGATTCGTGACTGCGGTCACCAGTGATTTGGTATCACACCTGTGTCTTTGGGACACCAGAGGTTTGGCACCTCATTGCGACTCGTCCCTGTGGTTGACACCACCGTGGGTTGGCCCCACTTGAAAGATACGGGATTGTCGCTAGTGATTTGGTATCACACGTGGGTTGGCCCCACAGTTGGTTATTTGTGACTTTGGGTCACCAGTGGTTTGGCACCACATTGATGGATATCGTGACTTTGGGTCACCAGTGGTTTGGCACCACCAGTGGTTTGGTACCACACGGGGTAGAAAAGGTGTTATGGATGGTTAGGAACGGGTGCATTAAATTGTATTGCTTTGTTATGATGTGTGTTAGCATGTTGTATTATCGGGAGGGGGATTTATGCACTGAGTCTTGTGACTCACCCACTCCTTTGACATTTCAGGTGACACTTAGACGCGGACATGGAGCCGGGATGGACTCGAGGTGCTCATGCCATGCTTAAATAAGGATTGCTCAGACTTTATGAGATTTGGTACTTTAGCTTAATTATTGCTATTTGGTTTTATTTTGGATTGTAAACGGCCTTTAAAATTATGTTTATGCTTAAAGTTGATTTTCAATATGCCTTAACACATTAATTGGGTATAAATTTGTTAGAACTTGAAAAGATAAAGATTTCAAAACTACAAAGCGATATGTTTTAAACTATACCATCGGGTATCACACTGTGATTTGAGATAACTCATAACTCAACCATTTTCCAAACTTGAACTCCATTTTCTACTAAGTAAAATTGTTTTAGGTAACAATAAGAAACTACTTGAATTTCTAAATGAGATAAACTTGTTTTACCTACACATCTGATTAAGTTTTCAAAGTTTTCGAGTTTCAAATACACCAACAGATTTTAATCAAGCCTACCCAAGTTTTCTTCAAATACACTATATAGCGAAGTGTTTTCATCAAACTTTTAAACAGAAATTTACCTTCTCAAAATTCCGATTTTCCTCGTAACATACCAGATACGGTCGTGGTGTGTTGACCGGGTTTGGGGTGTTACATACATAAACTACCAAATTAGCCTTTTTAATAACATTCAAAATCCACTAACCTTAGGCATTTATGTTCATCAAATATTCAAATGATTTAATAACAACATAAGGACCTCACATTTAAAGAGACACATCAACTCGACACTTAGTCAAATAGAAAGCCACTTTTGCATTTTCTACAATTTAATCCTTTTATCAAATTAAACACTCAAACGATAAAATTAATTCACGAAACTTTCACCATTACTTAATCACATACTGTAAACATGGAAAATAATATTAAAATATTTTTTTGACCTCGGATTTATGGTCCCAAAACCACTGTTCCGACTAGGGTCTAAATCGGACTGTTACAACCATATTGTACTGACATGGGCCGATGGATAGTGTGAGTGATCCCCGCCAAGCTTCCAATCCAACGAGCTTCTGATTTACTCTAAAATAGGGAAATAAAACTAAGTAAGCATTACATGCTTAGTAAGTTCATATAACATGGTACTTAACTTACCATTCATTCTATTTTGAGGTAACTATGTAAGGCATATTCAATCAATTCGCCTTCAAGCCCTACACATATCCTTGTTTCCCTTGTTAGTCATATATTCCATAATAACACCAAAACATATATGGGCTCAACAACAATCAAGTTTCTAGGCACATATGCTTTCTTCAACATGTATTCATTAAACTTGTATAATTTCATAATAGTTAATCTCGAGTTCAGATCATTTCATATCAAACTTTACTCATATCGATCAGAATATCAAGGTCACGATTAGTACACTCAAGGTGTACAAGTCTATAATCTAGAATGTACATACTCATTAAATAAATTCCACATACAATATCATCATTTCCTATTTCCACATATCAATCGTCACGTATCTCATTTTCATGTATTTTAGGTCGTTATGTGTAATAACTTATTTCTTATTCATGTCTTCACATGTCAAGAACTTTTACCCTTTCAATTTATTCGAAATATCGATGGGTACACAGGTAGTACACTCGATGTGTACGAATCAGAATCCGTCAATTCATGTCCAATGGTACCCATAAGGTACTATATAACACCCTATACCCGTATTTGACGCCGGAACAGGGTACGAGGCATTATCGGACATAAACTCAAACAATCATACAAAACCTAGACATGAATTTCTGTCCAAATTTAAAACTTTTCATAAACATTCATATTGTCCCTTAAACGAGCCTACAAGGCCCAAAACATACATTAGGAGTGGTTTGAGACTAAACCGAGAACTTTAGAAACTTCTAGGAAAACTTAGAAAAATTTTCATGAAAAAGGTCCACACGCCCGTGTGGGTGATGGGACACGCCCGTATGACATATCACACGCTCGTGCTTCAGGTCGTGCCCAAAATAGGGGATATTCTATTTATGACGTCATCATCAAAATGAGGTCACACGGCCAAGGCACAAGCCCGTGTCCTTAGGCCGTGTGGCGAATTAAATTCTGAAAATCAAGTGCAGACTTCACACGGCCTAGGCACATGCCCATGTCCTATAGTCATGTCTCTCACACGATCAAGACACACGGCCGTGTCTCGTGCCCGTATGTTTACTAATGGGCATTCTGTTTCTCAAAACTAAGGTGCAGGGAACACACGCCCTTGGGGCTAGCAGTGTGTCACACACGGCCTAGACACACGTCCCGTGTGGACAAAATAAGGCTATTTACCAAGCCTTTTTACCACCCATACTTGCACCAACCTACACAACATCAAAACCACACCAATCCAAACATATGTATGACTTCAAGGCACTTAACATGGCATAACTAAGTGCTTCACCATCATCAAACATCCATAATCACATGCAACACATTATCATCCGACCATCAATAACCATAGGTCATATCATAATGGCATTGGCACATGCATGCATATATGAATAGGTATACAACCAAATAATCATTATGAGCCACATCCCGGCCTTATACAAAATGAATCAAATATCATCATAAGCCAACACATTTGGCTAAACTAATATGACATATAAAAAAAAGACCAAGTCCCTATACATGTCATACTCAAAATGTTGAGACTAACTATACCCAAAAGTTCCAATTGATAGTGTGATCGAGTCTCCAACGTCCTTCGATCCCCAAGCTAGCTTGACAATACTATAAGAAAATGGAAAAGAAAGGGGAGTAAGCATAAAGCTTAGTAAGTTTTCATGTAAATACTTAACAACATTAATCAGGCATTATTATACACATAACATAATGTAATTTATCACAACGTCATCAAGTATCATAGATACAATTTAAATCATGTCATTTACATAATGTACAATAAAACCCATGATCATGATTTATTCAATCACTTCTTATCGAGATCTCATCGATTTATAATATCAATATGTATGAGCTTTGTGTACATACCTGTACCCTTTCAACATGTTCATACCTTGTCATTTCATTGACATCATCTTTGGACTACCCATTGAACCACTAGGAATACTAAAGGATACTCGGGAATCACATACACATAGAATCATACCAACGCCATATCCCATATATGGTCTTACATGGGATCACATATCGATGCCTATAGCCTAGCTATGGTCTTACAGGATTCTCATATCGGTTCTATGTCCTAGACATGGTCTTACACGTAAACTCAATCCCTAATGTCACGACATTTGTATCCTACTATTCCTAAGGTTCAACCGGGATTTTGACGTATCAAATCTTCGTCGAATTGTCATCGAGTCAACATTAATCATGTCCACAAGGACAAATACACAATTCATGCAATATTAAAGCATTAAATACTTAAAAATGTAATGTTGCATTATTTACACACGAACTTACCTCGGTACCAAAATATGGCTAACTAGTCGATTTAGTCCACAACCTTGTTCTTTCCTGGTTTAGGTCCGGACTCTGTTTTTCTTTATCTATAATAAAACTTTAGCTCATTTAATTATCACATTGTTCAAATCAGTCCAAAAACCATACTTTAGAAAAATTACAATTTTACCCCTAAACTTTCACATATTTACAAATTAGTCCCTAGGCTCGTAAAATGAAATGTGTCCATTTTCTTTGTTACCCAAGCCTAGCCGAACCTAACACATGCTCATAACAGCCCACATTTTCCTTCAAATTAGATTTTTACTATTCATTTTACAACTTTTACAAAAAGGTCCTTTTTATTGTTTTCATCAAAAATCACTTAGTAAAAGATGTTTATTGCACATCAAACTTTCATAGTCTACCATGAAACATAAAAACACATGCATGTCACATATGGTTTAAATTTTTAAACATGAACCCTAGCTCAAATAAATGGTAGAAATAGCTAGATTGGTTGATAACAACTTCAAAAACGTAAAGAACATTAAAAACGGGGCTAGGATGTACTTACTATCAAGCTTGAAAGTTGAAGAAACCCTAGCTGTGGTGTTGTTGAGAATTTCGGCTAAGGTAGATGAAGATGGACAAGATTTTTGACTCGTTTTCCCTTTTAATTCTTTTATTAACCAAATGACCAAAATGCCCTTTTTACTAAACTTTCAAATTTTACCTACTCATGCCTATTTTTGTCCATAAAAATAGAAATTGGGCAAATTGCTATTTATGGACCTCTAATTAATAATCCAAAGCTATTTCATACTTAAAGCTTCTAGAATCTCATATTTTGCAACTTTTGCAATGTAGTCCTAAAAGTCAAATTGGACACTTATTCACAAAATTTCTTTATGAAACTTTCACACAATCATGCCAACATGACATGGACCTCAAAAAAAATCATAAAACAAATATTTCTACTTCGAATTTGTGGTCTCAAAACCACTATTCCGACTAGACCCAAAATCAGGATGTTAGATACTATTTCAGATAATACACTCTCAAGCCACATATATAAAAACAACAGAATTACCAGTCCAGGCTAAATCCTTTTTATGACATGCTCTACAGAGCTTGATCTGGATTACCCGTCCGTGCTAAATCCAATCCATAACATATGATCGAGAGGTCTTATATCAGGATTACCCGTCCGGGCTAAATCCTTTCATAAATGAGGTCAATAGGATTACTCGTCCAAGCTGAATCCATTCAGCAACAAATGCAGGACCTCATTCATTTCAGGAAATCACATAACCATCGATTTTCATTTATTCAAACGGAATTTAACATTTTCCGAACATAATTACCCATGTGAATATTCCATCTATTTATCACAATTGTATCCAATAATTCCTTTAATCACATTCACTATTCAAACCAAGTACAAGAATAACATTTTATCATTTAAATCAGGCATTATCATTTATCTGGTATTTCTCGGATATGTTTACAGGACTTAACTTTTGTTAAGTATTCTTGATCATGTAACAAAGTTCATATTTATAACATTCAAATAATTCACACATATACACATTCAATACAAGCATATGAATATACATAATTTAGTTACACGAACTTACCTCGACAAATGTTCATGTACGTAAAATCTACTAATCCGACATTTTCCTCTTTTCCTCGTTCTAGCTCCAAATTTGGTCTATCTGGATCTATACGAGTAAATTTAACATCAATTTATCATATTTCACATTCAAGTGGACTCAATTTTCATCCTAGGAAAAATTACTATTTTACCCCTAACATTTTTTCATAAATTTCCATTTCGTCCCTAGGCTCGGAAAATGAAGTTTGTGCAATTTACTCCCTATTCCAAGCCTAACCAAAATTTCATCTTAAAATTTACAGCACATGTATTCATAAAAATTCAGAATTTTTCATCAAATTTCACAACTTTGCATTTTAGTCCCTAAATCATGTTTTCATCAAAAATCACTTTGTAAAAGTTGTTTATCTATCATCAACCTTTCATTTTCTACCACAGGTTTTTAATTTTCAACATATACATCCATGACCCATTTTCCATACTTTGATAACTTCTCAAATTAATCCCCCAAATAGATAGATTAAGCTATCTCGGTTACAAAAATATTAAAATTACTAAAAACGGGACAAGGAAATTTACCCAATTTGGCCTTGAAAGTTTCCTCTCTCTCTCTCTTAGGGTTTCCATGTATTTTTGGGGAAGAAGATGATAAAATAAGATGATATTTCTTTTTATCATCTTTTAACTAATTAAAATATTTCACTTTCCAATTTAGTCCTTTCCCTTTTTCTAAATTTCCATGGATGAGTCACCATAATATCTACATACTTTTCTTTAATGGTCTAATTACCATATAAGGACCTTAAGTTTTGAATTCCATAGCTATCTACTAGAATTCAAGTTTTGCATTTTATGCGATTTAGTCCTTTTCGTAATTAAGCACATAATCGGTAAAATTTTCTTATCAAAATTTTCACATGACATTTTTATCGTATTACAGACCATAAAATAAAATAAAAATAAATTTTATTTTTCACTCGGATTTGTGGTCCCAAAACCACTATTCCGATTTCACCGAAATTGGGCTGCTACACTTCACCTTCTGCTTGCCCTTGGCGTCAGCACGAGAACTTTGGCCTTGTTGGGTTGTATCCTGAGCCACAAATTCTATGAGCTCACCATTTCTCACTGTCTCTTCAATGGCGCCCTTTAAAGAAAAACAGTCTTTGGTCTTATGTCCCCCATCATTATGGAAAACGCATCTATCTCTTGACTCTAACCGTCTTGCGCTTTGCCTCATAAGGGAAAGGGTAGGGAGGATACCCAAACTTTTTACCTGATTCAGAATCGAGTAGCATTTAGGGAGTATAAACTTCAAACCTGCCCTAGGGGATGTACCTCATTGTACGCTCTGGTTGGGCTCTCTAAGAAGACCTATGTGGCTCATTTTGTGATTATGTTTTCTGTTGCCTCTCATTATATACATGCAAAGACTGATGAGGTGGCGCCTGTCTGTTGCGAGCTTTATCTCTATTTCTAAATTGTTTATCTTCCCTCTAGACTATGTCATGTGCAGCTCTTTTTATCTCTTCTGCCTCTGCGAACTTGTGGGCCCTCTCAAACAAATCTGCCAAACTCTAAGATCTATTATCAATGAAGGTATTATACATGTTGTTCTGTAAAAACATCCATCGCCGGACTAGAGTTACGAAGTATTACCGGTCGAATCATAACATTTACACCATCATGATTCACACATCAACATATCATAGTTAATCAATAACACAAAGTTCCTTTAGAAGGTCAACAAGACCTTAAACATGCTTTTAAGAAGGTTCGGGACTAAACCGATCTCATGCAAAAACTTTGCGGATTTCTTTTAAAACAAGGCACACGCCCGTGTGGCTAGACCGTGTGCCTCACACAGCCATGCCTTAGACCATGTCTTACCCCGTGTACAACACTGACTAGAATCACACGGCCTGTCACACGCCCGTGTGTCTGGCCCGTGTGCAACGCTGACCTACTTCAAATAGGGACAGTGAAGGACACAGTCGAGACACACGCCCGTGTGCTCACCCGTGTGGGGAATTATAGACCATTTACAAGGCCAAATTGCCACCCAATTTGGGTCATCCCTACATGTTCAATTCCAACATCAAATAACATACAAATCATTCACCATCTCAAATACCAAATCAAGAATGAAACATACCATTTCTATTTCACCAAAGTATACCATAATGGCCGTTCACACAAGACTATATATACACACATCACATACACCATTTTAACATATCAAAACATGTATCAACATCAATCCATTATCAAGCCATATCACATGGCAAGATTTATACATCTCAAAACATTCCACAATCTTACTAGCCTATGCATGCCATATACCATAAATACAACTTCCAAAAAGGTACCAAAATAGATGTCCAATAGTGTGATTGAGTCGCTGATGATCCCCGAATCCGAGCTAGCTTTATATACCACTATAAAACAGAGAAAGACTTCACACAGTAAGCTTTAAAGCTTAATAAGTTGGTAATATAACACAATTAACTCAACAATTGAAATTCAATATGCAAAACTAACTAACACTTAGTTCAATTCACATCACTACTTAATCTCATCTATGGCTATTACTCACTTTTATACCATATCTATAGGTTCATATACAAGCATTTATAATACTACTCAGTCCAAAGCATTTATAATACTACTCAGTCCAACTCTTTTCATCATTCATTCACATAATCTTACATTTATCTCATACACAATATCATCAACCACATAGGTTTCGTACATACCTGTACCACCACGTATTTTTCTATCACATTTACCACTTCAATACTCTATGCCATAATTCATTCAATCCTCTTTAAACGTTCGATGAACTAGCACACGTAGTGCCAATTAATTAGCCAAAGCTATAATGATGTCGCACACTTAGTGTCATCATATTAAACTGAATTTGTCTCGGTATCGCACACGTAGTGCCAAATAATACAGCCGATGCTTTCTTTATCTCGAACACTTAGTGCCATTCAACACTGTAACGATTCTATTTACGCACACTTAGCGCCACATGTCTTCGAACTCACATTTCACATTACCAAACTCCACAATCACATTTCCATTCATTTCATCACATATGAACATTGTTTAAACAATACGTATTATACACGAACTTACCTCGGACGTAGAAACAACGATACTAGTCAATCAATCGAGCACTTTGTTCTTGCCTCGATCTAAGCCTGGTTTTCTCTTTTCTTGATCTATATAATATCAAATTCAACTCATTCAATCTCATCTTCATCCAAAACAATTAACAAACACATAGTTAGGGCATTTTACACTTTAGCCCTCATAATTCTACATTTTGACATTTTAATCCCTATTTCACAATTACACAAAATACACATAACTTACTCACACCCAAGCTTGGCCGAATTTCATACTAGTCCCTCGTAGCCCATATCTTTCATTTATTTCATATTTCAACACAAAGTTTTCACATTTCTCAATTAAATCCCAAAAATGTATTTTTACTCAAAATCACTTTAAAAAAATATGTATATCAATCATCAAACACTTAGTTTTCATCATCAAACATTACAAAACTTAATTATTCAACAATGGTGCTTTACAAAATCATCATCAATTCTGAAAATCAAGGTACAGGCTAGCTAGTACTCAAACAAACAATCACAAAAACATAAAAATCATCAAAAACCAAACAAAATTCACTTACCAAATCAACCATGCTAATGCTGAAACCTCCAAAGCATTAAACCCTATCTATTCTTTCTATTTTCAGTGGAAAAAGGATGAACTAAATGAATTTTTGGCTTCGTTTTTACTTAATTCACATGTAATTAACTAATTATCATTATAACCTTTGTAAACACATTTAAATTCCACTAATATAAGCCCATTTTTGTCCACCCATTAACCATGTGGTCTAATAACAACATAAGGACCCCACATTTAATAAGACATAGCATTTAAGCACTTTTAACTATTAGCACACAACTCTTGCATTTTACGCGATTAGGTCCTTTTTCACAAATCAGCACACAAACGATAAAATTTTCACACAGAACTTTCACACACTTTATCACATGCCATAAACATCAAAAATAATATTAAATTATTTTTCTGACCTCGGATTTGTGGACCTAAAACACCGTTCTGACTAGGGTCTAAACCGGGTTGTTACATGACCCACTAATCTTCAAGGTTATTTGTGTTCAACGCTGCCACGTGGAAACATTTTACGTAATCCTGAAAGGACTCTCCTTCCCTCTGCTTTATAAACATTAAACTCATGAGAGTGCTCATGATTGTCCTATACATTCTAAACTGTCCTAAAAACATCTGACCTGATTGAGAAAAACTTCGAATAGATCCCTAGGGAGAGACAAGTACCAATCCTTCGCACTCCCCTTAAGCGTCATGGAGAAAGCCTTGCACTTTGCAGGATCTGAAGCCCCCAACATATTTATGTAGTCATTGTATTGCATGAGATGAGCTTAGGGATCCCTCCTTTCTTCAAACATGTCCTCAGGACCTTGAAATCAGCTGGTAAACCTACTACTGCCACCTCTGGAGCCAGAGGGTTGTTAGAGCAAAAAAAGCAATACATGTTCTGAGGCTTAGGATGCAAAACCCTCACATCTCGTCACAATGCATCCATCTCACTCTGTCATTCCTTTTCATGCATGGCTAGTCCTTCTTCTTGTACAACCACATTATCCTAAAAATTGGAGTTATCAGATTGTACCTTTCTTCTGAGCTCCTCGTTCTGCTTCAAGAGTTCCTGTTGAAAAGTTTGTTGTCACTCAAATCTCACATTCTGTAAGGCCATTTGATCCTTCATCAACCTCATCTGTTCTTGAAGAACCAAGAACTGTTGTTGTGACGTAGGTCACATTACCTAATTTTTTTTATTAATTTAATTTTTTTAATATTTATTTTTTAAAATATTGATGTAGCATGTCGCATCAGCGTTGTTTGCCACATCATCACTATTAACGATTAAACCAATCAACTGATAGTTTCCACTAACAAAAGGGTTTAATTGATTTTTTTTCAACCCTTAAATCAAAGGAATTACACACTCAAGCGCATTTTAGCCCAAATCCTTTTAATTGTTAGAATAATAACAATGCCAATTGAGCTAAGGCTCCAACATCATTTATAATTTGCTTATTAACTCTATATTTTAACCTATATGTATAAGTTTAATATTAATGTATATCTACCTGCCAACAACCTCTTGGCGTAGTGACAAGAGTATTATGTTGTAGGCATGAGAGCTTGAGTTCAATCCCAAGCAATCCTATTCACTACGCCAAATTATCAAATATATATATATATATATTAATACATGCCTATACTATTATTTACCCATGATTGACCAAGCCAATCAGACACAAATTCGGTTAGAGAAATTATAAAATAACCTTTTGTTTCTATACTATTATTTAAACCCTTGACGGAGTTTTGAAAACCACTACATCAATTTTTTTTTTCTATTATGATGTTTTACATTTTAATTGTATTATGCATATTTTATTACTTTCATCAATGGTATATATTGATAATGTTGTTGATTGAATACACTAACTCAAGATTGATGACAACACAATGATAAACAATTATAATGCATTAGGTATTCTTAATATGATGTACTTGTGTGTTTAAATTTCTTTTTACTCACAATTTATTTTTTTCTATTTTAATATCTGTTATAGGCCCAATTTGCCAGAGCCTATGCCATATAAAACAAAAAAAATAATAATGATGTTTAAAAGTCCTTTTTTACAGTCCAATAAATACAAAGCCCGATTGACCAAAAATTAAAAACCAAGTCCAAATCAATAACCCTTTAACCCAATTACACCCTAAGCCCAAAAGGGCTCAAAACGCTAAAAATTTTTCAGTAAACCTTAGCCCTAACATCATGGTGCCGCCGCAGCCTCCACCACGCCTTCACTGCCGAGCGTCGCACCGCCTTCATTGCCGAGAATCACGCCCTATCCGCGCCGTTCACCTGCAAAACAAGGAAAGAAAAGGGACAATGGTAGCAAAATTGGATTCTACATTTATTTTATTTATTTTTTTCGATTTATTTTTTAGAGTTATAAAAACCCAAATCAAATCTGTAAGAAAGGGGAGGAGACAGAATACAACAGAATACAAAAAAAAATTAAAGAACAGATAAACAAAGGTCTTTTTCCTTTCGTTATTTTTTCATTTTTCGAATCTATTTTTGCTTTTCTTTAAGTTTTTTTAAACATATTTAAGGTTAATAATATAAAAAATAGGGAAAAAAAACTACCTTTTTTCGAAGTTCGGCCGCCGCGCACGGCGGCGCCGAAGACGGCGGGCAACGGTGATCGGCGCCGGAGTCACGCCGGAGCACTCGCCAGATTTCAGGCTGAGAGGGAGAGAAGAAGAGGAGAGTTTTTTTTTTTAAAGTGTTGGAAAACTGAAATTTTTGTCAAAAATTTGACATTTATAGCCTAGCCCAAACGACGTCGTTTTGGGAGTATGTATCAGGTGCCAACATGGCACCGTTTCATTGCGACCCGACCCGATTAAGCCCAGGATTCGCGTGTTTTCTTGCGGAAGGGCTATTTACACTTTTAGCCGTTCCGCTTTTTCATGATTTCGCAATCAAGTTTTTATTTTTTTTATTTTTACCCCAAAATTCTGTTGCGATTCGAATCTAGTCCTTCCTCAAGCTGTGCGTTTTGAAGGCCAGGGTTAATTCCCCATTTGGTCCTCCCCTTTTTTATGCACGTTACTATGGGGCCCTAATTCATTTATTTCTTTTAAAATTCGCCCCAAAGTTTTATTTTAAATTTAATTCTATCCTTTTTCTTATTTCCTTTTATTATTTTGCTATTATTGTTATTATTTTGGTTATTATTTTTATCTTTAATATTACTATTACTGTGTTTATTATTATTATTACCCTCCTTATTATTAATATTGTAATTATTACTATTCTTACTATTATTATTATTTTTGTTTTGAGTACTATTATTTCTTATATTTATTATTACCCTTATTTTATTATTAATATGATTTTTGTTTTGCTATTACTTTTTTTATTATTTTCGTTACTATCAATATTGTTATTACTATTATTATTACTAATTCAGTATTACTTTTATTTTTATGATCATTATTTTAATATTTCTTTTTTTTTTATGTTTTATTCATTAGTATTATTACTTTATCTTCATTATTATCACTATTTTTTTAAATACATATTATTATTATTATTATTATTATTATTATATCATCATCATCATCATCATCATCATCATCATCATCATCATCATCATCATCATCGATATTATTATTGCTATTTTTATTATTTTTATCGTTTTATTTTTACTGTTTGTTTGTTAATATATTTTATTTTTTTACCATTATTATTATTTTATTATTTTTCAAGTTAGCCTATAGTATTTATTTATTGATTTACCACTAACTTTTATTTTTGCTATTATTTTCTTTTATTTATTTATTTTTTTTCTTATCATTTCATGTAGATTGTTGATTTTAGGTTTTATTTTATTGTATTTTATTTCTGCTGTTATTTTGTTATTTACGTTATTATCCTTATTATATTCAATTATGCATGTGTACTATACCCCATCTTCCATTTTATTACAATCAAATCACATATTACCCGATGCACTAAAATTTTCATTTTGAAATTAGCAAACATTCCGCGTTCTAAGGTTCAAAAGAAATCGTTCCCTAACTTACTGGGTTTCGATTTTTCTCATCGAATCTAAAGAACCTATTGTTTTCCTTTTAAAATTAAAACCCACAAACTTCAAATAAAAAACTTATCCTTGGGAATTCGAGATGATGTGTCCTAACTTATTGGATATGATATTATGTTGTCTCGAGGTAAGAATTTTCTACAAATAAAGGCAAGCTTAGTTTCGAAGTCTTGAAATGTTGCATCCTAACTCATTAGGTATGACATTTTATTTCTTTGAGATAAATGGGTCTTGGCGTATAATTTGATTTATTCAAACATTTTTTTTAAAATAAAAGGATCGTATTTTAAAATCTTCTCAAAATTTTCGACATTAAGACATTAATTAATCAATTAGGTACCAATTTTGGGCATTACGAGGGTGCCAATCCTTCCTTGCGCGTAACCGACTCCCGAACTCGTTTTCTCGAATTTTGTAGAGCAAAATCATTGTTTTAATAAATCAAAATGTTTTTTTATTAAAATGATCAATTTCAAGGTGACCCGATCACACCTCGAAAAAAGATTGGTGGCTACTTCATTTTTGTTTTTAAAGTCGATCCCCTTTTTTTCAAAACATAAAAATGGTTTCGACAGCTTGGCGACTCCGCTGGGGATAATAAGAAAGTCAAGCCGTAAAATTGATTACTTTCTGTCCTTTGTCAGAAATTTTAAAATTTGATTTGAAAATTACGATCCTTTTGTTGCATTTGTTTGTGTCATTGCATATGATTGTTATTTTTTTGTGCACATTGCATTGCATGACCGTTGTGGTCGCACCGTTAGGTGGGAGTGAGAAACTATGCCTTCGTGAGGTTTTCACCTCCGCATGGGCTAGTGGATTGCTTCCGGGATACATCTGTACCTATGTCTTTGTGAAGTTTTCACTTCCGCATGGCCATAGGGAAATGTATTCCCCTGAACTGAACTCGATCTGTATAAGCCTATAATGGGTGAAGATTGAGGAATCTGCTGGTTCATGTACCTTTTCTTTAGAACTAAACCGCATATAATGAACCCTAAGAGCCCACCTTAGGTAGAACTATGCCAAACCCTACTGGTCACCTAGATAGGTGCCCTATTTTGTTATTTATTTCTCTTGTGCTAACGTGTTCTCTTTTATTTTGATTGCATTGCATTCACATCATAGAAAAGAGGTGTTGATTCAAATTCGATTGCTAAATATAAAAGTTTGTCATGAGAAAATAAATTTCTTGATAAAATGGATTATAATACGGTCGTCCGAATATAGTCCAAGTAAACACAACGAGAGAAGACTGATAGCCCGTGAAGGAATACAAGACTTTATTGCCCAAGGATTTAAGCTGACGAAGACTATTCGAGAGTCGTCATTGCGAGGATAAGTGAGTAATGAGTCGCGGCCCAAGCAAAAATGAGCTAGTGGAGGCACCTATTAGAAGTGTGTAAGATTTGACCTTTGTGAAGAAGGGGATTGATGTTTTTGCTTGGAATATGAGGGCAAGGCCGCATATGTAATCCGTTTTATGTAAAGAAATTTGCTTTCTAGAAAAGTTTTTCTAATGGAATTGAATTTAGAATCAACGCCTCTCTTTCTTTTGCATTCATTCCATGCATCCGCATTGCATTGCATTATTTGCATTAGACTTTTACAAAAGGAACCCTAATTAGTTGAAGTTATTTCAGAAAAAGAGAGAAAGAGAGAAATTTAATTTGGAAACTGAACACCGTTACGGTACACGTGCCAAGACAAAAAAAATGGATCAAATACTTGAACAGATCCAGAGAGACATGCAAGACCGGATGCAAGAGCAGTTGGCAAAGCTCCAACAAGAAATGAGTGACCAAATGCTGGAAGTCCAAAGAAATATGATGGCTCAAATGGCTCAATTATTGAACGGGGCGATGGACAAAGGAAAAGGTCCCATGACTATTCGCATACACAAGTACACCCTGAAGAGTATCCCTGAAGGCCATCCGTCACGATTAGGCCTCAACAAGGGCAAACTGATGCAAGAGTGCCCATGAACTTCCAAGCGGGCACAGGATCTAACCCAGGAGATAACCCTGCTAATCCTGTTATCCCTAACTTAGATATAACAGAAGGGGAAAAGACAAGAATTGAGTCCTCAAGGCAGTTAGAGGATCGCTGTAGATGGTTGGAAGAAAAGTTCAAGGCCTTGGAAAATGCTGATAATTACCATGGAATTGATGCTAAAGACTTGAGTTTGGTTCCAGATTTGGTGCTTCCTCATAAGTTCAAAATGCCAGAATTTGAGAAGTACAATGAGACCAGCTGTCCTGAAGCCCATATTACTATGTTCTGTAGACGGATGACCGGCTACGTTAACAATGATCAACTCTTGATTCATTGTTTCCAAGACAGTTTGGTGGGGGCAGCGTCCAGGTGGTACAATCAACTCAGCCGTGCTAGGATTAGCTCTTGGAGAGATCTGGCCCAAGCTTTTATGAAGTAATACAATCATGTCACTGACATGACGCCTGATAGAATCACCTTGCAAAACATGGAGAAGAAATCAAATGAAAGCTTCAGGCAGTATGCACAAAGATGGAGGGAAGTTGCCATGCAAGTTCAGTCGCCATTTTTAGAAAAGGAAACCACGATGCTTTTCATCAATACTCTAAAAGCCCCATTCATTAACCATATGTTGGGAAGTGCCACCATAAGCTTTTCAGATATAGTAATGTCTGGCAAGATGATTGAAAATGCGGTAAGGAATGGGAGAACAGACACTGGAGAAAGTGCCAAAAGATCAGCCCCGAGAAACAAGGAAAATGAAGTGAGTGTCCGGAGCATGCATCCCAAATCAGTCACCATAGGCCAACTGAAGGCTGTAACCGCTAGCTATCAAGGCTCTTCAAGGCAGGAACCCAATTCGAGGCCAAATACAGAAAAACTCCAGTTCACACCCATCCCGATGACATATAAGGAGTTGTATCAGAATCTTTTTTATGTGCATGTGGTGTCCCCGTCCTACTCAGAACCTGTGCAACCTCCGTTCCCAAAGTGGTATAATGAGAATGCCCAATGTGAGTACCACGCGGGAATAATGGGTCACTCAATTGAAAACTGTACTACATTTAAAAAGTTGGTTGAAAGGTTCGTTAAAATGGGAATTGTAAAGTTTGACATTTCATCAGAACCTGATCACTTTGACGAGGCAGTAAATGCGATAATTGAAGGAGATAAGAAAGTTGCGGCTCCTTGAAAAAGTCAAAAGCGAAGAGGGAACCTGGGAGCGAAGTTTCCAAACCCTTGCATACTTGAGAGTGTTTTGAATAATATTTTTAGGGCTAATCTAGAGTAATATTCAAAATACGCTTATTGCCTTAAGCCTAGAGGCAATAAGAATCCTTTTGTGAAATAGGCTCGTGTCCAAAATCTTTATTTCAATAAAATGTATCTTTTTGAACAAATATTCTTTTATTCTTTCCATGTATAGATTCTTTTATTTTTGGACTTTCTTTCAAATATTCTTTTATTCATTCATGATCATACCATACAAATAATCATTCTTTAAATCATTTATTCTTCGGAATCTTCCTTCGAACCTACAATAGGTCTCCAGATATCAACGATGTGAGCAACGCTGCTACTAACTCAGAGTCTCCTTTCGAGTAAGATATGTGTCTAGAGGGATCTCAGGACTTTGAAGATAACAGAGATTGTAACCTATCTTCTGATTTGTTAAGAATGGTAGAACAAGATGAAAAATAGACCTTACTCTACAAAGGGTCAGTGGATATTATGAGCCTAGAAAATAGTTGAAGATTGTAGCCTAGCTCACCACAGAAATAAGGCGAGACATCATTGAGTTATTTTCAAGAATTCAAAGATGTTTTTGCACGATCATATCAGGACATGTTAGGGCTACTGAGACGCGGATACGTTGAAATCTTAAAGGGGGTTCATAAGGATGTCAGAAGGACCATGCTAATGGTTTTACAATAGCCAAGCTAATCATGAGGTTTTGGTACTGCTAATCTACATAGAAGGGGATGGCATCAGTTATGATGTATTTAAGGAGACAAGATTTATGTGACTCTTCTATTTTCTTCCCAGACTTTTCTATATGTGGGGCATAGATGTTATGAGGCCGATCTCATCAAAAGCTTCTAGTCGACATCGATTCGTGGTCGTCGTTTACTTCACTAAGAGGGTGGAAGTAGCTTCATATGCCAATCTTACAAGGTCGATAGTCATCAAATTATCAAAAAAAAAAGAAATCAGGTGCCAGCAAAGAGTGCCAGAAAGGATCATAATGCATAACTGTACAATGTCAAATTTTACAGTTTGCTTAAAGATCAGGTAGCATATCACAGTGCAGCAAAGGTTGCCAAAAGAAAAAATATAAAAAAGAAAAAACAACAAAAAAATATGAAAGGTGACCAAGACTTGTAAATATTGGCATAAGAAGCTACCATTTACTCTCTATGCTTATCAAACGTCGACCAGGACTTTCACTGGGGCAACACTTTTCCCATTACTTTATGGAATAGAATTGGTTTCGCCCATGAAAATCAAGGTTCCTTTGCTCCAAGCTTTGATTGAGTCAAGAATTGAATGAAGTAGAATGTATCCAGTAAACTTGGCTGAAGAAAAATTTTTGAAAGTATTCATCATAGTCAAATGTACCAAAAATGGATGGTGTTGATTTATGTCGAAAATGGTTCACCCAAAGGATTTTCATGGTAGGCACCAAGTATTGAAAAAGATCCTTCTTATACAAAAGGATTTAAGAGGAAAGCAGATGCCAAACTGGGAAGGACCTTATGTAGGGCCTGTTCTAAAGGAACATTGATATCAACCGAGACGGATGGTGAAGACTTGCCCAATCTGGCTAATTCAGGTTTAGTCAATAAGTATTTTACTTGAAAAGGGAAAGGCCAAGGTGAAAACCTGTAAAGGGCACCTTGAGATCAAACTAAAAAAACAAAAGAGAGAGAGGAGAGGCGAAAACCCGGAAAGGGCGCTTTGAGACCAAAGGGGTTTTGAGCCGAAAACCTGAAAAGCGCGGCTCAAATTTTGATCAAATATAGGGCATGTGATAGTCTTGCTATGCTTGAATTAACAATGAGGAAGTCTGCTACGTCTTGGGGCATTGACAAAGTACTCCGGATCCTCTAAACATGTATTAAGCTCAAAATGGTCCTCAAGAAGTTTATACAGAGAAGCTCAGGCTGCAATATTTGGGGCACCTAGCTTCTATCTTACCCATTTTTGAATTTTCTATCTTTGATTACTTTATTCTTTTCAAAATACACCCTAATCAATTTTCTTTTATTGCCTTGGTTATCTTTGATTAACTTATTTGTTTCAAGCTATGCTCCTGATTAATTTCTTTCTCGTCCATTGTTGTGATCTTTTTCAAGCATTTTATATTGAAATAAAGATTAATGGACTAATAATACTTTCATAAAAGGAGTTTCGCATATTACTCTGGAAGTTTCTAAATAATATAAGAATCTGAAACAGGACCATTGTTTAGAACTCACCAAGCCTAAGGATTGGAAACATTGAAAGATGATTATCTCTTCAGATTTTATTGAATAAGACATTTCGTCAGTGATACCATCTCGACAAATGACGAGCAATATCAATCCGAGTTTAAAAGGGGATCATTCTAGGGAAAAGAAAAATGATACCCTGCATTCATGCAAATTTCAGGCACATACATCTGGTCATTACACCCAGGGAGTGGTGTAACAGATCAAATTGATTGAAGATGATACAAATTCCATATCTCTGAGTGGTAACAGGATAGATGGAAGAAACCAAATATTATTCCCCTGAAGTTGCAGTGGGAGGTACAAACTTTATATCCCAACGTTCAAGTAGAGTGGACTCAGAATTACCATGGGGCAAATTATTTGAGCAGAATATAATTGATACTTCAAGAGGAACGAAGATGAAACCTTGATGAATAAATGAGCGATGACACCTGAAATAGGAATCATTCTCATAACATTTCTGCATTCATATATCATAGCATGTCTAAATAGGAGCATTTGATTCATTTCGATCAGGGCATCCTGATTATTAGGCATAAGCATATACCCATTCTACAGGTTATGTTCTCTATAGGACAATGTAGTAGGGTAAATTGACACTTTCAGATCTTGTCTCCATGAGTTTGCAGTGGAGCAGATTAAAATAGCAGATTTGGCATTCCTGAAGTTGCAGGAAGCAGATCGAAAACATTAGTCTGACATCCCTGAGTTTGCAGTGGAACAGACTGAAGATAGCAGATCTTGTCTTTCTGAAATGAAGCAGATCAAAGATACTAGTATGGCATCCCTGAGTTTGCAGTGGAGCAGACTGAAGATAGCAGATCTTGTCTTCCTAAAATGAAAGAAATCAAAGATACTAGTCTGGCATCCTTGAGTTTGCAGTGGAGCAGACTGAAGATAGCAGATCTTGTCTTCGTGAAGTTGCAGTGAAGCAGATCGAAGATACTAGTCTAGCATCCCTGAGTTTACAGTGGAGCAGATTGAAGAAAGCAAATCTGGCATTCCTGAAGTTACAGGAAGCAGATCGAAGACATCAGATCTTGTCTCCCTAAGTTTGCAGTGGAGCAGATTGAAGAAAGCAGATCTGGCATTCCTAAAGTTGCAGGAAGCGGATCGAAAACATCAGAACTTGTCTTCCTGAGTTTGCAGTGGAGTAGATCGAAGAAAGCAGATCTGGCATTCCTGAAGTTACAAGAAGCAGATCGAAGACATCAGATCTTGTCTCCCTGAGTTTGCAGTGGAGCATATTAAAAAACAACAAATCTAGCTTTCCTGAAGTTGCAGTGAAGTAGATCAAAGACATTAACCTTGCCTCTCTGAGTTTGCAGTAGATCAGGCTAAAAAAATAGCAGATCTTGTCTTCCTGAAGTTGCAGTGAAGCAGATTGAAGATACTAGTCTGGCATCCCTGAGTTTGCAGTGGAGCAGATCGAAGAAAGCAGATCTGGCATTCCTGAAGTTGTAGAAAACAGATCGAAGACATCAGATCTTGTCTCCCTAAGTTTGCAGTGGAGCAGATCGAAGAAAGCAGATCTAGCATTCCTGAAGTTGCAGAAAGTAGATCGAAAACCTCAGATCTTGTCTCCATGAGTTTGTAGTGGAGCAAATCGAAGAAAGCAGATCTGGCATTCCTGAAGTTGCAGGAAGCAGATCGAAGACATCAGATATTGTCTCCCTGAGTTTGCAATGGAGCAGATTAAAAAACAACAGATCTGGCTTTCCTGAAGTTGCAGTGAAGCAGATCAAAGACATTAACCTTACCTCTCTGAGTTTGCAGTGGAGCAGACTAAAGATAGTAAATCTCGTCTCCCTGAAGCTGCAGGAAACAGATCGAAGATATTAGCCTGTCTCCCTAAAGTTGCAGTGGAGCAGACTAAAATAGCAGATCTAGCCTTCTTGAGGTTGCAGTGAAGCAGATCGAAGACATTAGCCTGACCTCCCTGAAGTTGCAGTGGAGCATACTAAAATAGCAGATCTGGCCTTCCTGAGGTTGCAGTGAAGCAAATCGGAGACATCAGCCTTGTTTCCCCGAGTTTGCAGTGGAGCGGGATAAAAGATTGCGTATATTGTCTTCCTGAAATTACAGCAAAGCAGATTGAAGCAGTCAGACTTACAGTTCAATACTTCTAAAGCTGTAGTTCCAATACCCCTGAAGTTGCAGTTGGGTTAGAAGCCATTTGGAGAAGACGAGGACCAAGAAGTCAAGACTCGACAAGACCGGGCAAAATTGGTCCTTTTATAGTCTTTGCTCTATTCCAGTTACACGACAATGAGCAAAGAGGGGCAACTGTTATAGGCCCAATTTGTCCGGGCCTATGCCATAAAAAATAAAAAAAAATAATGTTTAAAAGTTCTTTTTTACAGTCCAATAAATACAAAGCTCGATTGACCAAAAATTAAAAACCAATCCCAAATCAATAACCCTTTAACCCAATTACACCCTAAACCCAAAAGGGCCCAAAACCCTAAAAAAATTTCAGTAAACCCTAGCCCTAACAGCATGGTGCGGCCGCAGCCTCCATCACGCCTTCACTGCCGAGCGTCGCGCCGCCTTCATTACCTGGAATCACGCCCTATCCGCGTCATTCACCTGCAAAACAAGGAAAGAAAAGGGACAATGGCAGCAAAATTGGATTCTACATTTATTTTCTTTCTTTTTTTCGATTTATTTTTTAGAGTTATAAAAACCCAAATCAAATATGTAAAAAAGGGAAGGAGACAAAATACAACAGAATACAAAAAAAAAATCAAAGAACAGATAAACAAAGGTTGTTTTTCTTTCGTTAATTTTTCATTTTTCGAATCCGTTTTTGCTTTTCTTTAAGTTTTTTTAAACATATATTAAGGTTAATAATATAAAAAAAAGAAGGAAAAAAAACTACCTTTTTTTCAAAGTTCGGTCGCCGCACACGGCGGCGGGCGGCGGTGATTGGCGCCAGAGTCGCGCCAGAGTCACGCCGGAGCACTCACCGGATTTCAGGCTGAGAGGGAGAGAAGAAGAGGAGAGTTTTTTTATCCTAAAAATTGGAGTTATCAGATTATACCTTTCTTCTGAGCTCCTCGTTCTGCTTCAAGAGTTCCTGTTGAAAAGTTTGTTGTCACTCAAATCTCACATTCTGTAAGGCCATTTGATCCTTCATCAACCTCATCTGTTCTTAAAGAACCAAGAACTGTTGTTGTGACGTAGGTCACATTACCTAATTTTTTATTAATTTAATTTTTTTAATATTTATTTTTTAAAATATTGATGTAGCATGTCGCATCAGCGTTGTTTGCCACATCATCACTATTAACGATTAAACCAATCAACTGATAGTTTCCACTAACAAAAGGGTTTAATTGATTTTTTTTCAACCCTTAAATCAAAGGAATTACACACTCAAGCGCATTTTAGCCCAAATCCTTTTAATTGTTAGAATAATAACAATGCCAATTGAGCTAAGGCTCCAACATCATTTATAATTTGCTTATTAACTCTATATTTTAACCTATGTGTATAAGTTTAATATTAATGTATATCTACCTGCCAACAACCTCTTGGCGTAGTGACAAGAGTATTATGTTGTAGGCATGAGAGTTTGAGTTCAATCCCAAGCAATCCTATTCACTACGCCAAATTATCAAATATATATATATATATATATTAATACATGCCTATACTATTATTTACCCATGATTGACCAAGCCAATCAGACACAAATTCGGTTAGAGAAATTATAAAATAACCTTTTGTTTCTATACTATTATTTAAACCCTTGACGGAGTTTTGAAAACCACTACATCAATTTTTTTTTCTATTATGATGTTTTACATTTTAATTGTATTATGCATATTTTATTACTTTCATCAATGGTATATATTGATAATGTTGTTGACTGAATACACTAACTCAAGATTGATGACAACACAATGATAAACAATTATAATGCATTAGGTATTCTTAATATGATGTACTTGTGTGTTTAAATTTCTTTTTACTCACAATTTATTTTTTTCTATTTTAATATCTGTTATAGGCCCAATTTGCCAGAGCCTATGCCATATAAAACAAAAAAAATAATAATGATGTTTAAAAGTCCTTTTTTACAGTCCAATAAATACAAAGCCCGATTGACCAAAAATTAAAAACCAAGTCCAAATCAATAACCCTTTAACCCAATTACACCCTAAGCCCAAAAGGGCTCAAAACGCTAAAAATTTTTCAGTAAACCTTAGCCCTAACATCATGGTGCCGCCGCAGCCTCCACCACGCCTTCACTGCCGAGCGTCGTACCGCCTTCATTGCCGGGAATCACGCCCTATCCGCGCCGTTCACCTGCAAAACAAGGAAAGAAAAGGGACAATGGTAGCAAAATTGGATTCTACATTTATTTTATTTATTTTTTTAGAGTTATAAAAACCCAAATCAAATCTGTAAGAAAGGGGAGGAGACAGAATACAACAGAATACAAAAAAAAATTAAAGAACAGATAAACAAAGGTCTTTTTCCTTTCGTTATTTTTTCATTTTTCGAATCTATTTTTTCTTTTCTTTAAGTTTTTTTGAACATATATTAAGGTTAATAATATAAAAAATAAGGAAAAAAAAACTACCTTTTTTCGAAGTTCGGCCGCCGCGCGCGGCGGCGCCGAAGACGGCGGGCAACGGTGATCGGCGCCGGAGTCACGTCGGAGCACTCGCCAGATTTCAGACTGAGAGGGAGAGAAGAAGAGGAGAGTTTTTTTTTTTAAAGTGTTGGAAAACTGAAATTTTTGTCAAAAATTTGACATTTATAGCCTAGCCCAAACGACGTCGTTTTGGGAGTATGTATCAGGTGCCAAAACGACGCCGTTTCATGGCGAACCGACCCGATTAAGCCCAGGATCCACGTGTTTTCTTGCGGAAGGGCAATTTACACTTTTAACCCTTTCGCTTTTTCATGATTTCGCAATCAAGTTTTTATTTTTTTTATTTTTACCCCAAAATTCCGTTGCGATTCGAATCTAGTCCTTCCTCAAGCTGTGCGCTTTGGAGGCTAGGGTTAATTCCCCATTTGGTCCTCCTTTTTTTATGCACGTTACTATGGGGCCCTAATTCATTTATTTCTTTTAAAATTTGCCCCAAAGTTTTATTTTAAATTTAATTCCGTCCTTTTTCTTATTTCCTCTTATTATTTTGCTATTATTGTTATTATTTTAGTTATTATTTTTATCTTTAATATTATTATTACTGTGTTTATTATTATTATTACCCTCCTTATTATTAATATTGTAATTATTACTATTCTTACTATTATTATTATTTTTGTTTTGAGTACTATTAGTTCTTATATTTATTATTACCCTTATTATATTATTAATATGATTTTTTTTTTACTATTACTTTTTTATTATTTTTCGTTACTATCAATATTGTTATTACTATTATTATTATTAATTTAGTATTACTTTTATTTTTATGATCATTATTTTAATATTACTATTACTATAGTTTTTTTTTATGTTTTATTAATTAGTATTATTACTTTATCTTCATTATTATCACTATTTTCTTATATACATATTATTATTATTATTATTATTATTATTATTATTATTATTATTATTATTATTGTTGCTATTTTTATTATTTTTATCATTTTATTTTTACTGTTTGTTTGTTAATATATTTTATTATTTTTTACCATTATTATTATTTTATTATTTTTCAAGTTAGCCTATAGTATTTATTTATTTATTGATTTACCACTAACTTTTATTTTTGCTATTATTTTCTTTTATTTATTTATTCTTTTTCTTATTTCATGTAAATTGTTGATTTTAGGTTTTATTTTATTGTATTTTACTTCTGATGTTATTTTGTTATTTACGTTATTATCCTCATTATATTCAATTGTGCATGTGTACTATAACCCATCTTCCATTTTATTACAATCAAATCACATATTACCCGGTGCACTAAAATTTTCATTTTGAAATTAGCAAACATTCCGCGTTCTAAGGTTCGAAAGAAATCGTTCCCTAACTTACTGGGTTTCGATTTTTCTCTTCGAATCTAAAAAACCTATTGTTTTCCTTTTAAAATTAAAACCCACAAACTTCAAATAAAAAACTTATCCTCGGGAATTCGAGATGCTGTGTCCTAATTTTTTGGGTATGACATTATGTTGTCTCGAGGTAAGAATTTTCTACAAATAAAGGCAAGCTTAGTTTCGAAGTCTTGAAATGTTGCATCCTAACTCATTGGGTATGACATTTTATTTCTTTGAGATAAATGGTCTTGGCGTATAATTTGATTTATTCAAACATTTTTTTAAATAAAAGAATTGTATTTTAAAATCTTCTCAAAATTTTCGATATTAAGACATTAATTAATCAATTAGGTACCAATTTTGGACATTACGAGCGTGCTAATCTTTCCTTGTGCGTAACCGACTCCTGAACCCGTTTTCTCGAATTTCGTAGACCAAAATCATTGTTTTAATAAATCAAAATGTTTTTTATTAAAATGATCAATTTCAAGGTGACCCGATCACACCTCGAAAAGAGATTGGTGGCGACTCCATTTTCGTTTTTAAAGTCGATCCCCGTTTTTTTCAAAACATAAAAATGGTTTCAACAATATCCTACATATTTCATATGTTATTATTAATTAATTTCAAACCATATGTTTCATTATTTATTATATGTTATTTTTAAACAAACCTCCATGTTTTAAATATGTAGTTTTCCACACACATACATATGCGATAAAATTTTTAGTTAATATTAATACTATTTAAAAAATTATTTTAATATCACATATATTTTTTGAATGTATTTTTTGTCAAATGTTTTATTTGAATTCCTTATATTATTTGTAAATTAGTTAAACTTAAAATAATAAGAAGAAGAATTAATTTAATATATTTTTTAAATACAATAATTCCGTGCATCGCACGAGAATGAAAATAATAAAGAGTTAATTAAGTTGGTGTCAACCATCAACCAAGTCTAACTCAATTAGAAATTTACTAAAAATCGTATTTTTTTATTTTTACAAAATAATAAATATTATTTTGAAATTATTTATATCTTTTTGTATTTTGATAAATTTAATAAATTAGATGCACATAATAAAAATTATGGGATTTCAACCCAACTTAACATGTTTTTCACTATTTTAACTAAAATTATATTGGGTTTTCTATTAAATTTTTTTATATAAATATTTTTACACTCATTTTGGGTATATATGTATGGTTGATATTATCAAGCAATCCGGTGTTGTGCACCTAATTCAAAAGGCCAACACCTTTTCTTTTTTCTTTTTTTTTTTTCCGAAAAATGAAAGAAAAAACACAGAGAACCACAAATATGGAAGTAGGAGGACCCTTCTGCTCCCTGCCTTATTTCAATCATATCTTTCGAATAATTGCGATGTTACCTCATGATTTTCCTTTGAAATGATAACTACTGTTTCTTTTTCTTTTTTTTCTGTTGTTCCTTTTCATCTTTTACCTTTTTTTAGGTAAATGTGTACTAATATTTGTAATCTTTTTTCATTTTACATCCTTATAATTAAAACTTTTATTAAATAAATTAAAAATTTAAGTATAGGATTTTAGTATAAAATTTTATAAGTGTTAAGTTTATAGCATAAACTAATTATTATATTAATAAAAATTAAGTACTAAATATAACTATATTATTTAATGATAAGAGAATTTTGAAATGTAATGGAATAGAGTTGTAATGTAATAGATCAGTAATGGAATAGAGTTGTAATCAATAATTTAATTGTTTGGTTAAATGGAATGATGTTGTAATAGTATAAGAAAAAAAACTAAAATAACCCCTTAACAGAATTTATTTTAGGTAGATTACTATTGTTATTATTATTAAATTTTAATAGGACTATTATTAAAATAATTTAATCATATTTTAATATAATTATTATTAAATATAATTTAATAAAAATTTCAATATAATTATTTTTATATTTAATTATATTAAAATATTATATTTTGAAATTAAATATTTTATATTTAACTATATTAAAATATTTAAAATATTGTATTTTTATATTTTCTAAGTCCAAGTTTTAAAGGACTAATATGGAAATTAATTTTTTTTTGTTATTCATCGTTGCATCAAATAGACATTCTTTGGTGATACCAAAGAATAGTTATTATGGGAAGACAAGTATAAGGAAGTAATAATCATACCATTAAACGAGTATTACATTCAACTAAATAAAAAATAATTTATCATTCAATGAATAAAAGGGATACTATTCCATCGCCCAACCAAGCATGGTGTAAGAAACGTCAATCTAATTCTCCATTTTGAAGATGATGGGCACACTTGTTACATTCGTGTACCTGTATGACCTAACCCTCGTTGATCAACGTATAATAGTCCTTCGTCATAGTGCTTAAAGGGTTATTTAGACATTTAACCATCATCTTCACATTCAACTCAATAATTATTCCCAACTCCTTAGCCAACTTCAGTCCCTCTCCAACTCCTCAAAACCCCGCTTGTAAACTATCAGTTCCGCCAATTTTAAGCAAATCCACTCACCATTCCAATCACGGAAGCAATGCCAGTGTTACCTCGGACCTCTCCATTAGTGTTGAGTATATAGATTCCATTTGGAGGCTTAGACTTGGTCCAATCGCGATCCTCACTACTATACAATGCATAGCTTTACATGAACCCACAGCTAATTGCTTGGCATAAGACAGTGTAGCTACTGTCGATATACAGATGCCCTGAATATTCTCTTATTTCGATGCTTCCACGAGCTTCATAAAAGGATCGGGTAGAGAATATTTCAAAATATTTGAATAATGTAGATAAAAATTAAATATAATAATTTGAATATTTCATTTATTGAAAGAATTAAAAGGATAATTTTTTAAAATATGTCTTTTTTAAAAATAATTTTTTTTCAACATGGTCTTATTTGATAATCTATTTAAAATAAAATTAATATTTTCACTGACTTCATTTTTTAAGTACATATGATAATTCATAATAAAAAATGACAATTTTTCAAAAAAAAAAGAGTAGAAAATAGTAAGTAGATAAAAAGCTATTTATAGAGAAACTTTTCAATCATTTTTATTTTATTTTTTAAACATTATCCTTAAATACTTTACCTTTTAAAATTTTAAAAAATATTTAATATTTAATTTTTCAATTTATCAAATAAAGTAGTTGTCTACGTAATGTATTTTCGTTAGAAAATTTAAAACCAAGTGAAAATTTTACTATTGTTATCAAATATATTTAAATACTGAATTATTTTCAGTAATATATTAAGCACATCCTAAATATGTAACAATTGTGGAAGTGGTATTAAAATTTTGTAAAGCAGTAAATATAATCCTGAGCAAGTTGTGTTTAAAAGTCAGACTATTTGTTGGCATGAGAAGTTTGATTATGTGTCAAGTCTAATAGGGTCAATTTCATATCTTGAACAAAAGATTTCCAATATTTGATTCCACCTAGCTCCTCTCTATTATTATAGTAAAATAAGTTGTCTACCAAACCTGTGCCTAACCAGAGCCCTGCTTGGGTTAAAGGACACCCGAACTTAGATAAGCTTTTCATTAATTCATATCAATCTTAACCACCCTAAATTATGATTTAATAATAATGATGTTTTGTTTCATAATCTAATGAAAAGATTTGAATTTAATGTAAACATTACTTTTTTAGTGATTTAAATTTGGGTAAACTATCAAAATAGTCATTTTTATTTACCTTAGATTATATTTTAGTCACTTATGTTTGAAATGTTACGTTTTAGTCACTTACATTATCGTATTATAACATTTTAGTCACTGAGCCATTAATTTCCATTAACGTGTAACGGAAAGTTGACGTGGCATGTTAAATCATAATTTCAAACGAAAATTTTAGGTTAAATTATACAATCGGTCCCTATATTTTTTCGCTTTTAGAAATTTAATTTTTTTCTTTTATGTTCTTTTAACTTTCCCCTTTTTTTTTCCATTCTCTATTGCTTCTCCTTCTGTTTTCCTCCCTTCTCCATTTCTCTTAACGTAGTTTTTCTATATTTTCCATTTGTTAAAACATCCGTGCATATAGGCTAAGCTCTTTAGTTTGACCTTTTTAATTTGTTTCTTGCTTTTGGGAATCACGGAAAGGAAAGGAGTTCAAGGGGCACAAGTGGGTCCGGTTCTTGACTGGATGCAGAGGGTAAGAATTGCAGTTGATGTGGCAAGGGACTTGGAATATTTGCACGAGAAGGTTCAACTTACTATTATCCACAGAGATATCAGATCTAGCAATGTCCTTTTTGAAGACTTCAAAGCAAAGATTGTAGATTTTAACCTCTCAAACTAGACTCCCGACATGGTTGCTCGTCTTTATTCTACTCGTGTTTTGGGAATCTTCAGCTATCATGCACCTAAGTATGCTATCTTAAGCTGTTTTATATCATTGTTCATTTCTTTTCCGGACCAACCAGTCATTGTCAGTTGTTGACATAAATAATTGAAGGGAGGAAAACATAATGAGAAGTAGAAGAGAATGGAAAAAAGAAGAAAAAAAAGGAAAGTTAAAATAACATAAAAGAAAAAAATCAAATTGCTCAAAACAAAAAATATAGGGACCAATTGTATAATTTAACCTAAAATTTTCATTTGAAATTATGATTTAACGTGTCACGTCAACTTCCCGTTACACCATTAACGACAATTAATGGCTCGATGACTAAAATGTTACAACACGATAATGTAAGTGACTAAAACATAACATTTCAAACATAAGTGACTAAAATATAATACGAGGTAAATGAAAGTGACTATTTTGATAGTTTTTCCTTTAAAATTTTAAGCATGTGTGGTAATTCATAATAAAAAAAGTAAAGGTTAAATGCTTAAAATGGGCCTAATTTTTTTAAGGTTGTTCACGTAAAGATCAAATCTTTCAAAATCGTTAAATAAAGGTCTAACAATTATTAAAATGCTCAAATGAAGATCAAACCTTTTCAAAATGTTCAAATAAAGGCCTAACCTTTTCGAAAGTGATCAAATAAGGGCCAAAACTTTTCAAAATTGCTCAAATAATGACTTCTTAATTATCATATATTAGGTTTCAAATTATGTTCTGACTGTTTTCTTTTCTTTTCAAGTAATATTTGATCCGAGCGTTATGTGTTTTATTCTTAACACGTCAGTATTTACTTAACTTTTTTCTACAAATTGAGCTGAAGTACATGAAAAGCTCTTATTTGAACACTTTTGTAAATGTTAGGCCCTTATTTGATCATTTTGAAAGGTTTGACTTTTATGTGAGCAACATTTAAAAGGTAGATCCCCATTTGAGCATTTACCCAAAAATAAATGATAGATTTTTGCAATGAAATGTGAGAAAAAATCACAAGTAAATAATGAGCACTTTAACATTCAATGTATTCTTTTTTCAATTTTTTTATTTTATTTCTTTTAATAATATCCTTTGAATACTTTACTATTAAGTTTTTAAAATTATATTTATCAAACAACACCTAAATTTTAAAGAATATATTAAAATATTTTATAATTTAAATTCGTAACTTAATATTTCAGTACCTAACTTTATACTTTATAAAATCTCGATAAAAACTTATAATATAATTCTTATTATTTTAAATAATAAATTTGTCCCATAATCCTCATTCAAATGTGTGATTTGAATAAAATAAGAAAATCTTAAACGAGCCGTACTTTGGATAGTTGGATAGAGATTTTTCAATTCGGACCAATCCAACCTTAGGTTTAAATTAATTAATAAACATATTTTATTTTAATTATAAAATAATGTAGAAATATTTTATATTTAAACAATATTTTTAAAAAAACAAATGTATGCAATGTTATTTGAATTTGATTAGATTGAAGGATTAGATTGGTTAAATCGAGAACAAGATGTTATATTAATCTGAATATAGAATTTAGATTGTCCTTTAAGCGAATTGTTCGAAATTGATAACAAATCGAATAAAAAGTGATTGTTGAACTAGATCTATATATATTTTTTAACTTCTTAAATATTTTATTATTTATTTAATTATTATTAAATTAACCATTTAATCAATTGAATCAATTAAGTTAAGGATGTGTTTACCATTAATATTGTAAAGCACTTCTAAACTCAAATCATGATTTCAAATAAAAATTTTGGTAAAGAATCAACTTTCAAACCAAACCTTAATTTTAAATTGAGATTTTAAACGAAAACAAAAAAATTAAAACTTTTAACTTTTAACTTTTGACTTTTGGAAAAGTGTTTTCTAATGAAGTTATCTTTTTACCCCATTAAATATGAGTTTGGATGGACGGTGTAGTGCGTTTAACTTATTTTTTCTTTTACGTTATAGTATTTAATTTCATTATTGTCGCTATTTTTACATTAATAATAAGCAAACGCACCACCCATCTAAATCCTCTATAAATCTTTTAGTTTACAACATTCTAAAATTATCATTTTATCTTCTAAAAAATACCCTTTTATAATAATAAAAAGCACTATCAAAATTTTCATTTTTTTTTTCGCATCACTTTTCACTCTTAAATCTGATTTTTGATCCGTGTATATACGTATGCTAGAGATCCATCTAATCTACACATAGGTTGTCCTTTAAATAAGAGTTTCCTACGTCACCCGAACAAGTGAGGTAGTAGATGCCTACATTAGTTGGGGTTGGACCCCAAAAGCGACCAAAATGCCTTTCTTTTCCCATCAAATGTTTGGTTAAAAAATATATATATTACTTTTATATAAAATAAGAATCTTTTGCTCGTGAATTTGTTGAGTAATTTTTCTATATAATTTTAATTATATTATAATTATTTAAAATATTTATTAAGTTTTAATATATTTTTATTTATATGATTATAATGATTAAAATTATTTATTTACTTATTAAAAATTTAAAAAATGTTATAAATAAAAAGAGATGGGGAGAATAAAGAAAAAAAATATAAAAGTAATAGAGAATGTACTTTATTGATCAAAAGGGGAGATTACAATGCTTCATCAAAGTTTATATTTATTTATAGGCATAAGAAGTATAAAAAAAATAGAGATCTAATTCTAATAACTATTAGAATTTAAAGTACACTAAAACTTTATCTTGATCATGATGGACATCCACTTAATAAGATATTCATAACACTCCTCCTTAGATTGTCATTAGTAGATAATGTGTCTCGTTAAAACATTATAAGGAAAAACCCTGTGGGATAAAAACCTAATGAAGGAAAAAGAGTGTACAACATATAATACACATAATATGCTGCCTCATTAAAAACCTTACCATGAAAACCTAATGGGACAAAACCTCGATTAAGGGAAAAAGAGTGCAACGCGTATTTACTCCCCCTTATGAAAACATCACATATTTTCTTATATTCTACGTATTCAATCTTGAATACTAGTTTTTCAAATGACTATTTGAATATATTTGCTAAACATTTATATTACCATTCTTTTAGAAGTCGTGAGTGAGTTCAAATGACTATTTGAATATATTTACTAACCATTTTATTTTACCATTCCTTTAAAAGTTATGAGTGAGGGAAATTTGGGGAAATATATTTTGATCTCTTCAAGAGATTCAACAATAATCATAATAAACTTTAATCATGATTCTTTTATAAAAACACGAATATGTATTTTGGATCACTTTATAATCCTCCTTCAACTACTATTCACTAAGTCAAATTTACTACATATGTTCAAATTATTTCAATAATAATATTGCATGCAAAATCATTGTCAATCACTTTAATTATTTGGTTCCACATTTTCTTGAATTGACATAACTTATCGAGATCTCTTATTTTCATTATTTTAAAATTCAGTTTCAGGTACTTGAATCTCTTCTAAAGTTTTACTTATTAGTTATGTCTTGGGTCTCTTCTGAAGCACCCGCCTCCACTATATGACCATTTAGAAGAATTTTCATCTTTGGAACCGATCAATCTATTATTTATTCTAACTGATTGTCCTATTGGAACTTTGATTCAAATTAAAATATTAGATGATATATAACTCTTGGTTATTCTCATTAAGTTTGTAAATACATCTAACATTTAACTTGTAATAAGTTTGAATTTCTGGTTCAAATTACTCTCCCCCTAACTCATTACAAGTTATTATTTCTCTCCCCCTAATGTTGGGCAACTCATGTCATAACTAAATGTCGAATTAATAGTTCAAAAATATTATAATGAGACTCATATAAATATATATTCTCAATCTCTTATTATGACTCATATTTGTGCGTTGTGGTGAAGCAGTTAGAACATATACCACACATCCAAAAATTGTAAGATGGGAAATATTTGGCTCTTGACCAAAAATCAATTGTAATGAGGAGTATTTATAATTTATTAGCTTGATGCGACAACATGTAAATTAATACAATCTCATGCTGAAATAGAAAATTTTGTTCTCATAAGTAATGATTTAGCTATTAGTTGGAGGCATTTGATAAACAATTTAACTAACTCATTTTTTGTGTGAACATGAGCTACGGGATGTTTAACTTTTATCCCAATTGACTTGCAATAATGATTGAAAACTTGGGATGTAAACTCACCAACATTAGCAAGATGAATTATTTTAATTGCATAATCTGAAATTAATCATTTAAACAAGCAATCTCGCAAACGACAGGTTGCGAGTTGATAACGCATGTAATTATTTTGTAGATGCATCTTTCAAAATCATATAATATCAAAATCATCCGCATGGTAGATGAATGAGTCCATATTCATTTCAGAAATGCAAGACATTAAATCTCAACTTTGCTAGTGAGTTTCTAAGAATCAATTTTCATTGAGAACAAGCAACAAATGAGAATTCTTTAAATTAAAGAATCTTCTGATTCTTTAATGAATGTCCATATAAATTTTCAACTAATTTCCGCATCATATATGATCCAAGATGGTCTAACTAGTCACGCCAAATAGTAAATGCATTTGTATTAGTAAACTTCTGGTTTACTTTAACGTGTGTTTCAATTGTACTAAATTGTAACAAATTAATAATTTTATTGACATTATTTTTAATTTGTATCCACATATAAGTACTATTGTGACATTTACTATTGGAAATTTCTAAATCAATGTGAAGTCTATAATGCCACTAAATCAATAAATATAATTTTCAAACAATTATATGTAATATTCGCTTCAAGGAATATGTCAAAATCTTCAAATATAAGGTATTTGGTCTAGTGGTATAATTCTCGCATAGAGTGCGAGAGGTTTCGAGTTCGATTCAAAATATAAATAACTCAATCCTCTTTTGATTCATATGAAATATAATATTTTCCTCACTCACAATCTCAATATGAGATCCATTATGAATATATTTTAAAACCAATGGATTAACCATCACAAGATATTAATATATTAACTCTTTTAGAGCTTTCGACTAATTTTGTACTCTCAAATATTGGAATAATATTTGTTTGTTTTAGTACCAAATAAGATAAATACTTTCTATCTATAATGATAGAATTTATTATTACATTATCATATCCTTCCTCAAAGAATATTAACAAAAACAAAATATCATATGTGGCCAATAATATTTCATATCACATTGATAACATAAGTTATCTTTACCCTTTGAAGAGTTATCTTGATAACTCTTATTGTTCTCTTATTTATTACTATGTTCCCACTTTTAGTGGTCCCACTTTTAGTGGTCCATGAGTATAACTTTTATTTTCTTTATGTTTACATTCACTTCGGGGAATGCAACAAATCTGGTAGGACAGACTTCTAAACATCTCTATTGTTTTTTTTATTTCATAATCAACATCGTAAACATACATGGATTTTAAATCAGAATCTATTCATTCATGTTGTCATGATTATTCTCCAATTATAATAAATATGATATAATAAATAAAACATAGTAAAATATATCTGAAGATCTTTAACATCATCGTCATCACCTTGACTATTATCACAGGTATCCATTGTAATAACCGAATTTTGCCCGGCCCATACTCAATAAAACCAAAAACCCAATATTAATAAAGTCCACCAAAAGTCCATTTACAAAACAAAACATTAGCCCAACCACAAAAGCCCAATACAGGCTGAAGGCCCATTGAGAAAATGAAACAGAAGCCATTAACAGTCCAAAACAAATAATAACAGTCCAATTACAAAACTAAATCCAAAACAACCCAACAGCCCATCAGACCTATTAAAAAACCAATAATAATAAAACTGTCCAATGTCCATTTACAAAACAGACCTGGGCTAACAAGCCCAATTACCAAGACCCAACTAAACCTAACCCAAGCCAGCCCAAACCCGGGTGACCCATTTACAACAATCAGCCCAACTAAGCCCGATTTACAACCGGCCCAATATGGCCCAAGGTTAAACGGTCAGGAAACCTTAGGGTTTCCCTTTCCAGCGCCGCTGCCGCGTCCTTCGCACGCACGCCTCGTGTAACTCCAACTCCCTATGCCTCGGTCGGCTCCCTCACGCGTCTGGCCGGCCTCAAGCACCACTACGCACGCTAACCAAAGGACGTCTCACACGCCGACGTCCTGCCCATGCCCTGCAAACAATAAACGAACAGAGAAGAATGGCAGAGACAGAAACCGGTCAACAAGAAATCGGATATAAAAACCAAGGGAAAGCTATTGTACAGGGGCTTTTTTTTACTCATTATTAGCAATAAGAAAAAAAGGGAAGAGTCGATTTCTTTTTCTAAAAATCATCAGAAATCAGAAGCAAATATTAACAAGATTCGAACCATCAACAGAAAGATCAAAAAACTTCAGAAGGTTGCTTTAATTTCATTATCCTTGTTTCTTTTGATTCGATACCGTCTCCTCGTCTTTTGTCTATAGTTTCAAAACCGAAATACCAAACAAAAAATACCAGTAATAAAAGAGAATAAAAGATAACAGATCATACCTGAAACGTTGGGGCGCGCCATCGGAGACTCGTCTCTGTCGTAGGAGCCCGACTGAAGGCGAAGAGGGAGAGGTCTCTTGCCTCTGGTCCTCGGGGTTTTGAAAAGTCGCAAGGAAACACCCAAAAGACCCGTATGTGGTCATCACCGACCACCGGCACAGTGGTGGTGCAGTGATACGAAGGCCGATTCGAACGACGGCGCTACGATGGTCTTCAGAAACCCTATCAGAATAACAAAAGGGGGTTCTTTCGGTCTTCCTTGTTTTCTGAAGCATAAAAATGATTTTGAAATTCTTTTTTTATTACTTAAACAAAATTTGAAACGACGCCGTTTAAGGAGGGTAGATCCGCGCGTCGACCCGCTTGCAACCCAGAGGATCCGCTTGTTTGATTCAAAAGGATTATTTGTTGTATTAGTCCTTTCCTGTTTTATTTCTTCTTAATCTTGTCCTATTTGATTTTAATTTAGCTTTTAATCTTCATTTCGTTTCCATTTTAGTCCCCCTTTTAATTCAGCGCATAGGAAAGGGAATAATTTCGTGTTTGGTCCCGCACCTTCCACGCACATTTCAAATAAACCCTTTCCCTTTTTATTTTGCTTTGAATGGACCCTAAAATTTCACCTTAAATTCAATTTGGTCCCTTTTAGTGTTTTGCAATTATCGTCATTATTATTATATTTATTGGCAATATATTATCACCATCATTAGTATTTTTTTTATTGTCGTTACTATTATTATATTATTTGCATATATATATATATATATGCGTTTTATAATTATTGTTTATTACCCTCAGCTAAAAAAAATATTTTCATTAGATATCTTTTATATGTTCTATGCTTTTAAACTGTATATTACCTAACATCATAACGTATATTATTTTTAGCTAAAGTTTATTTATGTTGTATAATACATTTCATTTATATTTTTTTACATATTTAGCTAAAATCTCTATATATTACGTTTATATCGGCTCCATCATATATCTATGCCTTTTTACCTAAGCATGCATTAAATAGGTTTATGTTTGTTTATTGTCCATTATACCTGTTTACGCTTCACCGGGTATTTACAATTACTTTAGTATAGGAATTGCCGTTTATCACATTTTATGTTATTATTCTATTGTTTTATTAAATATTAATACGTTATAATTGCTTTCGAACAATTTGGTTCAATATTTTATAACATACAAATATTGGCATATAATTGCTGTCTCAAATAAAAATACATTTTCGCGGAATCGATACCTTTTAAACATTCTTCAAAAAATAATAACAATGATAAGGCAATATTTGTGCGTTTAGAAGTTCGAAAGGTCACATCCTAACGTGCTCGGTGTCGATTTTTTTTGTTCAACTAAATAACCAAATATCCTCTTTATACGCTTTGAAAACCAAAGATGGTCTCGGTGTCAGAGCATGAATGTGTTATATCCTACCGTGTTGGGTATGGTACTTTTATTCCTTTGAAACGAGATAATCTTGAGATTCAGTCCCAATCGAACGAATTCTCTTTCAAATTTTTGCCCTAGGTATTTTCAAGTTTTCAACATTAGGACAACATCAATCAATTTGGTACCGATTTTGGGCGTTGTGAGGGTGCTGATCCTTCTCGCACGTAACCGACTCCCGAATCTGTTTTTTCGAACACTCGTAGACCAAAAGCTCTGTTTTAATAAACCAAAACGTTTTTATTAAAACAAGGTGATCCGATCACACCTCGAATAAAAGGTCGGTGGCGACTCCCTATTTTAAAAGTCGATTCCCGTTTTCTCAAAAAATGGTTACGACAGCTTGGCGACTCCACTAGGGACCTCGAGAGTCAGGCCATAAATTGATTGATTTTTGTCCTTGTGATTGAAAACTTGAAAAATTGTTTTTTAATAAAAGAATCATGTTTCTTCTAAAGCGTTTGTTTGTGCTATAACTGCAATAATACCGAGTCTCATAATATTTGCACTAACATTGCATGACCGTTGTGGTCACACCTTTAAGTGGAGTAAGAAACTAAGCCTTCGTGAGGTTTTCACCTCCGCATGGGCTAGTGGATTGCTTCCGGGATACATCTGTACCTATGTGCTTCGTGAGGTTTTCACCTCCGCATGGCCATAGGGAAATGTATCCCCCTGAACCGAACTCGGTCCGTATGAGCCTATAATAGGTGAGGATCGAGGAATCCGCTGGTTCAGGTACCCCTCTGTAGAACCGAACCTTATATAGAAACCCTAGAGCCTACCCTAGGTAGAATTGCACCAAACCATGGCAGTCACCTGGGTAGGTGTTCTGTGTTTGTTTATTCTTCTTGCACTAACGTGTTTTTTGTTGTGATTATTTATGTACACTGGGCTACCGCGTTTTCTTCTGTCTTGATTACATTGCATTAAAACATTAAGAGAGGTGTCGATTAATATTTGATTGCTAAATAGAGGAGTTTGTCATGAGAAAATGAATTTCTTGATAAAATGGACTATAATATGGTTGCTCAAATATAGTCCAAGTAAATAACGAGAGAAGGCGCATAGTCCACGGAAGAATACAAGACTTTGCCCGGTGATTCAAGCCAACAAGGATTATTCAAGAGGCGTTACGCCCTGATTTTCTTAAAGAAACTTATGAACACCGCGGAGGATAGGCGAGTGAAGAAGTACAGCCTGAACCAAGTGACAAGGAGCTAGAAGAGGCGCCTGTGAAGAAAGTTCACGGGGCGTGATCATAACATCTGACACGACAAAAAAGATCGATGTTTTCACTTGGATTATGAGGACAAAACCGTATATGCAATCCATTTTATGTAAAGAGCTTCATTTTCTAGAAAAGTTCTTCTAATGGAATTGAATTCATAATCGGTACCTCTCTTTTTGTATTCATTCCATGCATTTGCATTGCATTGCATCATTAGAAAGGAGGTGTCGATTCATGTTCGATTGCTGAATAGAAGAGTTTGTCATAAGGAAATGTGTTACTTGATGAAGTGGATTATAACATAGTCATCCGAACATAGTCTAGGTAACAACGAGAGAAGGCCTTGCCTGAAGATCCAAAGCCTACGAGGATTGTTTGGGAGTCATCAGAAGATTACGAACATCGCGGAGGATAAGCGAATGACGAGGCACGACCTGGACCCAGCAACAAAGAGCTAGAAGAGATGTCTATTGAGAAAGTTCAGGGGACACAATCACAACCTCCAGGCACGAAAGAAAGGATTGTTGTTTTCACCTGGACTCTGAGGACATGGCCGTATATGCAATCCGTTTTAATGTAAAGAAACGTATTTTCTAGAAAAGTTCTTCTAATGGAATCGAATTCATGATCGACACCTCTCTTTTTGCATTCATACCATGCATTCGCATTGCATTGCATACAGCAGCATCATATCACCCTAATCATTCACTAAGGTTAAAATCGAATGGTCTAAAGTTGCGATGCCATGAATCTGAAATCACGTCATCCTTATAGGACACGGCCAAGAGCTAGAGCTATGGATGCTGAACTCAAGGAAAGAATCGAAAGAATGGAAAGAATCCAAGGATAGTTGCAAGAGCAATTGGCCAAGTCGTAGCAAGAAATAAGGGAGCTGATGGTAAGATCCAGGGAAGAATCGCTTGAGCAAAAGGATCAAATGGCCAAGCTGATGGAGATGATGACAACTCTGGTCAAAGGAAAAGGACCTGCGCAGAGTCCTGATATAACTGAACCTCATTCGAGAGTTAATCAAGATCCGCTCTATCTCCCGGGATTCACTCCACCCCACGCCCACGCAACGCAAAGGGGATATCCTCAAGGGGAACCGGTAGGCCTGGAGCGACGACCTGCACCACCTGCTCATCCAGGGCAAGGTATGTTTGCAGTGAATTTCGGAGATAATTCCGCTAATCCAATAGTTTCGGTTTTGGATGATCCGGTAGAAATAGCCAAGTTGAGAGTGAAGGATCATGATGCTCAGGACAAGTATAAGAGTCTGGAAGAAAGACTCAACGCGATAGAAGGCACCGGAGTCTTCTCTGCACTGAGCGCCAAAGAGCTCAGTTTGGTTCCCGATCTGGTCCTGCCTCCAAAATTTAAAGCGCCAGACTTCGGAAAATATGATGGAACGAGATGTTCGAAGGCACATCTTATCATGTTTTGTCGAAAGATGGCCGGTTATGTGGATGAAGACAAATTGTTAATACACTGTTTTCAAGATAGCTTGATTGGATCAGCCCTCCGATGGTATAATCAACTCAGCAGAGAGAGGATCCGATCATGGAAGGACTTAACATCAGCATTCTGTGAACAGTACAAGCATGTCTCCGATATGGCACCCGATCGACTAACGCTGCAGATGATGGAAAAGAAACCAACAGAGACTTTTAGACAATACGCTCAAAGGTGGAGGGATATCTCGGCCCAAGTAGAACCCCCACTGACTAAAACTGAGATAACGGCCCTCTTTATCAACACTTTGAAAGCACCATTTTATGACAAGCTGGTGGGAAATGCCACAAAGGACTTTGCCGATGTTGTAATGTCTGGGGAACTCATTGAAAACGGCATCAAGAGTGGAAAAATAGATGCAAGAGAAAGTGTCAAAAGGTCAAGCTCGAGAAATATGGAAAATGAAGTGAACAATGTGAGCAAGCGTTCCAACTCAGTCTCTGCAGGTCAACCGAGGGCCGTGACCACTGGTCATCAGGGATCATCAAGTCAAGAATCCAATGCAAAGCGTCCCCAATTTACACCGATTCCAATGACATATGGAGAGTTGTATCAAAGCCTGCTTGATGCACATAGGGTGGCTCCTCACTACATGAAACCAGTGCAACCCCTATACCCCAAATGGTATGATTCGAATGCTCAATGCTAGTATCACGCGGGAATAACGGGTCACTCAACCGATAACTGCATTGCATTTAAGAAATTGGTGGAGAGGCTTATTAAAATAGGGGTTTTGAAGTTCGATGAGTCGACCGAAGCAATAATTTGTGATAATTGAAGGTGGGGGGCGAGAGAGTCTCGATTCCTTAAA
Source organism: Gossypium australe (assembly GCA_005393395.2). Classification (NCBI taxonomy): domain Eukaryota; kingdom Viridiplantae; phylum Streptophyta; class Magnoliopsida; order Malvales; family Malvaceae; genus Gossypium; species Gossypium australe. The sequence continues at coordinate 45,002,125 of CM016618.1, read as the reverse complement.
GAAGTTATCAGAAGCCTAGAAATCAAGAAGTCAGAACGTCAATGACACATTCGAAGGGAAAACAAGACCATAAAGCTTTCCGAAGCCTTACACACCTGAGAGTGTTTTGAACAATAGGACTGTGGAAGAAACCTGCGTTTTTAGCTAATCTGGAGTAACATTCAAAACATGCTTGTTACTTTAAGCCTAAAGGCAACAAGAGTCCTTTCGTGAAATGGGCTTGTTTCCAAAATTGTTATTTCAATAAAATGCATCTTTATTTTCACTCCTCGCATTTCATACTCTACATCGTTTCATTTTCATGTCATACTTTTAATTTTTTACTTTCATGCCCACAATGGGTTCCCCAGATACCAATGACATGAGCGACGCTGTTACCAACTCTCTTTTTAACGAAATATGTGTCTAAAGGGATTGGAGGACTGTGGAGATGACAGAGGTCACAACTCATTTCCTAAATTGTCAAGAATGACAGATCCTACCCTACGAAGTGTCAGCGGACAATACGAGCTAACGAATGAGATGAAGATGGAAGTCTAGCTTGCCGTAGGTCAAGACAAGGAGTCATTAAGTTATCTCCAAGAGTTTAAAGATATTTTCGTATGATCGCGCCGGGACTACTAAGGCACGAGTATGCTGTCAAAGCTAAGGAAGTCACAGAAGAAGCCCATAGAGATATTTGAAGATCATATACTGATGGTTCTACCCTGACTAGGCCAATCAAGAGGTCCGAGCTACTGGTCTACCCAAAAAGGAAAATTGTATCAAATGCCAAATCGAGGAGGACAGAACTTATGTGCCTCTTCCTACACATGGGGCATGGACGTTATCAAGCCAGTCTCCTCAAAAGCTTCTGGTCCGCATCGATTAATTTTTGTGGAGGTCGATCTCTTCACTAAGAGGGTGAGGGTCACTTCATATGCCAATATTACAAAGTCGATAGTCATTAGACTAAAAAAAATTAACAAAAAAGGCAAAAAAAGGCAAAAAGACCATATTTAACCACACAATGTCAAAAGTTTGCGGCCTTTTCAAAGATCAAGTGCCACGTCATAGCGTAAAAAAAAAGGGCAATAAAACAAAGATTGTTAGGAAGATGACCTAAACTTTTGAATGTTGGCATATAGAAGTTACGTTTACCTTTTATGCTCATTAAACTTCGGCCAGGACCTCTGCTGGGACAACTCTTTCCTCATTAGGTTTTGCCTAATGAGGTCAAAATCCTCGTTTCCTCAGGCACAGGCCGAGCCAAAATTGGATAAGGTGGAATGAATCCAATCCCGATGTGATCAAGTGAATTTGAAAAGAAAATGTTGAGAGATATCTGTCACGATCAGATGAAGCGAGTTTTCAACAAAAAGGATCGCCTTAGAAAATTTCATGATAGGGCTTTGAAAGAAAAATTCTCTCATGCAAAAGGGACTTCAGAAGAAAGAAGATGCCAAGCCAGGAAGGACCTTAGGTAGCAAAGAAGGCCCGTTCTAGGGAAATAATGATATTGTCTGAGATAGACGACAAGGACCTGCCCAATCCGGTGAATTCAAAAAAAATCCAAAAACAAAAAAAATAAGATAAAAAAACCACACAAAAAAACAAAAAAAATGAGAAGAAAGAAAAAGAAGAAAAAGGAGAGGCTAAAGTGAAAACCCGCAAAGGGCGCTTTGAGACCAAAGGTGGGTTTGAGTTGAAAACCCGAACGGGCAGCTCAAATTTTGATAAAAATGGGGCATACAGTAGTCTTGCTACATTTGAAGTAACAATGAAGAGGAATGTTGCGCTTTGGGGCATCGACAAAGTACTCTGGATCCCCTAAACACATATTGAGTTTAGAATGGTCCTCAAGAAGTTTGAACAGAGAAGCTCAAAGCTACGATATCTGGGGCACCTAGTTTCCATTTTACCCATTTTGAGTCTGCTATCTTTGTCTTTTCAAAATACACTCTAAATAAATTTACTGCTTCATTGCATATACTAGCTTTGATTAACTTTTTTGATTCGAGCTATACTCCCAATAAATTCCTATTCTGTCCATCATTATGGTCCTTTTTCGAGCATTTTGCATTGAAATAACGATTATTGGACTAATAATACTTTCATGAAAGGAGTTTCGCACATTACTCTGGAAACCTCTAAACAATACAGGAGTCTGAAACAGGATTATTGCTTAAGATTCACCGAGCTTAAGGGTTGGAAATATCTGAGTCAAATTAAGGTTATCACTTCGGATTTTTGTCAAAATGGTGATTGAACAAAATGAGAAGGTACTGCGTCAGTGACACAATCCTAACGGAAAATAGGCATTGTTAACCCAAGTGCGAAACCAGAATCATTCTCGAAAGGAAATGACATTCTGCATTCATGCGAGCATCACGCAAATACATCTGGTTGGGTCACTTAAAGAGTGATCGTTAGAAGGAAGCTGATACGGATCTTGTATCTTTGAATAACAAGAGGGTGGTTTGAAGAAGAGACAAATCCTATGTTTTAGAGTCGCAGTGGGAGGAATGGAGGATATTCAAATCCTATACCCCCAGGTCACAATGAGATGAACCCTGAAGTTACAGGGGGCAAAAAGGTGATATACAAGAAACGTAGATTACTCGTAAAGCTTGAGGACGGGTACGAAACCTGAAAGGAAAGTCAAGAATTGAAGCAATGAATACAGGTCATCATGAAAGTCGTGACAAAAAGAGACACACGACAAACAAGCCCAGGGTGCATGGCATAATCATGTAGGCATAAAAGCATTTAAGACAAACGCGTGCATATCATGATAACATTACGCATGACACATACAGGTGCACCAGTGAAGCAAGAAGTTTTGATGATAACTGTACCGAACCAAGGATAAAGAAGGCATCCGAGTTCCACCAGATGATACGTTTTCAAGTACTGTTTTTCAAAAAATATCAACTCATAATGCGATAGGTGAGTTGAGCCTCAGGACACACGCTGAGGTGTTTTTCAAATTCTGTTTTTCAATTTCTGTTCAAATATCAACTCATAATACGAGAGGTGAATTGAGACTCAGGACACACGCTGAGGTGTTTTTCAAATTCTGTTTTTCAATTTCTGTTTAAATATCAACTCATAATACGAGAGGTGAGTTGAGCCTCAGGACACACGCTGAGGTGTTTTTCAATTTCTTTTTTTCAATTTCTGTTCAAATATCAACTCATAATACGAGAGCTGAGTTGAGCCTCGGGGCACGCCGAGGTATTTTCAATTTCTGTTTTTCAATTTCTGTTCAAATATCAACTCATTATACGAGAGGTGAGTTGAGCCTCAGGACACACGCTAAGGTGTTTTTCAAATTCTGTTTTTCAATTTCTGATAAAAGATTAACTCATAATTCGAGAGGAGTAGATCGAAGATAGCAGGTTTTGCCTTCCTAAGTGAAGCAAATCGAAAAGCAAATTTTGCCTTCCTAAGCGAAGCAAATCGAAAAACAGATCTTGCCTTCCTAAGCGAAGCTGATCGACCATAACAGATCTTGCCTTCCTAAGCGAAGCGGATCGAGCATAATAGATCTTGCCTTCTTGAGCGAAGCAGATCGAAGATAGCAGATCTTGCCTTCCTAAGTGAAGCAGATCGAAGATAGCAGATCTTGCCTTCCTAAGCGAAGCAGATCGAGCATAACAGATCTTGCCTTCCTAAGCGAAGCAGATCGAGCATAACAAATCTTGCCTTCCTAAGCGAAGCAGATCGAGCATAACAGATCTTGCCTTCCTAAGCGAAGCAGATCGAGCATAGCAGATCATGCCTTCCTAAGCGAAGCAGATCGAGCATAACAGATCTTGCCTTCCTAAGCGAAGCAGATCGAGCATAACAGATCTTGCCTTCCTAAGCGAAGCAAATCGAGCATAACAGATTTTGCCTTCCTAAGCGAAGTAGATCAAGCATAGCAGATCATGCCTTCCTAAGCGAAGCAGATCGAGCATAACAGATCTTGCCTTCCTAAGCAAAGCAGATCGAGCATAACAGATCTTACCTTCCTAAGCGAAGCAAATGAGCATAACAGATTTTGCCTTCCTAAGCGAAGCAGATCGAGCATAGCAGATCATGCCTTCCTAAACGAGGCACGCCGAGGTATTTAATTTCTGCCTTTAAATTTCTGTTCAAAAAATCAACTCATAATACGAGAGGTGAGTTGAGCCTCGGGACACGCCGAGGTATTTAATTTTGGTCTTTCAATTTCTGTTCAAAAATCAACTCATAATACGTGAGGTGAGTTGAGCCTCTGGGCACGCCGAGGTATTTAATTTCTGCCTTTAAATTTCTGTTCAAAAATTCAACTCATAATGCGAGAGGTGAGTTGAGCCTCGGGGCACGCCGAGGTATTTAATTTCTGCCTTTAAATTTCTGTTCAAAAAAAATCAACTCATAATACGAGAGGTGAGTTGAGCCTCGGGACACGCCGAGGTATTTAATTTCGGTCTTTCAATTTCTGTTAAAATCAACTCATAATGCGAGAGGTGAGTTGAGCCTCAGGTCACACACTGAGGTGTTGTAATTTCTGTTTTTCAATTTCCATTCGCAACTCCTTGGGTCGCACGCTGAGGTATTTTCAATGTCTGTTTTTCAATTTCTGTCAAAAAAAAAAGGGTCAACGCATATTGCGAGAATAAAGAAGCAGTTTGAAAAGTTCAGATTCATTTCATCGAAGTCCCAGTGGAGCAATTAGTAGATCGAAGCTACAAATCTCTTTGTCGTGAAGTCACGTTGGAGCAAGCAGATCTCACCCCTTAGAATATTGAGGAAAAGCAAATTGAAGCTACGGGTCATCTCGGGGAAGCAGTGGCGAAATGGATCAAAGCAACAGGTTACAGTAGAGTTTGAAGACGTTTGAGGAAGACGAATACCAATAAGTCAAGGCTTGGCAAAGACCGGGCAAAATTGGTTCTTTTATTATCTTTGCTCTATTCTCGTTTCACGACAATGAGCAAAGAGGGGCAGCTGTAATAACCGAATTTTGCCCGGCCTATACTCATTAAAACCAAAAACCCAATATTAATAAAGTCCACCAAAAGTCCATTTACAAAACAAAACATTAGCCCAACTACAAAAGCCCAAACAGGCTGAAGGCCCATTGAGAAAATGAAACAGAAGCCATTAACAGTCCAAAACAAATAATAACAGTCCAATTACAAAACAAAATCCAAAACAACCCAACAGCCCATCAGACCTATTAAAAAACCAATAATAATAAAACTGTCTAATGTCCATTTACAAAACAGACCTGGGCTAACAAGCCCAATTACCAAGACCCAACTAAACCTAACCCAAGTCAGCCCAAACCCGGGTGACCTATTTACAACAATCAGCCCAACTAAGCCCGATTTACAACCGGCCCAATATGGCCCAAGGTTAAACGGTCAGGAAACCCTAGGGTTTCCCTTTCCAGCGCAGCCGCTGCGTCCTTCACACGCGCGCCTTACGTCACTCCAACTCCCTATGCCTCGGTCGGCTCCCTCACGCGTCTGGCCGGCCTCAAGCACCACTACACACGCTAACCAAAGGACGTCTCGCACACCGACGTCCTGCCCATGCCCTGCAAACAATAAACGAACAGAGAAGAATGGCAGAGACAGAAACCGATCAACAAGAAATCGGTTATAAAAACCAAGGGAAAGCTATTGTACAGGGGCTTTTTTTTACGCATTATTAGTAATAAGAAAAAAAGGGAAGAGTCGATTTCTTTTTCTAAAAATCATCAGAAATCAGAAGCAAATATTAACAAGATTCGAACCATCAACAGAAAGATCAAAAAACTTCAGAAGGTTGCTTTAATTTCATTATCCTTGTTTCTTTTGATTCGATACCGTCTCCTCGTCTTTTGTCTATAGTTTCAAAACCGAAATACCAAACAAAAAATACCAGTAATAAAAGAGAATAAAAGATAACAGATCATACCTGAAACGTTGGGGCGCGCCATCGGAGACTCGTCTTCGTCGTAGGAGCCCGACTGAAGGCGAAGAGGGCGAGGTTTCTTGCCTCTGGTCCTCGGGGTTTTGAAAAGTCGCAAGGAAACACCCAAAAGACCCGTCTGTGGTCATCACCGACCACTGGCGCGGTGGTGGCGCGGTGATACGAAGGCCGATTCGAACGACGGCGCTACGATGGTCTTCAGAAACCCTAGCAGAATAACAAAAGGGGGTTTTTTCGGTCTTCCTTGTTTTCTGAAGCATAAAAATGATTTTGAAATTCTTTTTTTATTACTTAAACAAAATTTGAAACGACGCCATTTAAGGAGGGTAGATCCGCGCGTCGACCCGCTTGCGACCCGGAGGATCCGCGTGTTTGATTCAAAAGGATTATTTGCTGTATTAGTCCTTTCCTGTTTTATTTCTTCTTAATCTTGTCCTATTTGATTTTAATTTAGCTTTTAATCTTCATTTCGTTTCCATTTTAGTCCCCCTTTTAATGCAGCGCATAGGAAAGGGAATAATTTCGTGTTTGGTCCCGCACCTTCCACGCACATTTCAAGTAAACCCTTTCCCCTTTTATTTTGCTTTGAATGGACCCTAAAATTTCACCTTAAATTCAATTTGGTCCCTTTTAGTGTTTTGAAATTATCGTCATTATTATTATATTTCTTGGCAATATATTATCACCATCATTAGTATTTTTTTTTTATTGTCGTTACTATTATTATATTATTTGCATATATATATATATATGCGTTTTATAATTATTGTTTATTACCCTCAGCTAAAAAAAATATTTTCATTAGATATCTTTTATATGTTCTATGCTTTTAAACTGTATATTACCTAACATCATAACGTAATTTATTTTTAGCTAAAGTTTATTTATGTTGTATAATACATTTCATTTATATTTTTTTACATATTTAGCTAAAATCGCTATATATTACGTTTATATCGGCTCCATCATATATCTATGCCTTTTTACCTATGCATGCATTAAATAGGTTTATGTTTGTTTATTGTCCATTATACTTGTTTACGCTTCACCGGGTATTTACAATTACTTTAGTATAGGAATTGCCGTTTATCACATTTTATGTTATTATTCTATTGTTTTATTAAATATTAATACGTTATAATTGCTTTCGAACAATTTGGTTCAATATTTTATAACATACAAATATTGGCATATAATTGCTGTCTCAAATAAAAATACATTTTCGCGGAATCGATACCTTTTAAACATTCTTCAAAAAATAATAACAATGATAAGGCAATATTTGTGCGTTTAGAAGTTCGAAAGGTCACATCCTAACGTGCTGGGTGTCGATTTTTTTTGTTCAACTAAATAACCAAATATCCTCTTTATACGCTTTGAAAACCAAAGATGGTCTCGGTGTCAGAGCATGAATGTGTTATATCCTAACGTGTTGGGTATGGTACTTTTATTCCTTTGAAACGAGATAATCTTGAGATTCAGTCCCAATCGAACGAATTCTCTTTCAAATTTTTGCCTTAGGTATTTTCAAGTTTTCAACATTAGGACAACATCAATCAATTTGGTACCGATTTTGGGCGTTGCGAGGGTGCTGATCCTTCCTCACACGTAATCGACTCCCGAACCTATTTTCTCAAACACTCGTAGACCAAAAGCTCTGTTTTAATAAACCAAAACGTTTTTATTAAAACAAGGTGATCTGATCACACCTCGAATAAAAGGTCGGTGGCGACTCCCTATTTTAAAAGTCGATTTTCGTTTTGTCAAAAAATGGTTACGACATCCATTATGGGATTGAATCTTTCAACACCCTGAAGATTGATTTGTGGGACGACTTCGAAAGATTTTGAAAAAATAGAGAATCATTGTGCTGATAATGTGTTATAAAATAAAGAGAGATGGGGAGAATAAAGAACAAAGAAAATATGAAAGCAATAGAGAATGTACTTTATTGATCAAAATGGGTGATTACAATATTTCATCAGAGTCTCTATTTATAGGCATAAGAAGTATAAAAGAAGTAGAGATATAATTCTAATAACTATTAGAATTTAAAGTACACCAAAACTTTATCTTGATCATGATGGACATCCACTTAATAAGATATTCATAACAAATAAAAATAGTTTATATATATATTTAAAAAATTATCAACTTTTTAATTAAATTAAATCACGATTGATTACTTTATATTAAATTTTAGTTGTGATTTCTTTACCATATTTAAATTTAGTAGCTATACTTTATTTTTAGAATAATTTGATGTTAATTATTTGAATAAATTAACATTAGTATAAAATTAAAAATTTAATTATATCAAATTAAAGTATAAAAAATAAATCTTAAATGAAAAGATAGAAGCCGAAATCTCTTCATTTTGCTTATAATGCCTTAGAAAACATGACAAATGTCATGTAGGCCTTAAGCCTTCATTATATATTTTACGCTTTTAAGGATTCATAGGGTGCATTAATTAAAATATATTTTAAATTAAAACGTTTCGCTTAAAAGTATTTAATAACATCAATTTTTTATTCATTAGTTTGGGTATATAATATTAAAATAATTTAAAAATTAGATATAAAAATTCATATATTCATAACAAGATAAAAAATAATATTGTGACATGAAATAGATAAAAAGTTTAAGTTAAATAAACAGTGTGATGCCATTCATTTGTTTATTCTTTTTGATTGATTGCTTCAATTTAATTAAATATGAAAAAGAATTAAAAATGAATGTGTACTAAATACGTATTAATTATTATTTTTATTCTTGATCTGACTCCGATCTCAATTAAATAATTTCAAAATAATTTTTTTAAATTTATTTAAAAAATATAAATATATATTTTTATTTTTTAATATTTTAAATTATTAAAAAATAAAACAAACGTACAAAAAAATTATTTTAGCAATGATTACACAATTCATTATTTTTTAGCTAAAATGAAGTAAAATAATATATTTAATTTTTAAAAAATAAATTTAAATTAACATAATATTTAAATTATTATATTTATTAATTAATATAATTTAGGTTAAATTATCAAAATCGTCACTTTTGTTTTCCTCAGGTTACATTTTAGTTCTGTTTTAGTCACTTACGTTAACATGTTGTAACATTATAATTACTTGGTCGTTAATTGTAGTTAATGGTGTAACGGTAAACTAACGTGGCACGTTAAATCACCATTTCAAACAAAAAATTTAGGTTAAATTATATAACTGATTCCCATATTTTTTTCATTTTCAGCAATTTATTTTTTTCTTTTATGCTCTTTTAAATTTCTTTTTTTTTTCATTCTCTTCTGTTTCTCTCTCTATTTTCCTTCATTCTCCTTCTCTTTTAACGTCAAAGAAAAAAATTAAATTGCTCAAAGCGAAAAATATAGGGACCAATTGTATAATTTAACCTAAAAATTTTGTTTGAAATGATGATTTAACGTGTCACGTCAGCTTATGGTTACACCGTTAATTGCAATTAACATTCAGTAACTAAAATGTTACAACACGATAACGTAAGTGACTAAAATGTAATATTTCAAACATAAATGTCTAAAATGTAATATCAGAGAAACAAAAGTGACTAAAATATAACATGAGGGAAATAAAAGTGACTATTTTAATAGTTTACCCTATAATTTTTTAGTTACACTTAATTCTAAAAATGGGACTCACTTTAAATATAACTAAAAAAATGAGTATTTTGAAATTCAAAAAACTAGCTTAGAACACAATGTTTCCAAATAAATTTCCATTTATTTTTTTATATTACTAACTTATAATATCCAATGCGTTATACATGATTTTAAGTGATTAATATTTAATTAATATTTTAAATATTATATTTTTAATTACAATAATTAACGTAAAATAATATTTTTTTATTAAAATTATTAAATGTAAATTAATATATATTAACTTATCAAATCAAATATTATGATAAAAAAATTTCAAATCATAATTAAAACATTTTTACTTTACAGAGTTAATATAAAGTAGTGTTATTCAAAATAATAACTAATTAACATAACTAATTTTAATATTAATTTAGTAATAGTTAATATGGTTATAATTCTATTGAAGTAATACATCAAAACTTTTTTAAAAATAAAATTAGCACTTCTTTTACTTCAAAAATTTTTAACTAATAATTATAATTAAATCATAATTCACATTTTTTCCCTATATTTCATAAATAATTTTATTTTAAATTAATAAAATAATTTTAACTAATAATTGTAAATTAAATCATAATTATTTTTAAATGTGTAATTATCAGAACTTCTATCTCACTTCAAGTTTTTTTATTTTAAATGTGAATTTAATAATATGATGAAAAATTAAAAATATTCTCATCAATTCAAAAGTTTTTCTAAATTCGTGCTTATATGTATGTGTGTGTGATAAAGAAATAAAGTTATATTTAACCTATAAACTTGTTAACTTTTTTCAAATTGATTCCTAAATATTTTTATCCTCTTCAAAAGTTGACAACTTTTTTTTAAAATCGATCCATAAACTTGGATTCTATTAAGTTGCGATAATGTTACACTCTGAATTATACCATGCCATCACTTAAAAATTTTAAAAAATTATGTAAAATTTAGAAAATATAAAATTATAGAGAAATTTAAAAAAAAATTAAAGCGATGACATGATACAAATCATCACACTTTAACAAAACCAAGTAAAAGGATCAATTTAGAAAAAAATTGTCACCTTCTAAAACAAATGTGGACCCAAAAATCTAGGGACTAGGAATGAAAAAAATTACAAAATTCAAGGAATAAATGTCACTTTTATCTCTTAAAATAAACAATTTATTTACCACCAAAAAATAAATAATTTACATTTTAAAAAATATTATCTATATTATATTTAAGATTTTGATGGAGTTGGTATTACTCATTAACCAATTCCCTACTTAATCGAATCGTTATTTTAACAAAGTTATAGATATTTATTTTGAGAGTAATTTTATATTTTTATATAAAATTTGAAAAAAAATACTTGAACATAATAGAATTCAAACTGAAAATATTATAATATTAAATATTTTAATTTTACGAATTGGTATGGATGTTTATTAAATTTTTTATCTATAACGTTGGTGGGCCATAAATTAGATATTAATAATTATATTTAAAGTTGTATTAAGGGAGTGATTAAGTAAGTGTTAAGGGTTTTTATACAATAATAAATATTGAAAAGTTTTCAGTAGTGTTAATTAATTAAAGTTTTTTAAATGAATGAAATTGGTTGTGCGAAGGTAGAGGTAGCTCTAGTGAACATACTCTCACTCTCCCAAAAATACTAATAATTAAATGAAATTGGAGTGAAGAGAATATTCAATTTTCCCAATGCGACAAATATGCTTTTGGGTTTTTACTTTTACCTTACTTCAAGGCATTCATATTATAATAACAACAGTAAACTTTATGGGTGAAATTCCACCACTACTACTCTTTGCAATTTTACTTTTCACTTTATCCCAATCAAGTTCAACTTCGTGTTTTACCAAGTTTTACATTAATATTTATAATAATTTGTACCTTAATTCTTTTCATTTACTAGTTAAATTTTTAAGTATGAATTAAAATATTTATTTGGTATAATAATAAATTTAGCTCTTAATATTTATTTATTTTTTTATCATTTTAGCTTTTATTCTTTTTTTTTTGTCATTTTAACCCTCAAGCTAAATTGTTTGCTGTTAGACGAAAAATTTATTGAATTGTTAAAACTTTAATGGCATTGATATGATAACTCATGTAACAATCCACGTATAATTCATAAAGATCTAAAAAAAAATCAATGAAAAGAATTTTAAAAAGTTTAGAAAAAGTTTTAAAAAAAGTATTCATATTAATCAAAACGATGAGAAAAGAAGATTAAAAATCAAAATAACAAAATAAATAAATATTAACTTTTATGTCTACCTCTCGCTTCTTCCAATATTTTATAGAAGAAAAAGTTTGAATTTACTGGCCAACGACTTTGTGTTTTTGAACGAACACAGCAACAACTTAATTGAACACATTTTTATTTTTACTTGTGATAAATTAATAAAAATGGTATTTGAATCAATTATCAACAAATAAAAAAAATCTAAAAACTCACACAATCCCTAATTTCGATTAAATTGAACATTCTTTTTAAAACATTCTGCACATTGTAGCGAGGTGGCCGATGTGTGCAGAACTTTAACAGAAAAAAATTAATAAAAAAATGGAATTTAATCCGAAAACCAACAAAGTTGAGGACAATCCAAGCACGTGATCTGTGATTCAGTCCAATCACCGATTTTTAAACAATCAATCCCTCTAAAAAGAATCCATATATATATATATATTATGTAGATTTTCACCGTTTTAAAAGTGGCAAAAGGAAAACAGTGTTATTTTTATTTTGATAAGGTGTCTGCATCTGAAAGTGTGTCGACTTTGGCCTTTTGTTTTGGCCTTTGCTTGTTTGGTTCTTTCTTTGTTTCATTGATCTTTTTATGCTTTGTGCTTTTAAATTCAATTTTTAAAGAAAGAGAAAAGTGAAAGCAAAAGGATTGCTTAAAGAGAATGGTTTTTTTCTTTTTTTGAATCAATAAGTGAAAAGAGCATGGGAAAGCTGGAAACCAGAGAGTAAAAAACCGCTTGCAATTTGTGGGGATAAATCAAACCATATAGAATATCAAACACTAGCATTTTCAGATCTCTAGGATCTCAGAATTTCAGGGGGGAAAAATCAGGAACTTGTTGCTTGTTTCTCGAGAAAATTCTCTTTTTCTCTTTTAGCTCTTTTGTCTTAGCTCATCCGCTTCTTCATTCTGTTACTTTTACTTACCTTTCAATTCATATTTGTATGAAAACAAGTCATTTTTAGGATCTGGGTATTGATCAAAAACAACAAGTTTTGATTTTGTTTTTCCAAGTGAAAAAGGTTAAAAAGGCAAGGAATTTCCTTTAAAAGTAATGGCGGTTTCAGTTCTTGTGGTACTGAAAGGGACACCTTTTGCTGGGATAAGGGTAGAAAAAAGACTTTAGCTTCATGTGAAGGATGGTGGCAGGTCATTGTTGTGCTGATCACTGGGCATTGATTTTTCAGAGAAAGTAGAATTTGAATGAACTGAGAGACTGTAAGAGTTTTAACAGTATGGAAATAAAGAATTTGATGCTGTTTAGACTGGGGCTACTGATTTTGGCATTGAATGGGGTTTCCTCTGCAACTCTTTCTCCTACTGGTATAAATTATGAAGGTTAGTTTCCTTTTTAAAGTTTTTCTTTTTGTCACTTACCTCTAAACTTGAATTTTTGAGGTTTCATTTCTGTTTTTTCTCAAGTAGTGTAGTGGAATTCATCAATCAGTTCTGAGTTTTCTTGTTTGAAATGATTCACGGTTTCCAATTTCTTTGCTCTTTTAATTTTTGCTTTGATGGACTTGAAGAATATATGAACTACTTAGTAGCACATTTTCAGTTCATGTCCTTGTTTTCATTAGTTTTACCACAATTTTGCTTGATAAGAAACCAGGTTTCGCTCACCTATTTTTCCTTCCATTTATGATGAATTTCTTGATCAGTGGTTGCTTTAATGGCCATAAAATCGAATCTACACGATCCATATAATGTTCTCGAAAATTGGGATTCGAATTCGGTTGATCCATGTAGTTGGAGGATGGTTACTTGCACTGCAGATGGATATGTTTCTGCCTTGTAAGTTTTTCATAGTAACTTGAAAATAAACCGAGATTGTTGGTGGTTGTTAGTAATGTAAACTCCTTTTTGTTCCTTACTTGAACAGGGGACTTCCTAGTCAGAGCTTATCCGGGACCTTATCAACATCGATAGGGAACCTTAGCTACTTGCAATCAGTGTAAGTTATTGCCTCTTCGGTAACTACACTTGCTTATAACCTATCAAGCTTTAATCCATGTAGTTTGTTGGGTTTTCCTCATTTCGCGACCCAAAGTTCATGGAAAGCTCATGCTGTTATTGTTTATGTGTTTGACGTTATTGTAGGTTGCTTCAGAATAATGCTATTTCAGGTTCCATTCCAGCTACCATCGGGAAGTTAGAGAAGCTCGGAACTCTCGATCTCTCCAACAATACTTTCAGTGGTGAAATACCTGCCTCCTTGGGAGACCTGAAAAACTTAAACTATTTGTAGGTTTTAGTAACTTTTACTGCATTGCATATCGAAGCTCCTCTATGAGTTTCTTTCTAGTGGATCTGTTTCTTATGTTTATGCTTCTTGAATGTGCTCAGGCGGTTAAACAACAATAGCCTTACCGGAGCCTGCCCAGATTCTTTGTCAAAAATCGGAGGTCTCACTCTTGTGTATGCACCTCAACTTGTGTATTTTGTCTTTTGATGTTCTTGAACTGGCTATTTGGAAAACCTTAAAATCTATATGATATCTTGTTACATTATCCGGCATGTAACTCACTTATTGGTTGAATATAAAACCTGTAACAGGGACCTATCTTACAATAATCTGAGTGGTTCCCTTCCAAAAATATCAGCAAGGACTTTCAAGTGAGCAATTCCTTCTCTTGTTATAAGATGTTTATAATGCATGTTATTGCGGTGTATTTAATTTCAGTTCTGTTTTTACTTCCAGAGTTGTTGGAAACCCTTTAATTTGTGGACCTAAAGCAAGCAACAATTGTTCTGCTTTCTTTCCCGAGCCTCTTTCTCTCCCACCTGATGGTCTAAAAGGTGACTAATACTGCTTTTGATATTCCGACATTGTTTTCCCGTGTTACTGTTTGATTACATGTTTTGTGAATTTATGGATCTTTTTCTTAGCTCAATCAGACTCCGGATCGAAAGGTCATCATGTAGCTGTTGCTTTTGGTGCTAGCTTTGGTGCGGCTTTTTTCATCATACTGTTTATGGGGTTACTAGTTTGGTGGAGATATAGACGCAACCAGCAGATTTTCTTTGATGTTAATGGTTAGCTCCGTAAACTTTCCAAATCCTATTATTTGTTTTAAATTTTCCATTCTTGTCTGCACTGCTGTACTGTCGTATAAATATTGGAACTTGTGGAACCTACAATGTTATGTTAAAATACGTCATCATCAAGGGGTTTTAATTCACATGTATATGCGGCTTCCATGAAGCTCCAATCTCCTACGATCACTGCAATCAATTTTTACGAGCTCTGCCAGCAGAGACACAAAAGTTTCTCGGCATGTTGCATTTTCTTCCTTTGAAAAGGTTTTACAGTAGGGAAAGCTTTGCTTAAATGTTCCCATGCATTGCCCATGTTTTCTCCGAAAACCAATCATGTAGTCATGAATCTTTGCATTGTTTGCAATGAAACATGTTTTTAGATAAAATTATGGTTTTTGATGTTTGTTAAGCTTACAAATTCGAGTAATTACTTTTATTTCTAAGCTTTTGATGTGCATTGTGTCCTAGAAGCATCATTTGCATATATATATATATATATATATATATATATATGAAGTTAAAGGTTTCATCATTTAAATTTGATGAATGTACATGGTAAGATGAAACAAAGATGATTTTAAGAACTTATTTGTTGCGGCCTTTTGTTTATATTTGAAGTATCCATGTGTGACTCATGCATCCGGCACATTTTCGGACATGGGTATGGGGATATGAGTCATGACCTTCCGAATATGGAAAAAACATATCCGTGTTAGATAGATACCTGTATCTGGTACTTACACCTGAGTTCGAATAACATGGTTAAAAAACAGGTAGACATGAATTTTTTAAGCACAAATGAGCACTTTGTGTCGTATCTCAGTTGATGTGTAACGAATAAGTTTTTCCTTTGATTTCTTTCTATGTTATCCTCTAATTCCCATCCCTTCCATGTTGAATGGCAGAACAATATGTCCTGGAAGTATGCTTGGGCCATTTGAAAAGGTATACATTTAAGGAGCTTAGGGCTGCAACTGACCATTTCAACTCGAAAAATATTCTCGGGAGAGGTGGATTCGGGATAGTGTACAAGGGTTTGTTGAGTGACGGGACTTTGGTGGCCGTTAAAAGGCTGAAGGACTACAATATAGCTGGCGGTGAGATTCAATTTCAGACAGAAGTAGAGACAATAAGTTTAGCTGTGCATCGCAATCTTCTCAGACTTTCTGGATTCTGCACGACTGAGAATGAACGGCTCCTGGTTTACCCCTATATGCCAAATGGAAGTGTAGCATCTAGACTAAGAGGTTAGTCTACTGAAGTTCTGTAGTAGTTATGATTCCTGTTTTTATTAGGATCTTAGTATATGCTACTATATTGAAAGCTATGGCTGGTAGCAACAGGGCATCACTTTTACTGGCAGAACTACTGTTTTTGAGTCACTATAACAGCCACAGGTGTCGTGTCATATCCACATGATGCATGAAAGCCACTCTGTCCGTCTTTGGGCAGCGTATGGATTTGGGTGACATCTAAGGTCATCTTCATTTGAATTGGATGCGTGAATGCTCAAGTTTTTCCATATATTTAGATTTCACTCATATCTTCAATATCTTAAATATTTAGATATCATATTTAGTTATCACCTATATCACTATTTAGTTGATCTTTCGGCAACCAAAAATATCTCCGTAATTAGTTTCTGTAACTAAACATCCTGATCATCCTATGTTAAACTTTGATCTCAGGGAACAGAATTTTAAAACCATCCAGTGTTTTAATCATCTCTCTGGTAGTTGTCAATATTTTGGACCATATTCGATTTTCTTTCGGCATTTATCGAAGAGTTATTCAATTTGGATATTAAATGAATATCAGAATTACTATTTGAAGTTATAAACTTCTTTTTATTTTCATATTCGGTTTTCCAATCAGACAATATTCATGGTCGGCCTGCTTTAGACTGGACAAGGCGGAAGAGGATAGCCTTAGGTACTGCTAGGGGGCTTGTATACTTGCATGAACAGTGTGACCCAAAAATCATTCATCGGGATGTCAAAGCTGCCAACATTTTGTTGGACGAAGACTTTGAGGCCGTTGTTGGAGATTTCGGGTTGGCAAAGCTTTTAGATCACCGAGATTCTCATGTAACGACTGCAGTCCGTGGTACTGTTGGTCACATTGCTCCAGAGTATTTATCAACAGGTCAGTCATCAGAAAAGACAGATGTATTTGGGTTCGGGATCCTGCTCCTTGAGCTAATCACTGGTCAGAAGGCCTTGGATTTCGGACGAGCAGCAAATCAGAAGGGTGTAATGCTCGATTGGGTACTCTCTCTGTCTCTCCCCCTCTATGTGCTTGCAGAGTGCTTTTAACTGAGGAAAGCATGAAAACATAAATCCACATCTAATAAACCTCCATAGATTACTTGGCAGTTAAGAATTGTTGCAAATGTTAGTGCAGATGATTCATTTAACTGCATATGATGTGCGTCTTTGGATTACTATAACGACACTTGTCGCCCTCAACTATGTAGGGGATATTTTTCTTCTTTCAATGAAATTTGAGGTTAAAATTTCTGACCTTTCTTGCAGGTAAAGAAGCTACATCAGGATGGTAAACTGAGCCTGCTGGTGGATAAAGATCTAAAGGGAAATTTTGACAGGATTGAGTTGGAAGAAATGGTTCAAGTTGCCCTATTGTGCACTCAATTCAATCCGTTACACCGTCCGAGGATGTCCGAAGTATTAAGGATGCTAGAAGGTGATGGTTTAGCCGAGAAATGGGAAGCATCACAAATGATAAAGACGCCGAAGCTCCGATCATGCGATAACGATAACCCTCCTCAACGGTACTCGGATTTTATAGAAGAATCATCACTTGTGCTCGAAGCCATGGAGCTTTCTGGTCCTAGGTGACATAATGTTTTCCTTGAAAACAATGGTCCCGACTCTATTGCAGAGCTCTGAAATGTGAAAAATATGTGACTGCTGTTGATAGTTGTTGAATGCTTGTATTCATCTGTAAAAATTAAAAAAAGAAAATCATGTTAGAGTTCGAGTTTGATTGAGCTTTGGTCAAAGAAATTTTGAAAAAATATGTTTAGGAAAATGTAGTATGTAGTTTCTTTATACAGGTAGTGTTGTAAGAATTGAAATCTTGGGGAATTGAAGGGTATGTTTGATTTGTGAAAATTGATTAGAAAAAAGGAAAATATGAAATTGAAAATTTGATTTCAAAGTTAAATCAATACTAATTTAATTTTGAAATTGAAATTAAATTTTGATGTTGAAATAAGGACAACATCGAATTCCCTTCACAAAATCTAAGGATATTACATTGAATTTTGTTTGGAAATTGAATTAAATTAGAATTGTATTTATTTTTAATTTCAATTGATTTGAGACTAATTCTAAATCATTTCTAATTTCAGTTAATTTGATTCAAGATTTGGCATGAGGGGAAAATATTTGGATATCCACATTTTTTTCTGAAAAAAAAATAAAATTATTTATGAAATATTTTTTAGAAAATAATATAAAATCGTTGTTTCTTTAAATTTCGGTTTTATTAAAAAAATTGTTCCTTTATCATTTTGGATTTATTTTAAAATGCTTTTACTTTTTTTATTATTATATATAGGCCTATGTTGAGGCCCAAGTGTTTTGGTTTTATCAAAATTAACTCATGTCTGGTTTAAGGAATTTGGATTCAAGCCCAAATTGATTTTAGGTTTGCTTCTAAGCCTAAATTGAGTCCACCTTTATCGTTGTTAGAAACAAAATCATTATTTCAACCAATGCAAAAATAACAGTTTGCATAAATGGAATTTGAAATGATTTTGGAACAAAAAATAGATTGAATTAGAGACTAAACATAAAATTTGTTAGTCTAATTTCGTTTTACTGACCCCGCAAAAAAACCAAGAGAGATCAGAGACTCTGTCAGAAACCTTAAAAATTAGAATATAAAAGATCACCGAAAAATGGAAAGTAGCCATTGTATCTTTTTCTTCTTCACTATTTTTATTTTAAATGGAAAGGGGGCTTCAATGAACGTGGTCTCATTCAACTTTTAATCCTAAACCATAAGGATTCCTCAAAACCTAGATCTACTCTGAAATAAACAAAAATAACAAAAAAAGAACAATTTCTTTGTTCTTGTTTCTTTCTCATTTCGTTTCTATTTTACTTTTCTTTTTCCTTTCTTTATTTTTTCTTGAAAGGATTTTGAGGGCTTCAATGAAGTGGCATCCTTGAGTTGTAAATCCCTAACCACGAGGTTCTCCATCACTATATCTAAAAGAAAATATCTAAAAATTTCATATCTATGACACGTAATATCTAGATAGAATTCTCGCAAGGAGGAGGAAGAAATACAGATAAATTGAGTTGAAAAGAGAAGAGAGAAAAGAGAATGAAAATCAGCTTGTATTCATGCTTAACTTCCTTCTTCCCATTGTGACTGATAAAAAGGAAGGAAAATAACAGATTAAAACGGTCTAGGCCAGCTACAATACCTATCCCTGAAATTCATCGTTTCATTAACGGTACTAAACGCGTCGTTTTGAGAGTCTGTATACATCCCAGACCTCTCGACATACCATTTCATTAAAACATTAAATAAAATGTTGCATTTTAAAATAAAAAGGAATAGAACAAAACAACAGAATTAGCTACATTCAAACTAGTTGACTGCTATTTCATCTTTAGTCCATAACAATTACTCCTCTTTTTAAAATGATCATTGTCCTCAAGGAACAAATGTAGGAAATTGTTGTTGGAGCTGTTGCAAGTCCTCCCAGGTGGAGTCCTCTAGAGAAGTCTTTTCCCACTCGAGCAAAATGTAACAGCCCGTTTTTAGTCAAATCAGAACAGTGGTTTCTGGACCACAAATCCAAAGTTAAAATATTTATTTTTATTATTAATTAAGGTCTACAGCATGATAATATGTTTGTGTGAAAATTTCGTTAAGAAATTTTATAGTTTGATTAGTCAATTTGATAAAAAGGACTAAATCGCGTAAAGTGCAAAAGTGATGTTCTAATAGCTAAAGGTATTAAATGGCTATGATATTAAATAGTGGAGGCCCTTATGTGGTAAATATACCATTTTTAATGTTAGTGGACTTTTATGGACATCTTTTTAAGTGAATTTCAATGTTTTAATTAAAGGTTAAATTAACAATTTATGTATTAAGTTATAATAAAATAAGTAAAATAAACATATCATCTTCTTCAATGGTTTCTTCAACCAAATTTGAAGAAGAAAATACTCCATTTTGGGGCTCACACATTTGGCACCTTCCTTGGCTAGCATGTAAGTGATTTTGACTCGGTTTTTAATGATTTCTATATTTTTGAGATCGTTGCAGCTTAGTCTAGCTAGCCCAGAGACTAATTTGCAAAAATGTTAAAGGTTTAGGATGTTGCCATTGATGAATATGTTTGAGATTTAATGATTGATGATAGATTATGAATGTTTGATGATAGTTATACAAGTTTTGTTAAGTGATTTTTAGTGAAAATGGAAATTAGGGATTAAATTGTGAAATGTGGAAACTTTATGGTTAAAATGTGAAATAAATGAAAAATATGGTCTGCTAGGGATCTAATTGAAATTCGGATAGCATGGGTTTGAGTGGAATTGCATGAATTTGTGATTTTATGAAATAAGGACTAAATTGTAAAAGTTGTGAAATACTTGGGGAAAAGTGTAAATGTGCTTTAATGAATGTTTTGGATTAAATTGAATAGAAATATTATTGAATAAGCTAAACTTGATTACATATAGATCAAGAAAAGTGAAATTGGATTTAGATAAGGGGAAAAAAATGCTCAACTAATTGACCTATTTCATCATTTTTGTGAACTGGGGTAAGTTTGTATGATTAATATGCTTAATGATATATGTGTTTATATGTTTAAATATTATAATTGTGATATTACACCATTGCGGAATCTATTGACAAAGTATTGAGACAGTGAGAATCGCGGTTGAACCTTAGGAATAGATAGGATACTAACGACATGTCATTAAGGGTTATTGTGATTATGTGATCTGGGTGCTGGTCCTATACGTCCTACCGGTGGCTGAGTATACTGGCATGTGTTGCGGTTACTTGACAGCTTGTGTGAGCAGCACTGTGTAGCTACATCTTGATTGACAGCTTGTGTGAGCAGGCCCGTTGATAGCTCGAGAGTGAGCATATATGTAATATGAGATTGAGATAGCATTGGCTATGTATATGGCACTTTGGTATGAGATTCCGAGTATTCGATATTATTTCAAATGATTCAACAAGAAAAGATGATGGTATGAGGATGTAAGCAATGATAGGGATCAGTTCAGGTACTCGTGATAAGTTTGACAAGTAAGTGATAATCGATAAGTTCATATGAAAAGTAGGTGAAAGTTGATGAATTTATACATGATACATAGAATTTTGAAAATGTGCAAATTGTTGAATTGAATGTATTACTTATATTTACTTATGTTCTTTAAATGGTGAATGTATTGGCAAATTATACTTATTAATCATATGAACTTACTAAGCTATAAAGCTTCCTTTGTTTATTTTACCGTGTTTTATAGTGATTTCAAAGCTAGGTCGGATTCGGGGATCGTCGGAGACTTCATCACACTATCAAGTTATCGTTTTGGTATTTTTGAATTTATGTTTTTGGAATATATGGCATGTATAGGAACTTTGGTCATTTTGGTATATAATGTAACACCCTTTACCCGTATTCAACGTCGAAATAGGGTTTCGGAGCATTATCAGACTTATAACACAATATTCATACATTTCACATACATTGCTCAATTTCATAGCAAACATCATTTATTTCAATCACATTGTCCCTAATATGAGCCTACGAGGCTCTAAACATGCTTTATGAATGGTTCGGGACTAAACCGATAACTTCAGAAACTTTTTGAGCACTTATAAAATTTTTCTTAAAACAGGGGACACATGCCCGTGTGGACACGCCCATGTCACAGGCCGTGTGGACATTCAAAATGGGAGTACATGGTCGTGTCCCAGCCCGTGTCCGACCCCGTGTAACTCTCTGACTTGGGTCACATGGCCAACACATACGCCCGTGTGGCTAGCCAGTGTGCCCTAAAAATGGCCATACACGCCCGTGTACCAGGACGTGTGCTAGGCCGTGCCAAACCTGTAGGGTATATTGACTTATGCCACACGGCCAAGTCACACGCCCGTGTGTGAGGCCGTGTGGAGCATACTGACTTGGTTTCAATTTCAACACCAGGGGATGCACGACCGTGTAACATGACCGTGTGTCACATACGGCTGAGACACACACTCGTGTGTTGGTTCGCCGGTACCCCATGGCGCAGCAGAATAAAATTAGATCCGGCGATCCAAATCATGGGTCCATGTGTGAGGAATGAATCGAGGTGAAATAAAGGTTTCGAAATTACCAAAACTTCAATCTGAGTAGACAGCGACGCCTTGGCAACAAGAGTTTTGATCTACTGTCGAATCAAGCCTCAACCTTTTCTGATGTCGGCCTCTACGTAATCCACCCGGTTTGACTATGAACGGAAGAAATCTCCAAAACTGTTTTGGAGGCTTATTTGCTTGACGGCTGCTAGACCTAACAAGCAATCACTTAGGGTTTTCATATTGAGTTTTGTCTCCTTTTAATACCTTTTATAATGGGTGCCTTTCTCATTGGGCCTTTTATAATAGGTATCCTCTTAATTGGGCCTTTTATAATTGGTATCTCTTGAATGTATTACAAGATTAAATAAATACAATAAAGTTTTTAACCGAAAATTATAATTACATTAATTATATCTGAAAATTATAATTACATTAATTATAATAAGGATTCCGGTAAACTATATTTATTTAAATTAATATATGAATCAAATTCATATATTAATAAAATTATGTTATCATTATGTGTACAACATCCTTGTACATATAATATGTTCAATATTTTATTGCCCAATTAAATTAATTCTTTAATTAATTTAATTTATGTGACAACCAAGCACAATACCAACTATAATTTATTCCGTTCATTTCAATCATAGGGTGTGACCCTGTAGGTTCTTGCAACGTTAGCAGTAATACTAGAACGATTCTATTGTCACAGACAATGAGTGGCATCTAGCAATGCATCATTGCTACCTAAGTTACAAGAAGTCATGATTCGACATAACCTTTCGTGATTAACCTTTCATGCATTAATCCTTAAGTCCTTTATCTCTGGAACGGATACAAGTCATGGGATAGTCACACTTGCATAGTCCATCCCATGTTTCTTGATATCTTGAGTAGACTATGATATACAAATTAGTATGACATCTCATATCAACTTATTTGAGCATGGCCATGCATTTCTAGTCTCACTCAATCAAGTGGCCTAAGATATTACTCCTATTATGTAGAAGGGACTTATCCTTTATTGATCAACCATATCCCTCTACATAGATTGTGGTATATCTAACATCAGCCTTTATAGAACAACCCATTACGGTGTACGTTTGACTGTATCAAAATATACAACTCACGATGTTGGGATAATAATGATCTCAAGTCTGAGGATCATATACATATTAATCACTATGAGTAATGTTGTGACAATTACATAATAATCCAAGAAACATACTCATAGCGGGTCAATCCAATATATTGTTCTCTAACACACATATTCATGCATTGATTTTGACACTCCATATCAATGACAACTCTTTATCATCAATCAACTACATGTTAGTCTTAATGCATTATTATTGTCCTAGTCAACAATAATACTCGACTAAGGATCTTTTAAGAATAATCATATTATTCTCAGGACATTATTATAAAATAGTTTATCTATACACACAGAAAGAAAAACTGAAATAATAATGACAACGCTTTATATTAATAAACATGGTAAATTAAGTATGTTATTACAACCATCTCATGATTGATCTTTGGGCATACTCTTACATCGTGTCTCTGCCCATGTGGTCAAAAATAGGCTATTTACCAAGCCATCTTGCCACCCCAATTTGCACACACCTACACAATTCAAATGGTACTCATTCATAGCATAAGTGGGCATCCAATTCAACCACAATCAAGGCTAAACCATACCATTTCAATACCTGTAACACCCCTTACCTGTATTCGACGCCGGAACTTAGTATGAGGCATTACCGGACTTAACTTAATTAAACATACACTATTAGGCCACAAAATTTCATTTCAACTTAAAACGTTGACTTCGAATTCATATCGTCCCTATTATAGGTCTCCGAGACCCTACACATACAAACGGAGTGGTTTGGGACTGAACCGGAAGCTTACAAACACTTAGAAAATTTTTGCTCAAAACAGGGCCATACACCCGTGTGAGAGGGAACACGCTCGTGTGGGCAGGCCGTGTGGTCCCACACGCCCATGTTCCTAGCCCGTGCAAATTTTATTTTTCATTCGAACCTACAGGGGTTTTCACACGGCCTGACACACGCCGGTGTCCATGGACCGTGTCCCTCACACGGCCATGACACACCCGTGTGCAAAAATCTTGACATTATATTTCTGACATCATCAACCCAATAAGGTCACACGACCAAGGCACACGCCCGTGTCCTTAGATCACGTGGCGAATTAAATTCCTAAACTCAGGAGCAGACTTCACACGGCCTGGGCACATGCCCATCCTATGGCCGTGTCTTCCACACGGTTGAGACACACGGCTGTGCCTCAGCCCGTGTGGTTACTACTGGGCATTCTGTTTTGCCAACTTAGGATGCAGGGGGACACAAGGCCAAACCACATGCCCATGGGGCATAACGTGTGTCACACACGATCTAGACACATGCCCGTGTGTCTACCCGTGTGGACAAAAAACATGGCTATTTACCAAGCCCTTTCTGCCACCCCTACTTGCACCAACATAAGCCATATCAAACAACCTATTCAATCATGCATATCTATACCAATTACTCAACCATGCAATTTGCACATACATGATAAACATCATCATTTTTATATATCAATAATAAGAATTAGCCATCAATTATGGCCTTATACAAAACGAATTCATCTTCAAATCAAGCCAACACATTTGGCCAAAACAGTATGACACTTGACAAATACTAAGCCCCTATACATGCCATACTCAATGATAAATCTAACTATACCAAAAGTTCTTATTGATAGTGTGATTGAGCCTCCTACTTCCTTTGATCCCCGAACTAGTTTGGCGGCACTATAAGAAAATGGAAAAGAAAGGGAGTAAGCACAAAGCTTAGTAAGTCATAGGTAAATAATTAACAACAATTACCAAACATTATCATACTCATATCATACCATAAACTTGCACATCATTCTTGAAAGAATAAAGGCATAACTTACTCAATTTCCCCCTTACTAATCTTACAACATAATTCGAGCACATTTCTCCTAAATCTCATGTAGGTACCTGTATCACTTACAATATAGTCATAGCTTTACTCAATTTTCGCACAAACTTTAAATTTCCTGTTGAACCAATTATAATACCAAAGGATACCCGACAAGCCTCACACAAGAGGGTAAAAATACCGATGCCATGTCCCAGATATGGTCTTACACTAGCTCACATGTAGAGGCTGATGCCATGTCCCAGACATGGTCTTATACTAGCTCTCGTCTCAATACCGACGCCATGTCCTAAACATGGTCTTACACTGGCTCTCATATTGTGGTTGACGCCATGTAACAACCTGACTTTGGGGCTAGTCGGAACAGTGGTTTCGGGACCACTAATCCGAGGTTGAAGAAAATTATTTTGATATAATTTTATGTGTTATAGCATGTTTATAAAGATGCATGGAAATTTTGGTGCTTTAATTTTAACGATTGTATACTTAATTGTGAAAAAAGACTAAATCGCATAAAGTATGAAAGTTCCATTTTTCAAGCTAGGAGTGTCTAATAGCCATGGAATATTAAATTGGAGGTCTTTAAAGTGCAAATAGACCACCTTAAGAGTGATGGCCGGCCAAGGGAGATAAAAACATTAATTTGATAAAAAATTTGGTGAAATTAGGTGACCAAAAATGAATAAAATAAGATAAATAAAAGAGTTTTCATCTTTTACTATTCACACTTCTTCTCCACCGAAAATTGAAGAGAGAATAGGGGTTTTTGGAGTTCAAATTTTCAGCCAAGCTAATCTCTTGCAAGTAAGTGATTTTAGAGGTTTTTCTTGATAATATTTGTACTTTTGGAACCCTTGAAGCTTAAGCTAGCTAATGAGAGGACTATCTTGCAAAATGGTTGAAAGTTTAGGGACTTTCCATGAGAGTGTCTAAGTTGTTTGCTGAGTTTTTATGGAAGAAAATGAATGTTAGTGGGTTAAGGAATAACATTTGTGAAAGGTGTTACCATGAAAACACCAAAATGGGACTTATTTGTAAAGATTGCGATTTAGTAATAAATGCATGAAATGATTGGCTTTGTGAGTTGCTATAAGAGAAATGAATGTTCAGCTAGGTTTGTTTAATGATAAAATATGATTAAAAATGATTTACGAGCTTAGGGGCAAAATATAATTTTGCCAAAGTGTAAGGGCAAAATGGTCATTTTTACCTAAGTAGAAATTTGGAAGTACCATGAATCATGTATTAATTGAATGAGTGAATTTTATTATTATAGATCAAGAAGAGTGTGGAAACAACCTTGACCGAGGAAAAGGCAAGGTTACGGATTGAACTGTCAATTAACATATTTTGCACCGAGGTAAGTTTACGTGTAAACGATACATCTCTAATACTTATGATGTTACCTATTGGTGCATTGTATGGATGTAATAATTAATGGAGAGTTTGATTGGAAATGATAGTGAATGAGTAAATTCTCGTATGAACCTTGGAATAGAAATGTAAGTACAGATAAATATCCGTAATTATCATTTGGTGGGCTGTGTGCGATACCACCGTAATTATCATTGTTGGTGGGCTATGTGCGATACCACCTTATTATTTATTCACGATGGGCTGTGTGCGATACCATCGTTTATAGTATCATTTGGTGGGCTATGAACGAAACCACCGTAATTATTCTTATTGGTGGGCTATGTGTGATACCACCATATTACTGATTAATGTTGGGCTGTGTACGAAACCACCGGGTACCTAGTATTATTCCGAAGGGTTCATCGAGAAAGTGTCTAAGTAAATATATTTCATGTGGCTTGTGGTGATGAGTTCAGGGAATATGTGCAAGTAAATGTGAGCAATATATATCTATTTGGTTAGAAGGTGGTAAGAAATGAGATGAGTAAGCATGATTATGAAAATGTGAATTGTTCTTACACAATACACAATGTTTGTGGTTGCTTTGTTTATGGTATGATGCTTATTGATTACATGTAAACTTACTAAGCTTAAAGCTTACTCCCTTTCTTTTCCCTTGTTTTATAGTGCCAAAGAGCCATCTCGAAGACGAAGATAATCTGAAGATCATCCACACTATAAGCTCATCTCAGTATATTTAGACTTAGCATTTTGAGTATGGCATATATAGGGGCTAAACTTAGTGAAATGTCTTGTTGTTTTGGCCAAGTGTGTTGGTTCTTTTAAAGATGAACTCTTTTGTAAATAGCCATATTTAATGGCTCATTATTATTAAGATATGAAAAGATGAGGTTATTCAAGAATGTGTATGATGCATGATTGGGTGGCTTGGTTAATGGTTGAATGTGACTCATGTTGTATGAATTAGGGTGATAAAAAGAGCTTGGCAAATAGCCTTGTTCTTGTCCACACGGGTAGGCACACATGCGTGTGTCTAGGCTGTGTGTGACACACGGTCAGCCCCATGGGTATGTGGTTGGGCAGTGTGTCCCCTGCATGTTAGTGATGCAAGTCAGTGTCGACCACTGGTGGAGCACACGGACGTGTGACAGGCTGTGTGTCTCTTTTTAGTTGTTGACGTCATAAACAGAATACCCAGGTTTTCACACACGGGTGAGGACACGGGCATGTCTAGGCAGTGTGAAGGACAAGAGTGTGTGCCCGGTCGTGTGAAAATCCCTGTAGGTTTGAAATGAAAATAAATTCCACACGGGTTAGGGACATGGGCGTGTGTGACCACACGGCCTGCCAACACGGGCGTGTCCCATTTCACATGGGCGTGTGGCCCTGTTTAGGTAAAAATTTTCTAAGTGTACAAAAGTTTACGGTTAAATTTTGGAACCCTCTGTATGTATGTTTAGGGCCACGTAGGCCCATAATAAGAATGTTATGAATGTGAATATGAAGTTTTAAGTTGAAAGGAAATTCTATAGCCCAAAGTTGCATGTTCAAGCAAGATAAGTTTAGTAATGCCTCGTACCCGGTTCCGGCGTCGAATACGGGTAAGGGGTGTTACATTTAGTTGTATTAGAGCTATGGTTTAGTCAATTCTCAGACTACCGTAGCGTGTATAAGAGTCTAGCTATACATGTCATAAACGTATATTGATAATATGGTGACTTTTGACAATTTTAAACATTGATTTTATATAGTAAATGGATCCCGATCGAGCGGCTGCTGATGACACTGCTAGTAACGTGCCGACTCCCATGTAAGGGACTGCACCTGTAGAGAGTAGACCTGATACTATGGGTCAAGGAGAAGAGGCTCGGGAAGCCTTTCTCCAAATAATGAGTAATTGATACACGAAGTTTGTACGAGCAAACCCTAATGCTCAACCTCCTCCACCCCCACCTATACCTCAGCCAATCCCTGTGGCTTCTCAAGGTATAGATTTGGTGAGAATGACAAAACCCCCTGTTGATAAGATTCGAAAATAAAGGGCCGAGGAATTTAGAGCTAATATCAACGATGACCCTGAGAGGGCGGAGTTCTGTCTTGAGAACTCTATGAGTGTATTCAATGAACTCTCTTGCACACTTGAGGAGAGCTTGAAATGCGCTGTGTCATTGCTAAAGGACTTGATATATCGTTGGTGGAAAACGATGACGTCGATAGTTCCAAGGGAGAGAGTGACATGGGACTTCTTTTTGGAATAGTTCCGAAAGAAGTACATAAGTCAGAGATTTGTAGGTCAGAAATGGAAAGAATTCCTTGAATTGAAGCAAGGCAAAATGACTGTGGCAGAGTATGAGCGCGAGTTTGTTAGGCTCAGCAAGTATGCACAAGAGTGTGTGTCTACGGAAGCTATTTTGTGCAAGAGGTTTGAAGGCGGGCTAAATGAGGATATTAGATTGCTAGTTGGGATTTTGGAATTGAAAGATTTTATGGTGTTGGTTGATAGGGCATGCAAGGCCGAGAAGCTGAATGAGAAAAAGAGAAAAGCCATGAGTGAGGCCCAATATGCAAGAAAGAGGCCAATGAGTAAATCGTTCCAAGCTCAATCAAAAAGGTCTAAGGAAATAAACCATCAGACGACTGCGTCAGTTGGATATTCACACTAAGATCGAGGTAATACATACTCGGGCTCGAGATTTCAAGCCACCTCGATGGCAAGCGTGGGTAATCCAAAGTCTAATAAACTAGAGTGTCCAAATTGTGGTAGGCAACACACTGGGGTGTGTTGGGGGAATATTCGTAATTGTTACAAATGTGGTTCACCCGACCATTTTATCCGGAATTATCCTGAGAGGGATGAGAAGGAAAGAAAATAAGAAGTAAGAGCGAGCAATGTACCTACGAGGGGTAGACCACAAAGGAACCTGGGGAGTGGGACTAGTAGTAGAGGTGCGCCTAGAGATTCTGCTGTGAGATCAGAGGGTTGAGCACCTGCAAGGACTTATGACATTCGCACTCGCGAAGAGGCATTGTCTCCAGATGTGATAACGGGTACTTTTTCTCTTCATGATATTTCTATTGTTGCTTTGATTGATCCGGGGTCTACCCATTCTTATATTTGCATGAAATTTGCATCTAGTATGAGTATGATTATTGAGTCTATGGAATTTGTAGTCAAAGTGTCAAACCCGCTAGGTAAACATGTGCTAGTTGACAAAGTGTGTATGAATTGTCCTTTGACAATTAGAGGTCATTGTTTTCCGGCAAATCTCATGTTGTTGCCGTTTGATGAATTTGACTTGATTCTTGGTATAGATTGGTTGACTGTTCATAATGTTTTAGTGAACTGTGGTAGTAAGTTTATTGAATTAAGATGTGTAAATGGAGATGTCATACGGGTTGAATCAGGTAAATCGGATAGTTTGCCTATAGTGATTTCATCTATGGTCGCTGAGAAATACTTGAGAAAAGGGTATGAGTCCTATGCCGCCTTTGTGGTGAATACTCAGGAGTCAGAGGTAAAGATTGAATTAGTGCCGGTGGTATGCGAGTATCTAGATGTGTTCCCGAAAGAGTTACCCGGATTGCCTCCAGTTAGAGAGGTCAAGTTTGGGATTGAGTTAGTTTCTGGCACAGCACCTATTTCGGTTGCCCCGTATAGGATGGCACCATTGGAGTTGAAAGAATTGAAAGGCCAGTTGCAAGAGTTAAAGGAAAAGGGTTTTGCAAGACCGAGCTATTCACCGTGGGGTGCTCTGGTACTTTTTGTAAAGAAGAAAGATGGATCGATGAGATTGTGCATATACTATAGACAACTCAACAAGGTGACAGTGAAGAATAAGTATCCTTTGCCAAGGATAGACGATCTATTTGATCAACTGAAGGGAGCTACGGTGTTCTCTAAAATAGACCTAAGGTCTGGCTATTACCAATTGAGGGTTAAGGAGCAAGATGTGCCAAAAACTGCATTTCAGACGAGGTATGACCATTATGAGTTTCTTGTCATGCCATTCGGCTTAACGAATGCTCTTGCAATTTTTATGGATCTAATGAACAGTATATTCCGACTGTATTTGGATAAGTTTGTGGTTGTTTTTATCGACGACATATTAATTTATTCTTGGGATGAGAGTGAACATGCAGAGCATCTGAGAATTGTTTTGCAGACTTTAAGAGACAAGCAGCTGTATGCTAAATTCAGCAAGAGTGAGTTTTGGGTCCGAGAGGCCAGATTTTTAGGACATATTGTGTCGGGTGAAGGCATTAGAGTTGATCCGAGTAAGATCTCGACTATTGTGGATTGAAATCCGTCAAGGAATGTGTCAGAAATTAGAAGCTTTTTGGGTTTAGTGGGGTACTACAGATGGTTCGTAAAAGGGTTCTCCATAAGTGCTACCCCAATGACGAAACTGTTGCATAAGGATGTTAAGTTTGAATGGACTGAGAAATGTCAATAGAGTTTTGAGAGATTGAAAACATTGTTGACTGAGATGCTGATTTTAGTACAACCTGAGTCGGGAAAAGAGTTTGTGGTCTACAGTGATGCATCATTTAATGGTCTAGGTTGTGTGTTGATGCAAGAGGGTAAGGTTGTAGGTTACGCCTCGAGACAACTAAAACTACATGAGAGGAATTATCCGACTCATGATTTGGAGTTGGCTGCGATCATTTTCGCTTTTAAGATTTGGCGTCATTATTTATATGGTGAGAATTGCTAAATCTTCACCAATCATAAGTGTTTGAAGTGCTTGATGGACCAAAAGGATTTGAATTTGTGACAATAACGGTGGCTCGAATTATTGAAGGATTATGAGCTAGTAATTGATTATCATCCAGGGAAAGCAGACGTAGTTGCGGATGCCTTGAGCAGAAAATCTTTGTATGCTTTAAGGGCCATGAGTACGAGTTTAGCGTTGTCTGATGATGGTGTTATATTGGCCGACCTGAGTGCTAGATCGCTATTTATTCAACAAATATGTGAAGCTCAAAAGAATGATAGTGAGATGAAAGTTAAGAGAGCTCAGTGCGAATTGGGAAATAACTCTGATTTTCAGGTTAATTCAGATGGTTGTTTGATGTTTCATGACAAGATTTGTGTACCTAAAGATGATGAGTTGATCCAGAACATTTTACATGAAGCACACAGTGGATATTTGTCAGTACATCCGGGCATCACGAAAATGTACAATGATTTGAAGAAATTTTATTGGTGGCCGGGTATGAAATGAGACATCTTCGAGTTTGTTACAAAATGTTTGATCTGTCAATAGGTGAAAGCAGAACATCAAGTACCTTCAGGACTGCTTCAACCAGTAATGGTCCCAGAGTGGAAATGGGATCGGATCACCATGGATTTTGTAACGGGGTTGCCTACGACTCTGAGAAAGAAAGATGTTGTGTGGGTTATTGTTGATAGACTAACAAAGTCGGCTCACTTTATACCGGTGCGAGTGGATTATGCACTTGATAAGTTGGCTGAATTATACGTTGCTGAGGTGGTGAGATTATATGGGGTGCCTATATCTATTATCTCGGATAGAGATCCGAGATTTACTTCGAGATTTTTGAAGAAGTTGCAGGAAGCCTTGGGTACAAGGTTCAATTTTAGTACTGCGTTCCATCCCCAAACCGATGGCCAATCTGAAAGAGTGATTCAAGTTCTTGAGGATATGCTCCGATGCTGTGTGTTAGGATTCGAAAGTAGTTGGGAAAAATACCTACCTTTGGTTGAGTTTGCCTATAACAACAGTTATTAGTCGAGTATACGAATGGCACCGTACGAAGCTTTATATGGTCACAAGTGTCGGACTCCCTTGTATTGGACCGAGCTTAGTGAGAAGCAAATTCACGGGGTTGATCTAGTGAGAGAGACCGAGGAGAAAGTGAAAGTGATCCGAGATAGTCTGAAAGCTGCTTCGGACCGACAAAAGTCATACGCGGATTTAAAAAGGAAAGAAATTGAGTTTCAAGTGGGCGACAAAGTATTTTTGAAAGTATCCCCGTGGAAGAAAATATTGAGATTTGGTGAAAAGGGTAAATTGAGTCCACGATTCATAGGGCCGTATGAGGATATTGAAAGGATTGGGCCAGTAGCATACCAGTTGGCTTTACTGACAGAGTTAGAGAAAATACATAATGTGTTCCATGTGTTGATGTTGTGGCGATATCATTCCGGTCCTTCACATGTGATTCCCTCAACGGAAATTGAGATACGATCGAACATGACTTATGAAGAAGAACCAATTAAGATTATGGCCCGGAAGGTTAAATAGTTAAGGAATAAGAATATAGCTTTAGTAAAAGTCTTATGGAAAAAACACGGTGTAGAAGAAGCTACGTGGGAACCGAAAGAATCCATTAGAGAACATTATCCAAACCTTTTTACCGGTAAGATTTTCGTCTCGAGGACGAAAATCTCTAAATGGGGAGAGTTGTAGCAGCTTGATTTAGGGGCTAGTCGGAATAGTGGTTTCGGGACCGCTAATTCGAGGTTGAAGAAAATTATTTTGATATTATTTTATGTGTTATAGCATGTTTATAAGGATGCATGAGAATTTTGGTGCATGAGAATTTTGGTGCATTAAGTTTAGCGATTGCATGTTTAATTGCGAAAAAGGACTAAATCGCATAAAGTGCGAAAGTTCTATTTTACAAGCTAGGGGTGTCTAATAGCTATAGAATATTAAATTAGAGGTCCTTAAAGTGTAATTAGGCCAATAAAGAAGTGTTAGACGGCCATAGAGACTAGGGAGACAAAGGCATTTAATTTGGTCAAAAAATTGGTGATAGTTGGTGACTAAATAAATAAAATATGATAAAATAAAGGAAGGTTATCACCTTTCTCCCTTCTCTTCTCCTTCCACCGATTTTTACATTCAAATAAGGGTTTTGAAAACTTTGAAATTTCAACAATTTATCCTCTTACAAGTAAGTGATTTTGGTGATTTTATTTGATAATTTTTGTACTTTTGGAATCCCTAAAGCTTAAGCTAGCTAATAGGGGATTATTTTGCAAAATGGTTGAAAGTTTAGGGACTTTCCATGAGAGATTTTATGTTATTTTCTGAGTTTTTATGGAAGAAAATGAATGTTAGTGAGATGAAAAACAACTTTTGTGAAAGGAATTATCAAGAAAACACCTAAATGGGATTGATTTGTAAAGGTTAAAATCGTGTAATAAATGCATGAAATAAATGGTTTTGTAAGTTGTTGTAAGAGAAATAAATGTTCAGCTAGGCTTGTTTAATGAGAAAATATGATGAAAAATAATTTACGAGCCTAGGGGAAAAATCGTAATTTTGCCAAAGTATAAGGGTAAAATGGTCAATTTTTCCTAAGTAGAAATTTTGGTGTATTATGATTTATAAAGTGATTGAATGAGAGAATTTTATTATTATAGATCAAGAAGAATGCGGAATCAACCTTGACCAGTGTAACGCCCCGAATTTGGGCCTAGCAGAATTGGGCCTATTGGGCTTTGGGTATTAGGAAAATCTTGAAACTCTAAGTTTCTGTGCACTGAAGTTGGTATGTACAAGTAGCACTTAAAATATTAATTTTAAGATATTACCGGGATTATTTGAAGTCTTAGAGATAGGGATGACCATAGGGAAAAATTTATTTTTCTTGCTTTAGTGGACCCTAGTATCAGGCAGTAGGCCTCTTAAGCAGATTAAGGAGAAAATGGGACACAAATGGGCTTGTGGTCTAGTGGCAAGGTGGCGTTACTAGGGGAGCTACAAGGTGGCGTGAAGAGGTCCAAGGTTCGAGTAGTGGTAAGGTGTTTTTAGAGTGTTTATTTTGCTTAGTGGACGGCCAGAGTTGTGTGGAATTTGGACTCTTTTGTTGAAGTGTTTGAATTGGTCTTGTGAGCTAATAAAGAAGGGAATTTCGGATGAGATGAGGGAGATATCATGGAGAAAAATTAGGAGATGAGAGGTGGGAGGAGTTGGTGCCGAATTGGACTGTGGGGGAAGTTAGGATTCGGCTATTGGCTATAAAAGGAGGTGCCGAATTGCTTTGAAAGGTTCCTTGGGGTTCCATTACATTTCTTTTTCTCCCCCTTAGCTAAATTCTTCCATTTGCCGAAAGAAAAACTCGATCATTCCTTTGCTGAAATTTTGGTTTTCTCTCTAGCTGAATTCCCCATACCTTCTCTTCTTAAATTCCTTCTCTTGTTCACCTTTAGTTCTAGCCGATCACTTCTCCTCTTCTTCTTCCTATTGGTGCCAAATTGTCCCTGTCACCCTACTAATCTCAAAAGCCAAATTTAGGCCGCAGGATCAAAAGTAGATTTGGTTAAGGTTCAAAGATCGCAAGCGTGGTAGGATCGTTAGTAAGGATCTAGGGAACGTGATTAATAGCTAAGAAAGGGCTATTAGAACCCGGTGGCACACAATTCAAGGATAAGGATAGAATAGCACGTCGCAGCAACTAGGTGTGTACAAACACTACGCACACATACCGGCAACGCCGGAAAGCTGAAAGGCCAAAAGTGGCTAAATGGGCCCGGAGGCTAAGTTTGATGAAATTGATTAATTTGATTATATGAATTGCGTTAGGCATGCATGTTACATGATCTGGATTTGTTTTGGGCCTAATGGGTCATATGATTAAGATATGGGACTAGTGGGCCATAAAAATGTGATGTGGCCATTATGGGTTATATGAACGTGAAATGAGTTGATGGGCTTTATGGGGACGTGGACTAGTATGCTAGGGTTTTATGGACTTTAGGCTTAGTACTGAACAACTCTTAAAAGACTTTCTAATAATTAAACATTTTTGTGGACAAGTCACTAGGTTAGAGTGTGGTAACGGGCATGTGCATGTCTGGGATTGGATCTAGGGAGAGCTCGGTACTTAAGCGGCCCTAGCGGCCCACCTCCTCTTCTCTGGAATCCTACCTGGTGCATAGTGTCTGTTCACTTTAGCCCCCAGGACTTGTTAATGGGCCAAAGTTCATAACTAAAACCTGAGAGGGACCAAATACCCCTAGATTTGTAAAATTACTAAAACACCCCTAATTTGAAAATAACCAAAATACCCTTAGTGTGAAAATTACCAAAACATCTTTAGATTTGTAAAATCACTAAAATAGCCCCAATGTAACCGCCTGAATTTGACCTTAATCAGAACGATGGTTTCGGGACCACGAATAAGAGTCAAAAAAATATATAAATATTATTTTCTATGATTAATTATGTTGAATTAGAATGTGTGAAAGTTTCGTATAAAAATTTGATTGTTTGTGTGCTTAATTAGACAAAAAGGATTAAATTGCATAATTAGTAAAAGTGACCTCTTAATTGATTATTGGCTAAATTGAGATGGCTTTATTAAAGTGAAGTCCTTAAAGGATAATAAGTCCATTATTATTCAAAGTGGACGGCAACATGGTTTTTATAACATGTTTCTTATGTTATTTTATTAGTAAAATGTTATATTATATTTATATTATAAGTTATAATTATATTAAACAAAAGGGAACATATTAGTGGGATTCATTTTACTTTGTTTCCATTGAAAATACAAAGGAAAGAAAAAGTCTTTGAAGCTTTCTCACATTCGGCTACTTACAAGCCAATTTAAAGGTTAGTTTTTAATCGGTTTTCGATAATTTCTACGTTTTTAAGATCGTTGCTTCGAATACAAGTCGACCCATGTTAGAATTTTTAAATTTGAGCATGTTTGATTTTCGGCTATGGATAGATGTTTGTGATTTGTATCATTTGATGGAAAAATATTAAAAGTATGTTAGAAATTAATATGTTTTGAATTGAAAATTTTGGTGAAATTGAGTATTTAGGGTCAAATTGTAAAAATAAATTTTTGGAAGGGTTTAATTGCAAAATAAATGAAATGTATGCATTTGTATAGATGTATGGAAGATTCGGCCCTAATGAATTGAGTGTAAATTATGTGTATTTTTTTTTTATAATATGGACTAAATTGTAAAAGTTGTAAATGTCAGGGGTAAAATGGTAATTTTCCTATCTATGTGTTTTGGGATTAAATTGAAATGAAATGTGCTTGAATGAGCTTAATTTGAATATATCTAGATCAAGAACAAAGAAAAATGGATTTGGATCGGGGAAAGGCGAAAGTTAACGAATAGCCGGTTTTTACTGTCCGACGATTTCCGAGGTAAGTCTTTAAGCAAATTAATTCCGTAAGAATTGATTATAATATAGCATATATGTTGAATTATGAACTTGTGGAGTTAAACATGTTAATACCGAATGTGAGGAAGTAATTTAGCATTGTGAGTAATCGAACTTATTGAGGTAATACGTGAAAGTGATATTGAATTGTATAGGATATACGTAATATTGGTAAGGTGTGAAAGTGATATTGAATTGTATGAAATATATATGATATTGATAGTATGTGATGTGAATGAGATGACTCAATAATATGAATGTTCGGGCTTCGAGCCTAGCAGGCCTTGTGCCGGTGAAAGTTTATCAGGCTTATTGCCTAGCAGGCCTTGTGCCGGTGATTTATATTGGGCTTCGAGCCTAGCAGGCCTTGTACCGGCGATCTTTATCGGGCTAAATGCCTAGCAGGCCTTGTGCCGGTGAATTATATCGGGCTTAGTGCCTAGCAGGCTAAATGCCGGTGTTTAAACTACGGACCTTGAGTCTAGTGCCAGTATGTGAGATTCGGGCAAATGCCTAGCAGGTTTTATACCGGTGAGTTGAAATTTCAAACTTAGATTATGTATTAGTAAAGTCATGAGATGAATCAAGTGAGCCTAAGCATTTGAAAATGAATTGTTAATTCGGCTACAAGGTATGTGCTATTCATATTCATGTATTATACATATATATATATGTGACGATAATAAGTAAATGAATTGATGAAGGAAATGTGTATACAATTGGTAGATGCAAATTGTGTATAAACTATGCCATGAGGAAATTGGTTATATGAAAGCATAATATGGTTAAAGGTATTGTATAAGTATATTGATATGAATGATACAAATTGATCTTGTATATTCGACCTTATGCTTATGTTTACGTGACGTATTGGGATTACTTTGATGCCATGTATACGAATGTATGAAATGTCAAATGGATATACACACACACATATATATATATATATGTGAATATATTTCCTTTTATGTGAAATTACTAAGTGTAAAGTATATACTTATTGTATATACATATATATGTGATCCTATTGAATTATGTGTATATGTGATGTAACACCCCTAGCCCATATCCGTCGCCGGATTAGGGTTACGGGTATTACCAAATAAGTAAAAACTTTTATTCAATCAATTTATGTTTTAATTATGCATCCATATAAAAAGATTCAATTATAACAGATAGTCCCATGCGGAAAACATACTTAATATACTAAAATAAGTCATATTCAATTTAATCACTGATGAACACAAAATATCATGCAATATACATTTCATTATCACCACACAACAATGCAAATAGCATAAACCTCACTTATCAAGTCTTTTTATCTTAATAAGCTCACACAAACAAACTAATCGCATCTAATTAATTAAAATGAGCAAGATCCATACATCGTCCTATTTCAACTTACTTATAAGATCAAAAACATGTGGTTTTAAAACCTTATCCCTTATAGCCGAACATACCCAAATTCCAAGTAAACTAAATTAAGCCAAACGGAATGTACATCATTCAATCCTATCTAATTCATTTGAACCAAATTCAAAGATGCAAAACATATCAATATATCGAACCTATATCAGGTACACCACATATATAAGATAAGAACTTTATTTAAAACACACACACATATATATATATATATATATATATTTACTATAACTCATTGAACATTCATCATTTTCCACATTTCCAAACATATGACTGAACACATAACATTTATATGACTACTTATCATACATGTTCAAATCATGACCGAATATATATACATTCAAAAGCATTATAAACAAGCCATTATAACAAAAGTATGGGGATTAAACTTAACCCAATAGAGTAGCCATTTTCGCATGGCTATGAACATTAACAAGTATCATTCAAAACATCGAGTTAACCTATACATGCCTTATATTTAAAATTCAACTTTTAAGAGTACCAAAATAAGCCGATAGTGTGAGTGGCTTCAACAAGGATCCCTCGAGCACGTAGCCTGAACGAAATCTATAAAACAAACAAGAAATATACACAAGGTAAGCTTGCTATCTTAGTAAGTCTTAAGCAACCACAATAGGACATTCAAGTATACAAGCATTTAATTTACCCTAACCGTATATCCCTTTTCACTGTACATATATCAACTTTCATTTCTTTATCACCACATATATTATAAACCAAATAAATAATCACACACTTATACATATAATTATACTTGTACAAATACTTACTTCTTTCATGCTTTTCTGTAACCATTTCACTCATAGAATACAACATAATTACATTCCATCTATCATATGCATATCACTTACTTTTACCATTTCATTTACTTGGCATCATAGCATATATTCATAACATTAAAGTATGCTTAATACATACCTTATAACTGAACTCACAAATCCACATTCATAAACTTAAGCTTTCTTGGTTCGTTTCATAACTAGACTATTTCATAATCAAAGTTCGGGAACTGAAAACTCACCAGCGTATAACAATTTATACATTAATCCGAATTGCGTACACTGGCACCTGGCCTGTTAGACTTGAAGTCCGAGAATTTAAAACACCGACATTTAGCCTGCTAGGCATTAAGCCCGATATATTCACCGGCACGAGGCCTACTAGGCATTAAGCCTAAAATACATCACCGGCACAAGGCCTACTAGGCTCGAAGCCCGAAGTAAATCACCGGCACAAGGACCTATAATTAATATTCTAAAGCTATTTCACACAAATAGCTTCAGGAATCTCACATTTTGCAACTTTTGCAATTTAGTCCTTTTGGACAATTTAACCGCAATTTCACAAAATTGCTTCATGAAACTTTCACACTAGCGTGCATACATAGCATAAACCTCAAAAACTCATACATATACCTCGAATTTGTGGTCTCGCACCACTATTCCGACTAGGCCCTAAACCGGGATGTTACAACTCTCCCCCTTTAGAGACTTTTGCCCTCAAAAATCTTACCAGTAAAGAGGTTTGGATGTTGCTCTCTCATAGCTTCTTCCGTTTCCCACGTAGCCTCTTCCACACCGTGTTTCTGCCACAACACTTTCACTAGTGCTATACTCTTATTTCTCAATTGTTTCACTTCTCGAGCCAAGATCTTAATCGGCTCCTTTTCATAAGACATATCCGGTCTTATCTCAATTTCCGTCGAAGGAATCACATGTGAAGGATCAGAGCAATACCGTCACAACATCAACACATGGAACACATTATGAATCTTTTCCAACTCTACCGGTAAAGCCAACCGGTACGCTACAGGCTCAACTCTGTCTGTAATCTCTACGAACCTATGAATCTTGGACTCAATTTCCCTTTTCATCCAAATCTCATAACCTTTTTCCACGGGGACACTTTCAAAAATACTTTGTCACCCACCTCAAACTCAATCTCTTTTCTTTTCAAATCCGTGTACGACTTCTGTCGGTCTGAAGCAGCTTTCAGACTATTACGGATTACTCTTACCTTCTCTTCAGTTTTTTTTACCAAATCAACTCCATGGATTTGTTTCTCACTAAGCTCGGTCCAATACAGAGGAGTCTAACACTTACGACCATACAAGGCCTCATACAGAGCCATCTGTATACTAAACTGATAACTGTTGTTGTAAGCAAATTCGACCAAAGGTAGATATATCTCCCAACTACCCTCGAATTCTAACACACAACATCGGAGCATATCCTCAAGAACTTGAATCATTCTTTCAGATTAACCATCGGTTTGCGGATGGAACGCAGTACTGAAATTTAACCTCGTATCCATGGCCTCTTGCAACTTCTTCCAAAACCTTGAAGTAAACCTTGGAT
The DNA here is from genome assembly GCA_005393395.2 of Gossypium australe. Taxonomy (NCBI): domain Eukaryota; kingdom Viridiplantae; phylum Streptophyta; class Magnoliopsida; order Malvales; family Malvaceae; genus Gossypium; species Gossypium australe. The sequence goes on along the minus strand of CM016618.1, from coordinate 44,961,565 downwards.
CTCTATCTGATATAATAGACATAGGCACACCATGCAATCTCACTATCTCTGCCACATACAACTCAGCTAGCTTATCCAGTGAATAATCAACACGTACTGGGATAAAGTGAGCCGACTTCGTCAGTCTATCCTACCCACGCAACATCTTTCTTTTTCGGAGTCATCGGCAACCCTGTCGCAAAATCCATGGTAATTCGATCCCACTTCCATACGAGTACCATCACTGGCTGAAGCAATCTCGAAGGCACTTGATGTTCAGCTTTCACTTGTTGACAAATCAGACACTTTGTCACAAATTCTGAAATATCTCTTTTCATACCTAGCCACCAATATAACTTCTTCAAGTCATTGTACATTTTCGTACTGCCTGGATGTATTGACAAACATCCACTGTGGGCCTCATGCAAAACCTTTCGAATCAACTCCTCATCTTTAGGTACACAAATTCTGTCATGGTACAATAAACAACCATTCGAACCTACTCGAGAATCAGAATCACTTTCAGATCCACACTTAACTCTCTTAGCTCGCATCTCACTGTCATTCCTCTGAGCCTCACATATCTGTTGAACAAATAGTGGCTTAGCTCTCAACTCTGCCAAAATAGCACCATCATCAGCTAATGCTAAACTCGTGCTCATAACTCTTAGAGCATACAAGGATTTCCTACTCAGGGCATCCGCAACCACATTCGCTTTTCTCGGGTGGTAATCAATGACTAACTCATAGTCTTTCAACAACTCAAGCCACCACCTCTGTCTCAAATTCAGATCCTTCTGATCCATAAAATATCTCAAACTCTTGTGATCCGTAAAGATTCAGCACTTCTCACCATACAAATAATGTCGCCAAATCTTTAATGCAAAAACAATCGCAGTCAACTCCAAATCATGAATCGGATAATTCTTCTCGTGCGGTTTTAGTTGCCTCGGGGCGTAAGCGACTACCTTACCCTCTTGCATCAACACACAACCGAGACCATTGAATGACGCATCACTGTAAACCACAAACTCCTTTCTTGATTCTGGTTGAACCAACACCGGTGCTTCAGTCAACATTGTTTTCAGTCTCTCAAAACTCTGTTGACATGTCTCCGTCCATTCAAACTTGACATCCTTGTGCAATAGTTTCGTCATTAGGGTAGCAATCACAGAGAACCCCTTTATGAAACGTCTGTAATATCCTGCTAATCCTAAGAAACTTCTGATTTCTGACACATTCCTCGGTGGTTTCCAATCCACAATAGCCGAAATCTTACTCGGGTCAACTCTGACACCATCTCCCGACACAATGTGTCCCAAGAATCCGACCTCTCTGAGCCAAAACTCACTCTTGCTAAACTTAGCATACAACTGCTTATCTCTTAAAGTTTGCAAGACAATTCTCAAATGCTCTTCGTGGTCATTCTCATCCCGAGAATAGATCAATATGCCGTCAATGAAGACAACTACAAACTTGTCCACATACGGTCTGAAAACACAGTTCATCAGATCCATAAAAATCGCAGGCGCATTCGTCAAACCAAACGGCATAACCAAAAACTCATAATGGCCATACCTTGTTCGAAATGCAGTTTTTAACACATCTTGCTCTACCACTCTGAGCTGATAATAACCAGACCTCAAGTCTGTCTTGGAGAATATTATAGCTCCTTTTAGTTGATCAAAAAGATCATCAATCCTTGGTAAAGGATTCTTATTCTTCACAGTCACCTTATTCAGTTATCTGTAGTCTATACACAATCTCATAGACCCATCTTTCTTCTTCACAAGTAATACCAGAGCACCCACGGTGAGTAGCTCGGTCTTACAAAACCCTTATATGTCAACTTTTGCAACTGAACCTTCAGTTCTTTCAACTCTAAAGGTGTCATTCTATATGGAACAATTGAAATCGGTGTCGTTCCTGGAATCAACTCAATCCCAAACTCGACCTCTCTTACTGGAGGTAATCCGGGTAACTCTTTCAGGAATACATCTGGATACTCGCATACTATCGGTACTGTTTCAAACTTCACTCCAATCTCTTGAGTATTCAACACAAAAGCGAGATAGGACTCACATCTTTTTCTCAAACATTTCTCAGCCACTAGAGAAGAAATCATCACTAGTAGACTATCTGATCCACCTGATTCAACCCGAACAACATCTCCACTCTCAGAAATCAATTCAATAAACTTACTACCACAGTTCACTAAGACACTATGGGTTGTCAACCAATCCATGCCTAGGATTAAGTCAAACTCATCAAACGGCAACTACATCAGATTTTCCGGAAAACAACGACCTCAAATTGTCAAAGGGCAACTCTTACACACCTTGTCCACTAACACATTTTTTCCTAACGGGTTTGACACCTTAACCACAATATCTATAGACTCAATGGTCATACTCAAACTAGATGCCAATCTCATGCAAATATAAGAGTGAGCAGGCCCTGAATCTATTAAAGTAATAACAAAGGTGACATAGAGAGAAAAAGTACCCGTTATTACATCTGGGGAGGATGCCTCTTTGCGAGTGCGAATAGCATACGTCCTCGCAGGTGCCCGACCCTCCGGTCTCACAGCAGAGTCTCTGGACGCACCTCTACCACTAACCCCACCTCTTGGGTTTCTTGGTGGTCTACCCCTTGTAGGCACATCACTTGGTCTCATCTCTTGCTTCTCTTCCTTATCATCCCTCTCGGGGAAGTTTCGGATAAAATGGTCGGGGGAACCACACTTATAACATTTTTGACTATTTCCCCAACATTCTCCGGTGTGATACCTACCACAACTTGGACACTCCGGTTTACTCTTCGTATTGCCCACACTTTCCATTAAGGTAGCTTGGACTCTCAAACCCGAACGAGTATTGCCCAAGTCTTGATGCGAATAACCTACTAGTGCTGTCGTCCGAGGATTCACTTCCTTGGATCTTTTTGACTGGGCTTGATACGACTTGTCCATCGGCCTCTTTTTTGCATCTCGGGCTTCACTCACAGCCCTCCTATTTTCTGTACTCAACTCTTCGGCCTTATTTGCCCTTTCAACTAACACCACAAACTCTTTCAACTCTAAAATACCCACTAGGAGTTTGATGTCCTCATTCAGTCCATCTTCAAACCTTTTACACAAGATGGTCTCTGTCGACACACATTCTTGAGCGTATTTACTGAGCCTAACAAACTCACGCTCATATTCCGCTACTGTCATTCTTCCTTGCTTCAACTCAAGGAATTCTTTTCTCTTGCGGTCAGTAAACCGTTGGCTTAAATACTTCTTCTAGAACTCTTCCAAAAAGAAGTCCCACGTCACCCGCTCTTTTGGGACCACTAACGTTAATGTCTTCCACCAATGGTATGCCGAATCTCTCAGCAGGGATACGACACACTTCAAACTCTCTTCTGGTGTACATGAGAGTTCATCGAACACTATCATCGAGTTCTCTAACTAGAACTCTGCCCTCTCAGGGTCATCATCTACCTTAGCTCTAAACTCCTCAGCCTCGTGCTTCCTAATCTTATCCACCGGGGGTTTCGATATCCCCACTACATCAATACCTTGAGGAGCCACAGGATTTGGCTGAGGTATAGGAGGAGGTGGAGGAGGTTGAGCATTAGGATTCGCTCGAACATAGTCTGAGTACCAATTACTCATCATCTAGAGAAAGGCTTCCCGTGCCTCTTCCCCTTGACCCCTAGCCTCGGGTCCACTTTGTGGAGGCACGGTTCCTTGCGCAGGAGCCGACGCATTACTAGCTGCTTCATCAGCAGTAGATTGATCAGGATCCATATACTATATGAAACAAGATTTAAAATCATCAGAAACTACTACACTATCATTGTACACTTATGGCATGTATAGCTACTCTTACACCCGCTACGATAGTCTTAGAACTGACTAAACCATAGCTCTGATAACACTAAATGTAACACCCCTTACCCGAATTCTACGCCAGGACCGAGCCCGAGGCATTACCGAATTAAAACGTCATATTCGCCACTTAGGCTCATCGTGATTACTCTCTTAAGTCACCTCAACAACCTCACTCTCGACATACGAGGCTCACTCATATACACGAGGGCTCTCGAGACTATCCCGAAACTTTTTCCCAATCTTAAAATTTTTCTCTTTTATACAGGGCTACACGCCCGTGCAAGATGAGACACGTCCATGCATAGACACACACGCCCATGTCCCCAAACCGTGCATAAAAACCCAAGCATTCTGCCAATGCCCTACGGCTAAGGCACACGCCTGTGCTTCCCGACCGTGGTGTACACTGACTTCACTCACACAGCCTCAAAACTTAGTCACACGCCCTTGTGACTAGCCCGTGGTCTAACCTGACTTAAAAGATCAATCTGCAGGGGTCACACGGTCAAGTCACATGCCCGTGGGCTGACCGTGTGTCACACATGGTCTAGACACACGCCCGTGTGTCTATCCACATAGACAAGAACAAAGCTATATGCTAAGCTCTTCCCACCCCTATAGTACTCATAACATATATTCATTCAACACATCCATAATTAACTCAAATTGAAGTGTAATCTCACATAGATAACTACATCTTTTCATATAATAGAATAGCCAACAACTATGACATTATACAAAATAAGCTATCCATCTAAAGGCCAACATAACTTAGCCATTTATAACAAATATTCACTAACTTGTCTAGCCCCTATACATGCCATATACAAAACATTGAGTCTTATGTACCAGAGTGTGCTGATAGTGTGGGCGATCTTCCAATTTATCCTCGTACCTCGATTCAACACTTTTACTCTATAAGACAAGGGAAAAGAAAGAGAGTAAGCTTTGAGCTTAGTAAGTTTACACATAAACAATTAAGCATCATAGCATAAGCTAAACAACAATTAGCATTATACTAACCTATAATACACAACTATGCTTACTCTTTCTATCCCTTACCACATTTCCAACACATCATGAGTCATATACTTATAACCATTGAAATGCACCCCTGCATGCAATATCACATTTATACAATATACAACACAACATCATTCCTCGATAATTCATCCACACAGCTAATCCACAAAGCTAATTTCTCAGTAATACAACCACACAGCTAATTTCTCAGTGGTTTCGCACTTATCCCACCACAATCAATTTATAAGGTAGTATCGCACTTAGCTTACCTCAAAGGTAATCATAGTGGTTTCGTACATAGCCCACTAGACGATATACCTAGCGATAGCATCGCACATAGCCAGCTCATCGTCAATATGCATTAGGATGGTATCGCACTTAGCCCACCATTTAACATTATCACTGCACATTCTCATATCTACTTACTCAATCATTCATCCATTCACAATATCTACCACATTCATTCCACATAGGTTCTCAAACATGCTACACACTAGCTAGCATTAACAAATTGTAAGTATGAATGCACTGTTTATGCATAGACTTACCTCGGTACTCAAAAGTATAGAAACGTGCAATTTAGTCCACCACCTTGCTTTTGCCTCGGTTTAGATCCGGGCTTTGTCTTTCTTGATCTATAATGAATAACTCAGCTTATTCAATACACACATTGACTAAATTGACCCACATCTCATACTTTAGCAAAATTACTATTTGCCCCTAAACTTTCTCATATTTACACTTTAGCCCTAAGGCTCGTAAATTGATTTTTATTCAACTTTCTAGCCTTTCATGCTTAGTCGAATCACTTACTCGACTAAATCATTCATCAATTCTCACTAAATCACACATGTATGGCCAAACTTAAGACTTTCACAAACTAGTCCCTACATGCATTTTCCATGGAAATTTATTTAGCAAAAGATGTTTCTACTACATCAAGCTTTCATATTCTTCCATAAAACATCAAATTACATGCATGTCATGCATATGTACATTTTTTTGAACATCCATTTTAGCTCATCAAATAGCTAAAAATAGCTTACTCATGCTACTAGGACTTCAAAAATACGAAGAATATCAAAAACGGGACTTGGATGCACTTACTAGTAAGCTCGAAAAATTTGAAGAACCCTAACAATGGCTCTTGAAAATTTTGACAGCCTTAGAGAAGAAGATGAGTGAATTTTGTCATCTTTTCTCCTATTTTAACCATTTAATAGCCAAATGACCGAAATGCCCTTTTTGATAAACTTCCTATTTTAACTCATCCATGCCCAATTTTGTCCAAAAACTAAAAATTGGGAAAATTACTCATTAAGGACCTATAATTAATATTATAAAGCTATTTCACGCAAATAGCTTCTAGAATCTCACATTTTGTAACTTTTGCAATTTAGTCCTTTTGGACAATTTAACCGCAATTTCACAAAATTGCTTCATGAAACTTTCACACTGGCATGCATACATAGCATAAACATCAAAAACTCATACATATACCTCAGATTTGTGGTCTCACACCACTATTCCGACTAGGCCCTAAATCGGGATGCTACAGTAAGTTTATGTGTAAACGGTACATCTTAAATACTTACGTTGTTACTTATTGGTGTATTGTCTGAATGAGATCATTTATGATTGAGATGGACTGAATTCAATAGAAAATGAGTAATTCTCGTATGAACTTTGAAATGGTTAGGTAAGTGTGGAATATTATTCGTAATAATAATTGACGGGCTATGTGCGATACCACTGTAATTATTCTTGTTGGTGGGCTGTGTGCGATACCACCTTATTACTTATTCACAATGGGCTGTGTGCGATACCATCATTTATATTATCATTTGGTGGGCTAAGTGCGATACACCGTAAATATTCTTGTTGGTGGGCTATGTGCGATACCGCCCTATTATAAAGTAATGGTGGGTTGTGTGCGAAACCATCGAGTGTTTGGTATTATTCTGAATGATTCATTGAGAAACTATTTAAGTATATGTTTCATATGATGTTGTGGTGATTAGTGCAGGGAATGTATGCAAATAAATGAGAGCATTATATTTGTTATATGGTTGAAATGTGGTAAGAGATGAAATGAGTAAGCATGATTATGAAATGTGGATTGTTCTTACTTGTTATGAAAAGCATTGATTATATATATATATATATATATATATGTTATAATGCTTATTGTTTACATGTAAATTTACTAAGCTTAAAACTTACTCCATTTCTTTTTCCTTGTTTATAGTGTCAAAGAGCCAGTTCGGGATACGAAGTTAATTGGAAGATCACCCATACTACCATTTCATCTCGGTATATTTAGACTTAGCATTTTAAGTATGGCATGTATAGGGGCTAGACTAGGTGAAATGTTTTGTTATTTTGGCCAAGTGTGTATTGGCTCCTTATTAAATGAACTCCTTGTATATAGCCACAGTTGATGGCTCATTATTACTAATTTATGAAAAGATGAGGTTATTCATGAAAGTGTATGTTGCTTAATTGGGTTGCTTAGTGAATGGTTGAATGGATTTTTGATGTACGAGTTAGGGTGATAAAAAGAGCTTGGCAAATTACCTTATTCTAGTCCACACGGGTAGGCACACGAGCATGTGTCTAGGCTGTGTATGACACAGGGTCAGTCCCATGGGTGTGTGACTAGGCCGTGTGTCCCCTGCATGTTAATGTTGCAAGTCAGTGTCGACCACGGGCTAGACACACGGGCGTGTGCCCCTTATAAGGTTGCTGACATCATAAACATAATACCTAGGTTTTCACACACGGGTGAGGACACGGGCGTGTCTAGGCCATGTGGAGGACACCGGCCAAGGACACGAGCGTGTGTCTGGCCATGAGAAAACCCCTGTAGGTTCAAAAGGAAAAATAAATTCTACACGGGCTAGGGACATGGGCGTGTGTGACCACACGGCTGCACACACGGGCGTGTCCCATTTCACACGGGTGTGTGGCCCCGTTAAGGCAAAATTTTTCTAAGTATACAAAAGTTCCCGGTTTGATTCCGAGACCCTCCGTTTGCATGTTTAAGTCCTCGTAGGCCCATAATGAGGATGTTTTGAAAGTGAATGGAAAGTTTCAATTTGGAATGAAATTTTATAACCCAAAGTTGTATGCTCAAGCAAGTTAAGATCGGTAATGCCTCATACCTGATTTCAGCGTCAAATACGGGTAAGGGGTGTTACACCCAGGATGAGAGTGAGCATACAGAGCACCTGAGAATTGTTTTACAGACTTTAAGAGACAAGCAGTTGTATGCTAAATTTAGCAAGAGTGAGTTTTGGCTTTGAGAGGTCAGATTTTTAGGACACATTGTGTCGGGTGATGGCATTAGAGTTGATCTGAGTAAGATCTCGTCCATTGTGGAGTGGAAACCACCAAGAAACGTGTTAGAGATTAGAAGCTTTTTGGGTTTAGTGGGGTACTACAGACGGTTCGTAAAAGGGTTCTCCATGACTGCTACCTCGATGACGAAGCTGTTGCATAAAGATGTTAAGTTTGAATGGACTAAGAAATGCCAACGAAGTTTCGAGAGATTGAAAGCATTGTTGATTGAGGTGCCGGTTTTAGTACAACCTGCATCGAGGAAGGAGTTTGTGGTCAACAGTGATGCATCATTAATTGGTCTTGGCTATGTGTTGATGCAGGCGGGTAAAGTAGTAGCTTATGCCTCGAGATAGCTAAAACTGCATGAGAAGAATTATCCGGCTCACGATTTGGAGTTGGCAGCGATTATTTTCGCTTTGAAGATTTGGCGTCATTATTTATATGGTGAATAGTGTCGAATCTTCACCAATCACAAGAGTTTGAACTACCCGATGAACCAAAAGGATTTGAATTTGCGACAACGACAGTGGCTCGAATTACTAAAGGATTATGAGCTAGTAATCGATTACCACACGAGGAAAGCGAATGTGGTTGTGGATGCTTTGAGCAGAAAGTCCCTATATGCTTTGAGAGCCATGAGGACGAGTTTAGCATTGTCTAATGATGCTGCTATATTGGCCGAGTTGAGGGTTAGACCATTATTTCCTCAACAGATATGTGAAGCTCAAAAGAATGATTGTGAGATGCAAGTTAAGAGAGCTCAGTGCGAATTGGGGAAAAACTCTGATTTTCGGGTTGGTTTAGAGGATTGCTTAATGTTTCATGATATAGTTTGTGTACCAAAAGATGATGAGTTAATCCAAAAAATTTTACATGAAGCACACAGTGGTTGTTTGTCAGTACATTCGGGCAGCACAAAAATGTACAATGATTTAAAGAAGTTGTATTGGTGGTCGGGTATGAAAAGAGACATCTCTAAGTTTGTTACAAAATGTTTGATTTGTCAACAAGTGAAATCCGAGCATCAAGTACCTTTGGGATTACTTCAGCCAGTGATGATTCCCGAGTGGAAGTGGGATTGAATCACAATGGATTTTGTAACGGGGTTACCTATGACTCCAAAAATGAAAGATGCTGTGTGGGTTATTGTTGATAGATTAACAAAATTGGCTCACTTTATACCGGTGCGTGTGGTATACTCACTTGATAAGTTGGCTGAGCTGTATATTGCTGAGGTGGTGAGATTACATGGGGTGCCTATATCTATTATCTCGGATAGAGATCCAAGATTTACTTTGAGGTTTTGGAAGAAGTTGCATGAAGCCTTGGGTACAAAATTAAATTTTAGTACTGCGTTCCATCCTCAAACTGATGGCTAGTCTGAAAGAGTGATTCGAGTTCTTGAGGATATGCTCCGATGCTGTGAGTTAGAATTCGAAGGTAGTTGGGAAAAATATCTACCTTTGGTTGAGTTTCCTACAACAATAGTTATCAGTCGAGTACACATATGGCATCGTACGAAGCTTTATATGGTCGCAAGTGTCGAACTCCATTGTATTGGACCGAGCTTAGTGAGAAGCAAATTCACGGGGTTGATCTAGTTAAAGAGACCGAGGAGAAAGTGAAAGTAATCCGTGATAGTCTAAAAGCTGCTTCGGATCGACAAAAGTCATATGCAGATTTAAAAAAGAAAGAAATCGAGTTACAACCGGACATGACTTATGAATAGGAACCAATTAAGATTTTGGCTCGAGAGGTTAAACAGTTGAGGAATAAGAACATAGCATTGGTGAAAGTGTTATGGCAAAAACACAATGTAGAAGAGGCTACGTGGGAAACTGAAGAAGCCATGAGGGAACAATACCCAAACCTTTTTACCGGTAAGATTTTTGAGGACGAAAATCTCTAAAGGGGGAGAGTTGTAACAACCCGATTTTGGGGCTAGCCGGAATAGTGGTTTCGGGACCACTAATTCGAGGTTGAAAAAATTATTTTGATATAATTTTATGTGTTATAGCATGTTTATAAAGATGCATGGAAATTTTGGTGCTTTAATTTTAACGATTGTATGCTTAATTGTGAAAAAGGACTAAATCGCATAAAGTGCAAAAGTTCCATTTTTCAAGCTTGGAGTGTCTAATAGCTATGGAATATTAAATTGGAGGTCTTTAAAGTGCAAATAGACAACCCTAAGAGTGATGGCCGGCCAAGGGGGACAAAAACATTAATTTGGTCAAAAATTTGGTGAAATTAGGTGACCAAAAATGAATAAAATAAGATAAATAAAAAAGTTGTCATCTTTTACTATTCACACTTCTTCTCCACCAAAAATTGAAGGGAGAATAGGGGTTTTTGGAGTTCAAATTTTCAGCCAAGCTAATCTCTTGCAAGTAAGTGATTTTAGAGGTTTTTCTTGATAATTTTTGTACTTTTGGAACCCCTGAAGCTTAAGCTAGCTAATGAGAGGACTATCTTGAAAAATGGTTGAAAGTTTAGGGACTAGCCATGAGAGTGTCTAAGTTGTTTGCTGGGTTTTTATGGAAGAAAATGAATGTTAGTGGGTTGAGGAATAACATTTGTGAAAGGTGTTACCATGAAAACACCTAAGTGAGACTTACTTGTAAAGATTGCGATTTAGTAATAAATGCATGACATGATTGGTTTTGTGAGTTGCTATAAGAGAAATAAATGTTCAGCTAGGCCTGTTTAATGAGAAAATGTGATGAAAAATGGTTTACGAGCACAGAGGAAAAATCATAATTTTGCCAAAGTGTAGGGGCAAAATGGTCATTTTTGCCTAAGTAGAAATTTGGAAGTATCATGAATTATGTAGTAATTGAATGAGTGAATTTTATTATTATAGATCAAGAAGAGCGCAGAAGAAACCTTGACCGAGGAAAAGGCAAGGTTACGGACTAAACCGTTAATTAACAAATTTTGCACCGATGTAAGTTTACGTGTAAACGATACATCTCTAATACTTATGATGTTACTTATTGGTGCATTGTATGGATGTAATACTTAGTGGAGAGTTTGATTAGAAATGATAGTGAATGAGTAAATTCTCGTATGAACCTCGGAATTGAAATGTAAGTACGGACAAATATCCGTAATTATCATTTGGTGGGCTGTGTGCAAAACCACCGTAATTATCATTGTTGGTGGGCTATGTGCGATACCACCTTATTATTTATACATGATGGGCTATGTGCGATACCATCGTTTATAGTATCATTTGGTGGGCTATGTACGAAACCACCGTAATTATTCTTGTTGTTGGGCTATGTGCGATACCACTCTATTACTGATTAATGGTGGGCTGTGTGCGAAACCACCGTGTACCTAGTATTATTCCGAAAGGTTCATCGAGAAATTGTCTAAGTAAATATATTTCATGTGGCTTGTGGTGATGAGTGCAGGGAATATGTGCAAGTAAATGTGAGCAATATATATGTATATGGTTAGAAGGTGGTAAGAAATGAGATGAGTAAGCATGATTATGAAAATGTGAATTGTTCTTACACAATACACAATGTTTGTGGTTGCTTTGTTTATGGTATGATGCTTATTGTTTACATGTAAACTTACTAAGATTAAAACTTACTCCCTTTCTTTTCCCTTGTTTTATAGTGTCAAAGAGCTAGCTCAGGATATGAAGATAATCTGAAGGTCATCCACACTATCAGCTCATCCCGGTATATTTAGGCTTAGCATTTTGAGTATGGCATGTATGGGGCTAGACTTAGTGAAATGTCTTGTTGTTTTGGCCAAGTGTGTTGGCTTTTTTAAAGATGAACTCTTTTGTAAATAGTCATATTTAATGGCTCATTATTATTAAGATATGAAATGATGAGGTTATTCATGAATGTGTATGATGCATGATTGGGTGGCTTGGTTAATGGTTGAATGTGATTCATGTTGTATGAGTTAGGGTGATAAAACGAGCTTGGCAAATAGCCTTGTTCTTGTCCACATGGGTAGGCACACAGGCGTGTGTTTAGGCCGTGTGTGACACACGGTCAGCCTCATGGGTGTGTGGCTGGGTAGTGCATCCCCTGTATGTTAGTGATGCAAGTTAGTGTCGACCACGGGTGAGGACACGTGAATGTCTAGGCCGTGTGAAGGACACGGGCCAAAGACACGAGTGTATGCTCAGTTGTATGAAAACCCCTGTAGGTTCGAAATGAAAATAAATTCCACACGGGTTAGGGACATGGGCGTGTGTGACCACACGGCCTGCTAACACTGGCGTGTCACATTTCACATGGGCGTGTGGCCCTGTTTAGGTAAAAATTTTCTAAGTGTGCGAAAGTTTACGGTTAAATTTCGAAACCCTCTGTATGTATGTTTAGGGCCATGGATGCCCATAATAAGGATGTTATGAATGTGAATATGAAGTTTTAAGTTGGAAGGAAATTTTATAGCCCAAAGTTGTATGTTTAAACAAGATAAGTTCGGTAATACCTCGTACCCGGTTTCGACGTTGAATACGGGTAAGGGATGTTACACGCCATGTCCCAGACATGGTCTTACACTAGCACACACATCAACACTGATGCCATGTCCCAGACATGGTCTTACACTAGCGCACATATCAACGCCGATGCTATGTCCCAGACATGGTCTTACACTGGCTTCCATAATGTGGCTGATGCCATGTCCCAAACATGGTCTTACACTAGCACACATATCACTCAAATGTCATTGCTTGGGTATCCAATCTATTCCTTAGGTCCAACCGTAAGTATATCACATCAACTTTCGTCATGCGTATTCATAGCAACAATCAAACATTTTATGCAATTTTCAAGTGTATTATTTACGTAAAACTTACCTTAGTATACAAAAATGAGCGACTAAATCGAATTAATCTACTAGCTTGGCTTTTCCCCGGTCTAGATCTGGACTCTGTTTTCTTGATCTAAAATGATAAAATTCACTCATTTAATCATCACATAAATCAAGACATTTTAAAATTTCTACTTTGGCAAAAATTTCTATTTTGCCCTTAGACTTTCACAAAATTACGATTTTGCCCCTAGGCTCGTAAATCGATTTTCATCAAATTTCCTTATTCACCAAGCCTAGCCGAACATATAATAAGCTTATAGCAACTCACAATTCCAATTATTTCACACATTTATTACCTATTTTACAACCTTTACAAAAAGGTCCATTTTTAGGTGTTTTCATGGAAACTCCTTCCACAAAAGTTGTTTATTTAACAACCAAGTTTCATTCTCTTCTATAAAATTTCAGCAAACACATGAATACTCACATGGAAAAACCTTAGACTCTCAACCATATTGCAAAATAGTCCCCTCATTAGCTAGCTTAAGCTACAAGGGTTCCAAAAGTACAAAAATTATCAAGGATAGCCATTAAAATCACTTACTTGTAAGGGTTTAAGTGGATGAAAATTTTCAAGCTTTCCAAAGCCCCTCTTTGTTGAAATTTTTGATGGTTGTAGGAAGAAGATGAGAAGATGATATCATTTTATCTTTATTTTATTATTACTAGTCAATTTGTCATCAAAACTTCACCTACTCTTTGAAAATCTTATTTTCTTGTCTCTATGGCCGGCCTACACATTCCTAAGGGTCTAATTGCACATTAAGAACCTCCAATTTAAGGTTCTATAGCTATTTAACACCTCTAGCTTGTAAAATAAAAGTTTTGCACTTTATGCGATTTAGTCCTTTTTCAAAATTAAGCATGCAATAACTAAAATTAATGCACTAAAATTTTCATGCACTCATATAATCATGCCCTAACCCAAAAAATAATATAAAAATAATTTTCTCTGATCTCGGATTAGTGGTTCTGAAACCACTGTTCTGACTAGCCCCAAAATCGGGCTGTTACAATACCAACAACTAACATACTTATAATCTTATGTTTTACTCATTTAAAACATACCAACTTCATATATTCTGTAACGGCCTGAATTTGGGGCTGGTCAAAATAGTGGTTTCAAAACCACTAATTTTAGGTCGGAGAAAATTATTTTAATATTAGTTTATATGATATGGCATGATTATATGAGTGCATGAAAATTTTGGTGCATTAATTTTAGTGATTTCATGCTTAATTTTGAAAAAGGACTAAATTGCATAAAGTGTGAATGTTTTGTTCTACAAGCTAAAGGTGTCAAATAGCTATAGAATATTAAATTGGAGGTCCTTAATGTGAAATTAGGCCCTTAGGAATGTGACAGCCGGCCATAGAGACAAGAAAATGAGATTTTCAAAGGGTAGGTGAGGTTTTGGTGACAAATTGACTAGTAATAATAAAATAAAGAGAAAGTGATATCATCTATTCATCTTCTTCCTACAACCACCAAAATTTTCAGCAAAGAGGGGTTTTGGAAAGCTTGAAAATTTTTAGCAACTTAAACCTTTGCAAGTAAGTGTTTTTGATGGTCATTTTTGATAATTTTTGTACTTTTGGAACCCTTGTAGCTTAAGCTAGCTAATGAGGGGACTATTTTGCAATATGGTTGAGAGTCTAGGGTTTTGCCATGTGAGTATTCATGTGTTTGCTGAAATTTTATGGAAGAGAATGAAACTTGGTTGTTAAATAAACAACTTTTGTGGAAGGAGTTTCCATGAAAACACCTAAAAATGGACCTTTTTGTAAAGGTTGTAAAATAGGTAATAAATGTGTGAAATAATTGGAATTGTGAGTTTTTATAAGCTTATTATATGTTCGGCTAGGCTTGGTGAATAAGGAAATTTGATGAAAATTGATTTACGAGCCTAGGGGCAAAATCATAATTTTGTGAAAGTCTAAGGGCAAAATAGAAATTTTTGCCAAAGTAGGAATTTTGAAATGTCTTGATTAATGTGGTGATTAAATGAGTGAATTTTATCATTATAGATCAAGAAAAATGGAGTCTGAACCTAGACCGGTGGAAAACCAAGCTAGTAGACTAATTCAATTTAGTCGCTCACTTTTTGTATACCGAGGTAAGTTGTACGTAAATAATACAACTCTATTGTTATTATGCATTAATCAATTGATATTGCATAAAATGCTTAGTTATTGTTATGAATATACATGACTAAATTCGATGTGGTATACTCCCGATTGAACCTTAGGAATAGATTGGATATCCAAGCCATGACATTTGGGTGATATGTGTGCTAGTGTAAGACTATGTCTGGGACATGGCATCAGCCACATTATGAGAGCCAGTGTAAGACCATGTCTGGGACATGGCATCGGTGTTGATTTGTGTGCTAGTGGAAGACCATGTCTGGGACATGGCATCGGCATTGAGACGAGAGCTAGTGTAAGACAATGTCTGGGACATGGCATCGGCCTCGATGTGTGAGCCAGGGTAAGACCATGTTTGGGACATGGCATCGACATTTCACCTTCCTGTGTGAGGCTTATCGGGTATCATGTGCAAGTTTTAATATGTTATGAGTATGATAATGCATGGTAATTGTTGTTAATTATTTACATGCGAAACATAAAAGTCCATTCAAATTTAAAACTTTTCAAACTTCCTCTTAACAACCTTATTATAGGCTTACGAGGCCCAAAACACATCTTAGAAACAATTTGAGATCTTTTCGAGCTCCTTCGAAAAACTTAGAAAATGTTATTAAAAATAAAGCCACACACCTGTGTGAAGAGGGACACACCCGTGTGGGCAGGTCGTGTAATCACACACGCCCATGTCTCTAGTCCGTGTGGATTTTATTTTTCATTTCAAATCTACGGGGGTTTTGACACGGCCTGACACACACCCGTGTCCATAGCCCGTGTCCCTCACACAGCCATGACACGCCCGTGTCTTCACCCGTGTGTAAAAACCTTGACATTCTGTTTATGACGTCATCATCTCAATAAGGTCACACGGCCAAGGCACATGCCTGTGTCCTTAGACCTTGTGTCGAACTAAATTCCTAATTTCAGGAACAGACTTCATACGACCTGGGCACATACTCGTGTCTTAGGCCGTGTCTCCCACACGGTGGAGACACACGACCATGTCTCAGCCCATGTGGTTACTACTAGGCATACTGACTTGCCAACTTAGCATGCAGGGGTACACACGGCCTACCAACACGCCCATGGGGCTGACCGTGTGTCACACACGGCCTAGACATACGCCCGTGTGTCTACCCATGTGGACAATTGTAAGGCTATCTACCAAGCCCATCGCCACCCTACAAAGCACCCACACTTATACCACTTAAATGTATCATACATCATGACCATAAGGTACTTCTAATACCCAAAACCAAGACATCCACACATAGTTTTACACTGCATTCATCATGTGTATACTCTACTCATTACTCATCCCATCACACAAGCATGCTCTTCATAAACTTCATCATCATTGAATATATAAACTTGTCAAGTATTGGACAATTTCCAATGATCATTTACAAAATGAATTTAATGACCTTAATAGCCACACATTGGCTAACAAATATGACATAACACAAAATAACCGAGTTCCTATACATGCAATACTCAAAATTAAACAAAATTTGCTATACCAAAGAGAAGTTGATAGTATGATTCCGAACTCCGACGTCTTACGATCCCCAAGTTAGCTTGGCGATACTATAAGGAAAAGGGAAATAAGAGGGGTAAGCATAAAGCTTAGTAAGTTTGCATGAAATAAATAGCAACATAAAGGCTCATAATGGCATCCATTCATTACATTGAATAAAGAAGAACACAAAGTCTCAAGCACATTGCCATAACTTACTCATGCTTACTCTTACCAAATACATGTCACATATCGTAAGCGTGTCTCGTGAATTACTCACATGTACCTGTATCACTTCATCATATAGCTTTAGCACTAATTCCATCTCTATTATAACCTTAACTATTTATCCCATTGAATCACTTGGGATACTCGAGGATACAAAATCATCATCATACACATAAATATGATGCCAATGCCATGTCCTAGACATGGTCTTACATGGGGTCACATCCCGATGCCGATGCCATATCCCAGATATGGTTTCATACGGGATCTCATATCGATGTCGATGCCATATCCCAGATATGGTCTTATACAAGATCTCATATCGGTTCTGAGGCCATGTCCCTGACATGGTCTTATACGGGACCTTACAATTCACATGTCTTGATGATGATATCCTCTCACTTCTTAAAGTCCAACCGAGACTTCAACATCATAAATTTTCATCATTTTCTCATTGAACATCATTACTCAATTTCATAGAATTAATGTACATCCTCATGAATATTAAACATTTTAAAACTTAATAACATGATGTTGAATTTATTACACACAAAGTTACCTCGATACCAAAATAGGGCAATTTACCGATCTAGTCCGAAACCTTGCCTTTTCCTCGGTCAAGGTTAATTCCTCATTCTTTTTGATCTATAATAACAAATTCACTCATTTAATTACCACATTAATCAACACATTTCAATAATCATACTTTGGCAAAATTACCATTTTGCCCTTAGACTTTGGTAAAATTATGATTTTTCCCCTAGGCTCGTAAAATGAAATGTGTTCATTTTTCACATATCCAAGCCTATTTGATTCATTTTCTCTCTTATAGCAACTCAAAATTTCAAATATTTCATGCATTTACTACCCATTTTACAACCTTTACAAAAAGGTCCTTTTAGGTGTTTTCATGAAAACACCTTTCACAAAAGTTGTTTATTTAACAACCAAGACTCATTTTATTCCATAAAATTTCAGCAATAAACACAAATTTTCACATGGAAAATCCCTAGACTTTCAACCATTTTGCAAAATAGTCCCCTCTTTAGCTAGCTTAAGCTTTAGGGGTTCCAAAAGTACAAATATTATCAAGAAAGGACACCAAAATCACTTACTTGCAAGGAGAAAAGCTTGCCTAGAATTTTTGAGCTCTCAACCTCTATTTTGCTGCTAATTTTCAATGGAGAAGATGGAGAGAAAAGATGATATTTTTCTTTTCTTTATTTTATTTTATTTCATAAATTTAATCCACCTAATCCAACAACTTTGACCAATTTTGACATTGTTTGTCCCCTATGGCCGGCCAATCATTTTATAAAGGTCTTATTGCACATTAAGGGCCTCCAATTAATATTCTATAGCTATTAGACACCTTTATCTTGTCAAAGAGAACTTTCGCACTTTATGTTATTTAGTTATTTTTCGCAATTAAGCATGAAATTGCTAAAATTAATGCACCAAAATTTTCATGCACCCATATAATCATGCTATAACTCATAAAATAATAATAAAATAATTTTATTCAATCTCGAATTAGTGGTCCCAAAACCACTGTTCCGACTAGCCCCTAAATCGGGCTGTTACATGGTATGTAAAGGGACTTAGTCTTTTATCAAGTGTCATATTGTTTTGGCCAAATGTGTTGGCTTGTTTTGAAGATGAACTTTTTTTTTTGTATAAGGCCATAGTTGATGGCTAATACTTATTATTGATATATGAAAATGATGATGTTTTTCAAGGATTTGCAAAATCATGATTGAGTAGGTTATCTAATGTAGCTTATTTTGGTGCAAGTAAGGGTGGCAAAAAGGGCTTGGTATATAACCTTGTTATTGTCCACACGGGTAGACACACGGGCCGTGTGTGACGCACGGTCTACCCCATGGGTGTGTAGTTCAGCTGTGTGTCCCCCTGCACTTTAAGTTGACAAAACAAAATGTCCAGTAGAAACCACATGGGGTTGAGGCACGGCCGTGTGTCTCAACCATGTGGAAGACACGACCATAGGACATGGGCATATACCCAGGTCGTGTGAAGTCTGCACTTGATTTTAGGAATTTAATTCGCCACACGACCTAAGGACACAGGCGTGTGACTTGGCCGTGTGGCCATCTGATGTTGTTGACGTCAAAAACAGAATGTCAAGGTTTTAACACACTGGCTGCGACACGGGTATGTCATGGTCGTGTAAGGGAAACGGGTGTGTGTCAGGCTGTGTGACATCCTGAATTTTCGCAAAACACCAGCCAGGCTTGCACACGGGCTAAAGACATGGCCATGCTAGCTACACGGTCGTGCCATGAGTCCACACGGGCTTGTGCCCTTATTTTTTTTAGAAGTTTTCCAAAGTTTTCTAAAGTGCCTGGTTTAGTACTGAACCATTTCTAAAGTATGTTTTGGGCCTCGTAGGCCCATATTAAGGATTTTAAGATGTAGTTTGAAAAGTTTTAAATTTGAGCGAAATTTCATATCCTGGAAATATTTGTATACATGATTTAACGCCTTATACCCTGTATCAATGTCGGATACGGGTAAGGGGTGTTACATTTAATGGAATCAAATCTATGGTTTAATCAATTCTCGGACTAACCTAGCATGTGTACGAGTCTAGCTATACATGCCATATATGAATTATGATAGTGTGACGACTCCTAACATTTAAAAATGTGTTTTTATATAGTAAATGAATCCTGACGGAGCAGTGGTGGATGACGTCAAGAGTAATGTGCCGGCTCCCGCAGAAGGGACCGCGCCAGTTGAAAGTGTTGGAACGCCGGTACCCCATGGCACAGCAGAATAAAATTAGATCCGGCGATCCAAACCATGGATCCATGTGTGAGGAACGAATCGGAGTGAAATAAAGGTTTCGATCTTACCAAAACTTCAATCTGAGTAGACAGCAACGCCTTGGCAACAAGAGTTTTGATCTACTGTCGAATCCAGCCTCAACCTTTTCCGATGTCGGCCTCTACGTAATCCACCCGGTTTGACTATGAACGGAAGAAATCTCCAAAACTGTTTTGGAGGCTTATTTGCTTGACGGCTGCTAGACCTAACAAGCAATCACTTAGGGTTTTCTTATTAAGTTTTGTCTCCTTTTAATACCTTTTATATTGGGTGCCTTTCTCATTGGGCCTTTTATAATAGGTATCTTCTTAATTGGGCCTTTTATAATTGGTATTTCTTGAATATATTACAAGATTAAATAAATACAATACCGAAAATTATAATTACATTAATTATATCTAAAAATTATAATTACATTAATTATAATAAGGATTTCGGTAAACTATATTTATTTAAATTTATATATGAATCAAATTCATATATTAATAAAATTATGTTATCATTATGTGTACAACATCCTTGTACATATAATATGTTCAATATTTGATTGTCCAATTAAATTAATTCTTTAATTAATTTAATTTATGTGACAACCAAGCACAATACCAACTATATTTTATTCCGTTCATTTCAACCATAGGGTGTGACCCTGTAGGTTCTTGCAACGTTAGCAGTAATACTAGAACGATTCTATTGTCACAGACAATGAGTGGCATCTAGCAATGCATCATTGCTACCTAAGTTACAAGAAGTCATGATTCGACATAACCTTTCGTGATTAAACTTTTATGCATTAATCCTTAAGTCCTTTATCTCTGGAACGGATACAAGTCATGGGATAGTCACACTTGCATAGTCCATCCCATGTTTCTTGATATCTTGAGTAGACTATGATATACAAATTAGTATGACATCTCATATCAACTTATTTGAGCATGGCCATGCATTTCTAGTCTCACTCAATCAAGTGGCCTAAGATATTACTCCTATTATGTAGGAGGGACTTATCCTTTATTGATCAACTATATCCCTCTACATAGATTGTGGTATATCCAACATCAGCCTTTATAGAACAACCTGTTACGGTGTACGTTTGACTGTATCAAAATATACAACTCACGATGCTGGGATAATAATGATCTCAAGTCTGAGGATCATATACATATTAATCACTATGAGTAATGTTGTGACAATTACATAATAATCCAAGAAACATACTCATAGCGGGTCAATCCAATATGTTGTTCTCTAACACACATATTCATGCATTGATTTTGACATTCCATATCAATGACAACTCTTTATCATCAATCAACTACATGTTAGTCTTAAATGCATCATTATTGTCCTAGTCAACAATAATACTCGACTAAGGATCTTTTAAGAATAATCATATTATTCTCAGGACATTATTATAAAACAGTTTATCTATACACACAGAAAGAAAAACTGAAATAATAATGACAACGCTTTATATTAATAAATATGGTAAATAAAGTATGTTATTACAACCATCTCATGATTGATCTTTGGGCATACTCTTACAATCTCCCACTAGCACTAAGACCAATCACTCATATATCTAATACCAAGCGACTTAGTGTGACGATCATGCTTCTGCTGTGTCAGAGGCTTGGTCAGGGGATCAGCGATGTTATCATCTGAAGGTACTCTGCATATTTCTACATCTCCTCGATCGATAATCTCTCGAATAAGATGGTAGCGCCTAAGTATATGTTTGGATCGCTGGTGAGATCTGGGTTCTTTAGCTTGTGCAATAGCTCCATTGTTATCACATCGGAGTTCTATAGCATCTGATATGCTAGGCACAACCCCTAGTCCAGTAATGAACTTTTTGATCCAAACCGCTTCCTTTGCTGCCTCACTGGCTGCAATATACTCAGCCTCTGTTGTAGAATCAGCTACTGTACTTTGCTTTGAACTTTTCCAGCTCACAGCACCACCATTAAGGCAAAACACAAAACCTGATTGCGATTGAGAATCGTCCTTGTCGGTTTGGAAGCTGGCATCAGTGTAACCTTTTACACTTAACTCTTCCTCACCTCCATATAATAGGAATGTATCCTTAGTTCTTCTTAAGTACTTAAGGATACTCTTGACTGTGGTCCAGTGACCTTCACCGGGATCTACTTGATACCTGCTCGTCATACTTAAGGCATACGAGACATCTGGACGGGTACATAACATAGCATACATGATAGATCCAATAGCGGAAGCATATGGAATTTTACTCATACGTTCTCTCTCTTGTGGAGTTGAAGGACACATTTCCTTCGAGAGTGAAATACCATGTCTCATAGGTAGGAATCCTCTTTTAGATTCTTCCATACTGAACCTTTTTAGTACTTTATCTATGTATGTACTTTGGCTTAGACCTAGTAGTCGTCTTGATCTATCTCTATAGATCTTGACTCCTAAGATATAAGTGGCTTCGCCCAAGTCCTTCATAGAAAAACAACTTCTTAACCAAGTCTTAATAGATTGCAAGGTAGGTATGTCATTTCCCATGATAAGTATGTCATCCACATATAGTACCAAGAATGTGATAGTGCTCCCACTAACTTTCTTGTAAACACATGGTTCATCTTCATTTTTCATAAAACCAAACTCTTTGATTGCATCGTTAAAACGAAGATTCCAACTTCGAGAAGCTTGCTTTAATCCATAAATGGATCTCTGTAGCTTACATATCTTTCTAGCATCCTTTGGATTTACAAAACCTTCAGGTTGTGTCATGTACACATCCTCTTCAAGTTTCCCGTTAAGGAAAGCTGTTTTGACGTCCATCTGCCAGATTTCATAATCATGAAATGCAGCTATGGCGAGCAAGATCCTGATGGATTTAAACATAGCTACAGGAGAAAAGGTTTCATCATAGTCAACACCATGAATTTGGCGAAAACCTTTAGCGACTAATCGCCCTTTGTATGTTTGTACATTACCATCCATGTCTGTTTTCTTTTTGAAAACCCACTTGCACCCTATAGGTTTAACCCCTTCGGGTGGGTCAATCAAGGTCCATACTTGGTTTTCATACATGGAATCCATCTCAGATCTCATGGCCTCAAGCCATTTCTCAGAATCTGGGCTTGTCACCGCTTCTTGATAAGTCCTAGGCTCATCTTGATCTATAAGAAGAACGTCACCATGCGTTGTAATGAGAAATCCATATCTCTCAGGTGCACGCGTTCTCTTAAAGATCTGCGCGGTGGTTGTGTTTCTACAGCAGTTATTTGTTCCTCAATTTCTTGTGGAATTTGCTGTTGTTCAATCTCTGGTTCAGTGGTATCTTGTGATTCTCGAATTTCTTCAAGTTCAATCTTTCTCCCACTTCCTTTTCTAGAAGTAAATTCTTTCTCTAGGAAGACACCAGTCCGAGCAACAAAAATTTTGTTCTCAGTGGGATTAAAAAAATAATATCCTTTGGTTTCTTTTGGATACCCCACAAAAATACACCTTTCAGATTTGGGTTCAAGCTTAGTAGACGTCTGACGTTTAACATAAGCTTCACAACCCCAAATTTTCATAAAGGACATACTAGGACGTTTCCCAGTCCACATCTCATATGGCGTCTTTTGAACCGATTTAGATGGAACACGATTTAGTGTGAAGGCAGCAGTCTCAAGTGCATGTCCCCAAAAGGAAGTCGGTAGATCAGCATGACTCATCATGGATCGAACCATGTCTAACAAAGTTCGATTTCTTCTCTCAGATACTCCATTCCATTGAGGAGTACCAGGAGGAGTAAGTTGTGAGACAATCCCACATTCTTTCAAAAGATCATCAAACTCTAGGCTCAAATACTCTCCACCTCGATCAGATCGAAGTGACTTGATAGTTTTGCCTAGTTGATTTTGTACTTCATTTTTAAATTCCTTGAACTTTTCAAGGGACTCAGACTTATGGCGCATGAGATAAACATACCCATATCTACTGAAATCATCAGTGAAAGTAATGAAGTAGTGAAATCCACCTCTGGCCTGTGTATTTATTGGTCCACATACATCAGAATGTATTAGGCCCAATAAATCACTAGCTCGTTCACCTTTTCCAGAAAAGGGAGATTTAGTCATTTTTCCCAATAAGCAAGATTCACATACTTCAAATTGTTCAAAAACAAATGAATTCAAGAGACCATCTCTATGGAGTTTGGATATGCGTTTCTCACTTATGTGGCCCAAACGACAATGCCAAAGATAAGTTTGATTTGAGTCATTTATTTTAGATCTTTTAGTATTTATGTTGTAAATGGGATTCGTTTGATCTAAAATATAGAGGCCATTAATCAATTGTGCCGAACCATAGAAAACATTATTGAGATAAAATGAACAACAATTATTCTTAATAATTATCTCAAAACCAATTTTGTCTAAACAAGAAATTGAAATAATGTTTTTAGTCAAACTGGGCACAAAATAACAATCCTCTAAACATAAATCAAGTCCACTAGGCAAAGATAAAGTATATGTTCCCACAGCTAATGCAGCAACTTTTGCTCCATTTCCAACTCGTAGGTCCACATCTCCTCTAGCCAAAGTCCTACTCCTTTGTAGTCCCTGTACAGAAGTACAAATATGAGAACCACAACCAGTATCTAATACCCAAGAAGTAGTAGTTGATAAATTAATATCAATAACATAAATACCTGAAGCAGACATTCCGCTTGCTTTAGCCTTCTTGACTTCTTCAAGATAGGCAGGGCAGTTCCGTTTCCAATGTCCAGTCACACCACAATGAAAACAGTTTCCTTCCTTAGACACCCCACCTTTAGGTTTCAGCGCAGCCTTTCCCTTTCCAAATTTGGGCTTACCTTTGCCCTTGGGCTTTGTTTGAACTTTGGCCTTTCCCTTGCCCTTGTTATTACGGACCATCAGTATGGGCTTGGGTCCAACCTTTTTCAAGTTGCCTTCAGCAGTTCGTAACATACTGAGCAATTGTGGTAGAGTCTTGTCAATTTCATTCATATTGAAATTGAGGACAAACTGGCTGTAGCTATCTGGCAACGATTGTAAAATAACATCAGTGGCCAACTCTTGGCTCAATGGAAACCCAAGCTTAGATAGGCTTTCAATATAGCCAATCATCTTAAGGACATGAGGTCCTACTGGGCTTCCTTCAGCCAACTTACATTGGAATAGGGCTTTAGAGATATCAAACCTCTCTTGCCGTGCTTGCCCTTGATAAAGTTCTTTCAGGTGCTCGATCATATCATAAGCAACCATGTCCTCATGTTGCTTCTGAAGTTCAGGATTCATAGTGGCAAGCATAAGACATCCAACATCTATCATGTCATCGAGATACTTCTTGTAAGTGTCTCTATCAGCCCTCGAGGCATTAGCGGGTGGTTCATTAGGAAGTGGTTGTTCAATGACATATAATTTCCGTTCTTGTTTAAGGACAATCCTCAAGTTACGGAACCAATCAAGAAAATTCAAACCATTCAATTTGTCCTTCTCAAGGACCGATCGCAATGAGAGTGTGCTAGTGTTTGCAGCCATAATATATCTACAACAATTAAATATGCATGTGAGTAAATTTACCAATTTTATATCAATCATTAAAAAGACTTTATTAAATGATATTCCTACTATTTTATTTCAAAATTAATAACCCTCATATATTAATTTCGGAAAAGCTTTCTCAAAAGTATTTCTAGTAGGTTAGGGATCCATATTTCACCACCTCTTAAGTCAGCTTTGGCTTTACTCTTAAGATTATGGTTATTTAGGTAAGCAACATTTGCTAATTACATCATATGTAACTCCTAATATTTGGTGAACAACTCTTGTTCTAATCATCTTATGATTTATCCAATTTACTTGCCTCTAGGTTTCTAATCCTATTAGAGTAACCTAGTTAAGTCATTAACCAATTTTTAACCAGCGAATATCACTTGTTTATTCTTCGCGTTTAACCAAGATAAATACTAGTACTTCGCTTTGGCAGAACCTACATAGTATTGATCGAGGCCTTAACGAGGGCAAAATTGGAAGGCCATTTTGACTTAATATTTTAATAGAGGGATTTTATTAAGGTTGTTGCATCTCACCAATTATGGTCTACTTTAGCCCATTTAGTCTTCTAATCGATCTCATCAATTAATAGGGTTTATTACCAATAAGGTTTATTATCATCCATAGCATCTCATACATGAATAAATAAAGCAATAAATAAATGCAATAGTTATAGCCCATAAACTAAAGTGGTTCAACCCAAGCCAATGGGAAAACCAAAAGAAACCTAAAGGTGTAAGCCATTTCACAAGCTATCATTCTCAATCATTGTCCCACCTTCCTTCTCGTTTGGCCCACAGCAACTCTTGCAAATTACAATATGCAGAAACTCGTTTTACATACGAGGGAATAAGATGAGAAGAGAAATACAAGAGAATAGTAGTAAGGCACGGCACGCAGGCCGTATTTAAAAAAAAATACAACCTTTTATCGAATGTGTCATTGGGCTATAACTATGCATTTCAAACACCATGCATGTCAAAAATAGCATACATAGTTCTATATATATATATATATTTAAGGTGAATTATAAAATATCCTTTCAACCTTTTGTGGCCCATCAAGTTTATAAATTTCTTTTATTAACAAATTTTTTGCGAGGGTCTGAGGATGTCGGAGGAAGCGGGCCGAAGGCCCGCGGCCGGAGCCATCCTCAGATCCTCATCCCCGGGGGTGCGGGGGCGGAGCCCCTGCGTCATAGACCAGGGGTGCGGGGGCGGAGCCCCCGCAGTATGGACCAGGGGTACGGGGCAGAGCCCCTGCGGTACGAATCGCATACCCCCAGTCAAATGAAACCTCACGATTTGATAACTTTTTATCAACAGAATCGTGTTTTTAGGATTTTAATCCTGGAGGTTTCATATCGGAACAACCCTTGTTCCATTAGCCAGTTAACACTTACTGGAAACTATAAATACCTCCGTCACATTATTACAGATTTGTTAATAATTAACAGTAATAACATAAAATCAAGTAGGCCACAAAACCATGATTAACATTTAATCAATTACCGAAAGGAACAGTTATCAGGTTATGCTTAAACGATTTAAACAATCGAAAATACAATAAGATCAAAACATGAATCTCATACAATTGCATCACCCAAGTATTTAAACCCGAGTTCGTATCACACAAGTGGCTCTGATACCACTGTTGGAACGCCGGTACCCCATGGCACAGCAGAATAAAATTAGATCCGGCGATCCAAACCATGGATCCATGTGTGAGGAACGAATCGGAGTGAAATAAAGGTTTCGATCTTACCAAAACTTCAATCTGAGTAGACAGCAACGCCTTGGCAACAAGAGTTTTGATCTACTGTCGAATCCAGCCTCAACCTTTTCCGATGTCGGCCTCTACGTAATCCACCCGGTTTGACTATGAACGGAAGAAATCTCCAAAACTGTTTTGGAGGCTTATTTGCTTGACGGCTGCTAGACCTAACAAGCAATCACTTAGGGTTTTCTTATTAAGTTTTGTCTCCTTTTAATACCTTTTATATTGGGTGCCTTTCTCATTGGGCCTTTTATAATAGGTATCTTCTTAATTGGGCCTTTTATAATTGGTATTTCTTGAATATATTACAAGATTAAATAAATACAATACCGAAAATTATAATTACATTAATTATATCTAAAAATTATAATTACATTAATTATAATAAGGATTTCGGTAAACTATATTTATTTAAATTTATATATGAATCAAATTCATATATTAATAAAATTATGTTATCATTATGTGTACAACATCCTTGTACATATAATATGTTCAATATTTGATTGTCCAATTAAATTAATTCTTTAATTAATTTAATTTATGTGACAACCAAGCACAATACCAACTATATTTTATTCCGTTCATTTCAACCATAGGGTGTGACCCTGTAGGTTCTTGCAACGTTAGCAGTAATACTAGAACGATTCTATTGTCACAGACAATGAGTGGCATCTAGCAATGCATCATTGCTACCTAAGTTACAAGAAGTCATGATTCGACATAACCTTTCGTGATTAAACTTTTATGCATTAATCCTTAAGTCCTTTATCTCTGGAACGGATACAAGTCATGGGATAGTCACACTTGCATAGTCCATCCCATGTTTCTTGATATCTTGAGTAGACTATGATATACAAATTAGTATGACATCTCATATCAACTTATTTGAGCATGGCCATGCATTTCTAGTCTCACTCAATCAAGTGGCCTAAGATATTACTCCTATTATGTAGGAGGGACTTATCCTTTATTGATCAACTATATCCCTCTACATAGATTGTGGTATATCCAACATCAGCCTTTATAGAACAACCTGTTACGGTGTACGTTTGACTGTATCAAAATATACAACTCACGATGCTGGGATAATAATGATCTCAAGTCTGAGGATCATATACATATTAATCACTATGAGTAATGTTGTGACAATTACATAATAATCCAAGAAACATACTCATAGCGGGTCAATCCAATATGTTGTTCTCTAACACACATATTCATGCATTGATTTTGACATTCCATATCAATGACAACTCTTTATCATCAATCAACTACATGTTAGTCTTAAATGCATCATTATTGTCCTAGTCAACAATAATACTCGACTAAGGATCTTTTAAGAATAATCATATTATTCTCAGGACATTATTATAAAACAGTTTATCTATACACACAGAAAGAAAAACTGAAATAATAATGACAACGCTTTATATTAATAAATATGGTAAATAAAGTATGTTATTACAACCATCTCATGATTGATCTTTGGGCATACTCTTACAGAAAGTGGGCCCGTGACACTGATCAGAGGGTAGGGGCTAGAGAAGCCTTCCTTCATATAATGAATGTATGGTATTCAGAGTTGATTCGTGCAAACTCGAACGCTTCACCTCCTCCACCCCCTCAAATTCCCTAGCCTGCCCCTACAGCTCCCCAAGTAGTGGAAACGATTAGAAGAGGAAAACCTCCGGTAGACAGAATACGAAAGCAAAGGGCTAAGGAATTTAGAGAGAATATAGATGATGACCCAAAAAGAGCAGAATTCTGGCTAGAAAATACCATTAGGTTATTCGATAAGTTGTCTTGCACACCTGAGGAGTGCATGAAGTGTGTTGTGTCACTCCTGCGAAACTCGGCCTACCAATGGTGGAATGTAACAACCCAGTTTAGACCCTAGTCGGAATAGTGGTTTTGAGACCACCAGTCGGAGGTCAAAAAAATATTTTAATATTATTATCGATTAAGCATGTGTGAAAATTCTGTGTGAAAATTTTATCGATTGTGTGCTTAATTCGCGAAAAGGACTTAATCGCATAAAATGAAAAAGTTGTGTGCAGATTGTTAAAGTGCCTAATTGGCATGGCTTTCTAAATGAGAAGTCCTTATGTTGATAGAAGACCATTAAAAGAACGGTTGGACAAAAATGGGTTAAGGTTAGTGGATTTTAAATAAAGTTTAAAAGGGTAAAATTGGTAATTGATTTTTAATGTTAATATAATTAAAATAAAACAAATTAGATGGCCATTTTTCTCATCTTTCTTGCCGAAATTGCTAAG
The DNA here is from genome assembly GCA_005393395.2 of Gossypium australe. Taxonomy (NCBI): domain Eukaryota; kingdom Viridiplantae; phylum Streptophyta; class Magnoliopsida; order Malvales; family Malvaceae; genus Gossypium; species Gossypium australe. The sequence goes on along the minus strand of CM016618.1, from coordinate 44,932,162 downwards.
GAAAAAGAAAAGAGAAAGGGTTTTAGGGTTCGACACTAAGCTTGACTATTTGAGGTATGATTTTTAATTGGTTTTTGATGATTTCTACGTTTTTGTGATCGTTGCTTTATGCTCTAGCTAGCCCAAGCTTTAATTTTAGAATTTGATGGTGATTTTGTAAAATGCCATTGATGAATGCTTGAGCTTTGTGATAGTTGGCGATGAAATGTGAAATATATGTGATAGATTAACATATTTTGTCTTTGAATTTTTGGTGAATTTGAGTAATTTGGGCTAAATTGAGAAAAATGTAAATTGAAGGACTAAAATATGAAATAAATGAAATATGTGGGCTTGTATGAACATAAGAAAAATTCGGCTAAGCGTATGTGAAATGAAATTATGTGTATTTGATGATTTTAAGAAATAGGGACTTAAGTGTCGAAATGTGAAAATGTGAGGGCTATTTTGTAAAATTCCCTAAATATGTCTGTTTGGATTAAATTGAATGAATTGGTGATTGAATGAGTTGAGTTTAATATTATATAGATCAAGAAAAGAGAGATTTGGATCGAGATCGAGGCAAAGACAAGTGCTCGATTAATTGACTAGTCTCAGTATTTCGACGTCCGAGGTAAGTTCGTTTATAATATGAATTGCCTAAATTATGCTCATATGTTATCTAATGAAAGATTATGTGATTGATGAATTATTGATGATAAATGTGATTTTAAGAGAAATGGCACTAAGTGTGAGGATTAGAATTGATACAATAGAGAACAACACTGTGTGTGCGAAATAAAGAAAGTATCGACTACTTTGATTGACATTAAGTGTGCGATACCGAGTTAATTTCGGTTTAAAGTAGAGGCACTAAGTGTACGATGATATTTAAGTTTCGGTTAAGAAATTGGCACTAAGTGTGTGATTAAATTGAATGAATAATGAAGATTAATCGAAATGTGGTATCGAGCATTTAGTAGCAAGATTGATCTTAACTAAGTGTTGGCAAAGGTATGTACAAAACCTATGTGGTTGATGATTTTGGAATGAATGAATGGGTGAGATTGTGCATTCTAGTGAAATAACCTATGTGATGGTTTATTTTGTATACTGATTTGAATCTTTGAGTTGAATGTATTATATTCCGAACGTACTAAGCTCTTAAGCTTACTGTGTGAAGTTTTCTCTGTTTTACAGTATAATTAAAGCTAGCTCGAATCTGGGGATCGTCAGCGACTCAATCACACTATCGGCTATCTACTTTGGTAATTTTGGAAGATGTATATATTTGAATATGGCATGTATAGGCTAGTGATTATGGTATATTTTGAGTTGTATAGTTCTTTCCATGTGATATGGCTTGGTAGTTTGATGATTTTGGTATGTGCTATGGATGTGTGAAAAGGAATGTTAAAGATGTGTATATGTGTTATATGTGAGTGATCATTTTGATATAAATTAGTAAAATAGAAATGGTATGTTTCATGATAGATTTGGTAAGGATTGAATGATGAATGGATTATATGTTTTGGTTGAGAATTTGATACTTTGAATTGGTAAGTTTGAATTGGAATATGAATGTTAAATGAGTAGTGATGTTAGGAGATTAAATTGATTATGTTCTGGTATGTTTGAATGCCATTTGGAGTTGAAATTGAATTGGTTTGTGCTTATAGGTGTGACCCTAAGTGTGGGTGGCAAATTGGCCTTGAAAATGGCCTATATTTGCCCACACGGTTGAGCACACAGTTGTATGGCTCGACCGTGTCTCTTAAGATTTCATATTGGAACAAGTCAGTGTCGACCACAGGCTGCGGCAAGTATAATAGTAGAGTTTGCTACAAATGTGGAACACTAGATCACGTTGGTTAATTAATGAATTAAAAGGGAGAATAAGTCAAAATGGTGTCCATCTTCTCCAAGCTTGGCCGAAAATCATAAGAGCACCATAGCTAGGGTTTCTTCAACTTCCAAGCTTGATAGTAAGTGCATCCTAGCCCCGTTTTTAATGTTCGTAATTTTGAGATCCTCGTAGCTCGATTTAGCTATTTCTAACTATATTTTGAGTTAGGGTTTATGTTCAAAAATTTACCCATATATGACATGCATATATTTTGATGTTTATGGAAGAATATGAAAGTTTGATGTATGATAAACATCTTTTTCTAAGTGATTTTCATGAAAAATGCATAAAAGGACCAAATTGTAAAAGTTATAAAAATGGTCATACATGAGTGAAATAGTCGAAATTGGGGGCTGTTGTAATTAAGAAAATAATTCGGCTAGGCTTAAAATACAAGAAAGTTGAATAAAAATGATTTTACGAGCCTAGGGGCAAAAGTGTAATTATGTGAAAGTTTAGGGGCAAAATCATAATTTTTCCAAAGTATGATTCATGAGTCAATTTAGTCAATGTGAGTATTAAACAAGTGAAATTGTTATTATAGATTAAGAAACACAAAGCCTGGATCGAATCCGAGGTAAGAACAAAGTTGTGGACAAAATCGAACATCTACGTCTATTTTGAGTACCGAGGTAAGTTTGTGTGAAATTAAAGTTTCATAGTGTTTTCATATTTTAAATTACTTGTTATTATGATAAAGAATATTATTCCCATGAAAATTGACAAATGAAGCCTCAATGAGAAAATGATGAGAATATGCTAAGTTGAAGTCTCGGTTGAAGATTCGGAATAACAAGGATACTTATGTCACAACATGAGATAAGGAAGGTCCCGCATAAGAACATGTCTGGGACATGGCATCGGCACCGAACGTAGATCCTGTATAAGACCATGTCTAGGACATGGCATCGACATCGAATAAGGAAGATCCCATATAAGACCATGTCTAGGACATGGCATCGGTATCGAATAAGGAAGGTCCCATATAAGACCATGTCTCGGACATGGCTTCGGCACCAAAAGAAGAACTTGTGTAAGACCATGTTTGGGACATGGCATTTACATCTATGTACGATCTCGTATAAGACCATTCCTGGGACATGGCATTAACATCGAGTTAAGAGATTCGTGTAAGACCATATCTGGGATATGGCATCGGCATCAAGTGGTGATCCTACGTAAGACCATATCTGGGATATGGCATTGGCATCGTGATACATGTATGATGAGATTGAGTATCCTCCGATATTTCGAGTAGTTCAACGGGCAAAACAGCTAATTTATACAAGGATGACAAAGAGTTCCATTTAAGTTAAGGATGATAATGATTTAAGTCTATGTTCAAGATAGCATAAGTGCGAAATTATGTGCTGAAGTGATACAGGTACCATGAGTAAAATACGAGTTATGAAAACCGTAATGTGATATGTGATGGGTAAGAATAAGTATGAGTAAGTATGTCAAAGTACTTGAGAACTTGTATTGTTATTGTTTTATGAGATGAATGAATTTTACTATGAGTACTTATATTGCTATTTTAATTCATGCAAACTTACTAAGCTATATGATTACCCCTCTCTTTTCTCTCTTCCTTGTAGTATCGCTAAGCTAGCTCAGGGGTCGTAGAACATCGGACCTCAGATCACACTATCAATTATTCTTTTGGTATAGTAAAGTTGTTTTATTTTGGGTAGTCATGTATAGGAACTTGGTCATTTTGTGTTATGTCATATTTGGAAGCCAAAGTGTTGGCTAGTAAGGTTATTCATTCATTTTGTAAATGGCCATTAGGAATTGGCCAATATTTTTCAAGTTTCATATTTTTAATGATGATGAGTTTTATGATGTGAAAGTTCATGCAATTATTGGAGTAAAATGTGAAGCGAATGAATGATGATTAGTGATACTTCATAGTGTATTATTGCCATGTTATATGTTGCTTGTGTTGGCATATGTGTGTTTATGTTTCAGAGTGGCAATTGGCTTGGAAAATAGCCTTCTAATTGTCCACACGGGTAGACACACGAGCGTGTGTCCAGGCCTTGTGTGACACACGGTCAACTGTAAGAGTATGCCCAAAGATCAATCATGAGATGGTTGTAATAACATACTTAATTTACCATGTTTATTAATATAAAGCGTTGTCATTATTATTTCAGTTTTTCTTTCTGTGTGTATAAATAAACTATTTTATAATAATGTCCTGAGAATAATATGATTATTCTTAAAAGATCCTTAGTCGAGTATTATTGTTGACTAGGACAACAATAATGCATTAAGACTAACATGTAGTTGATTGATGATAAAGAGTTGTCATTGATATGGAGTGTCAAAATCAATGCATGAATATGTGTGTTAGAGAACAACATATTGGATTGACCTGCTATGAGTATGTTTCTTGGATTATTATGTAATTGTCACAACATTACTCATAGTGATTAATATGTATATGATCCTCAGACTTGAGATCATCATTATCCCAGCATCGTGAGATGTATATTTTGATACAGTCAAATGTACACCGTAACAGGTTGTTCTATAAAGGCTGATGTTGGATATACCACAATCTATGTAGAGGGATATGGTTGATCAATAAAGGATAAGTCCCTCCTACATAATAGGAGTAATATCTTAAGCCACTTGATTGAGTGAGACTAGAAATGCATGGCCATGCTCAAATAAGTTGATATGAGATGTCATACTAATTTGTATATCATAGTCTACTCAAGATATCAAGAAACATGGGATGGACTATGCAAGTGTGACTATCCCATGACTTGTATCCGTTCCAGAGATAAAGGACTTAAGGATTAATGCATGAAAGGTTAATCACAAAAGGTTATGTCGAATCATGACTTCTTGTAACTTAGGTAGCAATGATGCATTGCTAGATGCCACTCATTGTTTGTGACAATAGAATCGTTCTAGTATTACTGCTAACGTTGCAAGAACCTACAGGGTCACACCCTATGGTTGAAATGAACGGAATAAAATATAGTTGGTATTGTGTTTGGTTGTCACATGAATTAAATTAATTAAAAAATTAATTTAATTGGGCAATCAAATATTGAACATATTATATGTACAAGAATGTTGTACACATAATGATAACATAATTTTATTAATATATGAATTTGATTCATATATAAATTTAAATAAATATAGTTTACCGAAATCCTTATTATAATTAATGTAATTATAATTTTCGGATATAATTAATGTAATTATAATTTTCGGTTAAAAACTTTATTGTATTTATTTAATCTTATAATACATTCAAGAGATACCAATTATAAAAGGCCCAATTAAAAGGATACCAATTATAAAAGGCCCAATGAAAAAGACACCCATTATAAAAGGTATTAAAAGGAGACAAAGAAAAAGTAGAAAACCCTAAGTGATTGCTTGTTAGGCCTAGCAGCCGTCAAGCAAATATACCTCCAAAACAGTTTTGGAGATTTCTTCCGTTCATAGTCAAACCGGGTGGATTACGTAGAGGCCGACATCGGAAAAGGTTGTGGCTTGATTTGACAGTAGATCAAAACTCTTGTTGCCAAGGCATCGCTGTCTACTCAGATTGAAGTTTTGGTAATTTCGAAACCTTTATTTCACCCCGATTCGTTCCTCACACATGGATTCATGGTTTGGATCACCGGATCTAATTTTATTTTGCTGCGCCATGGGGCACCGGCGTTCCAACATCAACCTCTATGGGTGTGTTGATAGGCCATGTGTCCCCTGTATCAAATTGCGAGAATTTGATTCGTCACACGGGCCAGCACACAGGCGTGTGCCTAGGTCGTGTGCCCTTAAGAGGTGGCTGATGTCATAAACAGAATACCCAAGTTTTTCACACATGGGTGAGGACATGGGCGTGTCTAGGCCGTGTGAGGGACACGGGTCATTGACACAGGCGTGTGTCCGGCCGTGTGAAAACTCCTGGAGGTTCAAAATGAAGAATAAATTCCACACGGGCTAGGAACATAGGCGTGTGTGACCACATGGCCTGCCCACACTGGCGTATTCCATTTCACACGGGCGTGTTCCATTCCACACGGGCGTGTGGCCCTGTTTTAGGCAAAAATTTTCTAAGTGAGCAAAAGTTTCCGGTTTAATTCCGAGACCTTTCGTATGTATATTTAAGGCCTCGTAGGCCCATAATAAGGATGTTATGATTATGAATAAGAAGTTTTAAGTTGAATTGAAATTTTATAGCCCAATGTTGAAAGTTTAAGCAAATTAAGTTCGGTAATGCCTCGTATCCAGTTTCGGTGTTGAACACGGGTAAGAGGTGTTACACCACCCTAAAAAGTAACCACACTTATACCAACTCAAGTAACACATAACATAGCAATAATACACTATGAACAATCACTAATTCATCATGCATACACTTCACACATTGCTCATTCAATTGCACGAACTTGCACTTCATGAATTTCATCATTATTGAATATATATAAAACTTAACAAGTATTGGCCAATTCCCAATGGCCATTTACAAAATGAATTGAATGACATTAATAGCCAACACTTTGGCTAGCCAATATGACCTAACAAAATGACCAAGTTCCTATACATGCCATACCAAAGATAAATCAACTTTACTATACCAAAAGAATAGTTTGATAGTGTAATCTGAACTCCGACGTCCTATGATCCCTAAGCTAGCTTGGCGACACTACAAAGAAAAAGGAAATGAGAGGGGTAAGCATAAAGATTAGTAAGTTTGCATGAAATAAATAGCAACGTAAAGGTTCATGATAACATCCATTCATCACTAGACATAAGTTCTCAAGCACATCGACATAACTTATGGTTACTTTTACCAAATCACATATCACATTTCGCATTCATTTCTCGTAAGATTACTCATGGGTACCTGTATCACTTTATCACGTAGCTTTAGCAATTTTATTTTCTTAAATATAAACTTAGCTCTTTGTCATCTTTAACATAAACTTAACTCTTTACCGTTGAACTAATTGGAATATCAAAGGATACTCAATCTCACCATACATGTAACACGATACCAATGCCATATCCCAGATATAGTCTTACATGGGATCTCATATCTCGATGTCGATTCCATATCCCAGATATGGTCTTATACGAGATCATATATTGATGTCGATGCCATGTCCCAAACATGGTCTTACATGAGATCTTCCTTTTGCTGCCAAAGTCATGTCCCAGACATGGTCTTATACGGGACCAACATTTGGTGCCGATGCCATGTCCCAGACATGGTTTTATATGGGACCTACATTCTCTCATGTTGTGATAATGGTATCCTTGCTATTCCGAATGTTCAACCGGGACTTTAATTTAACATAATCTCATTATACTTTCATCGAGGCATCATTAATTAATTTCATAGGAATAATATTCATTGCTCATAATATCAAATGAATAAAAGTATAAATGCATTATATAGCTTTAATGTAACATCCCTAACCTGTAACCATCGCCGGTCTAGGGTTAAAGGCATTACCGGACAAAACGGAACCTTTTACGGACATTTCATAATAATATTCAACTATTCAAATCAAAGTGTCCATTGAATAGGTCTATGAGACCTTAAACATGCTTTAGAAAGGGGTCGGGACTAAATCGAACACATATAGAATTTTTTGGAAATTTAAATTTTTTTCTAAGTTACAGAGGTCACACGCTCGTGTGGGCAGGCCGTGTGCCTCCCATGGCCTTAAACACGCCCGTGTGTCTAAGCCGTGTCAAAACAGGGCATACATACTGACTTGTCCACATGGCCATGGACACGCCCATGTTCCTCACTCGTTGTCGCTACTGACTTGCACCACATGGCCAGTCACACGCCTGTGTGTCCAGCCCGTGGTCGAGTCTGACTTGCTTTTGAAATGCAACCATGAAGGACACGGTCGAGACACACGCCCATGTGCTCAACCATGTGGGCAATTATAGGCCATTTGCAAGGCCAAAATGCCACCCACACATTGGGTCATCCCTACAAGCACATACATGCATATTTCTATACATCAATGGCAACCAAAACATATCAAATTATGCATCATTTCTACCCATTTATAAGTATCACAAACACTCCAACTTAGGAACCATTTAACTCAATATAACCACAAGCATTTCAAAGTATAATCCATCACAAACTTACCATCAATAATATGCTAACTATGCATCAATAAGCTTACCATTCATATGACCATTTCATTTGCCATCAAGCCATACCAAAACTAAACATCATAAGATATGACTAATCATTCATATAATGTCATTATCTAGTCATATCACATGGCTAACTATACAGCCTTTCAAACATAACCATATCAACTAGACTATACATGCCATACTTAATATATACATAATCATAAGGTACCAAAATATGATTTTAGTAGTGTGATGACAATCCTCGATTATCCTCAAGCCCTTAGTAGCTTTGACGATCTATAAAACAAAACAAACACACACAAAGTAAGCTTTCAAAAGCTTAGTAAGCCATATACAAATAAACTTAACATATAAACATTTAATATCATATTAAACACAAGATCATTCATATATGAAAATTGCAAATTCTTAATTCCATCTTGGCTCATTTGTTTAGCCATATCTTACTAGCCAACTCATCTCCATATACAACATAGATCATAACTTTTTCATACATATATCACATTTTGTATCTACAATCAATGCACATATCTCAATTTGGTAAGTTCACATTTATACTTACCTTCCACACATACATATTGTACTTTTCAAACATACCTGATTCGTTTATACATTTCACATAGCCTTTCGTTTTCTTGAAATTGCCCGTTGAACCATTTAGAATCAAATAGGATATTCGGAATACTCAGAGTAGTCATACAATGCCAACGTCCCAGACGTGGTCTTACATGTACTCAAATATCGATGCCACTGTCCCAGACAGGGTCTTACACAAAATCAAATACGATGCTAATGTCCCAAACATGGTCTTACACGTAAATCTCAAATCAACGCCAACGTCCTAGACGTGGTCTTACACGATATCACATATCAGAAACCTATGTCATGACATATAAAATCCTATCTATTCCTAGGTTCGTACGGGACTTTTCGGACTTTGACACCTTGTCGATACTTCCTCGGATTTCATATATTTATCATCTCGTACACATTCATCACAATGAAATTTCATATGAACATACATAAATCAATACAAATAGATTTATTTGTATGTAGACTTACCTCAAACTCGGATAAGTGAACGGACTTGGCTATTCAATTACTTTCGATTTTCCACGATCTAAATCTGTTTTCTTCGGTTCTTGATCTAAACATATTCAAATTTAACTCATTTGTTCACCAATTCATTCAATTCAATCCAAAACACATATTTAGGGCAATTTACAAATTAGCCCTCATATTTTCATATTTTGACATTTTAGTCCTTATTTCATAAAATCACAAAATACACAAAATCTCTATATACCCATGCTTAGCCGAATGTTCACTATGATCATACAAGTCCATACATTTCATTTATTTCACAATTTAGTCCCTCAAAATATTATTTTCTCAATTAAGTTCAAAAGTTCAAATTACTCAAATTCAGCAAAAATCCAAAGACAAACTATGTTAATCTATCACATATATTTCATATTTCATCACCAAACTTCACAAAGCTCATGAATTCATCCATGGCACATTTCAAATTCTTCATCAATTCTCAAAATTAAGACATGGGTTTGAGAGAACATGAAGCAACGATTACAAAAACATAGAAATTATAAAAAACCGAAACAAAACATACCTTAAATCAAAGAACATCAATGGCCGAATGTTCAAAGCTTTTCTTCTTTTATATCTTTTGTATTTTCGGTACTAAGATAAGATGAACATGCATGATTTCCATTTTATGTTTTATTTAATTCATATTAATAAACCTTTTACCAAATTACCCTTTATAAATTAATAAGAAAACTTCATAATCATAGTCCATTACCGTCCACTTAATAACATTCTGGCAAGATTCCATCTTAAGGACTTCATTTTTTTAAGCCATGTCAATTCGGCATTTAATCAAATAGAAAGCCACTTTTACAATTTATGCGATTTAGTCCTTTTCTTTAATTAAACACACAAATGCACAAATTAAATCACAGAAATTTCACACATACTAATTCACATGTTGAAGACTCAGAAAATATTAAATATTTTTTTGACTCGGATATGTAGTCCCAAAACCACTATTCTGACTAGGGTCTAAACCGAACTGTTACATTTAATTTCACACAAACTTACCTCGGTACCAAAATATATATGGACTTGTTCAATTTAGTCCATGACCTTGCCTTGCCTCAGTTTCGGTCCGGGCTTCGTATTTCTTGATCTATAATAACAATTTCACTCATTTAATGATCACATTAACTAAAATAACTCATGAATCATACTTTTGAAAAATTACAATTTTGCCCCTAAACTTTCACATATTTACACTTTTGCCCCTAGGCTCGTAAAATGATTTTCATTCAATTTCCTTGCATTTTAAGCCTAGCCGAACCATTTTCACAACTACAACAGCTCCCAATTTCCACTAATTCACACCTTTATGACCATATTCATAACTTTTACAATTTAGTCCTTTTTACGGGTTTTCTATGAAAATCACTTAGAAAAAGATGTTTATCATACATTAAACTTTCATATCCCTCCATTAATCATCAAAATACATACATGTCATACATGGGTAAATTTTTGAACACAAATCCTAGCTCAAAATATAGCTAGAAATAGCTAAACCGAGCTACGAGGATTTCAAAAATACAAAGAACATTAAAAACGGAGCTAGAAGGTACTTACAATCAAGCTTGAAAGATGACAAAACCCTAGCTATGGATTCCTTGTGATTTTTGGCTATGGAGGATGAAGATGGACATAATTTTGACTTCTTTTTCCCTTTTAATTCTTTTATTAACCAAATGACCAAAATACCCTTAAGGCCCATTTCTTGAGATTTTTCTTTCCCATGTCTATTTTTGTCCATCTTAACATATAATGGTCTAATTGCTAAATAAGGATCTCTAATAATTTTTCTGATGCTACTTCATACTTGAATCTTCTAGAATCTCATATTTTTCAATGTTTACAATTTAGTCATAATGGACCAATTGATCACTAATTAATAAAATTTCTTCATGAAATTTTCACATAATCATGCAAACATGTCTTAGACCTCATAAAAACCATAAAACACATATTTCTACTTCAGATTTATGGTCCCGTAACCACTATTCTGACTAGGCCCTAAATCGGGCTGTTACACACACACTCGTCTGGAAATTCTAAATTTCACATTCAAGGTGTAGACTTCACACGTCTTGGGCACATGCCCATGTCCTATGGCCGTGTCTTCCACACGATTGAGACACACGACTGTGTCTCAGCCCGTGTGGTTACTACTGGCATTCTGTTTTACCAAATTATGGTTTAGGGGACACATGATCAGATTACACGCCCATGGGGCAGACCGTGTGTCACACACGACCTAGACACACGGGCGTGTATCTATCCGTGTGGACAAAAACAAGGCTATTTACCAAGCCCTTTTTGCCACCCTTACTTGCACCAACATAAGCCACATCAAGTAAGACTAATCCACACATAAACATCTAACCAAATCAGCCACAACCAAGACATACACACACAGCAAGACCACTACACTCCATTCACATGCAAAACTTATCAGATACTTTATCAATCCAATCATGCGACTTACTCATTCATGCATTAACACACCATATATTTCACCATGCAAATTGCACATTCATGAAAATCATCATTATTTACATATATCAACAACAAATATTAGCCATTATCCATGGCCTTAGACAAAATGGATCAACTTCATGACAAGGCAACACATATGGCCAAAACATTATGACACTTAACAAAAAGACCCAGTCCCTATACATGCCATACCTAAAATACTAAGGCTAACTATACCAAATGCTTCAATTGATAGTGTGATCGATGCCTCCGACGTCTGTTGATCCCTGAGCTAGCTTGGCTGCACTATAAGAAAATGGAAAAGAGAGGGAGTAAGCATAAAGCTTAGTAAGTCGCATGTAAATAACTAACAACAATTACCATGCATTATCATACTCATAACATTTTATAAACTTGCACATAATTTGTAACACCCCTAACCCGTAACCGTCGTCGGTCTAGGGTTAAGAGGCATTACCGTAAAATTGGAAACTTTTATAGACATTTCAAAACATAATTCGACAAATCACATCAAAGTGTCCTTTAAATAGGTCTTCGAGACCTTAATCATGCTTTAGAATAGGGCCGGGACTAAACCGAACACATGCGAAAATTTTTAAAAATTCAAAACTTTTTCAAAGTTACAGAGGTCACACTCCCGTGTGTCTAAGCCGTGTCAAGACAGGGCATACATACTAACTTGTCCACACGACCGTGGACACACCCGTGTGCGTCACCCGTGGTCGCTACTGACTTGCACGACACGGCCAGTCACAGGCCCGTGTGTCTTACCCGTGGTCGAGTCTGACTTGTTTCGAATTGAAACCATAAAGGACATGGTCGAGCCACACGCCCGTGTGCTCAACCATGTGGGCAAATATAGGCCATTTGCAAGGCCAAAATGCCACCCACACTTTGGGTCATCCCTACAAGCACATACAAGCATATTTCTAAACACAATTGGCAACCAAAAATACATCAAATGATCATCATATTATCCCATTCAATCTCATTTCTGAGCATACCAACTTATATGCCAATTAGCTCAACTAGTTCACAATTAAACCAAGCATGATTCATCCACAACTTACCACTTTATATACTCACTTTACATCAACAAGCTTACCATTACCTTGACCATTTCATAACCATGGAATTATACCAAAACCAAACATCATATAGCATGACTCTTCCTTCATTTCAAAACCATTTAATTAGCCATATCACATAGCTATACACATATTTTAAACATAACACAAGGTAACTAGCCTATACATGCCATACTTTAGTATATTCATTTTCAAAAGGGTACCAAAATAAGATTGAGTTGTGTGATGACGATCCTCGACGATTCCCTGAGCCTTCAGTAGCTTTGACGATCTATAAAACAGAGCAAACATACACACAAAGTAAGCTTTCAAAAGCTTAGTAAGCCATATACAAATAAACTTAGCATAAAATACACATTGCCATATTGATACAATGACATTAATGTTTCTCATTTTTTAAATTCATCACATATCCTTTGGCTCATTTATTTAGCCATTACTTACCCACATTTCATAGCTCAAAGTATCACTTTACTCATAGCTCATTCAAAATATTTCACATATTATCTCATCAAATCCATACACATATTCACTTTAGTAAGCTCATATAAACACTTACCTTTCATACCCATACATAGTGTACCTTTCAAACGTACCTGAATCGTTTATACATTTCCCATAGACATTCATTTCTCGGACTTACCCATTGAACCGTTCAGAATTAAATAGGATACTCAGAGTACTCGAAATAATCGTACAATGCCAAGTCCCAGATGTGGTCTTACATGTACTCAGATATAGATGCCACTGTCCTAAACAGGGTCTTACACGAATCAAATATGATGCCAATGTCCCAGACAAGGTCTTATACATAAATCTCATATCGATGCCAACGTCCCAGACGTGGTCTTACACGAAATCTCGAATCAACGCCAGCATCCCAGACGTGGTCTTACATGATCTCACATATCGGAAACCTATGTCATGACATATGTAATCCTATCTATTCTTAGGTTCGTACGGGGCTTCTCTGACATTGATACATTGTCGATACTTCCTCAGAATTCATACACTATCATTCTCGTATACATTCATCACAATGAGATTTCATATGAACATACATAAATCAATACAAATACATTTATTTGTATATAGACTTACCTCGGATTCAGTTAACGTACGGACTCGACTATTCGATCACTTTCGACTTTCCGCAATCTAAATCTGTTTTCTTCGGTTCTTGATCTATACATATTCAAATTTAATCCATTTATTCACCAAATCATTCAATTCAATCCAAAACCACATATTTAGGGTAATTTACAAATTAGCCCTCACATTTTCACATTTTGACATTTTAGTCCCTATTTCACAAAATCACAAAATACACAAAATCTCAATACACCCATGCTTAGCCGAATTCTCTATAGGTCCCTAGCAACCCATATTTTTCATTTATTTTACAATTTAGTCCCTCAATATTATTTTCTCAATTAGGTCCAAATTACTCGAAATCATCAAAACTCTAAAGACAAAACATGTTAATCTAACACATATATTTCATATTTCATCACCAAACTTCACAAAGCTCATGAATTCATCCATGGCACATTTCAAATTCATCATCAATTCACAAAATTGAAGCATGAGTTTTAAAGTACACTAAGCAACGATTACAAAAATGTAGAAATTATCAAAAACCGAACAAAAACTAACCTTGAATCAAGATTATAGCTAGCCGAATGTTCAAAGCTTTTCTTCTTCCTTTTTCTTTTCTATTTTTGGCACAAAGATGATGACAATGGCTAATTTCATGGTTTTGTTTTATTAAATTAAACATAATTATTAATTTCCATTTTTACCCTTAATAAATTAATTAGAAAACTACATAATACATGTCCATAATCGTCCACTATAATGTTTAGTGGTCTAATATCCACTTAAGGACTTTACCTTTATTAAGCCATGTCAATTCAATTCATTAATAAATATCATGTCACTTTTACCTTTTATGCAATTTAATCCTTTTCTCAAATTAAGCACACAAACAGACAAATTAATTCACAGAACTTTAACACATGCTTAATCACATACAATAGACACAGAAAATAATATTAAAATATTTTTCTAACTCAGAATTGTGCTCCCGAAACCACTATTTTAACTAGGGTCTAAACCGGACTGTTACAATTCTCCCCCTTAGGGATTTTCATCCTCGAAAATCTTACCGTTGAATAGGTTCAGATATTGTCGTCTCATTGTATCTTCAAGCTCCCACGTAGCCTATTCCACTTTGTGTCGATGCCATAGTACTTTTACTAATGGAATTTTCTTATTTCTCAACTCTTTCATTTCGCGAGCTAAGATACGAATCAGTTCCTCTCCGTAAGTCATATCAGATCAGATTTCAATCTCAGTTAGAGTAATCACATGTGATGGATCAGACCTGTATCGATGAAGCATTGATATGTGAACTACATTATGTATCTTTTCCAACTCTAGTGGCAACATCAATCTATACGCAACAGGTCCAACATGCTCAATAATCTCATACGGCCCGATGAACCTCAGACTCAATTTGCCTTTTCGTCCGAATCTGAGTACTTTCTTCTACGGAGACACTTTTAAGAACATTTTGTCACCAATATCAAACCCAATATATTTTCTTTTCAAGTCTGCATAGGACTTCTGATGATCAGACGCTGCTTTCAAACTATCACGGATCAATTTTACTTTCTGTTTAGTGTCTTTTATCAAATCTGATGCGAACCTGGTCGCATCATGGTTTGACGCCATCCGACGCCATCGAGAGTGGCCTAAACTTGAGGGGCCCAAGTACAAGATGAAACATCTCATAGGCCTGATTGATCGTTGGACCAATGATTTTAAGGACTTTTAATTTAAGTAAGTTTTATTTAAATTAATAAGTTTGCATATTTTAATTTTAACTTGCATTTTGTGTGTTCTGCATTTAATAAAGTAATGCATTATGTAACTTTCATGTTAGTTTAGTATGCATCATAAATAATGACTTGCATTATGAAACTCCCATGTTAGTTTAAGTCTGCATTATTAAATTAAGTTTTGCATTAAGTAACTCATTTGTTCATTTAGTTTGCATTTCAAACCATGCATTTAAGCATCTTAGTTTAATAAATGAGTTGCTGGACATTTATTCAACTCATCTTATTTAATTAATAAGTGTTTTTGTTGAATTTTATTTGATAAGTGTAGCTCCTATTTAATCTAGTTACTAGGATAATTTAATGAAGCATGAGTTTAAGTTTATTTAATTTTGCTTCTTTAATTAAACTAGTTGTTGCATTAATTGATGTCTTTGTTTTTAGTTCATTTATTGAAGTCAAGTGTTTAATGTGTTTGAGTTTAATAAGTGATTAAATGTGTTTAATATGTTTGTTTTAATGTGTTAGTTGCAGGTGTCTTTTCAATTGAAAATCGTTACATTCAAGGGCTGTTACAAATTGATTAAAGAGACTTTTCAAGTGAATTTCGATTACATTCAAGAGGAAGCATTATTCTTCATTAAAAGGAGTTGTTATCATTCATTAAAGGG
Source organism: Gossypium australe (assembly GCA_005393395.2). Classification (NCBI taxonomy): domain Eukaryota; kingdom Viridiplantae; phylum Streptophyta; class Magnoliopsida; order Malvales; family Malvaceae; genus Gossypium; species Gossypium australe. The sequence continues at coordinate 44,915,907 of CM016618.1, read as the reverse complement.
AGAGTTATACATCATTAAATTCAGTAGCAGCCTCTTTCATCTTCCATAACTGATTGTTGATTAAAGTGATCACTTCATGAGTTAATTTTTCATTAAAGTTGCTGGTGTCCATTTGGTTGACCAAGGGGATTTCAAAGGTTTTTCCTAAGCATTCAAGACCATTGATTTAGCTGAATTGAAGTGTATTGAAGGGTGGAGTTATTTAGTTTGGCATTCCAAGAGTTTTTGAGCTTAATTTTAGCTCATTATTAGCTCATTAAGTTGATCATATGTGACCATTCAGTTAGCCTCTTTTAACACTATAAATAGTTGTAATCAGCCTATTGTAGGGGACTTTTGGACTTTTGGACTTTAGACATTATATTGAATGAAATTATATCATTTTGTGAGATTTGATTCTCTCAAAATTCGTTTGAAGATTTGTTGGCTTATCTACAAAGCTAGTGGCGTCAACCTATTCTTTCTTCTATCTCGAACTTATCACTCCAAAAGAGTGTGGCGTTCACCCATTTAAATATACCTTCGGTTCCTACTTTGCTAAGTAGCGGGTCGAGGTTTCACTACTTCCATCATCCACCTTGAAGCTTATAAGTAATTGGGTCATTGCTCTTTAGTAGTGGTTCTTACTTGCTTTGAGTTTGTTTCCTTCCATTCCATCACTATCCTTTATTTTTGTTGCTAGCCGAATTTTTCATTTCTTCCTTGAACCTAAAATCCATTTCATTTCCATTCCATATACCATCCCTTCTTATTTTCAATAACCAAACCTATATATTATTCATTTCCATTATCCCATCTTTGATCCCTTTTTCTTAGCTACCGCCAATACTTACTTAAAGCATCATTATGAAACGAGCCAAACGATACTTTCTCGTAGACTTTCGGGCAACTCACATATGACTCGACTCACCCCGAGGCAAATTGTATCAAAATCGACCTCGTCTATCATACTTTCACTGAGCTCAGCCCAATACAGAGGTGTCCGACATTTGCATCCATACAAAGCTTCATAAGGTGCCATTTTGATGCTCGACTGAAAACTGTTATTATATGCAAATTCAATCAATGACAAATATTGTTCCCACGTACCATTAAACTCAAGAATGCAACATCTCAACATATCCTCGAGTATCTGAATGATCCGCTCAGACTGGCCATCTATTTATAGGTGAAAAGCTGTACCGAAATGCAATTTTGTGCTGAAAGCTTCTTGCAATTTCTTCCAGAATCGTGATGTAAATCTCGAATCTCTATCTGACACAATAGACAGTGGCATCTCGTGCAATCTCACAATCTCAGAAATATACAGATCATCTAACTTATCAAGTGAGTAATCAGATCGTACTGGAATAAAATGGGCAGATTTCGCCAATCGATCAACTACGATCGAAATTGCATCTTTCTTTCTCGGAGTCAAAGGTAACCTAGGAACAAAATCCATTGTCACTCTGTCCCATTTCCATTCAGGAATCATTATTGGTTGTAACAAACCAGATGGAACCTGATGTTCAGTTTTAACTTGTTGACAGACTAAACATTTTGAGACAAAATCGGAAATATCTCTTTTCATACCTGACCACCAATAGTGTTGCTTCAAATCATGATTCATCTTTGTACTTCCCAGATGACCAGATAAGTGACTATTATGAGATTTATTCATAATTAACTGCAATAACTCTGGATTTTTCAGAAAAAAAATTCGATCTTGAAATCTCAAGCAATCATCATCCTCAACTCAAAATTTTTAATTAGAATTCAAATCACACAGAGTTTGTTTTGCTAGCATTTCGTTATCAACTTTTTGAGCTTCACATATTTGTTGTAAAAATAATGGTTTTGCTTTCAACTTAGCCAAAAATGAACCATCATTAGACAAATCTAAATGAGCATTCATAGCACGTAATGTAAACAGTGATTTCTGACTCAGCGCATCAGCAACAACGTTTGCTTTACCCGGATGATAATCTATCACAAGCTCGTAGTCTTTCAACAGCTCTAACCATCTTCTTTGTTGCAGATTCAAGTCTTCTGAGTCATCAGGTACTTCAAACTTTTATGATCTAAAAACACATGGCATTTCTCATCGAAAAGATAATGACGCCAAATCTTTAATGCAAACACAATCGCAGCTGACTCAAGATCATGTGTTGGATAATTCTTTTCATGCGGCTTTAATTGTCTTGAGGCATAAGCTATAGGTTTGCCTTTCTGCATCAGAACACATCCTAGACCATTCAACGAAGCATCACTGTATATCACGAATTCTTTACCCGATTTCGGTTGTACCAAAACTAGAGCTTCAGTCAACAAAGTTTTCAACTGATCAAAGCTTTTTTGACATTTATCGGAACATTCAAATTTCACATCTTTCTGAAGCAATCTAGTTAACGGAGTAGCTATCATTGAAAAACCTTTTACAAATCTTCGATAATAACCAACAAGTCCCAGAAAACTACGAACTTCAGACACATTCTTCGGAGGTTTCCATTCCAGAATAGCAGAAATCTTGCTCGGATCAACTCATATACCAGATGCTGATACAATGTGTCCCAGAAAACCAACTTCTCGCAACCAGAATTCACATTTACTGAACTTTTCATACAATTGCTTATCTCGTAGAGTTTGCAAAACAATTTTCAGATGCTTAGCATGCTCAATCTCATCATGTGAATAAATCAAGATGTCGTCAATGAATACTACAACAAATCGATCTAGATACGGTCTGAAAATTTTGTTCATCAAATCCATAAAAACAACAGGAGCATTTGTTAGTCCAAAAGGCATAACTAAAAACTCATAATGCCCGTACCTCGTTCTGAAAGCAGTTTTCGGAATATCTGAATCTTTTACTCGCAACTGATAATACCGTGATCTCAGATCTATCTTTGAAAACACAGTGGCTCCTTTAAGCTGATCAAACAAATCATCGATTCTAGAAAGAGGATAGTTATTCTTTATAGTCACTTTGTTCAACTGACAATAATCAATGCACATTCTCACCGTGCCATCTTTCTTTTTCACAAACAGAACAGAAGCACCCCAAGGTGAGAAACTCGGTCTTGCAAACCCCCTATCTGTCAATTCTTGCAACTGTGACTTCAATTCTTTCAGCTCTGTTGGTGCCATTCTATACAGAGCTATCGAAATAGGAGTCGTTCCCGGTAACAAATCAATGCCATATTCAACTTCACGTATCGGAGGTAATCCCGGTAGTTCTTCAGGAAACACATCAGGGAATTCACAAACCACAAACACAGATTCAACTTTTTTTTCAGTTACTTTCGAATAAATCACATAAGCAAAATAAGCTTCAAAACCCTTTTTCACATAACTCTAAGCTTTTAACACTGATATCACAGCCGGTATCCATTCATATCATTAGACTAAATTCAAACTATATCATCATTCTGGCATCTCAAATAAATAGTCTTTCTTTTGTAATTCACAATAGCATCATGTAGTGTCAACCAATCCATACCCAAAATTATATCAAACTCATCAAATGGTAATAGCATCAGATCAGCCAGAAAACAAACATCTTGAAACATCAACGGACAATTCTTGCATACTTTATCAACCAGGACACTTTTACCTAAGGGGTTTGATACTCTAATAACAAATTCAATAGACTCTACAGGCAAAGTCTTACTGGATACTAAGTTCATGCATACATACGGATGTGTAGAACCTGGGTATATCAATGCAATCATAGAAGTATCATAAAGAATAAATGTACCCGTTATAACATCCAGAGATGAAGCTTCCTCACGAGCTCGGATGGCATATGCTCTGGCAGGCACTCTAGCTTCAGATCTCGCAACTGAGCCTTTCGTAGTTCTCTTACTACCAATGACATTTCTTACATTTCGAGAAGGTCTACCTTTCGCTGAAACATTATCAAATCTCAAATTCTAGACAATCTCTTGCTCAACAGACTCTAGGAAATCACGGATGAAATGATCTAATGATCCGCATCTGAAACAGGCTCGTAACATTGAGGCAGAGGTGCAGGTAACATTGAGGCGAGGCAGCCAGCACTGGTCTATGCTGCTTGTCGCCAAGAGGATGGTGATGCCCCAAATGTTATAACCGGTATGTTCCTAATTCATAATGTACCTTACACTGCTCTGATTAATATAGGGTCTATGCAATCATACATTGCATGCACTGTGTCTGGCACCTTAGGTATCATGTATGAGAGTACTGTTAACGAGATGATTGTGTTAACTCCACTAGGACAGTTAGTACGAGTAGACAAGTTGTTCAGAGATGTGCCCCTGGAGGTTCAAGGAGCTATATTTCCAGCGTTTTTTTATGGAGCTACCGTTTGGTGAATTCAACCTAATCTTGGGGATGGATTGGCTAGTAAAACACCGTGCGGGTTTTTGATTGTGCTGCTAAGCGTATGGTATTAAGGACTACTGGGGATGAGGAGGTGGCTGTGATTGGGGAGCGAAGGGACTTTCTGTCTAATGTGATCTTTGCATTAAGGGCTGAAAAACCAAGGGTTGTGAGGTCTTTCTAGCCTATATTGGTGTATCTGATTCTGAGGGTCCTTCTGTTGGAGATATCAGAACAGTTAAGCATTTTTCTGATGTATATTCTGATGAGCTCCCTGGGTTGCCTCCGAACCGCGAAGTTGAATTTGGTATTGAGCTCATGCCTGGAACAGCTCTAGTGTCCATCGCTCCTTATAGGATGGCATCGAAGAAGCTAGTTGAGTTAAAAGCTCAAATCTAAGAACTGCTGGATCGAGGATTCATTCGACCTATTCTCCATGGGGAGCACCAGTGTTGTTCGTAAAGAAGAAGGATGGGTCCATGCGCATGTGCATCGACTATCGGCAATTAAATAAACTGACTATCAAGAATAAGTATCCTTTTTCGAGGATAGATGACCTATTTGATCAGCTGTAAGGAGCTTCAATTTTCTCCAAAATAGATTTTCGTTCTAGGCACCATCAGTTGAGAGTTAAGGAGGCCAATGTGTATAAGACTGCGTTTAGGACTCGTTATAGTCATTACGAGTTCCTAGTGATGCCGTTTGGGCTGATGAATGCACCAGCTGCCTTCATAGACCTGTTGAACTGAGTATTCCAACCCTACCTGGATCGGTTCGTGGTGGTATTTATAGACGATATCTTGGTGTATTCGAGAATCGAGGATGAACATGATGCACACCTCTAAATTGTTCTGCAAGTTTTAAGTAAGAAACAACTGTACGCTAAGTTCAGCAAGTGTGAGTTCTGGCTGCGAGAAGTGACATTTTTGGATCACGTAGTATCTACCGAGGGGATTAGGGTTGATCCTAGAAAAATTGAAGTCGTACTGGATTGGAAACCACCTAAGACCGTATCTGAGATTCGAAGCTTTCTGGGTCTGGCAGGGTATTACAAACATTTTGTTGAGGGCTTTTCCTTGATTGCTGCACCTCTAACTAAGTTGCTGCATAAAGGGGTACCGTTTAACTGGACTGATAAGCAGCAAGATAGTTTTGAAAAACTGAAGCAAGTTCTAACTGAGGCCTCTGTCTTGATATAGCCAGAGTCTGGGAAGGAATTCACTGTCTACAGTGATGCATCACACGTTGGTTCGGGTTGTGTGCTGATGCAAGAGGGTAAGGTGGTTGCTTATGCGCCTTGTCAGCTTAAGCCTCACGAGACAAATTACCCTACTCATGACTTGGAGGTAGTCGCGGTGGTATTCGCACTGAAAGTTTGGAGGCACTATTTATACGGTGAGAAGTGTATTATCTACACAGATCACAAGAGCCTCAAGCACCTCCTCACTCAGAAGGAGCTGAATCTTAGGCAGCGAAGATGGATAGAGCTGTTTAAAGATTATGATTGCTTGATTGAGTACCACCCTGGCAAGGCTAACGTAGTAGCTGACACACTGAACCGTAGGGCTGTATCTGATTTGAGAGCAATGTTTGCTCGTCTCAGCTTGTTTGATGATAGTAGCTTGTTGGCTGAGCTGCAAGTTAGACCGGCGTGGACTGAACAGATTAAGGGTAAGAAGTTGTTGGATGAGTCACTGGTTCCTCGTTTTTGACAAGTTGAGAATGGAGAAACTTTGGATTTTGGGCTGAATAGTAAAGGAGTACTATGTTTCCGTTGGAGAGTGTGTACCGAGGGATTCTTATCTGAGGCAGTCTATACTGCAGGACACACATAGTAGTCCATATGCCATGCATCTTGGCAGAAACAAGTTATACCGAGATCTTCGTGAGCTATACTGGTGGCCAAGACTGAAATACGAAGTTACTGATTTTGTGAGTAAGTGCTTGACGTACCAGCAAGTTAAGGCTGAGCATCAACTGTCTTCAAGGTTACTACAGCCAGTTAAGATTCCACTTTGGAAGTGGGAGAGGGTAACCATGGATTTTGCGAGTGGGTTGCCTTTAACGCCTACTCAGAAGGATTCGGTATGGGTTATTGTAGACCGATTGACTAAATCGGCCCATTTTATACCAGTCCGTACTGATTACTCGTTGCAGAAGCTGGCAAAGTTGTATGTGGCTGAGATTATGAGACTGCATGGGGTACCGATTTCCATTATATCTGACAAAGACCCTCGATTCACATCTTGGTTCTGGAAGAAATTACACGAGGCTTTGGGTACTAGGTTGGACATCAGTACTGCGTTCCATCCTCAAAATGATGGTCAGTCAGAGAGGATGATTCAGATACTGGAGGACAAGTTAAGAAGTTGTATAATTGATTTTCGAGGCAGCTGAGAAGAACAATTTGCCACTAGTAGAGTTCACATATAATAATAGCTACCAGTCTAATATTCAAATGGCATTGTACAAGGCGTTATATGGTCGTAGGTGTCGTACTCCTACCTGTTGGACTGAGCTGGGCGAGCGGCGAGTTTTGGGGCCAGAGTTAGTTTCTGATACCGAAGAAAGCGTAAAACTAATTCGAGATCGGTTGAAGGAAGCATCCGATAGGTAGAAGTCCTACGCAGATCTTAAATGCCGAGAGATTGAGTATTCTGCGGAGGACTTCGTATTTCTCAAGGTCTCTCCATGGAAAAGGATACTGAGGCTTAGGCGGAAGGTAAGCTTAGCCCTAGGTTCATTGGGCTTTACTGTATACTGAAGCGTGTGGGACCGGTCGCCTATCAACTTGAGTTGCCTCCAGAATTAGATTGGATTCACGATGCCAGGTCTCAATACAGAGGCGCTATCGCTCTGATCCCACACATATAGTACCAGTTGAGGAGATCGAGGTTAGGCCAGATCTGACCTTCGAGGAGGAACCAGTGCAGGTATTGGACCATGAGGTTAAAGTATTGAGGAAGAAATCTATTCCACTAGTCAAAGTGCTTTGGCGTAATCACAGTTCAATAGAAGCTACATGGGAACCTGAGGAGGTGATGCGTCGGCAATACCCTCATCTATTCTGACCAGGTAAATTTCGAGGCCGAAATTTCGTTAAGGGGTGTAGAGTTATAACGCCCCAAAAATTTAAGTATTCAATTTTTGCATGATATGACACAAATTGCTTGTTTGCTTTAATGGCTAAGTGATTTGGGTGTGTATGAGAGTGTTTGAGAAGCCTGGGTTCAAGTCTTGGCTTTTGCAGAATTTTTAGTTTTGCTCTTAAATGAATTTAGACACTGGCATATAGGCCTTATCAATAATAGTGTTTGTTTTATGACACAAAAAGAGCTTGTGGTCTAGTGGCAAGGTGGCGTGTTGTGTAACTGTGAGGTCTGAGATTCAAGTCCTGGGTTGCACAATAGAGTATTTATTTTGCTGCTTGAGCTATGTAGGTAGTGGAGTTAGACTGAAACAGCTAAGGGGAGTTTGAATAAAAGTTGAATGGAGTTGTTGGGGGAGTTGAGGAGAAATTGGTGGAGTAATTCAAGGAGGGGTAAGGGGAGAGATACTAGGAAAAAAATCAAGGAGTTTGATTGAGAGGAAGTGTTTGTGCCGAATTTGGTCACTAGTCACTTAGATAACTGGTTTTGGGGGATTTTGAGTTGTTTTTCTCTTTCTGCTTTAGTTTCCGTCAGCATTCTTTTCACCTTTTTACTTTTGGTGCCGAATTGTGGCTAAGACTTCGAGTACCTCTCGGGTATGTTCGTTTTCTTTTTCTGCTCTTCCCTTTAATTCCTTTTTGTTTGGCCGAATAGCTATTTGGTTCTCTCCTTTGTCGAATTCTCCTTTTCTTTTCTTTCATTTATCGACTTTTGGTTCATTCGGATTTGTATTGGTTGCTGCGCATTATTCAACGAAAGTCCCTTTCTTTTTAGTCACGAGTTGTTAGTCAATTTTTTTAGCAACTCTTCCATTTCTTTTTCTCTCTTCTTCTCTTACTCAATCTGTGCTCTCTTTTGGCCGAATATCACCCTTTTGTTTTATCACTCTTTACGCCGATCTTCTCTTTGATGCTTCTTGCTGTTCCAGTGCTGCAAGTGTTTCTGATTATCGATAAAGTGTTTATACTCCTCACCTTTTAATTAAACCTGTTTTCTTATATTCTTTTTCTTAGCACCGAATACCCTCCTTTTTACCCTTTGATTACCAACTGTTGATTCTTTCCTCACGATGTGTTACTCGTTGCGGTGCTAGGGTTTTCCTCGAGTGGTGGAGTGTAAGTGGTTTTGAAGTACTCGCAACCCTTGTTCTCAGCGTTCAATCAAGGTAATACGTTACCTCACTTTTGAAGTTTAGGCCGTATACTAGTTATGTTATTATAGGATATCATTTGTGGATTGAGGCCATTTATATGGTCTACCTTGGTTAATGAGATCGGTGTTTGTGGTACAGATAATCGATAAAAGCGTGTGATCACTTTTGGTTAGTAGTCTTGGAGGACTAAAGTCGCCTCATTTCAAGCAAGGTAAGGACGGTGTTTTTGGATTAAGTGTCAATAAGAGGGTGTTTTACCCTAACGATCAAAAGAACTGACATTGGGTCATGTTTGAATCTAGGTTGGGTGCTTGAGAAGCTTGGAGCGGTTACGTAAACAGGTGTGTATTTACACTGTTTAGACTGTAGAACGGCAAAGGCCGAAAAGCTGAAAAGCCGGAAGATTGGGCTTTGAGGTCACATGGGCGTGCGAACGCTCGTGTGGTCAAATCGAGGCTATGAATCACAGGCGTATGAATGTAGAGGCCTCCATGAGCATTTTCATGGGCTTAGGCCGTAATGGGCCATATTGGGCTGAAATTGACCGTGTGTGCCTAATGGGCTCGTGGGCCCCACACGGATGAAATCCACGATTTGTGGAAAATACTGCACTGGGCTATGCAGGTCTCATAGCCGTGGCAAAATCTGGGCTGAACGAGCCACACGAGCGTGTTATGACCATTTAGGTTACCAGAGTCACTCGAGGCGACTGCGAACCTTCCGAGAGGTCGATATCTGCACTGAGACCCTAAAGTAGGTAAAATGACCAAAATACCCCTAAAAGGTGAAATGACTATTTTACCCCTAATAGATGGAAATGACCATTATACCCCTAAAGGTAGGTTGACTGATGTGTTCATGATTTATATATGACTGTTACTGAGTATGACATTTTGCATATACGTATGATTTATGACATGACATACTGCATGGGGTTGGGATACTGTTATGGAGGAAGTATACTGTACTGGTGGCTTTGCCACATATATTGTTACTGGTAGCTTTGTTGCGATACTATTACTAGCAGCTTTGCTGCGAATTGGTGTGTTGGTTGGGTGGGTCGATTTTATCCCCACATGGTGTGTTGGTGGTACGGAGTAGTGTGTTGGCTGGATTGGGATGGGTTGCATTATTGCACTGTTCTGATATGGTATTGGGCTGAGGCCCACACTGTTACTATATTGGGCTGAGGCCCACACTGTTACTGTATTGGGTTAAGACCCACACTGTATTGTTACTGAATAGGGCTCAGGCCCAGACTGTTACTGCATGTTATATACTGACTGACTGATAGGGGATTACACACTAAGTTTTCATAAACTCACCCCTTCCTTTTTACTGTACAAGTAATCTTCAGCCATAGGCGATTTGGTACTGTGAGGGACTCGGAGGTGGCCACACAACTGCAGATGTTCTACACTTGCTTTTATTTAAATTTAAAGTTTGTGTTGGGTTTTTTTTATGTAATAAGGCCATTTATGTTTGTTTAAATTTTTAATTGGGCTTTTCTTTACTTATTTTAAACTACTAGTTTAGGAGAAGACAATTTTCAAAATAATTACCATATGCAAAGACCCGAAATTTAAACATTAGAATTTTCAAAAGCTTCCGCGATTTTAAATCAACCTACTATAACAATAGCAGATAATAAGGCAAACGCTTTGACTAGATGATTGGTTAAATAATAATAATAATAATAATAAAGGGGTTTTTAAACTTAGAAATGAATTTTTACCAACAAGTCTAATTTTCGAAAGACACTTCAATGTGAAACGCCAAATTCGACCATAACGTCTAGGCCGAGTTTGGAGTGTTACAAGACGATTGTGGCAAGTTGATCGTGTGATATTTTTGAAAAATTCAAATTTTTACAGATTGAGCTCAAAAGATGGTGTAACACCTCTTACCCATATTCTACGCCGGAGCCGGGTACGAGGCATTACCGTACTTAACTCACTTGGTCATACAACTTAAAATATCTCTTTCACCATCAAAACATTCTCATTAAGGACCTATGGGGCACTAAACATGCATACGGAGGGTTTTGGAATCCAACCGGAAACTTTAGTGCACTTAAAAAATTTTCACCTAAACAGGGGCCACATGCCCGTGTGAAATGGGACACGCCCGTGTGGGCAGGCCGTGTGGTCACACACGCCCATGTCCCTACCCCATGTAGGATTTATTTTCATTTTAAATCTATCGGGGTTTTCACACGGCCAGACACACGCCCTTGTCCTTGGCCCGTGTCCCTCACACAACGTCGACACACCCGTGTCTTAGCTCGTGTGCCAAAACCTTGGCATTCTGTTTATGACGTCATCATCTCACTATGGTCACACGGCTAAGGTACACGCCCGTGTCCTTAGAGCGTGTGTCGAATTAAATTCCAATTTCAAGGTGCAGACTTCACACGGCCTGGGCACACACCCATGTTAGTGGTCGTGCCTACCACACAGCCGAGACCCACGGCCGTGTCTCTGCCCGTGTGTTTACTACAAAGCTTATTGGCTTGTAAAACTAACTCACAGTGGACACACGGCCTGGTCACACACCCATGAGACTGATCGTGTGTCACACACGGTCTAGACACACGCATGTGTGCCTACCTGTGTAGACAAGAACAAGGCTATTTTCCAAGCTCTTTTCACCACCCTAATTCACACATAATAATACCATTCAACAAATCACTAAGCAACTCAAATGTGCAACATAAACTTCTATGAATGACTTCATCTTTTCATAAATTATAAACAATGAACCATCAACTATGGCTATATACAAAAGAGTTCATCTCTAAAGGAGCCAACACACTATTGGCCAAAATAACAAAACAATTTATCTAGTCTAGCCCCTATACATGCCATACTCAAAACACTAAGTCTAGATATACCGAGAGAAGCTGATAGTGTGGGTGATCTTCTAATTATCTTCGTATCCGACTCGACTCTTTGATTCTATAAAACAAAGGAAAAGAAAAGGGGAGTAAGCTTTAAGCTTAGTAAGTTTACATGTAAACAAATAACATCATAGTATGTGCTAAACAATAAATAACATTACATACTAAGCAAGAACAATCCACATTCCATGCTCATGCTTACTCATTTCATCTCTTACCACATTCCAACCATATCACAAGCCAAATGCCCACATTATTTAACATACATCCCTGCACTTATCACCACATGATCACATGAAACAACACATTATAATTTTTCCAATAAACTATTCATAATCACTCGGTGGTTTCGCACTTAGTCCACCATCAATCTTTAACAGGGTGGTATCGCACATAGCCTACCAACAAGAATATTTACGGTGGTAACGCACTTAGCCCACCAAATAATAATATAAACGATGGTATCGCACACAGCCCATCGTGAGTAAGTAATAAGGTAGTATCGCACTTAGCCCACCATCAAGAAATATTAAGGTGGTATCGCACACATCCCACCATTTATTACCACGGATGTTATTTCACATCTACATATCTATTTCGTCATTCATACGAAAATTATTCAATATCTACCAAATTCAATCCACTTGAATCATACATGTTCTCAATCATACAGCGCACCAATAAGTAACAACACGTGTAATTAAGATGCATCGTTTACACATAAATTTACCTCGGTGCAAAATGTGTTAATTTGCGGTTTAATCCAAAACCTTGCCTTTTTCCCGTTCAAGGTTAATTTCGCTCTCTTCTTGATCTATAACAATAAAATTCACTCATTTAAAACATTTTATGGTCATAATGCATCATAATCTCTACTTAGGCAAAAATTACCATTTTGCCCTTGTACTATGGCAAAATTATGATTTTGCCCCTAGGCTCGTAAGTCATTTTTCAACACACTTTTTCATTAAACAGGCCTAGTTGAACATTTATTCCTCTTACAACAACCCACAAATCTAACTATTTCATGCATTTATTACCAATTTACAACATTTACAACTTAGTCCCATTTAGGTGTTTTTATGACAACACTTTTCACAAAAGTTGTTTCTCATCTCCCCACCATTCATTTTCTTCCAGAAAAACTCAGCTAACAACATAAACCCTCTCATGGCAAGTCCCTAAACTTTCAACTATTTCACAAATTAGTCCTCCATTAGCTAGCTTAAGCTTTTGGGACTCCAAAAGTATAAAAATTATCAAATAAAACCACCAAAATCACTTACTTGCAAGGAGATAGCTTAGCTAAAAGTTTGAACCCAAAAACTCTATTTTTCTCTTCAATTTTTGGTGGAAGAAGGAGGGTTAATAGTGAAAGATGATAACATCTTTTATTCATCTTATTTTATTCATTTTTATCACCTAATTTCCACCAAATTTGACCAACATTTAAAATCTTGTCTCCCTAGCCTCTATATGGTCGGCCATCACACATCCAATGGCCTAATTTTACTTTAAGGACCTCCAAATTGATATTCTTTGGCTATTAAACACCTCTCCCACTTATACTGGAACTTTTGCACTTTACGCGATTTAGTCCTTTTTTTTATAATTTCACATACATTTGCTAAAATTAAAGCACCAAAATTTTTATATAACCATATATTAACGCCATAACACATAAAATAATATCAAAATAATTTTCCTCAACCTCAAATTAGCAGTCTCAAAACCACTGTTCCAACTAGCCCCAAAATCGGACTGTTACAGATGGGCTACTGGAATTAAACAAAAAGGGAAGGGCAAAAGAAGAAGCTGACAGGAAAAAATAAAATTTCTATTAGATCAAGACAGAACTGATGAAAGTATGGATGATTTGATTGATACTAGAGTACATCTTACTTTAGAGATTGATAAAAACGAAATGTATTGGGAGCAAAGGGCTTGAGTAAACTGGTTGAAATTAGGGGACAAAAATACATAAGTTTATAGGTTTTTATGGCTCCCCTTATGCGCATAATAGAGGAGATACTTGGGGCATACTAAAAAATCTAAATTGAATCAGAGGCTTACCTTGGATGGTTTGTGAAGATTTTAACAAGATTCTTTATTCCTTTGAGAAGGTGGGTGGTGCGCCAAGAGAGGGGAGCAGGATGGTGGAGTTTAGGGAAGTTTTGGAGGAATGTCAACTGGCGGATATTGGCTTCTTAGGTACTTGGTTTACTTGGGAAAGAGGAAATTTTTCGGAGACTAATATACATGAAAGGCTTGATAAAGGTGTGGCGAGCTTAGAGCGGAGGGATATGTTTCCAACTATAGTTTTTCACCGTTTACCGCATTCTTTTTTTGATCACTATCCCATAATACTTGATACTGATATTGAATCAAAGAACATGTATAGGAAGGTATTTCGATTTGAGGCGTGGTAGGTGAAGGAAGAAAATTATGTGGATGAGATCAGACGATTGTGGCAAGTTGATCGTGGTGATATTTTTGAAAAACTCAAATTTTTACAGATTGGGCTCGTAAGGTAGGCTACTAGAATTAGACAAAAAAGGGAATGGTGAAAGAAGAAGCTAATAGAAAAAATAAAATTTCTCTTAGATCAAGACAGAACTGATGAAAGTATGGCTGATTTGATTGATACTAGAGTACATCTTAATTTAGAGATTGATAAAGATGAAATGTATTGGGAGCAAAGGGCTTGAGTAAACTGGTTGAAATTAAGGGACAAAAATACATAGGTTTATAGGTTTTTATAGCTCCCTTTATGCGCAGAATAGAGGAAATACTTGGGGCATACTAAAAAATCTAAATTGAATCCAAGGCTTACCTTGGATGGTTTGTGAATATTTTAACAAGATTCTTTATTCCTTCGAGAAGGTGGGTGGTGCACCAAGAGAGGAGAGCAGGATGGCGGAGTTTAGGGAAGTTTTGGAGAAATGTCAACTAAAGGATATTGGCTTCTTAGGTACTTGGTTTACTTGGGAAAGAGGAAATTTTTCGGAGACTAATATACATGAAAGGCTTGATAGGGGTGTGGCGAGCTTAGAGTGGAGGGATATGTTTCCAGCTATAGTTTTTCACCATTTACCACATTCTTTTTCTGATCACTATGCATACTACTTGATACTAATATTGAATCAAAGAACATGTATTGAAAGGTATTTCAATTTGAGGCGTGGTGGGTGAAGGAAGAAAATTGTGTAGATGAGATCAGATGATTGTGGCAAGTTGATCGCGGTGATATTTTTGAAAAATTCAAATTTTTACAGATTGGGCTCGTAAGATAGGCTACTGGAATTAGACAAAAAAGGGAATGGCGAAAGAAGAAGCTGATAGAAAAAATAAAATTTCTCTTAGATCAAGACAGAATTGATGAAAGTATGGCTGCTTTGATTGATACTAGAGTACATCTTAATTTAGAGATTGATAAAGACGAAATGTATTGGGAGCAAAGGGCTCGGATAAACTGGTTGAAATTAGGAGACAAAAATACGACTATCTTTCATAATTATGCCACACAAATAAAAAGAAGGAATACCATTTGCATTTAAGATATGATGATGGAAGAAAACATGGTAATGAAGAGGAGATGGAGGAAATTGCAAGGAAATATTTTCAAAATCTCTTTTCATCAAATGGCGGGGGGTGGGGACAATGAGCATATTCTTGCTGGATTGAAAGATGTATTTATGATGATGAAAATTTGTTGTTGATAAAAAATTATACGATGGAGGATGTTGTTGCAGCCCTTAAGGAGATGGGTCCTACGAAGGCGTCGGGTGATGATGGCTTTCCGGTGTTGTTCTTCCAACAATTTGGCATATTGTGGGAGACGAGATTATGAATTTTTGCTTGGGATTTTAAATAAAGGTTTGCCTATGGACCGCTGTAATTTTTCTAATATTGTTCTTATACCTAAAGTCTCAAATTCAGTGAACTTAGGAAATTTCAGACCTATTAGTCTTTGTAATGTTCTTTATAAAATAGTAGCCAAAATGATAACGAATCAGTTCAAGAGCATCATAGGCAATTGCATTGATGGTGCCTAAAGTGCCTTTGTACCGGATAGATTAATTTTGGGTAATGTGATCCTTGCATATGAGATTCTTCATACACTTAGACAAAAAAGAGCGGGAAAGAAAGGTCTTATGGCACTCAAGTTAAACATAAGCAAAACGTATGATAGGGTAGAGTGAAATTTCCTAAAGGTTTTAATATTAAAGATGGGTTTTCATACTTTGTAGGCGAACAATATAATGAAGTGCGTCAATTCAATAATAATTAATAAGAAAAGTGGTCAAACTTTTAAACCGATGAGAGATATTAGACAAGGGGACCCTCTTAATCCCTTCTTATTTCTTATTTGCAGTGAGGGACTTTCGGCGCAGTGAGGGACTTTCAGCGCAGTGAGGGACTTTCGGCGCTTATGAGGATGGCCTTAAGGCAAAGGTCCATCAAGAGAGCTAAAGCAAGTAGAGGGGGACCATCGATCTCTCATTTATTGTTTGCATATGACAGTATTTTATTTGGAGAGGCAAGTAAGAGGGGTGCATAAGTGTTGAGATCAATCCTTAGGGAATACGGGGCAAAGTGTCAATTACGAAAAATCAACGATTTTCTATAGTAGCAACACTTTAGAAGAAGCCAAGGGAGTTGTTTCCAATATTCTCTGGAAAGATATCTTGGTTTACCGAATGTTGTAGGGAAAAATAAAAAAGCTTTGTTTTAGCTCTTAAAGGATCAAATGAGGCAATATATTGAGAATTGGAATATGAGATTCCTCTCTCAAAGAGGCAAGGAAGTTTACATCAAAGCTATTTTACAGGCTATACATACTTATACTATGGCCTGTTTTTTACTTCCAAAATCGTTATGTGTGGAATTGGACAGTATTAAGGCTCGATTTTGGTGGCAAAAAGGACGGGAGAAAAGGGATCCATTGGTGCAGTTGGGAACAGCTTTGTGATCTTAAGGAGAATGGGGGTACGGATTGTCAAAGTTTTAACAAATTTAATATTGCATTATTAGCTAAACAAGGTTGGCGCATTTCATTATTAACGAAAGTCCTTAAAGCAAAGTATTTTCCAAATTTGGATTTTCTTAATGATGAGTTAGGGAGACTACCTTTATTTACTTGGAAAAGTGTTTGAGCTGCTAAAGGATAGCTGAGGAATGGGATTTGTTGGAGAGTGGGAACAGGTCATAATATTTCAATTACTGGTGATGCGTGGCTCCCTGGAACTAAAAGTTACAAGGTAGAATCTATTAGAAATGCCAGTGAACTAAGCAAAGTTGCAGAACTTATTGATGAACAAAAGAGAGACTGGAAGTCTGATTTAGTTTTTTCTACCTTCTTTAGAGAAGAAGCTAATAGAATTGTGCGAATCCCTATGGGAAGGGAATCTCATGAGGACTTCATGGCATAGAAGGGGGAGGCCTTGGGTGAATTCTCAGTGAGAAGTGCTTATAAACTATTACAAGGCTTTCTAATTATTTACAGACCAAGGCTAATTTATTTTACAAAAAATTATGGAATATTAACATTCCAATGAAAATAAAAATCCTAATCTGGAAAATTTCATGGAATTTTATTCCCCATTTTGCTAATCTACGATGTAAGAGATTGCTCTCGGTGGTAATCTGTCCCAGATGTGGTGCAACTGCTGAAAACATCGACCATATCTTCAGAGAATGCCCTATGACACAAGAAACATGGATTAGTTTAAAACTAGAGTGGCTATTAACAGATCGGATTCTGTCACATTGGGAGTGGCTTACCTAGGTGTTCCAAAATAGTTCCAACACTCAGTGTCGAATTTTTTGCTACTCTATGTGGGCAATTTGGTTAGCTAGAAACAAAGGATTACATGAAGGAAAAAACAGTATGGTTAAGAAGTTGTTACATGGATTGATAGATATATTAAAGAATTGGAGGGGTGTGAGATCCAGAACTTTACCATGAATCATGAGGCTGCGAGTTGGTGCCTACCAGATGTATCCACTATCAAAGTTAATTTTGATGCCTCTCGGACAAAATCAATCTCAGGGTGGTGGCCAGAGATGCATCGGGGGAGGTACTCGGTTTCAAAACAGAGATACATAGGGAGGCGGCTTCTCCATTCGTAGCAGAGGCACTTGCGTGCCTCCAAGAAATGATTATGGTAAAATAAATGGGGTTTACATCAATTATCATTGAAGGAGACTCAGCAACAGTGATAAAAAAGAGTAACTCAGAGAAGACTGATAGATCGGTGATAGAGGTATAATACAGAATGTTCAGCAGCAAAAACAATTTTTTCAACATATATTCTTTCAGCAAACAAATAGATCCGCAAACAATATGGCTCACATCCTAGCTAGAAATGCGATGAAAGAAGATTCAAGAACATACATGATCCGAAGGATCCCTAAACAAGAAACATTGGAGACGGATCGGCTGAGAAGAAGGGAACCTGATTGACAGTTGTTTGATAGGGGTCTTAGTGTAGAAAGGGAAAAAAAGGAAAGTGGGATAATAAAAGGCTTATTGGAAACTACTTTTCTGGGGACTGGAATCAGTGCATTAAATGCGGAAATGCTGAGTGGAGTCCAGCTATTATCAGACTGGTTGTCATTTTCTTCTTTCTGTCTTTTCATTTGTTTTTTTTAGGAAACGTTTTAAACTTTTGTTTTAGTTGGGTATTGCTTTGGTTTTTCTAGTGGGCTTGTGTTCTATGTTAGCCCACTTGCTTCCTTTTCTTTTATTACTATACCAATCTATTTTTTATCAAAAAAATATAATAAATATTAAATAATTAAAATTAAATTCGTATTAAATAATAAACAAAAAGTGAAAGAAGGAAAAAATGAAAATTACCCTTTCACTAAAAGCCAATAAATAGGCTGGACCTTTTGAGCTCCAGTACAAGTCAGCACGTTTGCTCTAATTGTATAGTTAAAATTTTCCATTACTAATATATTAAAACAATTCTCCTTAATTAAGAGGCATAATTTATCATTTTTCAATTATAATTTTAGGATTTATTATAATATTTCACAATTGTCCTTAATTAGGAGGCATAATTTATCATTTTTTAATTATAATTTTAGATTTATTATAATATTTCACTTGTAATTATACATTATAAATATAAATATTTTGAAAATGTTTATCACATACACATTAACTAAAATTTGAAATTACAGAAAATCAGAAGAAATCGAAGGTTTTTCTTTTTCTTTTCTTTTTTTTTTTTTGAAAAAAAAAAACTAGAAAAGGAGGATTTGATGGATGAATTTAGAAGTGAACAACAAATATGAAAATTGGATTTCTTTGGGCCAATGATTATTTGCTGCCGGCTCCTTATTATCAAAGAAAGGGAGCAATCCCCAGCCGCCCATATGATACGGTTCCGTACAATTAATATGAGTTGCCTGTTGGATAACAATAACGTTTCATTTTATCTTTAGAAAAAACACAATAATGTTAAATTTGTTCTTTTTCAGAGAAAAAAAAATGTTATGTTCACGGAGGGGATACGACTTTAATTTGGCATCGAAATTTATTTGAGTTAAATTTGAAATGGTTTGGATGACTCAATTTATTATTATTTATATAATTATAAGGTTGGAGTATTTATAAATATTAAATTATAAATAGACTTTTTGATTAATCATTAAGCAAAATCAAATTATTATAATATATTAAATTATTATAAATAGATTGTTTGAATAATCATCGAGTAATCGAATCATTACAGTATAATGGAGTAAGAAGTGGTACAATCTAAATTAAAGTCAACAAATTGGACTAATCGAACTAAAACTCACATATATGATGAGATTCAGAAACTTACACATATAATTACACATGGTATGTTTCAAACCTAAGTTCTCAGAACCCAAAGCCTCTACCTTTACCGAGCTAAGGCCTCATTGGCAACTTATTTTATTATTAAAAATAGAAAGATAATAGGAATATATTAATATTTTTTTATAATTCATATTTATTTATTAGTAGAACCAATATATATTCATATTATTTATATTCATTTTCATTTTCCGATTCATAAACACTAATCATTTACATAAAATCAAGAATTTACAAAATCTTTTAAACTACCAAAATTACCTTTCATTGTTTATTATATTACTATATTAATATTAGAATACAAATTTTATATTATTAAATTTTGAATATTAAAATTTTCTACTAATTCAATTTTAAGTTACGCTATTATCCGTAAGACTACTTCTATAAAATAGAACATTTAGGCATTTTTAGCTAAAATTTATTTTAAAAACCTTCAACTTTTAATATTAATTTCTTTTAGAGTTTACTCTTTGACTATAATTTAACCATTTAAATAACATTATTTTATAAAATAAATATATTATTTAAAGAATTAAAAAATTAAATACATCAAAATTTATATTTTATGTGACACCATAGAATATATATATAAGTACGAGTTCAGAAAAATTTTTGCATCAACACAAATAATCTTTATTGTTAATTATAATAGTGCATTGACATTGGAATATTTTTTTTATTATGATTATATTTGAAATATTAAAAACATTTTATTTAAATCTCAAATTGCAATTTGTATCATATTAAATTACGTGCTCACTTATATGATTATATTTTAAGTTATATTTTTACTGATATATCAATAATATTAAACTAAACTTTACGACTGTAATATTATTTTCATTCAAAATTTTAATTATGATTTGAATTTGTTTATTATTGTAATATTTTAATTATCATAACAATTAATATATGTTACTTATGTTTAAGAATTTGAATAATATTATTTTACATTAATTATATAAATAATAAATAAGTAAAATGAAAACACACAAAATCATATGTGTTACACATGTAATATTTGGAAAAATAGTTTAAAATAAAAACAACAAGTTTTTTTTTTTTTTTACACATCCCAAATGCAGTTGGAAATGATAAACACATATCGAAGTGTGCAGGTAGTCTGACCCTGTAACACCTCATACCTGAGTCCAAGGCTGAGACCGGATACGAGACACTACTATGCTTGAACTTTTTTAAACATGCACTTACGGGCTGTAAAATTTTGTTCCGAATTAAAACTTCTCTTTCTTAGTCTAGTCATACATTTCATGGGCCTACGAGGCCTTAAACACATATCTGGAAACTTTCAGAACTTAATCGAAAACTTTTCCTTAAAACAGGGGTCACACGCCCATGTGGCTTGGGACATGCCCGTGTACCCCTAAGACACGCCCATGTCTTCCAACCATGGTCGCCACTGACTATATTCACACGGCCTTGGCACGCCCGTGGACTTAGACCGTGGACTTAGACCGTGGTCGACACTGACTATATTCACACAGCTTGGGGCACACGCCCATGTTCTGACCGTGTGTCACACACGGCCTAAACAAACGGCCGTGGGATTAGCCCGTAGTCTAATCTAACTTAAAGTACTAAGGTGCAGGGGACGCACGGCCTAGACACACGCCCGTGTGTCTATCCGTGTGGGCACTTGAAGGCTATTTAGCAAGCCAATTGCCACCTTGAAATCAAGTTCAATCTCATATTCAATCCAACAACTCAAATTACTACATCTTTCATGAACAATAATACATGCTTCATTGATATCGATAAACATACATACTTAGTCAATCTTGGCTAATCACTTAGCCATATACAAAAGAATAATAAACTTGATAGCCCATACTTATGCCCTTTGTAAGACATATTCTCAAAATTAAATGTTCCTATGCATGCCATACTTAATATAAACATCTTGGCTATACCAAAATAGCGATTGATAGTGTGCTCCGAGCTCCGATGACGATGATCCACGAGATTAGCTTGGCGGGACTACATGGAAAGAAAGAATAAAAGACGTAAGCATTTAGCTTAGTAAGTTTGCATATAATTCACATAGCATCATACTTCTTTAACATAAACCATTTGGCATAAACAATGGCATCATAATTTCAGCTATTTAAGCTTACTTACTCTTATTGATTCTTACATATCTCATGATACTTACTAGTCTCATGCTCGTGAGGTAAACAAGGTACTTGTATCACTTGATCACATAGATCAACATACTTTACTATAATAATCATAATCTCTAATTCATCATTCATAACATGAATAATACTCATTTCCAACTTGATAATAGCTTTGCTTACTTAATTTTCTTGCTATTTCATTTAAGCTTTACTCATTTGCCCGATGAATTTCTATGAATAACCGAGGATACTAAATCTCATCACACATATAACTCGATGCCAAAGCCATATCCTAGATATGGTCTTACATGGGATCTCTCATCTTGGTATCGATGCCATGTCTTGACATGGACTTACTTAAAGTCTTCCTTGTGTGTTCCCTTAGGAACTTACCATTGCCATGTCTTGACATAGTCTTATTTGGTATCTTTATTCATGAACTAGTCAATGTCGAGCCTTGGCTTGGACTACTTCAAATCTTCCTTGTTACTCACCAATGCCATGCCTTGGCTTGGACTTACATGGGATCTCTATCTCATGATAGCTTTTCAATGCCAAGACTTGTCTTGGACTTACATGACATCTTTGCTTGGAGACTCACCAATGCCATGCCTTGGCTTGGGCTTACATGGGTCTTCATCTCATAATAACTCTTCAATGCCAGGACTTGTCTTGGACTTATATGATAACTTTTCTTGATTTCCGATGCCATGCCTTAGCTTGGTCTTATACAGACTTTCTTATCTCATGTGGTAGATCGAGTATCCTTAGTAATTCAACTTCAATTGGGACTTTCTCATGCTTAATCTCATTGATTTCTTTATTTAACATAGCATTAAGCATTTCTATGGTAATAATGTACATTATACTAAGCAATTCAATGATAGTAATCATAAAGCTTAGAAATCATACAAACTTACTCGATATACAAAATGTATGTAGATATGCAATTTAGTCCTCGACTTTGTTCTTGCCTCGGTTTCGATCCGGGCTTCATTTTTCTTGATCTATAATAATAGTTTAGATCATTCAATAATCACATTGACTAAATTGACTCTTAACTCATACTTTGGCAAAATTATAATTTTGCCCCTAAACTTTTTCACAATTACACTTTTGCCCCTAGGCTCGTAAAGTGATTTTCATTAAACTTTCTAACTCTTCATGCTCAGCCAATTCATTGTCTTAACTATAGAAATAACCAATTCTCACTATTTCTACCATGTATGACAAATTTCATAACTATTACAAACTAGTCCTTACTAGCATTTTTCATGAAATTCATTTAGGAAAATATGTTTATCTAACATCAAACTCTCATAATCTTTCTTAAAACATCATTTTACAAACATGTCATACATGGGTAGATTTTTGAACATGCATCTTAGCTCATCTTATAGCTAAAATTAGCTAATTCATAATATGAGGACTCCAAAAATACGAAGAATATTAAAAACGGGGGCTAAAATGAACTTACTAGCAAGTTTGAAAAATTAAAGAACCCTAGCTATGGCTTCCTTCAAATTTTCGGCACTTGGGGAAGAAGATGAGAATGATTTTTGTCATCTTTTTCCCTTATTAATCATTTAATTGATAAATGACCAAAATGCCCTTCTCTTTACAATTTCACCATTTACTAACTCATGTCCATTTTTGTCCAAAAATTATAATTCGGGCAAATTGCTATTTAAGGACTTCTAATTAATATTCTAAAGCTATTTCATATAAAAAGCTTCTAGAAACTCATGTTTTGCAACTTTTTCAATTTAGTCCTAATGGACCCTTAAATGGAAATTTCCATAAAATTTCTACATGAAACTTTCATATCATCATGCAAACATCTCGAATACCTTAAAAACTCATTTTACTAACTCAGATTTGTGGTCTCGCACCACTATTCCGGCTAGGCCCTAAATCGGGCTGTTACAGACCCTTACCCTTGACATGTCAACTTCAAGTGAAATTTTTTATTCTTCCATTTTTTATACATTAAAATGTTTATATTTCAAGGAGTGTCGTTATATATGTTTATTCAAATAGTGTACTATCTTGGGTAAACTATTAAAATATTTATTTTTATTTTTTTAAGTTATATTTTAGTTACATAGGTTTGAAATATTATGTTTTAGTCGTTTAAGTTAGTGTTTTGTAACATATTAGTCACTAAGCATTAATTTTCGTTAACAATATAACGGTATGCTGACGTGGCACATTAAATTATTATTTCAAACGAAAATTTTAGGTTAAATTATACAATTGGTCCTTATATTTTTTTCATTTTGAGCAATTTAAATTTTTTTTATGTTTTTTGACCTTTTTTTTCCCATTGTCTTCTCCTTCTCCTTTTGTTTTCTTCCCTTCATTATTTCTTTTAACGTAGTTTTTCTATATTTTCCATTTGTTAAAACTAGCCCTTATAATTTTATTTTTTTTGAACAATTTAATTTTTTTCTTTTTATTTCTTTATTTTCATTTTCTTCTTCCCCTTTATTTTTGTCTCTTCTCATATTTTTCATTGTAGAAACATAATCTTTACCCACCAAAAAAAATAAGTCTTTATTTCTTTCACACTAAATTGAATCTCACTCAAAACCAAATATCAATCATTCTTAATCAAATCTCGATTTGAATATAACCTGATTTTGAAACTAAAATTGGATCTAACTAATCAATATAAAAAAAAAATCACATCCTTAATAAAATCTAAACATAAATTGAATTCTCTATATTCAAAACAATCTTTTTCCGTTTCCAAACTTTTACAGAATCATATAGATTATTCCTTTCATTTTCTTTTATTTTATGACAATAAAATTAAGCAAACGAAAAAATTGATCTAAACCATTTTAGATTTTCCCAAGCAAGCTTGATTGGAAGCCGAATATGGATGAACCATAGAGAAAAAATGAGCATGGAACCAAACTTGTAATGACCCAAAATTCACGGGTATCGAAAAAGTACATTATCGGGCCTCCGTCTTAGTAAATCGAACTCATAAATAATTATTAAAAATATTTGTGAGTCTAGTGGTGTGTCTAATTTGGTTTCAATTAAGTGAATTTAGCCTAATTAAGAGTAATTAGGAAATATGACTAAATTGAATGAAGGGTAAAAGCTTAATTGTAGATTAAAAAAAATAAAAAGGGACCAAATAGGCAATTATACCTAATGTATTAAATGAGGCGGCATATGTTGATAAAAATCTTAGTTTTTTATATAAATATATTGTTTAAATAGATTATATTATTATTTATCATATGGTAATTTATATTAATTATATTATATTATATTATAAAATAAATCAAAGATTTTAACAATTGTATGGTAACTATAAAATACATGTGTAATAAATTAAATACATACATTTGTAATACGATTATATAATTACTTATAATTTAAGAAATTATTATTGTTATATATATATATATATATATATATATATTAAAGCAAATGAAATAAAAGAAAGAAAGAAACAAAACATTAAGCAGGGACGAAATAGAAAGAAAAAGAAAGGAAAGAAGGGAGAAAAGAAGGAATAAGGAAAATAAGGTTTTAAAGGTTCCAAATTGAATTGGTAAGTCAATTTAAGTCATTTTCTTGTAATTTTTAAGCTTTTATGATCCTAGAACAAAATACTACTAGGTATATGTTGAAATTTTGGAAGTTATTAGATTTTTAGACACTAATTTTATTGAGTAAAAGTGTGAATTAGGGATTGAATTAGTAGAATTTCAAGTTAGAAGTGGCATGTACTTAGGAGTTGTAAATTTTCCTCTTTTGGTAAAGTGGCATGTACTTAGGAGTTGTAAAGGTCATTTGAATATGTCTTGTAATTTTGGTTGTAAAGAGTTATTTACAAAGTTTAAATGGTTGAATGAAATGGTAAGAAACTTTTTAAAATGTTTTGGTACTTTGGCACCAAGTTAAGAGGAAAGATGAATGAAGTTATTAATTAATTTTAAAAGATATTATGAATGTTATTAGTCATATTATTAAGTCAATGTTTTAGGCATGATTTCGTTACATTGAGTGTGCAAATGTATTGGTTGAAATATTGGTATTGGATTGGTTTCGGTTTGAATTTGAAGGGTTCGGTAGGTTAGTATAAAAGGCTCATATAGAGTTCACACGGCTTGGCACACGGGTGTGTGACCAGACCGTGTGAGACACATGACTAACACATGGGCATGTGGTCTGGCCGTGTGTCCCGTGCAACTTAAATTTTGGAAATAGAATACCCAGGATTTAGCACACAGGCAGAGACACGGGCGTGTGTCTTAGCTGTGTGAAGGACACGACCTTGAACAGGGGTGTGTGTCATGGCCATGTTGAAAACTGCACTAGATTCGAATTGAAAATAAATCCACACGGGATAAACACAGGGCGTGTGGCTTGGCTGTGCGAAATCAATTTGTTCATGAACAATAAATCAAAGTGTTACACAGGAAAAGGACACGAGCATGTCTTGGCCGTGTAAGCCACACGGTATGTCAACACGGGGGTGTCATGAAGACACACGGGCATGTCCCTGACCCGCACGGGTGAGTGAGCTCTACACCTAGGAAAAATTTTAGAAATTCACGAAAAATTTTTGGAGTACTCGAACAAGTTCCTTTCCACTTCTAATACGTGTTTTGGGCCTCGAGGGTCCATTATAGGAATTTAATGATTAAATTATACTATTTATGTTAATTTATTTATGAATTATTCGTAAATTGTTTGATATGTCCGGTAATACTCTGTAACCCTATTTCGGCGACAATTAGGGTTAAGGGGTGTTACAGTTGTTGGTATCAGAGGTATTCAGATTTGGCCGATTCTCGGGCTAAATCGAGCTCGAAAGTGAGTCTGAAGGTACATGCCACTGTTGAGTCAAAACTGAGTCGGGATTTGGATGCTGACCTATTTATTTGTTTCTGATTTATAGATTAAAGATGTTAGATGAACGAATAAATGATACTAACCAAGAAATGTACACTGGAGATGAAGAATCATACATTAGATGAAATTGAATTAGTAACACCTAGTGTAAATCCAATGAGAAATCAAATGAGAAATCAACCCCCTAGAGTAGATAGGGGAAATGTTAAAGATAGGGATGATTTTGATTTATTAAGAGTTATTGCTGATGCCTTACAAAGGGTAGCGGGAACTGCTCCTGCTACGACATCTACACCTACTCAGAGACGGGCCCTAATAAAAGAATTAAGAAAATATGATGCCACTGAATTCTTGGGTCTGAAAGGAGTCGGTCCATCCACAGTAGAGAATTAGATGGAATCAACTAAAAGAGTTCTGCAACAAATTGAATGTACCCCCCGAGAATGTCTTATCTGTGCTATTTCTCTACTACAAGGTGAAGCCTATTTGTGGTGGGAATCTGTAATTCGACGTTTACCAACAGAAAAGGTAACATGGGATCTATTTTAGAAACAATTCGAGAAGAAATATGTCGGGAAATTATTTATTGAAGACAAAGCAAGAATTTTTGATGTTGAAACAATGTGATCTATCAGTAGTAGACTATGAACGGGAACTTTCTAGACTCAACCGATATGCTTCAAAGTTTATACTGATAGAGGCTGATAGTTGTAAGCGGTTCTTAAGGGGTTTGAGAGATGAAATCAGGGTACAGCTGGTATCCCATCGAATTACAGAGTTTGTAGACTTGGTCGAAAGAGCAAAGGTGGTAGAGCAAGTTTTGGGTTTGGATAAAAAGCCTAAAATTGCTAGATCAACCGTGAAACGAGTTGGAACTACTAGTTCAAATCCTCTACCAAAAAGATCCAGAGAAACCAGAAGTGGTTGGAAGCCAAATTTTAGATCGGACCGAGGTGATAAATGCCAAGGAAAGCAGACTACAGTTTTTAATGGCAGTGTAAGAGGCCCTTCTTGAGACATTGATATTTCGGACTGCGAACATTGTGGGAAAAAGCATAAAGGTTAATGTTGGAGAAAAACCAGACGATGCTTCCGATGTGGGTCTACAGATCATTTTATCAGAAATTGCCTGAAAAGTGAAAGTATCGCACCTGCAGCATCACAGAGATCAGTATCTACTACTCGAGGCAGAGGCTTGGGTAGAGGCAGTTCCGTTTCCAGAGGTGGAGGTGTAAGAAGGGGCAATGATATAGTTACTGTAACAGCCCGATTTTGGGGCTAGTCGGAATAGTGGTTTCAGAACCACTAAGACGAGGTCAGAGAAAATTATTTTTAATATTAGCTTATGTGTTATAGTATGATTATATGAGTGCATGAAAATTTTGGTGAATTAATTTTAGTGATTTCATGCTTAATTTTGAAAAAAGGCTAAATCGCATAAAGTGCGAAAGTTTTGTTCTACAAGATAAAAGTGTCAAGTACCTATAGAATATTAAATTGGAGGTCCTTAATGTGCATTGAGGCCTTTTAGAGGGAGATGATCGGTCATAGGGGACAAAGAAATAAAATTTTCAATGGATTAGTTAAGGTTTTGGTGATAAATTGTCTAGAAATATAATAAAATAAAGAGAAAGATATCATCTTTTCCTCATTCTCCCGACCACTGAAATTTTCAGCAAAGAGGATCTTTAGAAAGCTTGAAATTTTCAGCAAATTAAACCCTTGCAAGTAAGTCATCTTGATGATCATTTTTGATGATTTTTGTGTTTTTGGAACCCTTGTAGCTTAAGCTAGCTAATGAGGGGACTATTTTGCAAAATGGTTAAGAGTCTAGGGTTTTTCCATGAGAGCATTAGTGTTGTTTGCTGAATTTTTATGGAAGAAAATGAATCTTGGTTGTTAAATAAACAACTTTTGTGAAAGGGGTTTCCATGAAAACTCCTAAAATAGACCTTTTCGTAAAGGTTGTAAAACAAGTAGTGAATGTGTGAAATAATTGGAATTGTGAGTTTCTATAAGCTTATTATATATTTGGCTAGGCTTGGTAAATAAGGAAATTTGATGAAAATCGATTTACGAGCCTAGGGGCAAAATCAAAATTTTGTGAAAGTCTAAGGGCAAAATAGTAATTTTGCCAAAGTAGAAATTTTAAATTGTCTTGATTAATATGGTGATTAAATGAGTGAATTTTATCATTATAGATCAAGAAAAACGGAGTCCGGACCTAGACTGGGGGAAAGCCAAGCTAGTAGATTAATTCAATTTAGTTGCTCACTTTTTGCATACCGAGGTAAGTTGTATGTAAATAATATAATGTTATTGAATTTATGCATTAAATAATTGATATTGCATGAATTGTTTGATTATTGCTATGATTATGCATAATTAGAGTTGAATTGATATATTTACGATTGGACCTTAGGAATAGATTGGATACCCAAGCCATGACATTTGAGTGATATGTGTGCTAGTGTAAGACCATGTCTGGGACATAGCATCAGCCACATTATGGAAGCCAGTGTAAGACCACGTCTGGGACATGGCATCAGCTTTGATATGTGCGCTAGTGTAAGACCATGTCTGGGACATGGCATCGGCGTTGATGCGAGTGCTAGTGTAAGACCATGTCTGGGACATGGCGTCGGCCACAGTATGAGAGCCAGTGTAAGACCATGTCTGGGACATGGTATCGGCCTCAACGTGTGAGCCAGTGTAAGACCATGTCTGGGACATGGCATCGGCATTTTTACCCTTTTGTGTGAGGCTTGTCGGTTATCCTTTGGTATTCCAATTGGTTCAATGGGTAAGTTAAAGTTTGTGTCAAAAGTGAGGAAAGTTATGATTATGTTGTAAGTGATACAGGTACCTACATGAGATTCATGATAAATGAGTTCGAATTATGATATATGATTAGTAAGGGTGAAAATGAGTAAGCTATGCCTTTATTAATTCGAGAATCATGTGCAAGTTTATAAAGTGCTATGAACATGATAATTCATGGTAGTTGTTGATAATTATTTACCTATGACTTACTAAGCTTTGTGCTTACTCTCTTTCCTTTCCATTTTCTTATAGTATTGCCATGCTAGCTCGGGGATCAAAGGACATCGAAGGCTCAACCACACTATCAATTGGAATATTTGGTATAGTTAGACTTATCTTTTTGAGCATGTCATGTATAGGGACTTAGTCTTTGTAAAGTGTGATATTGTTTTGGCCAAATGTGTTGGCTTATTTTGGAGATGAATTCTTTTTGTATAAGGCCATAATTGATGGCTAATTTTTATTATAATATATGAAATGATGATGTTTATCATGTATGTGCAAATTGCATGGTTGAGTAATTGGTATAGATATGCATGATTGAATATGTTGCTTGATATGGCTTATGTTCGTGCAAGCAGGGGTGGCAGAAAGGGCTTGGCAAATAGCCTTGTTTTTGTCCACACACGGGCTTGTGTCTAGGCCATGTGTGACACATGGTCTGCCCCATGGGTGTGTGGTTTGGCCGTGTGTCCCCCTGCATCCTAAGTTGGCAAAACAGAGTGCCCAGTAGTAACCACATGGGCTGAGGCACGACCGTGTGTCTTAACCGTGTGGAAGACACGCCCATAAGACATGGGAACATCTGCACCTGAATTTAGGAATTTAATTCGCCACATGGTCTAAGGACACGGGCGTATGCCTTAGCAGTGTGACCTTATTGGGTTGATGACGTCAGAAACAGAATGTCAAGGTTTTTGCACACGGGCCAAGACATGGGCGTGTCATGGCCGTGTGAGGGACATGAGCCATGGACACGGGCGTGTGTTAGGCCGTGTGAAAATCCTTGTAAGTTCGAATTGATAATTAAATCCACACGGGTGTGTCCCAATATGCTTAGGCTGTGTGAATCACATGATCTATCAACATAGCCATGTTATCAAGTCACACGGGCGTGTGCCACTATTTTTAATGACATTTTTCAAGGTTTTCCAAAGAACCCGAGTTGATCTCGAAACGTTTCTAAGATGTGTTTGGGCCTCGTAGGTCCATATTAAGAATGTTAAGATAAAGTTTGAAAAGTTTTAAATTTGAATAGATTTATGACTTGGAAATGTATGTTTGCATGTGTTTAAGATAGGTACCGCCTCGTACCCTGTTCCTGCACTGAGTACGGGTAAGGGGTGTTACATTGAGTGGTATTAGAGCTATGGTTTAGTCGATTCTCGGAGTAACCTAGCATGTGTATAAGTCTAATTATACATGTCATATATGAATTATGATAATTCATTGTAGTTGTTGATAATTATTTACCTATGACTTACTGAGCTTTGTGCTTACTCTCTTTCCTTTCCATTTTCTTATAGTATTACCAAGCTAGCTTGAGGATCAAAGGACGTCGGAGGCTCGATCACACTATCAATTGGAATATTTGGTATAGTTAGACTTATCTTTTTGAGTATGGCATGTATAGGGACTTAGTCTTTGTAAAGTGTCATATTGTTTTGGCGAAATGTGTTGTCTCGTTTTGGAGATGAATTCTTTTTGTATAAGGCCATTACTAATGGCTAATTTTTATTATTAATATATGAAATGATGATGTTTATCATGTATGTGCAAATTGCATGGTTGAGT
Source organism: Gossypium australe (assembly GCA_005393395.2). Lineage (NCBI taxonomy): Eukaryota > Viridiplantae > Streptophyta > Magnoliopsida > Malvales > Malvaceae > Gossypium > Gossypium australe. Next base: position 44,884,871 of record CM016618.1, on the reverse strand, counting down.
AATTGGTATAGATATGCATGATTGAATAGGTTGCTCGATATGGCTTATGTTCGTGCAAGTAGGGGTGGCAGAAAGGGCTCGGCAAATAGCCTTGTTTTTGTCTACACGGGTAGACACACGTGCATGTGTCTAGGCCGTGTGTGACACACGGTTTGCCCCATAGGCGTGTGGTTTGGCCGTGTGTCCCCCTGCATCCTAAGTTGGCAAAACAGAGTGCCCAGTAGTAACCATACGGGTTGAGGCACGGTTGTGTGTCTCAACTGTGTGGAAGACACGGCCATAAGACATGGGCATGTGCCCAGGCCGTGTGAAGTCTGCACCTAAATTTAGGAATTTAATTCACCATACGGTCTAAGGACACGAGCGTGTGCCTTGGCCGTGTGACCTTATTGGGTTGATGACATTAGAAACAGAATGTCAATGTTTTTGCACACGGGCCAAGACACGGGAGTGTCATGGCCGTGTGAGGGACACAGGCCATAGACATGAGCATGTGTTAGGCTGTGTGAAAACCTCTGTAGGTCCGAATTGGGAATTAAATCCACATGGGTGTGGGACACAAGTGTGTCCCAATATGCTTAGGCCGTGTGAATCACACAATCTGTCAACATGGCCATGTTATCAAGTCACACGGGTGTGTCGCCCTTCCATACGAGCGTGTGCAACTATTTTTAATGACATTTTCCAAGGATTTCCAAACAACCCGATTTGATCTCAAAACGTTTCTAAGATGTGTTTGGGCCTCGTAGGCCCGTATTAAGAATGTTAAGAGAAAGTTTGAAAAGTTTTAAATTTGAACAGAATTTTATGACTCGAAAATGTATGTTTGCATGTGTTTAAGATAGGTAATGCCTCGTACCCTGTCCTTGCGTCAGATACGGGTAAGGGGTGTTACATTGAGTAGTATCAGAGCTATGGTTTAGTCGATTCTCGGACTAACCTAGCATGTGTATGAGTCTAGCTATACATGTCATATATGAATTATGATAGTGTGACCACTCCTGACATTTTAAAATGTATTTTTATATAGTAAATGGATCCTGACAGAGTAGTGGCAGATGATGTCGAGAGTAATGCTCCAATTGAAAGTGAGCCCGTGACACTGAGTCAGGGCAGAGGGGCTAGAGAAGCTTTCCTCTATATGATGAATATTTGGTATTAAGAGTATGTTCGTGCAAACCTGAATGCTCCGCCTCTTCCACCCCCTCCAATTCCCCAGCCTGCCCCTACAGCTCCCCAAGTAGTGGAAACAATTAGAAGAGAACAACCTCTGATAGATAGAATTCGGGAGCAAGGGGCTAAGAAATTTAGAGAAAATATTGATGATGACCAAGAAAGGGTAGAGTTCTGGCTAGAAAATACCATTAGAGTATTCGATGAATTGTCTTGCACACCTGAGGAGTGCATGAAGTGTATGGTGTCACTCCTGCGAGACTCGACCTACCAATGGTGGAACACCCTTATGCCGGTAGTACCAAGGGAAATGGTTTGATCTCGATTTGATCTCGAAATGTTTCTAAGATGTGTTTTGGGCCTCGTAGGCCCATATTAAGAATGTTAAGAGAAAGTTTGAAAAGTTTTAAATTTTAACAGACTTTTATGACTCGAAAATGTATGTTTGCATGTGTTTAAGATAGGTAACGCCTCGTACCCTGTCCCTGTGTCTAATACGGGTAAGGGGTGTTACAGTTACACAACAGTCGGAGGCTAGAGCACCGGCCAGGGCATACGTGGTTTGGACTAGGGAAGAAGGCAATGCACATGACGTCGTGACAAGTATATTTTTACTGTATTCTGAACCTATTTATGCATTAATTGATCCTAGTTCTTCTCATTCATACATTAATTCAAAACTGGTCAAGTTGGGGAAATTAAAATATGAGATGTCTAGAATATTAATAGAAGTGTCTAGCCCTTTGGGACAAACTGTGTTTGTAAATCGAGTGTGCCAGAGATGCCCATTGATAGTACATGATAAAATGTTTCCCGTTGATTTGTTGATTATGCCTTTCGGTGATTTTAATGTAATCTTGGGCATGGATTGGTTATCTGAACACAGAGTAATATTAGATTGTTATAAAAAAAGGTTCAGTATTCAGACAGAAGACAGAGATAAAATTGAAGTGAATAGTATCCATACTAGTGGATTAAAACGCATCAATTTAGCAATAAAGGCTAATAAATTACTTCAGCAGGTTTGTACAACATATCTAGCTTATGTTATTAATTCTGATTCGGTTGGGAGTTAGTGTAGTAAAATCAGAACTATATGTGAGTTTCCAGATGTATTCCCTGAAGAATTTCTGGGTTCACCACTTGACAGAAAAGTTGAATTTGCTATTGAGGTGTATCCGGGTATAGCACAAATCTTTATAGCTCCGTACCGAATGTTGCCTACCGAATTGAAAGAATTAAAGATACAGTTACAAGATTTGTTAGATTGTGGATTTATTAGACCTAGCATTTCACCTTAGGGAGCTCCGGTATTGTTTGTTAAAAAGAAAGATGGTTCAATGCAGCTTTGCATCGATTACCGGCAGTTGAACAAAGTGACGATCAAGAACCGGTATCCGTTGCCCCGTATAGATGATTTGTTTGATCAATTAAAGGGAGCTTCATTATTTTCGAATATTGACTTGAGATCCGGGTATTATTTGAAAGTAAAAGAAAATGATGTGCCGAAGACTGCATTTTGTACTTGATATGGTCATTATAAGTTCTTGGTGATGCTGTTTGGGTTAACTAATGCCCCAGCTACTTTCATGGACCTGATGAATCGTATTTTTCATCTGTATTTCGATCAGTTTGTGGTGGTCTTCATTGATGATATATTGGTTTATTCGAAGACAGATTTAGAAAATGATAAACATCTCAAAATAGTTCTACGGGAAAAACAATTGTACGAGAAGCTAAGTAAATGTGAATTCTGGTTATTTGCAGTAGTGTTTTTTGGAACATGTGGTATTTGCTGAAGGGATTAGAGTTGATCCGAAGAAGATTGAGGCGATTGTTCAATGGAAGGCACCCAAGAATGTATCCGAGGTACGCGGTTTCGAAAATAGCATTACCGATGACAAAGCTACAACAAAAGAATGTTCCTTTTATCTGGGATGATCAGTGCAAGAAGAATTTTGAGACATTGAAGCAAATGTTGACTGAGGCACCTGTTCTAACTTTACCAAAATCGGGAAAGGACTTTGTTATATACAGTGATGCTTCTCTCAATGGTTTAGTCTGTGTGTTGATGCAAGATGAAAAAGTAATAGCTTATGCATCTTGACAGTTGAAGCCACATGAGCGCAACTACTCGACACACGATTTGGAGTTAGCTGCAGTAATCTTTGCATTGAAGATTTGGAGGCATTACTTGTATGGTGAAAAATGTTACATTTATACTGATCATAAGAGCCTTAAATATCTTCTGTGACAAAAAAGAGTTAAATTTGAGGCAAAGACGGTGGATTGAACTTCTGAAAGATTATGATTGTGTTATAGATTACCATCTGGGAAAGGCAAATTAGTAGCAGATGCATTGAGCAGAAAAGCAGCAATTGAATTACGGGCAATGTTCGCTCGGCTTAGTATTAATGATGATGGAAGCTTGTTAGCTAAATTAAGAGTTAAGCCGGTAATGTTTGATCAAATTAGAATAACCCAACTAGCAGATGAAAAGTTGATGAAGAGAAAACAGATGGTGCAGAATGGTATGGTACAAAATTTTAGTATTGATGAACATGATTGTTTGAGGTTCCAAAATTGGCTTTGTATTCCAACTGTTTCTAAGTTAAAAGAGTTGATTCTCCGAGAAGCACACGATGGTATTTTTTCTTTACACCCTGGTGGAACGAAGATGTATTAGAATTTATGGGAGTTATACTGGTGGCTAGGGATGAAGAAAGATATAGTTGAATTTGTTGGCAAATGTCTGACTTGCCAGTGAGTAAAGGCAAAACATCAGGTACCTATAGGTTTGTTACAGCCTATTAGTATTCCTGAGTGGAAATGGGATTGCATTACTATGTATTTTGTTACGGGATTGCCACTGTCAGCGAGTAAAAAGAATGCCCTCTGGGTAATTATGGATCGATTCACAAAGTCAGCTCATTTTATAGCAATTAGAACTGATTAGTCTTTGTAGAAGCTTGCTGAGATTTATATTCGGGAAATTGTGAGATTACATGGCATTCCTACATCGATAATCTCAGACCGGGATCCACGGTTTACATCAAGATTTTGGAGGCAATTACATGATTCTTTAGGTACTCAACTTAATTTCAGTACTGCATTTCATTCGCAAACCGACGGATAGTCTGAATAGGTGATTCAAATTTTGGAAGACATGTTACGGGCTTGTATTATTGACTTTGAATCAGGTTGGGAGCATTATTTGCCATTGCCAGAATTTTTCTATAATAGTAGTTTCCAATCTAGTATTCAAATGGCTCTGTATAAGGCTTTATATGGTAGAAGGTGTAGATCACTTGTATGTTGGACGGAATTGAATGAAAGAAAAATAGTTGGGCCGGAGTTGATTCAAGAGACAGAGGATACATTTAAAAAGATTAAAGATAGACTGAAAGCTGCCTTCGACAGACAAAAATCTTACGCAGATTTGAAATGACGAGACATTGAATACTTTGTTGGGGATAAGGAATTCCTTAAAGTATCGCCTTGGAATAAAGTTTTAAGATTTGGTCGGAAAGGAAAATTAAGTCCTCGTTATATAGGGCCGTATGAAATAGTAGAAAGAATCGGACCAGTTGCTTATCAACTAGCTTTGCCTCTAAAGTTACAGAAGATTCACAATGTGTTCCATGTTTCTATTCTTCAGAGATATAGATCGGATCCTTCTCATGTTATCCCCGCTGAAGATATTGAAATTCGATCGAATCTGTCTTATGAAGAAAAACCAGTGCAAATATTAGATAGAGAAGTAAAGGAGTTGAGAAATAAACGGGTTCCTTTAGTGAAAGTGTTATAGAGAAGTCATAGTACTGAAGAAGTAATTTGGGAACCAGAAGAAACAATGAGAGTGCAATATCCTCATCTCTTCTCAGGTAAATTTTGAGGACAAAATTTATTACGGGGGAGAAATGTAATGACCCAAAATTCACGAGCATCGGAAAAGTACATTATTGGGCCTCCGTCTTAGTATATCGAACTCATCGATAATTATTAAAAATATTTATGAGTCTAGTGGTAAGTCTAATTAGGTTTCAATTAAGTGAATTTAGCTTAATTAAGAGTAATTATGAAAAAGACTAAATTGAATAAAGGGTAAAAGTTTAATTATAGATTAAAAGAAAAATAAAAAGGGACCAAATAGGCAATTATACCTAATGTATTAAATGAGGCGGCATATGTTGATAAAAATCTTAGATTTTTTATATAAATACATTATTTAAATAGATTATATTATTATTTTATCATATTGTAATTTATATTAATTATATTATAATATTATATTATAAAATAAATCAAAGATTTTAACAATTGTATGGTAACTATAAAATACATGTGTAATAAATTAAATACATACATTTGTAATACAATTATATAATTACTTATAATATAAGAAGTTATTATATATATATATATATATATATATATATAAAGCAAATGAAATAAAAGAAAGAAAGAAACAAAACATTAAGCAGGGATGAAACAGAAAGAAAAAGAAAGGAAAGAAGGGAGAAAATAAGGAATAAGGAAAATAAGGTTTTAAAGGTTCCAAATTGAATTGGTAAGTCAATTTAAGTCATTTTCTTGTAATTTTTGAGCTTTTATGAACCTAGAACAAAATACTACTAGGTATATGTTGAAATTTTGGAAGTTATTAGATTTTTAGACACTAATTTTATTGAGTAAAAGTGTGAATTAGGGATTGAATTAATAGAATTTCAAGTTAGAAGTGGGAGGAAGGTTTAATTGTAGAATAGGCTATAAGTTTTGTGTTATAGGGACTAAATTAAAAGAAATTTGAAATTAGGGTTTTATCATGAACATCTAGATAGCTAAGTTGAATTTGGTAGGAAATTGAATAGAAATAAAGTATGAATTGAGTTAGAAAAGTAAATGATTTTAATTAGGACCAAATTGAAATTAAGGTAGAAATTGAATAGAAATTCAATTATTTAATATAAATTAGTGCTGTATTAATAGTGTAAATTACTTTAATTTTCTTAGCTAGCAAAGAACCAGAGGCATCGGCTCAAAAAGAAAAGAAAAAATTTATCGAGGAGTAGACATGAGATAATCATGGTTTGTATTACTATAATTCAAATTATTTACTATTAAATGTTATATTTAAATTATGTAGTTGATAAGTAAATTATGAGGTAAGTGTATTATTGAATTGTATGAAATTGAGTTATATGATTAATATGTATTTAAATTGAATTGCATGTGGATTGAAATGGAAAATGTATTGAGTTGAATTGTTTATTGAATTGATAGTGAATTTGATATGAAAGTAAAATTTAATTGAGAATTGGAATTCCCCATTAACTAGTCGGGCTGAACCGGATATAGTTGGCATGCCATAGGTTTAAAAGGATTTGGAGAGTTTTCGGCTTGGCCGAGGAGACAGTGATGTCATTATATGTCTTCAAACTATCCGAAGTGTAACACCCCTTACCCGTATTCGACATCGGAACAGGGTATGAGGCATTACCGGACTTATATGCAAGCAATCATACAAAACCGAGACATGACTTTCCACTCAAATTTAAAACTTTTCATAAACACTTATATCACCCCTTAAATGAGCCTACGAAGCCCAAAACATGCATAAGGAGTGGTTCGGGACTAAACCGAGAATTTTAGAAACTTTTGGGAAAATTTAGAAAATTTTAATAAAAAACGTCCACACCCCTGTGTGGAAGAAAGGACACCCCCGTGTGCCTTATCACATGCCCGTGCTTCAGGCTGTGTAAAAAATAAGGGACATTCTATTTATGACATCATCAACCAAATAAGGTCACACGGCCAAGACACACGCCCGTGTCCTTAGTCGTGTGGTGAATTAAATTCCTAAAATCAAGTGTAGACTTCACACGGCCTGGGCACATGCCCATGTTCTATGGTCGTGTCTCTCACACGGCTGAGACACACAGCCGTGTCTCGTGCCCATGCGCTTACTACTGGGCATTCTGTTTTGCCAAGTTAGGATGCAGGGGTACACACGGCCAAACCACACACCCATAGGGCAGACAGTGTGTCACACACGGCCTAGACACATGCCCATGTGTCTACCCGTGTGGACAAAATAAGGCTATTTACCAAGCCTTTGTGCCACCCATACTTGCACCAACCTACACAACATCAAAACCACACCAATCTAATATATATATATATATATATATATATAAATTCAAGGCACTTAATATAGCATAACTAAGGGCTTCACCATCATCAAGCATCCATAATCACATGCAACATATCATCATTCAACCATAAATAACCATAGGCCATATCATAATGGCAATGACATATACATGCATATATGAAAAGGTTTACATCCAAATAATCATTATGAGCCACATCTCATGGCCTTATACAAAATAAATCAAATATCATCCTAAGCCAACACATTTGGCTAAACCAATATGACTTAAACCAAAAAGACCAAGTCCCTATACATGCCATAATTCAATGTAAATCTCAATATACTAAATGTGTGGATAGTGTGGATGATCCTCCGACGGTCTCCGTATCCTGAGCTGGCTTTTTGACACTACAAAACAAGGGAAAAGATAAGGGAGTAAGCTTTAAGCTTAGTAAGTCTATATGTAAACAATGAACATCATACCACATACTTATCAAACAAGAAAATTACATACTAATCAAGAACAATTCAGATCCTCGTAGTTGTACTTACTCATTTCAAATCTTACCACATTCCAAATACATATCATAAACATTGCTCACATTTACATGCACTTATACCCTGCACTTGTCACCACATAGCCATACGTAATTTCACTTAGTCAAAGTTTCTCGATGAACACTTCGGAATAATACCAGATCCACAGTGGTTTCGCACACAGCCCACCATTAATAAATAACACGGTGGTATCGCACATAGCCCACCAATAATCACATATCCACGGTGGTATCACACACAGCCCACCAATAATATTAAAAACGGTGGTATCGCACACAACCCACCAACAATTACTTATTCACAGTGTTTATCTGTATCATTTTCCTATTCCAAAGGTTCATCCGGGAATTTCCTCACTTTCTATCATTTTAATAGATATCAATAATATTCATTCACATTTCACATAATACATTAATTTGTAAAAGCATAAGTAAAAAGGATGTATCATTTACATATAAACTTACCTCGATACAAAATATGTCAATTTGAAATTTAGTCCGAAACCTTGTCTTTTCCTCGATCAAGGTTGATTCAACATTCTTCTTGATCTATAATGACATATTTAGCTTATTAAATAACCACATTAATCAAATCACTCCAAAAATTCCTATTTTGGCTAAATTACCATTTTGCCCTAGACTTTTACAAAATTACGATTTTGCCCCTAGGCTCGGAAAATGAAATGTGTTCATTTTTTTTTCACACACCCAAGACTATCTGATTCATATTCTCTCTTATAGAGACTCACAATTTCAATTATTTCACACATTTACTATCCATTTTATAACTTTTACAAAATAGTCCTATTAGGTATTTTCATGAAAAATCCTTTCCCAAAAGTTGTTCATTAACAACCAAGATTCATTTTCTTCCATAAAATTTTAGCAAACACATGAATACTCACATGGAAAAAACCTAGACCCTCAACCATTTTGCAAAACAGTCCACTCATTAGCTAGTTTAAGCTATAAGTGCAGCATTCCGGTTTAGACCCTAGTCGGAAAAGTGGTTTCGAGACCACAAATCCGAGTCAGTAAAATATTTTAATATTATTTTCTGTGTCTACAGTATATGAATTAGCATGTATGAAATTTCTGTGAGGTAATTCGTCCGTTTGAATGCTTAATTTGAGCAAAGGATTAAATCGCATAAACTGTAAAAGTAGCATTCTATTTGATTAATGGCCTGATTGATGTGGCTTTTAAATGAGGAGGCCTTATGAGATAACTAAGCCATTTTAAAAGCAAGTGGATGGTATTGGACATTAATAGCCTTGAATTTTATATGTTTTAAATGTTTATTCATAAAGGTTATTTTTGTAAAAGGATTATTAATGATTTTATAACAAAATAAAAATGAAAAATGGCCATATTCTTATCATCTTGGCCGAATATCATAAGAAAAGAAAAGAAAGAAGGAAAGCTAGGTTTCGGCTAGCTTTTGATTCAAATTCAAGGTATGTTTTTAATCGGTTTTCGATAATTTCTATGTTGTTGCAATCGTTGCTTCGTATACTATAAAACCCATGTTTTAATTTTGAGAATTGATGATGTTTTTGAGATAAGCCTTTGATGAACTCATGTGTTTTATGAAGTTTGACGATGAATTATGAAAGATATGTGTTTGATTAACATAGTTTGTCTTTGGAGTTTTGTTGAATTTGAGTATTTTGGACTCAATTGAGAAAATGATTATTTGAGGGACTAAATTGTGAAATAAATGAAATGTATGGATTGATATGATCATAGTGTATATTCGTCCAAACATGGGTATAAGCAAATTTGGTGTATTTTGTGATTTTGTGAAATAGAGACTAAAATATCAAAATATGAAAATGTGAGGGCTAATTTGTAAATTGTTGTAAATGTGTGTTTTTGGATTGAATTGAATGTGTTGGTAAATAAAAGGGTTAAATTTGAATATGTATAGATCAAGAACCGAAAAAAACAGACTTAGATCGCGGGAAAGCGAAAGTAGTCGAATAACCGAATCCGATCGAATATCCGATTCCGAGGTAAGTCGATATAGAAATAAATGTATTTGAATTGAGTTATTTATACATCTATGAAATCTGGTCGCTATGATTGTGCTCGAGATGAGTTGTATGTGAAATTCGAGGATTATATCGACAAGTTATTGATGTCTGAGAAGTCTTGTATGAACTTAGGAATGGATAGGATAACGTATGTCATGACATAGGTGTTCGATATGTGATATCATGTAAGACCACGTCTAGGAAGTTGGCATTGATTCGAGATTTCATGTAAGACCACATTCAGGACGTTGGCATATATTCAAGATTTCGTGTAAGAACACGTCTGGGACATTGGCATCTATATGAGATTTACGTGTAAGACCCTGTCTGTAACAGCCCAATTATGACCCTATTCGAAACGGTGGTTTCGGGACCACGAATCCGAATTAATATATATATATATATGTATTTTATTATTAAATTGATGTCTATGTTATGTGAATAAGTATGTGATAAAAATATTATTTATTAATTTGTGTGTTTGGGTGACTAATTTAAGTGAAAGGACTAAATAGTTAAAATAGTATTTATTTAGTTGAGGGGCTTAATTGAATTGTTTCTTGAATAAATGGTTTTGCATGTCAAATTGCCCTAAAAACTAGTAGGTGGACGGCATGGTGTTTGATTAATGTTTTTGTATTAGTTATTTTAGTAAGTGGGGTAATAATAATAATATTTTAGTATGTGATTAAAATAAAGGAAAAGCATAAAAGATGATAGAAAAATTCATCTTTCTTCTTTTGTTCTTCATCCTGCCGAATGTTAACAAGGGAAAGATGGGGAAAAATTTGGCTCTTCATTTCGGTCATTGCATGCTTCCTTGAGGTTAGTAATTGAGTTTGATTTCTAGCAATCTATACATTTTTGAGTTAGTTATCCTACATAGTATCCAGCCCATGTAAGAATTTTAGTGTATAAAGCATAATAGAGAATCGACCATGGATGGAAAATCTTACTTTGTTGAGCTTGATGGTGAAATGGCGTGCATGTGTATGAAGCTATTATGTATTGGATAGAAATTTTGAATGAAAAGAGTAAGAGGACTTAAATTGTGAAAACTCAAAAGGGAGGGTGTAGAATGCTAAATAAGAGAATAGTATGGACTTGTAGGAAGCTAAGAAAAATTCGGTTCCTAAGGGTTAAGCTCAAATTTTATATGTTTGGTATTTTTTCTTAAACAATTAGGTTGATTGAATTTGTATACTATATAATATGCCTAAGAAAAATTTGGTGGCAAGTGTATTAATTTTCCCATTTGCCGAATGTAATAATGGAAATTGTATAAGTTGACAAATTATAAGTGGTTTCTTGATGATTTAAAATTAATTGTATGAAATGTGTATTTTTAAAATAGTGATACTTTGAGATACAAGATATATTAAATTGAGATATGACATATCCAAAGGAAATTGTTGGTGACTTGATAATGTTTAAGCCGAATATATACATATATATAGTCATGGGAGATTAAAGCATAAAGTATACATGTATGTATGAGTTTATATGTGATAGTTATGATTTTATAATGAGGCAAGCATATGTGTTTAATTGGTGGATTAGCCACGAATTAAGTTGAAAAGTGAGATTGAATGTTTGGTCAATATGTGACTTAAGTATGCTTGCAAATATCTGTTAATTGGTTTTGAGACTCAATATTTTTTTTAAATGAGATGAAGAATAATGGTATTAAACTTGTTAAATAATTAGTATGAATTTATATGGTTATTAGGTAGGTTCGGCTATGAGGAAGGAATGTGCTATTATGTGTAAAATTTGGGAGAAATCTTAAGTTTGGATTAAATTGAGTCTCATATGGAACTTAAATGAACTAGGGAAAATAATAGGCCTTAACTAATTAGTGAATAAATTGGCATGATTTTGAATAATTATAAACTTTGTTTATAATTGGGTAACATGTGAAATATCAAGGTCGAATTTATAATTGTCCCTTATTTGTTTATGGCTAAATCGAGTAGAAAAGTATTGAATGAGCTCAAATTTAAATTATTTAGATCAAGTACAAAAAGGGAAAGGTTTTGGATCAAGGAAATTAACGAGTAGCCGGGAAGCTTAATTCGACAATTGTCGAGGTAAGTTTCTAAGCAACCGTATTGCATAGAATTTATCTAAATTGATGTATATAATTTTTACTGAAAATATATGTACCTATGTGGTTGAGGTTTAAGCTTTATGAATGTATATATGAATGTGGATAAGTAACAAGCTCGAGATATGATGTTCGAAAAATTCGTACAAAGATTATGAAGTATATAAAAGTTTCGATATATGAATTGGTTGTGAAATAGCTTTATAATATGATATTCAGGCTTTGTGCCGGTGGATAATATCGGGCTTTAAGCCTAGCAGGCTTTGTGCCGGTGGATAATATCGGGCTTTAAGCCTAGCAGGCTTTGTGCCGGTGGATAATATCGGGCTTTAAGCCTAGCAGGCTTTGTGCCGGTGGATACTATCGGGCTTTAAGCCTAGCAGGCTTTGTGCCGGTGGATAATATCGGGCTTTAAGCCTAGCAGGCTTTGTGCCGGTGGATAATATCGGGCTTTATGCCTAGCAGGCTATATGCCGGTGAATTATTATAAGTATATGCTTAAATAGATTTTTGATGATGTGGAACTTAAATTCGGTAAATAAGTTCGATGTTCAGGTATGTGTAAGTCTATAAGTAAATGGTTGTTCTTAATTTCAAATAAATGTAAATTATTCATGCTGAATTGAAATGTTTACAATTATAATTGCTATTACCGAATGTGAGGGATGATAATTGATATGTTCAAGGAACTACTTGAGTAAGTTTTAAGCAATGGAATTAATTTGAAGTAATGCTTACTTATAAGTTTAAATTGAATGTTGATGATTATTCCAAGGCATTACCGATATATATATATATATATATATATATATTTGAAATCGATAAGAAATGGTTGAAGGTGATAGTACTTGGTTGTTGTAATTTTAAGCATGAAATAGGAAAATTTAATGATGAAATTATAATGAGATTCAAGCATACGAAACGGAGTTTATGATGGTTTGATGTGGTATAGGCCGGATGCAATATAGTACTTGGATATTGAACACTTTGATATATACTTTGTATATATATAAGTGTATATTCTTGTGAGTAAAGCAATGTGAATTATATATTTTATATATATATATATTAGGCATATTGAGGGAATAACAAGTTAAGAGAAGCATAATTGTGTAATTTAAACATCAATGAGGTAAGTTGTTCTTGTATACGAAATTAAAGTATCGAGAGGTTATTATTATTCTATGAGTTTGATTGAATGAATGAATGGTATGTTGGTAGTTGATTTTTGAGACCTATTGATCAAGATAGTTGTTGAATGGTAGCGCGATATATGTAATTGAAATTACGAATCCGTTATCATCAAGTAAGTTGATTTAATTGACCTTATAGGTTCGGTCATAAAGGTATGTGTATATGTGATGACGAATTGAATTTGTGCAAAAGTGGTTGTATGTGATATTATATTAAATTCGAATATATGAGTACAAGTGATAGTGTAATTAACTTTGGATGATTGGTCTTATATATATGATAATGGATTAAACTAGTATATTGGGCCATAAGTGATGGTATAATGAATCATGTGTATTTGATCTAATAAGTAAGTTTAGATGTTGAAAGGAAAATTTGGTAGTTAATATGTATATACGTGAACAAATGTATGTGTATATATATTAAATGTTTGAGATGGGAAAAATGATTTACAGATCGATGTGAAATCTATTATTGAATGTATGAGTGTTTGGCCTTAAGGCTATAAGAGGTGAAAGTTTACGAATGACGATATGAATTATGAGTAAGTGAAGTTACTTAACGAGGAACAGTGATTGTATATGTGTATGTTATTAATTAAAGTCGCCCTTTTTGAATTGAATTATATATGGTTCTATGATGAATTATTTGCTTATGGCTTACTAAGCTTTTAAAGCTTACTTTGTGTAATTTTCCTATGTTTATAGAGATTCAAAGACTTGTTCGGGTTGGAAGTCAAAGGAGATCTCATCACACTATCCAATTTTTGCTTCGGTAAATAAATGCTTGGAGATTTAGTTACGTGGCATGTATAGTCTAGTTTCGATATTGCTGGTGTTGAAGTTGTATATATTTGTATAAGCCATGCGAAAATGGCTATACCCTTGTGTATAAGTATAACTAATGTTTGGAGTTTAAATGAAACAATTTTTGGTCACAGCAGTAACGTGAACTTTGAAAAATCACCAAAAATAGGAGAAATGGAATTAGAGAGTGAATAAGATATAGAATTAAAGTTTATTATGTCTACTTTTATAAGAAATAAACAAAGTAGGAAAAAGAAATTTTATATTATGAGGTATTTAAAGTTTAGTGAGACTGGTTCCGAATGGCTTTGGTTTTCCTGTTTTGTTTTGGAAATATTGTTATAAATTGTACAAAAATAATTAGGAATCATGGTTTATATGTGTAGAACCCTAAATGAATCTATTTTTCATTGGTATAAACAAGAACATCATAGAAAATTTGTAAAATAAGATAACTGCAGTTTTATAGGGACAGGTCAGAATTGTCCAGCAGTGTAATAAGGGTAAATTTGAAGAATAAACTGTACTAATTGGCCACATGAAAAATTCTGGAAAAATTGTGGTGAATAGTTATATGAGTCTAGTTTCAAGGAAAATTTACGGATCCCAATTTCGAGTTTTGTAACTCGAGTTATGAATGAGTTAGTCTGCGTGACGCAGTTGGACAGCTTTAAAAATTTTACTCCCAGAGTTAATGGTCACGTCTAGTAATACCACGTACTCGATTCCGGCAAGGGTTTCGGGTAAAGGGTGTTACATTTGATTTCAGGGTGTTACATTTGATTGGTATCAGAGCTACGGTTTAGTCGATTCTAGGACTAACGTAGCGTGTGTGAGTCTAGCTATACATGCCATATTTAACCCGCGATAGTGTGATATCTCCCGACTCTGTCTAAAATTGTTTTAGTTAGACGGATATGCTTTCCAACCAAGCTAAATTCCGATAGTATGGAATGTATACTCAAATGTTTGAGTGAAAATATATTAGTGATGAGTTGACACTCGTAAAGGTATGAATCAAAGTGCATGACATTTTTGTTATTGATAAATGTTATAGTTATATGAGCATATGAGTTATGACATTTGAGCTATGACGCTATATAAGAAATTTGATTGCGAATTAGTGATTTGCGTTGGCTTATGAACTAGGTGTTAAGAACAAAAGTGATTATAACAAAATGGTTATTAAACGTTTTGAGAATGTGAAATTAGAGATGATCTGGCTATTGTGATAGTATGTGTTATGCGCATTTTTGTGCTAGTTAAATTTGAGACTTTATTATCCTCACCCCCTTATCAGTGAAATGTTATAATGAAATCTATAAGAGTTGGGCTAAATAAGCTCACGAGTGTGGAGTTACAAAAGTCCGTGTTCGGAAGATTAATACGCTGTCAGAAAAGAGATTGAATCAACAAATGAAGATAGTGTTAAAATAGATATTGGATAGTTCAAAAAAAAAAAAAAACTATTTAAATAATGTAAAGTCACTCTTATAGAAGAAGTTGACTTCGATTAAATGACCTATTCAGGTATGTTATCTAAAGAAAGTATCAACTAGAAGCTTTTCTGGATTGATTTCTGTTATAGATGGGATAATATGAACTTAATTATGTCAGGATTAGACAGTTGAATAATGTTTGAATTGTATTGATGGCTAAGTGCGATGGCTATGTTACAGTCGGGCAGTTACTATAATTCCTTCTGGGCCTTCCATGTGTACATTTATCCTCAGAAATATATGTGACTGTTTAATTTCAGAAGGGAAGTCTTATCATATGAGAACATTAGCTAAACATATTAATAGACGAAAGCAACGTTGATCTGTTTGGGTTATGTTCGCCATTGTTATGCCTTTCTCTGATAATTTATTCCATTGTGTGGATATGAAAGTCGACGGTAAAATCTGTATGAAGTTAAAATTTTGTTCCTACTGATTATTGTTCTGTTGAATCTCCATGAAGATTATATTGCTTTTGTTACTGAGGATTTAAGTATTTATGAGTGACATTGTTCTTTCTGGACATTTTTGGGATAACATTGAAATTGATATCATTCTATATGGGTTATAATTTTTAGATATCCTATATAGCTCCATATGTTGAAATTTCACTATTTCGGTTTTTCCTATGATTCTATGTGATTATCTGCAAGAGATCTCCTTATGACAGAGATGACTATGTTTATTATGGTTATAACTTCTGGCTTGAAATGTGAGACTACAGTAGTACTATCCTCAGAGTTATAGAAGTTATGTCTCTACAGTGGTTGCTACTAAAATCATATTTGATTCTTTTCTGTGTTCAAATGCTTCCTTAACAGCCAGGATAATATTTATTTGTCATTGTGTTTTAGAGTTTCAAAGCAACTGAGAAAGACTGTCAGTATTATAAGCAGTTACCGAACTCTATTATTTCAGGATCGAGTTTTGTAAGAAAATGATCCACAGGATTAATATAGTCAAAGAAATTGAGTAGAAATGAAAACAATTTGATAAGTTATAAGCAGTCTTAGCTAGAGGTGAAGTACAGCGAAAGTCAGATCAGAATTTCAATTGTGAGATTTAAGAGATTTGAAATCTGAAGCCAGGTGTGAATTAGAAATGTATTGTGTGGAAGCAAATCCTTAATCTACCTTCTGGTAAGATTTTCGAGGACGAAAATTCCTTTAGGGGGGAGGAGTTGTAACAGCCCAATTATGACCCTATTCGAAACGGTGGTTTCGGGACCACGAATCCGAATTAAAATATATATATATATGTATTTTATTATTAAATTGATGTCTATGTTATGTGAATAAGTATGTGATAAAAATATTATTTATTAATTTGTGTGTTTGGGTGACTAATTTAAGTGAAAGGACTAAATAGTTAAAATAGTATTTATTTAGTTGAGGGGCTTAATTGAATTGTTTCTTGAATAAATGGTTTTGCATGTCAAATTGCCCTAAAAACTAGTAGGTGGACGGCATGGTGTTTGATTAATGTTTTTGTATTAGTTATTTTAGTAAGTGGGGTAATAATAATAATATTTTAGTATGTGATTAAAATAAAGGAAAAGCATAAAAGATGATAGAAAAATTCATCTTTCTTCTTTTGTTCTTCATCCTGCCGAATGTTAACAAGGGAAAGATGGGGAAAAATTTGGCTCTTCATTTCGGTCATTGCATGCTTCCTTGAGGTTAGTAATTGAGTTTGATTTCTAGCAATCTATACATTTTTGAGTTAGTTATCCTACATAGTATCCAGCCCATGTAAGAATTTTAGTGTATAAAGCATAATAGAGAATCGACCATGGATGGAAAATCTTACTTTGTTGAGCTTGATGGTGAAATGGCGTGCATGTGTATGAAGCTATTATGTATTGGATAGAAATTTTGAATGAAAAGAGTAAGAGGACTTAAATTGTGAAAACTCAAAAGGGAGGGTGTAGAATGCTAAATAAGAGAATAGTATGGACTTGTAGGAAGCTAAGAAAAATTCGGTTCCTAAGGGTTAAGCTCAAATTTTATATGTTTGGTATTTTTTCTTAAACAATTAGGTTGATTGAATTTGTATACTATATAATATGCCTAAGAAAAATTTGGTGGCAAGTGTATTAATTTTCCCATTTGCCGAATGTAATAATGGAAATTGTATAAGTTGACAAATTATAAGTGGTTTCTTGATGATTTAAAATTAATTGTATGAAATGTGTATTTTTAAAATAGTGATACTTTGAGATACAAGATATATTAAATTGAGATATGACATATCCAAAGGAAATTGTTGGTGACTTGATAATGTTTAAGCCGAATATATATACATATATATAGTCATGGGAGATTAAAGCATAAAGTATACATGTATGTATGAGTTTATATGTGATAGTTATGATTTTATAATGAGGCAAGCATATGTGTTTAATTGGTGGATTAGCCACGAATTAAGTTGAAAAGTGAGATTGAATGTTTGGTCAATATGTGACTTAAGTATGCTTGCAAATATCTGTTAATTTGGTTTTGAGACTCAATATTTTTTTTAAATGAGATGAAGAATAATGGTATTAAACTTGTTAAATAATTAGTATGAATTTATATGGTTATTAGGTAGGTTCGGCTATGAGGAAGGAATGTGCTATTATGTGTAAAATTTGGGAGAAATCTTAAGTTTGGATTAAATTGAGTCTCATATGGAACTTAAATGAACTAGGGAAAATAATCGGCCTTAACTAATTAGTGAATAAATTGGCATGATTTTGAATAATTATAAACTTTGTTTATAATTGGGTAACATGTGAAATATCAAGGTCGAATTTATAATTGTCCCTTATTCGTTTATGGCTAAATCGAGTAGAAAAGTATTGAATGAGCTCAAATTTAAATTATTTAGATCAAGTACAAAAAGGGAAAGGTTTTGGATCAAGGAAATTAACGAGTAGCCGGGAAGCTTAATTCGACAATTGTCGAGGTAAGTTTCTAAGCAACCGTATTGCATAGAATTTATCTAAATTGATGTATATAATTTTTACTGAAAATATATGTACCTATGTGGTTGAGGTTTAAGCTTTATGAATGTATATATGAATGTGGATAAGTAACAAGCTCGAGATATGATGTTCGAAAAATTCGTACAAAGATTATGAAGTATATAAAAGTTTCGATATATGAATTGGTTGTGAAATAGCTTTATAATATGATATTCAGGCTTTGTGCCGGTGGATAATATCGGGCTTTAAGCCTAGCAGGCTTTGTGCCGGTGGATAATATCGGGCTTTAAGCCTAGCAGGCTTTGTGCCGGTGGATAATATCGGGCTTTAAGCCTAGCAGGCTTTGTGCCGGTGGATAATATCGGGCTTTAAGCCTAGCAGGCTTTGTGCCGGTGGATAATATCGGGCTTTATGCCTAGCAGGCTATATGCCGGTGAATTATTATAAGTATATGCTTAAATAGATTTTTGATGATGTGGAACTTAAATTCGGTAAATAAGTTCGATGTTCAGGTATGTGTAAGTCTATAAGTAAATGGTTGTTCTTAATTTCAAATAAATGTAAATTATTCATGCTGAATTGAAATGTTTACAATTATAATTGCTATTACCGAATGTGAGGGATGATAATTGATATGTTCAAGGAACTACTTGAGTAAGTTTTAAGCAATGGAATTAATTTGAAGTAATGCTTACTTATAAGTTTAAATTGAATGTTGATGATTATTCCAAGGCATTACCGATATATATATATATATATATATATTTGAAATCGATAAGAAATGGTTGAAGGTGATAGTACTTGGTTGTTGTAATTTTAAGCATGAAATAGGAAAATTTAATGATGAAATTATAATGAGATTCAAGCATACGAAACGGAGTTTATGATGGTTTGATGTGGTATAGGCCGGATGCAATATAGTACTTGGATATTGAACACTTTGATATATACTTTGTATATATATAAGTGTATATTCTTGTGAGTAAAGCAATGTGAATTATATATTTTATATATATATATTAGGCATATTGAGGGAATAACAAGTTAAGAGAAGCATAATTGTGTAATTTAAACATCAATGAGGTAAGTTGTTCTTGTATACGAAATTAAAGTATCGAGAGGTTATTATTATTCTATGAGTTTGATTGAATGAATGAATGGTATGTTGGTAGTTGATTTTTGAGACCTATTGATCAAGATAGTTGTTGAATGGTAGCGCGATATATGTAATTGAAATTACGAATCCGTTATCATCAAGTAAGTTGATTTAATTGACCTTATAGGTTCGGTCACAAAGGTATGTGTATATGTGATGACGAATTGAATTTGTGCAAAAGTGGTTGTATGTGATATTATATTAAATTCGAATATATGAGTACAAGTGATAGTGTAATTAACTTTGGATGATTGGTCTTATATATATATGATAATGGATTAAACTAGTATATTGGGCCATAAGTGATGGTATAATGAATCATGTGTATTTGATCTAATAAGTAAGTTTAGATGTTGAAAGGAAAATTTGGTAGTTAATATGTATATACGTGAACAAATGTATGTGTATATATATTAAATGTTTGAGATGGGAAAAATGATTTACAGATCGATGTGAAATCTATTATTGAATGTATGAGTGTTTGGCCTTAAGGCTATAAGAGGTGAAAGTTTACGAATGACGATATGAATTATGAGTAAGTGAAGTTACTTAACGAGGAACAGTGATTGTATATGTGTATGTTATTAATTAAAGTCGCCCTTTTTGAATTGAATTATATATGGTTCTATGATGAATTATTTGCTTATGGCTTACTAAGCTTTTAAAGCTTACTTTGTGTAATTTTCCTATGTTTATAGAGATTCAAAGACTTGTTCGGGTTGGAAGTCAAAGGAGATCTCATCACACTATCCAATTTTTGCTTCGGTAAATAAATGCTTGGAGATTTAGTTACGTGGCATGTATAGTCTAGTTTCGATATTGCTGGTGTTGAAGTTGTATATATTTGTATAAGCCATGCGAAAATGGCTATACCCTTGTGTATAAGTATAACTAATGTTTGGAGTTTAAATGAAACAATTTTTGGTCACAGCAGTAACGTGAACTTTGAAAAATCACCAAAAATAGGAGAAATGGAATTAGAGAGTGAATAAGATATAGAATTAAAGTTTATTATGTCTACTTTTATAAGAAATAAACAAAGTAGGAAAAAGAAATTTTATATTATGAGGTATTTAAAGTTTAGTGAGACTGGTTCCGAATGGCTTTGGTTTTCCTGTTTTGTTTTGGAAATATTGTTATAAATTGTACAAAAATAATTAGGAATCATGGTTTATATGTGTAGAACCCTAAATGAATCTATTTTTCATTGGTATAAACAAGAACATCATAGAAAATTTGTAAAATAAG
Organism: Gossypium australe; assembly: GCA_005393395.2. Classification (NCBI taxonomy): domain Eukaryota; kingdom Viridiplantae; phylum Streptophyta; class Magnoliopsida; order Malvales; family Malvaceae; genus Gossypium; species Gossypium australe. The sequence goes on along the minus strand of CM016618.1, from coordinate 44,863,976 downwards.
ATAACTGCAGTTTTATAGGGACAGGTCAGAATTGTCCAGCAGTGTAATAAGGGTAAATTTGAAGAATAAACTGTACTAATTGGCCACATGAAAAATTCTGGAAAAATTGTGGTGAATAGCTATATGAGTCTAGTTTCAAGGAAAATTTACGGATCCCAATTTCGAGTTTTGTAACTCGAGTTATGAACGAGTTAGTCTGCGTGACGCAGTTGGACAGCTTTAAAAATTTTACTCCCAGAGTTAATGGTCACGTCTAGTAATACCACGTACTCGATTCCGGCAAGGGTTTCGGGTAAAGGGTGTTTCATTTGATTTCAGGGTGTTACACTGTCTGGGGCAGTGGCATGGATATCTGATTATATGTAATACCACGTCTGGGACATTGGCATTGTATGATTATTCCGAGAATTTTGAGTATCCTATTAGATTTCAAACGGTTCAACGGGCAAGTCCGAGAAATGAATGAATATATGAATTGTACATCTATTTTAGGTACGTTGATATATATATGCTTTGTATAAGCATGAAAGGTAAGTATTGATGTGCATTAATGCAAATGAACATTTGAGATATATGTATGTTTGGGATATGAGAAAATGAGATATTTGAGATGTGATGAATTGGTAAGCAATGGCAAATCAAGTGAGCCAAAGAGTTTATTTATGTGCTTGAATTGAAGATATGTTAATGAATTCAAATAGCTATGCTTATGAATGATTTATGTTAAGTTTATCTGTATATGGCTTACTAAGCTTTTGGAAAGCTTACTTTGTGTGTGTTTGTTCTGTTGTATAGATCGTTAAAGTTACGAGAGGCTCGGGGATCGTCGAGGATCATCACCAAACTATCAGACTCAACTTTGGTACTTTTGAATGTGTATATAGCTAAATATGGCATGTATAGGCTAGTCATTTTGGATTATGTTTGAAATGTGTATAAGTAGCCATGAGATGTGGCTAGATAAATGTTGGTAATATGCATGAGTGAATATGATAGATGATGTATGTTTTGGTATGGCTTGATGGAAAATGAAATGGTCAAGACTATGGTAAGCATATGAATGCAATATGAGCATGTTTGTTTGATCAATGAAATGGTTATATGAAAGATAAAATGTGGATGTATCATGCTTGGATATATATATGTTTTAGTTGTGCAAATTAGTATAGAAGTTGGCATGAATAGAAATGAGATTGAATGAGATGATATGTTGTTCATTTGACATGATTTTGGTTGCCAATTGTGTATGAATAATGCTTGTTTGAGATTGTAGGAATGACCCAAGTGTGGGTGGAAATTTGGCCTTGAAAATGGCCTATATTTGCCCACATGGTTGAGTACACGGGCGTGTGGCTTCACCGTGTCCCTCGTGGTTGAATTCAAACCAAGTCAGGATCAACCACGGGCTGGACACACGGGCTTGTGACTAGCCATGTGGTGAAAGTGAGGGTTGACCGCGAGTGAGGCACACGGGCATGTAAAAAGGTGCTCTTAATCCTTTCTTTTCATGTCTTATAACCAGGAAAGCACCCGAGGATGAAAAGAACATAAAACGGCCCCAAAATGGAGTAAATGGGCCATATCACGAAATCCACACGGCCTGGCCCAAAGATCTCACGGCCATGCCTTGTCGAGCATCTAGAACACGGTCTCACCCCCGATTTACACGACTGTGCCTCAATTAAGAAATCCGAACACGGCTCAAAGATTCGTCACACGGGCGTGTGACATGGCCGTGTCCCTGTCGTGGAATGAATAATTTTAGTCGGAAAAGGATACTTAGGGAGAAAGAATCGCATTCCAAGAGCCTATATATACCCCCTAGGTACCACCTTTGAGAGTGCGTCAAGCTAGGCTAAGGAGCCAAGCTGAAAAGGTCAGAGTTGTGGGAATCGCTCGAAGTTAGCCAATTGATCCATCCCAAGAAGCCGGAATTCTACTCAAGACAGCGGATTTCTCCTTCAATACCTTCAGGGAGTTTTAGGGATTTCTTATGTTTTGTTTTGTCTTTTCTCTTCAGATGTTTTCTTTTTTTGTTATGAACTAAACCCTTCAGATACCTGAAGGGGATGAAACCTAGATGAATCTTGTTATTGTTTTTTGAATTATATGATAAATACATAGTTTGTTCTTAATTATGTGTGCTTAATCCAAATTTGATGTGCTTAGGTGGAGGAGGAATAGACCCTGCTTAAGAGTATATCTAGCATAATTAAGCGAAGTTGATCGCACGCCTAGAGATAGGGTGATGATATTTTGCCAGATTAGGGTGAAACCTAATATGGGAGTCCATAGATCGATTTACTGCTATTTTAGGGGGTTATTATTCGAGAAAGAGATTTTCGTTAATTAACCTAGGGTTAGACGTTATTCGCCTCGAGAGAGGGTTTAATATACGTTAGGGAGTCCTACGGATCAAACTAAGTGAATAAATCATATGGTTCAGTGTTAGATAACAAGTGATGTAACAGACCAATATTGACCCTAATCGGAACGGTGGTTTCGGGACCACGAATCCGAACCCGATAAATATTTTTAATATTATATCTTGTGTCTATTATAGGTGAATTTATGTATGTGAAAGTTTCGTAGAAGAATTTAAACGTTTGAGTATTTATTGGCTAAAAAGGATTAAATTGCTAAGAAGACCAATGTAGTGAGCATGAATTAAAAAGAGCTAAGTGACTTGTTTATTAAACATAGGGATTTGCATGTCAAATTCCCCATATTTAATATGGTGGACGGTAAGCATGCAATGAATAATCTATTGTCTTAGTATAATATTTTTTTTAAGCATTATTAAATTATAAGCATGCCAAGAATATTATGTTTTCTAAGTATATTATAATTTAAGTATTATTATATTAAAAGCATGCTAAAATAATGTGTTAATAGATTTAAACAAAAAGGAAATTATTTTCAATTCTCTTCCTTCATTCATCTTCCACCCAAAACCATCTTCAAGAAGAGAAGAAAATTTCTCTTCTTCATTCGGCCGGTTGCATGTGTTAAGCAAGGTGAGATTTTGAACTTTAACTTAACAATCCATCTTTGAAATTGGTTGATTTCTTAGATCACCATTGAAAACAAATAGAAATTGATAATTTTAGGCATGATGAAGTTCGGCCATGGTGATGATTTATGATTTGGTTTGTTAATAAACTTAGATAATATGAGAAGAAGTAGCTTGAGCTTGTAAGAAAATTGTTTTAAATTTAGGCATGGGAATGCCCTTATATTCGGCCGAATGTGAGACCACCATTCATGAACTCTTTTCTCTTGTTTTGATGTTCGGTCATACATGTATAGTGTAATTGGCCATGGATGATTAGTTATACTTAGATATAGTTATTGGGTGAGCTAAGTATAAGAGTCAATTGCTTGAAGTAAATTAGAGGAAGGGGTAAAACGATAGAAGGAAGAATTTTAGAGAATTCTAGGGACCTAATGATCATTCGGCCATTGAGGAGAAATCCCAATTGGTTGCAATTAGTATTGCGGTGCATTGTGAGTTAAATTGATTAAGTTGAATGTTTAAATTTTGTGTGATTATTGTTTTAAAATTAAATAAATGAAGTAGGAAATTCGGTTCCTAGTTTTTCTTAAATTAAGCTATGTGCATTTTGTTTTGTTGAGCAAATGGATGGAATGAATGTAAATAAAACTTATTTGACATTTCTTAGATCGGGAACAAAAAGAGAAAGAACTAGATCGAGGCAAAACAAAGGTTCTTGAATAGTCGATTTACACGGACTATCAACAACCGAGGTAAGTCCTTTAGTTAAAATATGTTAACGATTTAATTATGATTATATACAATAGTATGAATTGCTGAATTTTTTGTACCTATTTATATTATGGCCGAATGTATAGAGGCATAGTAGGTTGATGATTAAAGTTGGTTATGTGAAATAAATTGTTGGATTGCATAATGATATAGTGATTTTATTAGTTTAATGTGAACGAGCCCAATTGAATTAGACATATGTATATAATAGTTATGAAGAGTGTGTGGAGAATTTTTGATTACATTGATTTGTTTCGGGCTTTTACGCCTAGCAGGCTTTGTGCCGGTGTTACTTATCGGGCTTTTACGCCTAGCAGGCTTTGTGCCTGTGTTACTTATCGGGCTTTTACGCCTAGCAGGCCTTGTGCCGGTGCTACTTATCGGGCTTTTACGCCTAGCAGGCCTTGTGCCGGTGCTACTTATCTGGCCTTTGCGCCTAGCAGGCTTGAAGCCGCTGATGTGTTTTGCAAAAGAGAAACCGAATATTTGTTCAAGGCAAATTAAAGCTAATTTATTTAGTCAATGGCTCAGGTAAGTATGTAAGGTATGTTATATTGACATTTCTTGGGTCAAGCTAATTCTATGAGAACTACGTTATGTATGTTGAGGTTAAAATGCATGTGTGTGAGTATCACATGATTGAAATTGAGAGTAAATGTGCTATTATGGAAATTTGGTTTTCAAGTATAAATGTTAAGAATAAAGGAAATTTCCATGTGATATACTTATAGGAAATTTAAAGAAATGTAGGTCAAAGGAAATGATTTCTGATTTACTTGGGTTAATGAATTATTAGTATTCGGCCTTGTATAAGTAATATACTTAAGTGCTTATGTGAAATGCTATAAGTTGAATGTTTTAATTTCGCTAATATTTGAATGTTTTATTATCATGAGTTTAGGACTTACTAAGCTAGTAAGCTTATTTGTGTGAAATGTTCTCCTTTGTTTTATAGATTTTAGTTACGTTACGGACTCGAGAAGGATCTTCAAGAAAGTCAACCACACTATCGTCTTCTTTTGGTATTTTTAAATTTTGGCTATGACTAAAAAGGCATGTATAGGCTAGATGAAGTTTTCGAAACATACAATGTTTGATCTTGTACATGAATATAGCCATGCGAAAATGGCTATTTCCTTTGGTTATGTATCGTTTCTATGTTTGAATTTTATAACTTGCTTGTATGTAAATGGATGTTTTAAATTTGATCATGGCCTAAATTATATATGGGATTTGTTTTTGGTATACATATATATATGTATGGTTAAGGTATAGAGTTTAAATAAATTGAGTAAGGAAGTTATAAACTAGTTAATCATATTTTTGTTATGAAACAGTTTTTAGTTGCAGCAGTGATGTGATTTTGAAAAATCACCAAAAATAGGAGAAATTGAATTAGAAAGTGAATAAGATATATAATTAAAGTTTATTGTGTCTATTTTGATATGAAAGAAACAAGTTAGGCAAAGAAGTTATATATTATGAGATATTTAAGTTTTAGTGAGACTTGTCCTGAATGAATTCGTGAGTCCCTGTTCTGTCTTGGAAAAATTGTTAAAAATTGTACAAAAATAATTATGGAGCATAGTTTATATTTTTAGAATCCTTAATGAGTCTATTTTTGATTGGAATAAACAAGAACATTATTTAAATTTTGTGCAATGAGATAACTGATTTTTTGTAAAGATAGGTCAGAATTATCAAACAGTGAAATAGGGGTAACTTTGATGAATAAACTGTACTAATTGGCCACATGAAAAATTCTGGAAAAATTATGGTAAAAATTTATATGAGTCTAGTTTCAAGGAAAATTTACGGATCTAAATTTTGAGTTTTTTAACTCGAGTTATGGTCAATTTAGTCAGCATGACGCAGTTGGACAGCTTTAAATTTTTATGCCCCAAACTAGTAGTCAAGTCTAGTAATGCCACATACTCGACTCCGGCAAAGGTTTCGGGTAAGGGGTGTTACAAGTGAAGTCTAGGTGGAGTCTTCTTGAGGGTATCGTTGTGATCAACTGAGTTTTTCTTCAAGTTATTTCCCAATTCGTTCTTTTTGTCTTCGCGTCTTTAGCTTAGTAGTCGTTAATTTAGATTAAAGAAACTTCACTTTATTTTAGGCTAAATAATAAAAAGAAAGTTGGTATTAGTACTTTTAGTTCCTTTGGTTTCGACAAATCCGGTCTTGCCTAAGCTATACTACTGTTCGATAGGTACACTTGCCTTTAATCGTTGTCAGAGTTAGTTTCCAGGTTCGATCTCATTCATTATAAATTTAAAACTCGACACAGCGATCACCTGACGATTTAGAAAGTAATGCGCCTGCTCCCGCTCAAGGGACAACGCCATCTGATTCGAGACCGGCTACGAGCGGTCAAGAGGGAAAAGCTAAACAAGCTTTCTTCCAAATGATAAGTGAGTGGTTCACTTAATTTGTGAGAAATAATCCGACTGTTTCACAACCTCCGCCCCCGCCTAATCCCCTCAGACATCTGCTATGCCTCGGACTATGAATCTGAATCTGTTGAATAAGCCTCTGGTTGACAAAATTAGAAAGTATGGGGCTGAAGACTACAGGGCTACTAGTGATGATGATGCTGAAAGAGTAGAGTTTTGGTTAGAAAACACTATCCGAGTGTTTGATGAGATGTCTCTGACTCCGGAAGAAAGTAACAAATGTGTTGTATCTTTGTTACAAGATGTGGCTAATCAGTGGTGGAAGACTTTGATTTCTGTTGTTTCGAAAGAGCGGGTCACGTGGGATTACTTTCAGATTGAGTTCCGGAAGAAATACATTAGTTAGTGATTTATTGATAAAAAACGAAAGGAATTTCTGGATTTAAAATAGGGTCGCATGTCTGTTACTGAATACGAATGAGAGTTTGTCAGGCTAAGTCGGTATGCTCGTGAATGTATATCCACCGAGGCAATAATGTGTAAGAGATTTGAAGACGGCTTCAATGAAGACATCCTTTTGTTAGTCGGAATGCTAGAAATAAAAGAGTTTGTAGTGCTTGTTGATCGAGCGTGCAAAGCTGAGGCACTCTGGAAAGATAAAAGAAAAGCTGAGTCAGAAGTCAGAGATGCGAGAAAGAGATTTTTGAACAAATCATTTTAGTCTGCTTCGAAGAAATTCAGAGATGAGCATAGTAGATCAATGGCTAATGTGGGACAATTGAGTACAGATCGAGCTAGATCACAGTCAAATACTAAAGCTCCAGCGACTTCAATGGCAAGTGTTGGGAATGTTCGATTTGACCGACCTGAATGTAAGCATTATGGTAAAAGACATCTGGGTAGTTGTAGATTGAATGACAGGGCTTGTTTTAGATTTGGATCATTAGATCATTTCATCCGTGATTGCCTAGAGTCTGTTGAGCCAGGGGTTGTTCAAAATCCAAGATCCGATAATGTTTCAGCTAGAGGTAGACCTTCTCGAAATGCAAGAAATGTTAGTGGTAGTTAGAGAACTACGAGAGCTACTGTTGTGAGATCTGAAGCTAGAGCGCCTGCTAGAGCGTATACTATCCGAGCTCGTGAGGAAGCTTCATCTCATGATGTTATAATTGGTACATTTACTCTTTATTATACTTTTGCGATTGCATTGATATACCCTGGTTCTACTCATTCGTATATATGCATGAATTTAGTATCCAGTAAGACTTTGCCTGTAGAGTCTACTGAGTTTGTTATAAAAGTATCGAACCCCTTAGGTAAAAGTGTCCTGATTGACAAAGTATGCAAGAACTGTTCGCTGATGTTCCCAAATATCTATTTTCCTATTGATCTGATGCTATTACCGTTGATGAGTTTAACATAATTTTGGGTATGGATTCCTTGACATTGCATGATGCTGTTGTGAACTGCAAAAGAAAGATTATTGATTTGAGATGCCTGGATGGTGAAATAGTTCGTATTGAGTCTAATGATCTGAATATGTTACCTGCTGTGATATCTGTATTGAAAGCTCAGAGTTATGTGAAAAAGGGTTACGAATCTTATTTTGCTTATGTAATTGATTCGAAAGTGTCTGAAAAGAAAGTTGAATCAGTGCCAGTTGTTTGTGAGTTTTCTGATGTATTCCCTGAAGAATTGCCGGGATTACCTCCGATACGTGAAGTTAAATTTGGTATTGATCTATTACCTGGTACGACACCTATTTCGATAGCTCCGTATAGAATGGCACCAACAGAGCTAAAAGAATTAAAGTCATAGTTGCAAGAGTTAACTGACTGAGGGTTTGAGAGACCGAGTTTCTCACCTTGGGGTGCTCCTGTTCTATTTTTGAAAAAGAAAGATGGCACGATGAGAATGTGCATTGACTATCATCAATTGAATAAAGTGACAATAAAGAACAAATATTCGTTGCCCAAAATTGACGATTTGTTTGATTAGCTAAAAGAAGCCACTGTGTTTTCAAAGATAGATCTGAGATCGGGATATTACCAGTTGAGAGTAAAAGACTCAGACATTCTGAAAACTGCTTTCAGAACGAGGTACGGGCATTACAAGTTTTTAGTTATGCCTTTCGGACTAACGAATGCTCCTGCTGTTTTTATAGATCTGATGAATAGAATTTTTCGACTGTACCTAGATTGATTTGTTGTTGTATTCATTGACAACATTTTGATTTATTCACGGGATGAAACTGAACATGCTGAACATCTAAGAATTGTGTTGCAAACTCTGAGAGAAAAGCAATTGTATGCGAAATTCAACAAATGTGAATTCTAGTTGCGTGAAGTCAGTTTTCTGGGACATATTTTATCGGCCTCTGCAATACGAGTTGATCCGAGCAAGATTTCTGCTATTCTGGAATGGAAACCTCCGAAGAATGTGTCTGAAGTTCGCAGTTTTCTGGGACTTGCTGGTTATTATCGAAGATTCGTAAAAGGCTTTTCAACAATTGCAACTCTATTGACTAGATTGCTTTAGAAAGATGTGAAATTTGAATGGTCCGATAAATGTCAGAAAAGTTTTGATCGGTTAAAAACTCTGTTGACTGAAACTCCGATTTTAGTACAGCCAAAATCAGATAAAGGATTCGTGATATATAGTGATGCTTCATGGAAAGGTCTGGGATGTGTCTTGATGCAGGAATGCAAAGTAATAGCTTATGCCTCGAGACAACTGAAACCTCATGAAAAGAACTATCTGACTCACGATCTTGAATTAGCTGCTATTGTGTTTGCCTTAAAGATTTTGCGTCATTATCTGTTTGGTGAAAAATAACTACTATTGTGTTTGCCTTAAAGATTTTGTGTTATTATCTGTTTGGTGAAAAATGTCACGTGTTTTCAGATCATAAAAGTTTGAAATATCTGATGACCTAGAAAGACTTGAATCTGCGATAGAGAATATGGTTAGAGTTGTTAAAAGATTACGAGCTTGTGATAGATTATCACCCGGATAAAGCAAATGTTGTAGCTGATGCACTGAGTTGGAAATCACTGTTTGCATTACGTGCAATGAGTGCTCATTTGGGTCTATCTGATGATGGTTCAATGTCAGCTAAATTGAAAGCGAAACCATTATTTTTACAACAAATATGTGATGCTCAGAAGATTGATAATGAAATGCTAGCGAAAGAAGCTCAGTGTGATGCGAACTCTGATTCTGAATTTCGTGTAGATGTTAATGATTGCTTGAGGTTCTGAGATCGAATTTGTGTTCTAAGAAACTCAGAGTTGATTCAGTTGATTTTGAATGAAGGACATAATAGTCGTCTATCTGTTCATCCGGGAAGTACAAAAATGTACCATGATCTGAAGCAACATTAGTGGTGGTCTGGTATGAAACGAGACATATCTGACTTTGTGTCGAAATGTTTAGTTTGTCAACAAGTTAAGGCTGAACATCAGGTTCCATCTGGTTTGCTACAACCGACTCTAATTCACGAATGGAAATGGGATAGAGTGACGATGGACTTTGTTTCTGGATTTCCTCTAACTCCGAGAAAGAAAGATGCGATTTGGTCATAGTTGATCGATTGACAAAATTTGCCCATTTTAAATTTGATTACTCACTTGATAAGTTAGTTGAGCTTTACATTTATGATATTGTGAGATTGCACGGGGTGCCGTTGTCTATTGTATCTGATAGAGATCCAAGGTTTACATGAAGGTTCTAGAAGAAATTGCAAGAGGCTTTAGGTATGAAATTGCATTTCAGTACAGCTTTTCACCTGCAAACGAATAGTCAATCCGAGCGAATCATTCAGATTCTTGAGGATATGCTGAGATGTTGCATCCTTGAGTTTTATGGTACATGGGAACTATATTTTCCATTGATTGAATTTGCATACAACAACAGTTTTCAGTCAAGCATCAAAATGGCACCTTATGAAGCTTTGTACGAACGTAAATGCCTGACATCTCTGTATTGAACTGAGCTCAGTGAAAATAAGATACACGGGGTTAATTTGATAAAAGACATTGAATAGAAAGTGAAAGTGATCCGTGACAGTCTGAAAGAAGCCTCTAATCGTCAGAAGTCTTATGCCAACTTGAAACGAAAAAAGATTGAATTTGAAATCAGTGACAAAGTGTTTCTAAAAGTGTCTCCGTGGAAGAAAGTACTCCGATTCAGATGTAAAGGCAAGTTGAGTCCGAGGTTCATTGGACCGTATGAGATCATCGAGCGTGTTGGACCTGTTGCGTATAGATTGTTGTTGCCCTCCGAGCTAGAAAAGATACATAATGTATTTCACGTATCAATGCTTAGACGATACCGATCTGATCCATCACATGTGATTAATCTGTTTGAGATTGAAATCCGATCCGATATGACTGATGAGGAAAAATCGATCCGTATCTTAGCTAGTGAAGTGAAAGAATTGAGAAATAAGAAAATTCCGTTAGTGAAAGTGTTGTGGCATCGACACAGAGTGGAAGAGGCTACGTGGGAGCCTGAAGATTCAATGAGACAGTAATATCTGAATCTGTTTAATAGTAAGATTTTCGGGGACGAAAATCCCTAAGGGGGGAGAATTGTAACAGTCCGATTTAGACCCTAGTCGGAACAGTGGTTTCGGGACCACAAATTTGAGTCAGTAAAATATTTTAATATTATTTTTCGTGTTTGCAGTATATGAATTAGCATGTGTGAAATTTCTGTGAGTTAATTTGTCCGTTTGAATGCTTAATTTGAGAAAAAAATTAAATCGCATAAACAATAAAAGTAGCATTCTATTTGATTAATGGCCTGATTGGTATGGCTTTTAAATGAGGAGGCCTTATGAGACAACTAAACTATTTTAAAAGTGAGTGGATGATATTGGACATTAATAGCCTTGAATTTTATATGTTTTAAATGTTTATTCATAAGGTTATTTTTGTAAAAGGATTTTTAATGATTTTATAACAAAACAAAAAATGAAAAATGGCCATATTATTATCATCTTGGCCGAATATCATAAGAAAAGAAAAGAAAGAAGGAAAGCTATGTTTCAGCTAGCTTTTGATTCAAATTCAAGGTATGTTTTAATCGGTTTTCACTAATTTCTACGTTTTTTCAATCGTTGCTTCGTATACTATAAAACCCATGTTTTAATTTTGAGAATTGATGATGTTTTTGAGATGAGCCTTTGATGAACTCATGTGTTTTATGAAGTTTGATGATGAATTATGAAAGATATGCGTTTGATTAACATAGTTTGTCTTTGGAGTTTTGTTAAATTTGAGTATGTTGGACTCAATTGAGAAAATGATTATTTGAGGGACTAAATTATGAAATAAATGAAATGTATGGATTGATATGATCATAGTGTATATTCGTCCAAACATGGGTATAAGCAAATTTGGTGTATTTTTTGATTTTGTGAAATAGGGACTAAAATGTCAAAATATAAAAATGTGAGGGCTAATTTGTAAATTGCCGTAAATGTGTGTTTTTGGATTGAATTGAATGTGTTGGTAGATAAAAGGGTTAAATTTGAATATGTATAGATCAAGAACCGAAGAAAACAGACTTAGATCGCGGGAAAGCGAAAGTAGTCGAATAACCAAATCCGATCGAATATCCGAATCTGAGGTAAGTCGATATACAAATAAATGTATTTGAATTGAGTTATTTATGCATCTATGAAATTTGGCTGCTATAATTGTGCTCGAGATGAGTTGTATGTGAAATCCGAGGATTATATCGACAAGTTACTGATGTTTGAGAAGTCCCGCATGAGCTTAGGAATGGATAGGATAACGCATGTCATGACATAGGTGTCCGATATGTGATATCATGTAAGACCACATTTGGGACATTGGCATTGATTCGAGATTTCATGTAAGATCACGTCTGGGACGTTGACATTGATTCGAGATTTCGTGTAAGACCACGTCTGGGACGTTGGCATCGATATGAGATTTACGTGTAAGACCATGTCTGGGACATTGGCATCGTATTTGATTCGTGTAAGACCCTGTCTGGGACAGTGGCATGGATATCTGATTACATGTAAGACCACATCTGGGACGTTGGCATTGTACGCTTATTTCAAGCATTTTGAGTATCCTATTAGATTTCAAACGGTTCAACGGGCAAGTCTGAGAAATGAATGAATATGTGAATTGTACATCCGTTTCAGGTACGTTGATATATATATATATATATATATATATATATATGCTTTGTATAAGCATGAAAGGTGAGTATTTATGTGCATTAATGCAAATGAACATTTGGGATATATGTATGTTTGGGATATGAGCAAATGAGATATTTGAGATGTGATGAATTGGTAATCAATGGCAAATCAAGTGAGCCACAGAGTTTATTTATGTGCTTGAATTGAAGATATGTTAATGAATTCAAATAGCTATTCTTATGAATGATTTATGTCAAGTTTATTTGTATATGGCTTACTAAGCTTTTGAAAAGCTTACTTTGTGTGTGTTTGTTCTGTTTTATAGATCGTTAAAGTTACGAGAGGCTCGAGGATCGTCGAGGATCATCACCACACTATCAAACTCAACTTTAGTACTTTTGAATGTGTATATAGCTAAATATGGCATGTATAGGCTAGTCATTTTGGATTATGTTTGAAATGCGTATAAATAGCCATGAGATGTGGCTAGATAAATGTTGGTAATATGCGTGAGTGAATATGATAGATGATGTATGTTTTGGTATGGCTTGATGGAAAATGAAATGGTCAAGACTATGGTAAGCATATGAATGCAATATGAGCATGTATCTTTGATCAATGAAATGGTTATATGAAAGGTAAAATGTGGATGTATCATGCTTGGATATATATGTGTTTTAGTTGTGCAAATTAGTATAGAAGTTGACATGAATAGAAATGAGATTGAATGAGATGATATGTTGTTCATTTGACATGATTTTGGTTGTCAATTGTGTATGAATAATGCATGTTTGAGATTGTAGGAATGACCCAAGTGTGGGTGGCAATTTGGCCTTGAATGGCCTATATTTTCCCACATGGTTGAGCACACAGGCGTGTGGCTCGACCGTGTCCCTCGTGGTTGAATTCAAACCAAGTCAGGATCGACCACGGGCTAGACACACGAGCTTGTGACTGGCCATGTGGTGCAAGTCAGGATCGACCGCGGGTGAGGCACACAGACGTGTCCACGGCTGTGTGGACAAGTCAGTATGTATGCCCTATTTTGACACGGTTCAGACATGCAGGTGTGTTGAGGCCGTGGGAGGCACACGGCCTGGGCACACGAGTGTGTGACCTCTGTAACTTAGAAAATTTTTTAAAATATTCTAATAAATTCCATATGTGTTCGATTTAGTTCCGACCCTATTCTAAAGCATGATTAAGGTCCCATGGACCTATAAAAGGGACACTTTGATTGTGTTTGATGAATTGTATTATAAAATGTCCGTAAAAGTTTCCAATTGTCAGGTAATGCCTCTTAACACTATTCCAGCGACGGATATGGGTTAGGTGTGTTACAACAAGGGTTCCAAAAGTACAAAAATTATAAAAAATGACCATCAAAAACACTTACTTGCAAAGGTTTAAGTTGCTGAAAAATTTTAAGCTTTCTAAAGCTCCTCTTTGCTGAAATTTTCGGTGGTTGTAGGAAGAAGATGAAAAGATGATATCACTTTCTCTTTATTTTATTTTATTTTATTTATCAATTAAGTCACCTAACACTACACCTAACCATTGACTTTGTCATTTCTTTGTCCCTATGGCCGGCCAACACTCTCTTAAGGGCCTAATTGCACATTAAAGACCTCCAATTTAAGGTCCTATAGCTATTTGACACATTTAGCTTGTAAATCAAAACTTTTACACTTTATGCGATTTAGTCCTTTTTCAAAATTAAGCATGCAATCACTAAAATTAATTCACCAATTTTTTCATGCACTCATATAATCATGATATAACACATAAAATAATATTAAAAATAATTTCTTCGGCCTCGAATTAGTGGTTTCGAAACCATTATTCCAACTAGCCCCAAAATCGGGTTGTTACACGAAGAGGCATTAAGTGCTATTTTGGTGTGTTTGGGTGGACCATACTGGTGTGTTTGGGTGGATTATTCTGGTGTGTTTGGTTGGATCCATGTATCCGCCAAGGTCCGAGTCTTGTTAATAGGGTAAATAAATGAAATGAGAAAATTGAATGAGTTTGATCGATTGATCTACTTAAAGTATGAGAAAGTGGAATTGTGAATTGAAATTGAGATTTGTAAGCTTGAACCTAAGGTTCATGAATTGATCAAAGATTCGAATTGTTGATATATGATATTAGTTGATGAATTATTATAAATGAAATATGAAATTGAATGTAAATTACTTCTTATGATTTACATTGTTACATATTTGATGCTTATAGAATGTTAATGTTATTTAGTTTGAATTATGGTAATACCACTGAGTAAGGGCATACTCAGCGTACGGTTGTTTCCGTGCACAAATTAGTAGAAGTCAATGGTCCCGGTTCAGTATCCAGATCGATTCCGACCTCAGCACAACCTTGGTGATGTAAATTTTCTTGTTTTGGTGAAGTGGCATGTACTTAGGCGTTGTAAAGGTCATTTGAATAGGTCTTGTAATTTTGGTTGTAAAGAGTTATTTACAAAGTTTAAATAGTTGAATGAAATGGTAAGAAACTTTATAAAATGTTTTAGTACTTTGGCACCAAGTTAAGTGGAAAGATGAATGAAGTTGTTAATTAATTTTAAAAGATATTATGAATGTTATTAGTCATATTATTAAGTCAATGTTTTAGGCATGATTTAGGTATATTGAGTGTGCAAATGTACTGGTTGAAATATTGGTATTGAATTGGTTTCGGTTTGAATTTGCAGGGTTGGTTAGGTTAGTATAAAAGGCTCATATAGAGTTCACATGGCCTAGCACACGGGTATGTGACCAGACCGTGTGAGACACACGGCTAACACATGGGTGTGTGGTCTGGCCGTGTGTCCTCTGCAACTTAAATTTTGGAAACAGAATACCCAGGTTTTAGCACACAGGCAGAGACAGAGGCGTGTGTCTTAGCCGTGTGAAGGACACGGCCTTGAACACGGGCGTGTTTCATGGCCATGTGAAAACTGCACTAGATTCCAATTGGAAATAAATTCATATGGGCTAAGCACACGAGCGTGTGGCTTGGACGTGTGAAATCAATTTGTTCATGAACAATAAATCAGAGAGTTACATAGGTAAAGGACACAAGCGTGTCCTGGCCGTGTAAGCCACACGGTATGTCAACACGAGGGTGTCATGGAGACACATGAGCTTGTCCCTAACCCACACGGGCATATGAGCTCTACACTTAGGAAAAATCTTAGAAATTCACAAAAATTTCTGAAGTACTCGAACAAGTTTCGTTCCACTTCTAATACGTGTTTTGGGCCTCGAGGGTCCACTATAGGAATTTAATGATTAAATTATACTATGTATGTTAATTTATTTATGAATTATTCATAAATTGTCCGATATGTCCGGTAATGCATCGTAACCCAGTTCCGGCGATGGTTTAGGGTTAAAGGGTGTCACAAAACTGGTTTGGATAGAGTTGAGGGTAAGTATCTTAAGGTGATCGTTTTAGTCATTAAGAGTGTAGAGCTCGTTTGAAGAATTTGTAAAACAATGTAGTTTTGAGAGGGCGAGAATGTTATAGGTAAGATAGATAAGGTGGTCATTGAGAGAACCAAATTTGTTTGTTGAAGCAATGATGGACGATAAGTGTTTGAAATTGTGGTGTGAGAATATGTGAAGCAAGTTTTATTTTGGTTTCAACTTCACCTGTTCTTTTTTCATAAACATAAAAAAAATTAACAAATGGAAAACATTGAAAAGTTACGTTAAAAGAGATGGAGAAGGGAGGAAAATAAAGGGAAAAGTAGAAGAGAATGGAAAATAAAGAAAAAAAGGAAAGTTAAAAGAACATAAAATGTAACACCCCTCAGCCGTATTCAACGCCAAAATAGGGTTACGGAGCATTACCGGACTTACAACCCACATACACATACTTTTAACATACATTTTCTCAATTCAAACATTCATCATTCAATCTCAATCAATATGTCTCTAATATGAGCCTGTGAGGCCTTAAACATGCATTGGGAGTGGTTCTGGACTAAACCGATAACTTTTAAAACATTTGGAACACTTAGAAAATTTTTCTCAAAATAGGGGACACACGCCCATGTGGCCAGGCTGTGTGTCTCACACGGCCACTTGAAACGCTCGTGTCACAGGCCGTGTGGACATTCGAAATGGGAACACATGGCCGTGTCCCAGCCCGTGTCCGACCTCGTGTAACTCTCTAACTTGAGTCACACGGCCAACACACACGCCCGTGTGCCCTAAAAATGGCCATACACGCCCGTGTGCCAGGCCGTGTGCTAGGCTGTGCCAAATCTATAGGGTATACTGACTTATGCCACACAGCCAAGTCATACGCCCGTGTCTGAAGCCGTGTGGAGCATACTAACTTGATTTGGATTTTAACACAAGGGGACACACGGCCGTGTACTTGACCGTGTGTCACACACGGTTGAGACACACGCCCGTGTCTCTGCTCGTGTGGATAAAAATAGGCTATTTACCAAGCCATTTGCCACCCAAAATACATGTACCTACACCACAATTCAAAGGTACCAACACAAGGCACCATAGGCATTAAATCAACCTCTTATCAAGTATATTCCATACCATTTCATCACCAAATCAATATAAATCATAAACTACCACAATATACCATCTAATTTTATCACATATATCATTCCTTTAACTATACACTCCCAAATATGCATCTTTTAACCTAGTTTCACAACAAACCAATGTCCATAAATTATCCACAACCATCAACCAATTCATTGTACAAGACATAAACGACATATATACACATATACATGATTCAAACATACCAAATAGACCAAAATAAGCCATCACTCATGGCTATATATATACATACCAAACATAAGCATTTACAATGCCAAATCATATGGCCAAAATCATTATCAAGTCATAACCAAAATGACCAAAGTCCCTATACATGCCATATACTCAAAACATAAGCTTAAAAGTACCAAATCGATAGTAGGATAGTGTGACGAAATCTCCGACGATCCCCGTATCCAAGCTAGCTTTTAAATCACTATAAAACATGGAAAAATATATAAAGTAAGCTTTATAGCTTAGTAAGCTCGTATGAAATAAACTCAACAAATTATATATACACAAATCATCAATTTGAATTATTTAACATGTAATTCATGATAACAAACAAACCTTCCACATGTTTAATCATCTGCTTATATGCAACTTCATTACTTCTTCTATTTAAAGCTCATGATTTCCATGTACATACCTGTACCAACTCATAACGAGCTCATACCTATTCGAAATACTATCGGATACTCGAAATCTCACACACTAGGTGCCAATACATAGCCGAGGCTATTTTAATCTCACACACTAAGTGTTATTCATAGCCGAAGCTATCTTGATCTCGCACACTAAGTGCTATACATAGCCGAAGCTATCTAAATCTCGCACACTAAGTGCTATACATAGCTGAAGCTATCTCGATCTCACATACTAAGTGCTATACATAGCCGAAGCTATCTCGATCTCGCGGACTAAGTGCTGTACATAGTCGAATCATCGTCAAACATGACTATAGTCTCGTATGTAACAGCCCGATTTAGGGCCTAGTCGTAATAGTGGTTGCGAGACCATAAATCTGAAGTAGAATTATGTGTTTTACGATTTTATGAGGCTTATGAGGTGTTTGCATGATTGTGTGAAAATTTCATGAAGAAATCTTATTAATTAGTGATCAAATTGTCCATTAGGACTAAATTGCAAAGATTAGAAAATATGAGATTCTAGAAGATTTAAGTATGAAATAGCATCATAAAAATTATTAGAGGTCCTTCTTTAGCAATTAGACCATTATATGTTAAGATGGACAAAAATGGACATGGGAAAGAAAAATCTCAATAAAGAGCCTTAACGGCTTTTAGTCTTTTGGTTAATTAATGAATTAAAAAGGGAAAAATAAGTCAAAATCTTGTCCATCTTCTTCTCCCATGGTCCAAATTCACTAAGGAAGACATAGCTAGGGTTTGTTCATCTTCCAAGCTTGATAGTAAGTGCATCCTAGCCCCGTTTTTAATGTTCTTCGTATTTTTGAGATCCTCGTAGCTCGATTTAGCTATTTCTAGCTATATTTTGAACTAGGGTTTATGTTCAAAAATTTACTCATGTATGACATGCATGTATTTTTATGATTTATGGAAGAATATGAAAGTTTGATGTATGATAAACATATTTTTCTAAGATATTTTCATGAAAAATGCATAAAAGGACCAAATTGTAAAAGTTATAGAAATGGTCATACATGAGTGAAATAGTGGAAATTGGGACTTGTTGGTGTTGAGAATATGATTTGGCTAGGCTTAAATTACAAGAAAGTTGAATAAAAATCATTTTACGAGCTTAGGGTCAAAAGTGTAATTATGTGAAAGTTTAGGGGCAAAACTATAATTTTTCCAACGTATGATTCATGAGTCAATTTAGTCAATGTGAGTATTAAACAAGTGAAATTGTTATGATAGATTAAGAAACTAGAAGCCCGGACTGAAACTGAGGCAAGAACAAGATTGTGGGCTAAATCGAATACCTATTCGCATTTTGAGTACCGAGGTAAGTTTGTGTGAAATTAAAGTTTCATAGTACTTTTACATTTTAAATTGCTTGATATTATGATAATGAATATTACTACATAAGGATGAGAATATATTAAGTTGAAGTCCCGGTTGAAGACTCGGAATAACGAGGATACTTATGTCACGACATGAGATAAGGAAGGTCATGTATAAGACCATGCCTGGGACATGGCATCAGCATCGAATGTAGGTCCTGTATAAGACCATGTCTGGGACATGGCATCGGCACCAAATAAGAAAGGTCCCGTGTAAGACCATGTCTGGGACATGGCTTTGGCACCAAAGAAAGATCTCGTGTAAGACCATGTCTGGGACATGGCATCGACATCGAGTTAAGAGATCCCGCGTTAGACCATATCTGGGATATGGCATCGGCATCAAGAGGTGATCCCATGTAAGACCATATCTGGGATATGGCATTGGCATCGTGATACATGTATGATGAGATTGAGTATCCTCCAATATTTTGAGTAGTTCAACGGGCGAATGAGCTAAGTATGTAAAGATAAAAAAGAGCTAAGAATGTAAGGATGATAAAGAGCTAAGTTATATAAGGATGATAATGACTAAAGTTTATGTTCAAGTTAGCATAAGTGCTAAATTATGTGATGAAGTGATATAGGTACCATGATAAAATACAAGTTATGAAACCATAATATGATATGCGATGGGTAAGAGTAAGTATGAGTAACTATGCCTAAGCACTTGAGAACTTGTGTTGTTATTGTTCTATGAGATGAATGAATTTTACCATGAGTAATTTTGCTATATTAATTCATGCAAACTTACTAAGCTATATGCTTACCCCTCTCTTTTCCTTTTTCCCTTGTAGTATCGCCAAGCTAGCTCGAGGATCGTAGAACGTCGGAGCTCGGATCACACTATCAATCATTCTTTTGGTATAGTAAAGTTGATTTATTTTGAGTATGGCATGTATAGGAGCTTGGTCATTTTGTGATATGTCATATTTGAAAGCCAAAGTGTTGGCTACTAATGTTGTACACTCATTTTGTAAATGGCCATTGGGAATTTGGCCAATATTTATCAAGTTTCATGTTTTAATGATGATAAGTTTTATGAAGTGAAAGTTCATGCGATTGTTGGAATTAAATATGAAATGCATGAATGATGATTTAATGATTCTTCATAGTGTATTATTGCCATGGTATATGTTGCTTGTGTTGGTATAGTTGTGTTTATGTTTCAGGGTGGCAATTGGTTTGGAAAATAGCCTTCTAATTGTCCACACAGGTAGACACACGGGCGTGTGTCTAGGCCGTGTGTGACACACGGTCAGCCCCATTGGTGTGTTGATAGGCCGTGTGTCCCCTGTATCCAATTGCGAGATTTTGATTCGTCACACGGGCTAGCACACGGACGTGTGCCTAGGCCGTGTGCCCTTAAGAGGTTGCTAACGTCATAAACAAAATACCCAGGTTTTTTCACACATGGGTGAGGACACGAGCGTGTCTAGACCGTGTGAGGGACACGGGCCAAGGACACGGGCGTGTGTCCGGCCGTGTGAAAACCCCTGTAGGTTCAAAATGAAAAATAAATTCCACACGGGCTAAGGACATGGGCGTGTGTGACCACACGGCCTGCCCACACGGGCGTGTCCCATTTCACACCGGAGTGTGGCTCTGTTTAGGCAAAAATTTTCTAAGAGTGCAAAAGTTTCTGGATTAATTCTAAAACCTCTCGTATGTACGTTTAAGGCCTCGTAGGCCCATAATAAAGATGTTATGTATATGAATGAAAAGTTTTAAGTTAGAACAAAATTTTATGGCCCAATGTTGTATGTTTAAACAAGTTAAGTCCGGTAATGCCTCGTACCCGATTCCGGCGTTGAACACGGGTAAGGGGTGTTACATCATATTTACAATTTATGCAATATCAAAGCATTTAAAGCATAATTATAACAATGCTTGTTACATACGAACTTACCTCGGATGTCAAAACAACGAAATAAGTCGATTAGCTGATAACTTTAGTTTCTCCCGATCTAGATCCGAATTCTGCTTTTCTTGATCTAAATATATTCAAAATTAACTTATTTAATCATCAAGTTATTCAATTTAACCCAATATACTCATTTGCCTAATTTTACACATTTGCCCCCAATGTTTCACAACTTTTACAATTTAGTCCGTATTTCATAAAATCACAAATTCATGGAATTCAACACTAACCCATGCTAGTCGAATTACCATTATACCCTTAGCAGCCCATATTTTCCATTTATTTCGCATTTTAACCACAAAGTTTCAACATTCCACAATTGAATCCCTATTTTGCATTTTTCTCAAAAATCACTTTACAAAATTTGTATAACTATCAACAAGCATTCATAATCTATCAAGAAACTTCAAAACACATGCTATTTCATCAATAGAAACATTCAAAATCTTTAAAAATTTTGCAAATTAGTCCCTGGGCTAGCTAGTACTAGTTGCAACGATCACAAAAACACAGAAATCATTAAAAACGACACAAAATCAGACTTACAAGCTCAAAGAGAAGCGACTGAATGTTCAAAGCCCTAACAATGGCTTTCTTATTCTCCCAATTCGATTGATGAAGATGAATGGAGAAATAAATTTGTCAGACCCCAAACCCGACCCAGACGTTATGGCCGAATCTGGGAATGTCACATCGAAGGCATATTTCAAAACGATTTTGCTAAGTTAAATTTTAGGACCCAAAAGCCCAAAATCTATGAGTCTTGTTAAGTAATGATAAAAACCCATTTAATTATTTTAAGTATTCCAAAGACCATGTTTAAACATAAAAAATTACTCAGGTTTAATAATTAAGTAAACAGTTGAAATAACAAAACTCAAAATCCAAAGTCAAAACGGAGTACAAGGCCTTATTACATCCTATGAAAATAAAGCAATTAAAATCATGTCCTTTGAAACAAATAAATAAAACTTCTAAATATCTTGTACTGTGGCCATCTCCGGGTCCTCTCCTACGTCGAGCCGTTTATTAAGGATCATCTGAAACATTTAATAAAAAGGGTGAGTTTTGAAACTTAGTGTGTACAACCCTTGGTAATCCAATCAGCATACAATTATCACATTGGGCCTAATCCCTATAAAAAACGGTGGTCTTGGGCCTTAGCCCACAACGACCTCATATCACATCAGTATCTCATGAATGCAATGCACCCATCCCAAATCCAACCCTGCACACCATTTCCCTTCCAACCCTACACACCTGTGGGGATGTAAATATCAACCCACCCATCCCTACACACCAAAGGTAGCACCAGCAGCGGCACTACTCAAACGTTGCAGCAAAGCTACTATAATGGGCTTAAAGCCACTAGTGGATCCACGGTCGTCAACCGACTATGCGATCCTCAAATCTTCCTCCGTATCATCCGAAACCCACCCAAGTGCAACATATATTCCATGAATGCAACATACACATTTCCACACAATCGGAACCTAGGGGTATTCTAGTCATTTCACTACCCAAGGGTATTTTCGTAAATCTACTCTACATGGGTATTTAGGAAATTTTGCAAAACAGGGATACTTTAGAAATTTTGTAAATCAGGGATATTTTGGTAAATTTGTAAATCAGGGATATGTTGGTAATTTTACAAATCAATGGTATTCCGATAATTTTACAATCAGGGGTATTTTAGTAATTTTACAAATCTAAGGATATTTTGGTAATTTCAAATCTAAGGATATTTTGGTAATTTCCAAATCATGGTATTTTAGTAATTTTACAAACCTAAGGATATTTTGGTAATTTTCAAATCAGGGTATTTTAGTAATTTTACAAACCTAAGGATATTTTGGTAATTTCCAAGTCAGGGGTATTTTAGATATGAACTTTGGCCCATTTACAAGTCCTTGCTGCTAAAGGGAACAGACACTATGCACCAGGTAGGATTCCAGAGAAGAGGAGGTAGGCCACTAGAACCGCTTAAGTACCAAGCTCTCCCTAGATCTAATCCTAGACATGCATATGTCCATTGCCACACTCTAACCCAGCGACCTGTTCACGGACATGTTTAGTTATTAGATTAAGTCTTATGCGATTTCAGAGTTGTTCAGAACTAGACCTAAAGTCCATTAAACCTTAGCATACTTTTCTACGTCCCCATAAAGCCCATCAAGCCCAAATCACATCCTTACGGCCCATTAGGCCCAAATTTCATCCATATGGCCTATTAGGCCCAAATCAATTCCAGATCATGTAACATGCATGACTAACTCAATTTGTATAACCAACCAAACAATTTCATCAAACTTAGCCTTAGGGCCCACCGGGCCCATTTAGCCACTTTCAGCTTTTCGGCACTCCGACATTGCCGATATCGTGTGTGTGTAGTGTTTGTGCACACCTGGTTACTGCGACGTGCTATACTACCCTTAGCCTTAACCTACAACCAATCAACCTTCAATCAATCACTAAATTAAAACATTTACCAAAAGCCGAAACCTTACCGTAACCTTACCGTGTGCCACCGGGTTCTAATAGCCCTTCCTTAGCTACTAATCAGGAGTATCCCCTAGATCTGTACTCACACATACACCATCAAAATTTGAGTGACTGATCATCCACACAAGTCCCCCTATAAATCATACACATTCTGCCATTCACTTAAACCACAATCAAGTTGAGTACACTTACCCTTGCTAATGATCCCACCACGCTTGCGATCTTTGAACCTTATCCTTGTTATCACAGAGTTAACGACATGATAGTTAGATAGCCTTTCGGCTTTTAGCAAAACGTACAAAAGAGGTTAACCGAATACTTACCAAATCCCCTCTTGATCTTGCAGCCTAGATAGCTATTAACTATATCCGGCTTTCAACACTTGACTGTGGGTAAGTAACAATCGATTTGCGATGGAGGAACAACCACAACGATTCGGCACTATTAGGAACTTCGACAAGGGAAAGATGGTGGTAACTTGGTAATGAGGGAATTCGGCTATAGAAGAATAGAATGGGAGAGAAAAGAAAAGTATTGAAAATCAAAAAAGCCCTACAAAAGAATTCGGCATAAAGAGATGATGGTGATTCGGCACAAAAGAAACCGATTGAGTGAAGCAAGAAAAACTATTGGAACTCAAAGAACCTTTCAAAGCATTCGGCCCTCTCCTTTTATAGCCATAAGCCGAATACTTCTTCCCCCAAAGTCCCATTCGGCACTAATTCTTCCCCCTCCTCATCTCCTAACTTTTCTCCTGATAACACCTTAGCCTTATCCGAATTTTCCTCCATTATCAGTTCCCTTTACCACTCAAACACTCCAACGCAAGAGTTCATATTCAACACAACTCTGGTTGTCCACCTATGCAAAATAAAACACTCCAAAAATACCACTCCTAATGCTCGAACCTTGGACCTCCTCAGCTGACCATCACGCAACATATAGCTCCCCAAGTGACACCAATTGCCATTGGACCACAAGCCCATTTGTGTCCTATTTTCCCTTAATTTGTTTAAGAGGCCTAATACCTGAGACTAGGGTCCACTAAAACAAGAAAAATAAATTTTTCCCTCTGGTCTTCCCTATCTCTAAGGCTTCAAATAATCCTGATAATACCTTAAAATTAATATTCTAAGTGTTACTCATACATACCAACCTAGTGCATAGAAATTTAAAGTTTTGGGTTTTTTTGGGGTGTTACAAAATTTGTTTTGTTTTATTATAATTAACTTTAATTATCAAATTACCTATTTAACCTTAATGACAAAACATTAAAATCATCATATTAATGTCCATCTTTGTCCACTCACAATTAAAATGGTCTAATTAAAACATAAGGACTTTAACATTAAGGTTCTATAGCTATTCGACACCATTAGCTATTATAACTCAAGTTTTATGCTTTACGCGATTTAGTCCTTTTTATCAAATTGACCATTCAAAAGATAAAATTTCTTAACGAAATTTTCACACAATCACTCAATCATGCTGTAAACATTAGAATAATAATAAAATAAATATTTTAATCTCAGATTTGTGGTCTCGAAACCATTGTTTCGAATTGACCAAAAACTGGCTGTTACAACTCTCCCCACTTAGAGAATTTCGTCCCCGAAAATCTTACCAGTGAATAGGTTAGGGTACTATTTTCTCATAGCTTCCTTAGGCTCCCACGTAGCCTCTTCGACTCCGTGTCGTTGCCACAAAACTTTCACTAAAGCTATGCTTTTATTTATTAACTCTTTAATCTCTCGAGCTAGAATTCTGATCTGTTCTTCGTTATACGTCATATCATGCTCAATCTCAATATCTGACGGAGAAATCACATGTGAAGGATCCGATTGATATCGACGCAACATCGATACATGAAAAACATTGTGGATTTTCTCTAACTCAATCAGTAAAGCTAGCTGTTACGCCACTGGACCTCTTCTTTTGATGATTTCATACGGCCCGATGAATCTCGGACTCAATTTGCCTTTACGATCGAAACGAAGTATTTTCTTCCACGGAGATACTTTCAAAAACACTTTTTCACCGATCTAAAATTCAATGTCTTTTTGTTTCAAATCCGCGTACGATTTTTGACGATTTGAAGTTGCTGTCAAACAGTCACGAATTACTTTCACTTTCTCATCGGTTTCTCTAACCAAATCAACCCAGTAAATTTGTTTCTCACTAAGCTCAGTCTAGTACAATGGAGTTCGGCATTTGCGACCATACAAAGCTTCATATGGTGCCATCTTTATGCTCGATTGAAATCTGTTGTTATACGCAAATTCAACTAGTGGCAAATATTTCTCCCAGTTGCCTTCGAAATCTAACACACAACATCGGAGCATATCTTTGAGAATCTGAATTACTCTCTCAGACTGACCTTCGATTTGTAGATGAAAAGCTGTACTGAAATTCAACTTCGTACTAGAGCTTCTTGCAATTTCTTCCAAAACTGCGACATAAACCTCTGATCTCTATCTGAAATAATTGAAACTGGCACCCCGTGCAATCTAACGATCTCAGCAATGTACAATTCAGCAAATCTATCGAGTGAATAGTCAGTACGTACCAGGATGAAATGTACTGATTTCATTAATCGATCAACGAAAACCCAAATAGCATCTTTCTTTTTCGGAGACAAAGGCAATCCCGATACGAAATCCATCATAACTCTGTCCCATTTCCACTCTGGTATCGTCACAGGCTGAAGAAAACCCGATGACACTTGATGTTCAGCTTTGACTTGTGACACACTAAACATCTCGCTAGAAATTCAGAAATGTCTCGTTTCATACCCAACCACCAATACAGTTGTTTCAAATCATTGTAAATTTTAGTACTTCCAAGATGAACGGATAAACAACCACTATGTGCCTCGTGTAAAATTTTCTAAATCAACTCTGGATTTTTCAGTACGCAAATTCTATCTCGAAACATCAAACAATCATTGAATTCGACTTGGTACTCTGAATCACTAGTCGATTTGCATTGCACTCTTTTAGATTGCAACTCACTATCACATTTTTGAGCTTTACAAATTTGCTAAAGAAATACTGGTTTAGCTTTTAACTAAGCTAAAATTGAACCATCATCAGATAATGTCAACTGTGTATTCATTGCTCTCAAAGCAAACAACGATTTTCTACTTAAAGCATCCGCGACTACATTCGCTTTCCCCAGGTGATAATCAATTACTAACTCGTAATCTTTCAATAACTCGAGCCATCTTCGTTGTTGTAAATTCAAATCCTTTTGAGTCATTATATACTTTAAGCTTTTATGATCGGTAAATATGTGGCATTTTTCACCTTACAAATTTTCAATGCAAAACTATAGCGGCCAATTCTAAATCATGCGCTAGATAGTTCTTTCCATGCGGTTTCAAATGTCTGGAGGCATAAGCTACAACTTTTCCCTCTTGCATCAATACACAACCCAAACTGTTCAATGATGCGTCGCTGTAAATCACAATTTCTTTACCCGACTCAGGTTGAACCAACACTGGTTCCTCAATTAACAATGCTTTCAATTGATCAAAACTCTGTTGACATTTCTCAAACCATTCAAAATTTACATCTTTCTGTAGCAGTCTGGTCATCGGTGTAGCAATCATCGAGAACCCTTTTACAAAACATCGATAGTAACTAGCCAATCCGAGAAAGCTTCTGACCTTGGATACATTTTTAGGTGGTTTTCAGTCAACAACTGCAGAAATCTTGCTCGAATCAACTCGAATGCCATCCGCCGAGACTATATATCCAAAAAATCTGACTTCCCGGAGCCAAAACTCACACTTACTGAATTTAGCATACAGTTGCTTATCTCTCAAGGTTTGCAACACAATTCTCAAATGCTTGGCATGCTCAGATTCATTTTGAGAATAGATCAGAATGTCGTCAATAAACACAACAACAAATCTGTCTAAATACTATCTAAAGATCCGATTCATCAAATCCATAAAAATGGCAGGAGCATTAGTTAGTCCAAAAGGCATAACAAGGAATTCATAATGTCCGTACCTCGTTCTGAATGCAGTTTTCGGCACATCTGAGTCTTTAGCTCACAACTGATAATAGCAAGATCTCAAATCAATCTTTGAAAACATTGTTGCACCTTTCAATTGATCAAACAAATCGTCTATTCTCGGTAACGGATACTTATTCTTTATTGTAACCTTGTTGAGCTGACGATAATCAATACACATTCTTCCTGAGGGTTAAATAACAAGTGAATAAATCGTATGGTTCAGGGTTAAATAACAAGTGAAGTCTAGGTGGATTCTTCCTGAGGGTATCGTCTTAAATCAACTGAGTCTTTCTTCAAGTTATTTCCCAATTTATTCTTTTTGTCTTTGCATCTTTAGCTTAGTAGTAGTTAGATTAGATTTAAATAACTTCACTTATTTTAGGCTAGATAATAAAAAGAAGGTTAGTATTAGTACTTTTAGTTCCTTTGGGTTCGGCAATCCGGTCTTGCCTAAGCTATACTACTTTTCGATAGGTACACTTGCCTTTAATCGTTGTCAGAGTTAGTTTGCAGGTTCGATCATTCTCTTTATAAATTTTAAGACTCTGATTCCAGCGATCAAGTTTGGCGTCGTTGATGGGGAACTAAAATATTAAGAAAGCTCTATTTTTATTACTTTAGCCATTATTTTTATTTTTTGCAATTTACTTTTATTTTAGGTTAGAATTTGATTTTGCTAAATTCTCTTTCTTTCTATTCCAACAGGTACCTCTAGTTTATGACTAGAAGGAACCTGAGAGGACCTTTAGCATACGACAGTGATATTGAAGCTACCGCTTGAAGAAATCGCAGAGAAATCAGGCGAGCCCTAAATTACACAAAGGAAAATCGAGAAAGCAGATCCAATCCTACTGAAGGGATAGACGAGAATAATCCACAACCACATGACATGGGAGAAAACAATGCTCCACGTACTATGTTTGATTATGCTAAACCGCATTTAACAGGGGCAGAATCGAGTATTGTTAGGCATGCTATAGCTGCCAATAATTTTGAATTAAAGCCTAACACAATACAAATGATTCAACAATTTGTTCAATTTGATGGTTTACAGGACGAAGACCCAAACACTCATATAGCTAATTTTTTAGAGTTCTGTGATACCTCCAAAATAAATGGCGTTTCTGATGATGCCATATGTCTTCGGTTATTTCCCTTTTCATTAAGAAATAAAGCCAAACAGTGGTTAAACTCGTTACCACGAGGGTCAATCACTACATGGGAACAAATGACTGAAAAATTTCTATTAAAATATTTCCCACCGGCCAAAACGGCCAAATTACGGAATGATATCTCTTCTTTTGTGTAGGTGGATTTAGAGACATTATACGACGCATGGGAGAGATACAAGGATCTCTTGAGAAGGTGTCCGCACCATGGTTTACCCTTATGTCTACAAGTTCAAACCTTCTATAACGGTGTAAACCCCTCAACGAGGCAATTAATTGATTCAGCCGCCGGTGGAACCCTGAACAACAGAATTCCTGAAGCAACCTACGAGTTCATTGAAGAGATGTCACTGAATAACTATCAGTGGCAAGTTACAAGGACTAAACCGACAAAATCAGCCGGAGTTTACAACCTCGATGCAGTGACCATACTATCAACACAGGTAGAGATGATGAATAAAAAGCTTGATAGTTTGTGTTCTTCGCAGGCACACCCAGTCATACAGTGCGACGCAAGTGGAACTGTGGCGAATCCTGAGTACCCACCTTACCAACCGGGCGCAGAGAGTGAACAGATGAACTATATAGGTAATAATTTCAGATCCAATAATAATCCTTATAGTAATACTTACAATCCAGGTTGGAGGAACCACCTAAATTATTCATCGGGTGGTCAAGGAAATCAAGGAAATCAAAGACAACAACCTCCTCAAAATTTCCAAATTCAGCTATATCCGCAAGAGAAGAAGCCAAACCTTGAAGAGATCCTGACAAAATTCATGGCAGCCACAGAAAATCGTCTCCAAGATACTGAGAAAACACTTAAAGATCAACAAACATCGGTTGAAGAGACCAAGAACCGAGTCAGGGAACTTACTAAGTCAGTAGGGGAAGTCACTAAAGCAGTCGGACAACTTCCAAAGTTAATGTTCGAATGACCGCAAGGACGTCTACCAAGTAACACGGAGATTAACCCAAAGGATCAAATTCAAGCCATCACAGCTCATGATAGTAAAGGGTTAGATGAAGCCAACTCAATACAAGAAAACGAGGTAGAAGAAGGTAAAATAAAGGTAACACGGGAACCGGTAATCAAAGAGTACCAACCTCGCATACCTTATCCTGAAGCAATGAAAAGAAATGGTACAGAAGAATAGTTCAGTAAGTTTCTTAAACTTTTAAAGAAATTACATATCAACTTACCTCTTCTTGAAGCTCTTTTTCAGATGCCAGACTCAAGAAAATTTTTAAAACAGCTCTTGATGAACAAGCGCAAATTAGACGAGGAACCACATGTGGAATTAAATGCAGTATGCTCAGCGATGTTACCGAATAGACTACCGCGAAAGCAAAAAGATCCAGAGAGTTTTACAATTCCATGTTTAATTGGTAGTTTAACTGTTGATAATGCGTTAGCTGATTTAGGGGCAAGCATAAATGTCGTGCCTTACAAAATGTTTAAACAACTAGGTCTAGGGAAACCCAAACAGACTAGGATGAGCATTCAATTAGCTGATACAACTGTTAGAATTCCTAAGGGTATTATCGAAGATGTTCTCGTAAAAATTGATAAATTCGTTTTCCCAGTAGATTTTGTTGTCTTAGACATGGATGAGGATAATTCGATTCCCTTAAATTTAGGAAGACCCTTTCTAGTAACTGCAAAGACTAAAAATTGATGTTGCCACAGGAGAACTCATACTTTGTGTAGGTGACGAATCAATCAGTCTTCAAGCTCTTGACTCGGCCAGGACAATAATCGATGAAGGCAAGAAAGTCAATTCAGTTGATAATCAATTTGAGCAACCTTCATCACAGAAAACACCACAAGGATACAAACCGGAGCCAAGTCATAGACCCCAAGCCAACAAAGAAGAACTACATCAGGAACAAAGCCTTAGGGTCAACAAACTAAAAGAGCAGAAAACACAAATCAAAGAGGAACAGGAACCGCACGAAGTAAAACCTAAGGAGCCCCCAGAAGAGCTCATAGGAACATCAAACCACTTCAAAATAGGAGACCAGGTATTGTTAGACAAAGCAGGCCCTCGCATCACCACATCAGACCTGAAAGCAAACGAAGAAATTCCTCTAAAGGTACACAATATCTTCCCACACGAAACAGTCGAGGTAAGCAATCCAACATTCAGCACTTTTAAGGTAAACGCTTCGCGACTTAAACTTTATCAAGAAAATAGAACTGTAAACATGAGGGAAGATATTCAAACCTTTAAACCTCCCTAATTCTTTTTCTCAAATACAATAAGACTATAAACGAGCACTTCTCGAGAGACAACCCGAGCACTAACCCTATTTACTTTCGCATTTATTTTCATTTTCTTTTCTTTTCTTAGTTCTGAAAATTTAGTTTTAAACTAACACAAAAGTGCAGATCTCCAAGCCACACGGCCTTGGACACGACCGTGGCCGTGTGGACCACCAAAATCTCTATACTGACATAGCAGAGGCGGTACTAATTAGTCCCAACCAGTTTTAGAATTCACGGACTCAACCACTCCCCCACGAGCACCGAAAAAGTGGCACGGCTGTGCCCTACAACCGGGTGAAGCTACTGACTTACCAACCACAGGCAGAACACGCCCGTGCCTCCCAACCGTGCCAACATACTGACTTGTCATCAACGGGCGTGGCTGGCTGAAAAATGGTCATGGAGAATCAACACGCCTAGACACACGGCCGTGAGAGGCGGCCGTGTAAAATGACACACCCTCAGCCCAGGGGCATGGGAAAGTACCAGAATTGAGCCTCTGTTTAAACACCAACTCCCTCCCCATTCTTCTCATCCACTTTCCACTACTTTTCTAATTCTCTTTTCTTCCTTTTTCTCCCCTCTCTATAACAAAGTCTGTAATATCCTGATTTTGTGGGTCTGTGCATTTGGTGCGTTGCATGGCTAAGTTAGTAGGTAAAGGCTTTGAGGTGTGGATTGGGCTCAGGTTTGGGCTTAAATCTGGGTTAAATTGATTAAAAATAGAGTTAGTAGTAATTTAATTGAAATTATTAAGTTTAGTAGCCAGCTGGGCTTGTGGCCCAAAATTGGGAGGTGCTTTAAGTGGGCATTAAGGTGGCATCACAAAGGGGGGAGGAATTGGGCCTAGTATGGCCGCTTGGAGTCCAAGGTTGTTGGGTCAAATTTTGGCACTGAGAAGGGGAGGGGGTGGACGGCATAGATGCTACATTTTAGGAGCTTTAATTCTTTTTATTTTAAGTGATAAAAAGATGATAAAAGGAAGGGGATAAGGGATGTGATAATAGATGGATGAGATAAGGGATAAAGGCTATCAGGAGAGGGGAGAGTTGGCCGAAACTCCAACTTTGAGGTGTGTGCATGAGTAGCCGAATTTGGTAGGCCAAAGTGTCCATCTTTCTTTCATTTTTTTTCTTCTTTTCTTCCTCATCTTTTCTCCCTGGCCGAAATTCCTTTCTTTTCTCTTCTCATACTTTTCTTCCTTCTAGCCAAAACTCCCTATCACTTTTCTCCTCTCCATCATACTTCTAAAAGCCGAATACCCTGGTCCCCATCATCTTCCTCCATAGCCAAATCTACAAGAGTGGTTTCATTTTCCCGAAGGTGCACCATAAGCCAAATACTCCCCAGTGATCTGGTGAGTTTCGGGATTTTTTCCATCTTTGCGATTTCTCTATTTTTATCAAGTTCTAATCCGAATTGGTTGCTCAGAGGCCCTGTCGATTTCACTCTCTACCCCTAGAAGCCGAATCTATTTCATTAAAGTCTCCTTTGCCGATTTGTGAAAAAGCCGAAGGTAGGTGGTTGATGGTAGGTTCGGCCGAATGGCCCTTTCCTGTTCTTTTCTTTTTGGCCGAATAGCATAAGGTGTTGAGGGGTTGTGGTTATCGGTGGGTTTGATGTTTTGGGCTTGGCCGAATGTAGGTTGGAAGGTGACGTGTTCATAAAGACTTTCGGGATTCGATAGTTAGGTAAGGGTTCCTTCTTAATGCTATTATTATTAATTAGATCTCATCGTTTAAATGGTTTAGTGATTAAGGGATTACTATGGACTCGAATAACAGCCAAGCAATAGGAGAGGTTGGATCTGTAAATCCAACGCCAAAGTACAAGAAACGATCAATATCGGGAGTGCGAGATTGGCCATCGGGGTGTGGGCCGACATTGGAAGTAGATCATAGGCCGATAGTGGTAGTCTCGAGTGACAGTAGCATAGAGGCAGTAAAAGCGTTAGTACGAAAACCAGGTGTGTAACTCTTACACACTTTCTTACTTAATATGTTAATGTTGTGTGTTGTTAAAAAGCCGGAATGACGGCAATGGTTACTAAAATACCCCTGGTGGGTAAAAGCGTGGATGCCGGGTAAGTTGTTATTATTACTTGCGATGAATGTGATATATGAAAGCATGTTATTCTGTATACATAATTTAGTATGTTAAGCATGACCATACCGATGTCGTTACCATAAATATGTGTTATGGGTGATGAGAGGAGGGGGAAGTATGATCTATCAGACTGTTACCAGTGATTTGGTATCACACAGTGGGTTGGCCCCACATATTATAAAATTGTGACTAAGTCTCAGTGGTTTGGCACCACCAGTGGTTTGGTACCACAAGGGGTAGATTTGGGAGACATTGATGGATACTTAGGTTGGATGGGTTGCATGACTTGCATATTATTGTATGAATTTGTGTAAGAGCGTATTTTCTCTTGGGATGGGGATTTATACACTGAGTCTAGGCGACTCACCCCTTCCGTTATATTTTGCAGATCAGGCTTAGATTGTGGATATGGAGCCGGAGTGGACTCAAGGTGGAGTTTTCTGTTGGATTTAGCTGTTTTATTTAAATTTTGGTTTTTCAGTTATGTAATAAGGCCACTGAAGTTTTATTTTGGGTTCTTTTACTTAGGTGATTTTAAAGTTTCTATTTAATATGTTGATTAGACTATGAATTGGTTGTTTTCAAAGGCTAAAGAAATATTTGTTTATTTTTATGCAATGACTCAGTCAACAATACGGAGTAACAATGTGACCACTAAGTTTTCAAACCAAGTTTCAACATGTTTTACACGATACAAAATACATCGACGTTTTCTTTAAAATCTTACATCGGTTTTCTATCTAAAATAAGTATCGGTTTGAAAAACAATCTCTTTTCCGTGGCACGCCAGATCCGGTTGTAGCGTTTTGACCGGGTTTGGGGTGTTACAAAGTCTCTAGACTCTTGAGCCACAAATATCAATGTCGAAGAAGTGGAAGAAGGTAAGCGCAGTCTCCTTAGGGAGACCAACATTCATAAGCTCATGCCGGCCGCTTCATTCCAACAACAAGCCAAGGGTCTTTGAGACCATTTATCTTTTCTTTTTCTTTTCTCTTTTGCTTCAATTTCCTTCTCTTTGACAATCTTATGCTTAATTTAGTTTAATATATTTTAGTTTCTTAGTGTCAGGTTCGTCAGGCTACTTGGGAATCACACCAACCATGAGCATAGCGACGCCACTTCCGCCACTGCCAGCACCTCCGCAGCCTTAGAGGTCACACCTACCTCGCGAACCATCCAACAATAAGGACCCTTCGGTCCATCCACCTTTTCTTTTACTTTTATTTTCTTTTTTATTCTCCTTCTATCTATTTTTCTTATTTTTAATTATATGTTTGGTTTATTTTAATTGTGTCTTAATAACCCTTGGCTAATTCTTCACGAGCTCCCCAATTTCTTCATCTAGCTCAGGATCGTCATCCAGACCGACTCCTCCAATTTATCTTTCACCTCCAACCAAGGGATCTCATCCGTAATTCAGGAAGTGTCACTCTCTACCCTCTCTTTTGATATTATATAACTGTCATTATCTATCTTTGTACATTGAGGGCAATGTACATCTTAAGTGTGGGGGGTGAATATTATTTGAAGAAAGGGCCTAACTTTTTGCATTATTCTCAAATCCGACCTAACTTTCTTCATTATTCTCAAATCCCTGAATTTAGTCTTGTTTTTAAGTAATTTCCTCATATTACTAATTAGGATGAAATTTCTGATGAATTATGATTTTTATTGATATGTTTTAGATTAAGTCATAGTTAATTGTGCATTGATGATTAATTTAGAAGAATATTAGAGAATCAAGCATGATAGTCTATTTTTCAGAATTAAAATCTTTGCTAGGTTATTGAGCTGAATCTGAATATTATCTTGAAGTTTGAAATTTACAAGGTTGATGACAAAACACCCATAATTTTTGTGAGATTTTGAGCCTATTAGAGCATATATTCTTTTCCATGCTCACTTTATTGATTATGAGTGTGTCAACTATGAACTGTTATTCTAGAACTTGCCTGGATTATACATGTTGAGACCACACCTATGATTTGATATACAGAGATGATAAAGGCACCTAGGAATTAACCCACTTACTCCACTAAACAGCCTACCTCCATAAATTAACCCCTAGTGAACCCCGTTTAATCCTAACAACCCTTTTTATTAACTCACCAGCTAATATTAACCCAAAACCCCTTTGTATTTGTTATCACCATTCCTTTTGACTACCCTTTGATCGAGATATGATTTGATTAAGTTACCTAATTAAATTAGTTCAGTAGTTGAATTCATCTTTTATTATTGTTTTTTAAAAAAATTCAAAGTATATTCAGTATTAGTGGTGAGCTTATACAGTTAAAGTCTATTTTTCGAAAAAAAAGCTCGTGTTAGTAGGATTATTACTTTTCAGTTAATGTAAATATTATCTCAGTATTTTTTAGGTAGGTACATGTCAATTCAATCTCGATTCTAACCTTCTAATTCAGCCTATATCCATACCCCTAACCGAAGCCCCGTTACAACCCTATAAAAGACCTTTTGATTTGTGTATCATCTCATATTACAGTGGTGGAAATTTGATTTTCAGGCAAGCCTGTGGGATTAACTTTTCAGGTTCGACTTTTGAGAGCTTAATTTTGAACCTTACACACCTCGAGTGATTTGAGTGAATCTTTAGTAAGGATGTCAATCCTTGACAATTTTGAATCAAAGGTAATTATTTAGATAAGGGGAGACACCTACGTTTTTGTGCTACAAATGTATGACTGACTGTTTGAATCTTTAGGACTCTTCGAGTTAGATCGTCCACATATAAATTATCTATGAATTATGATGAGACATTGTTGATAGGAATTATGAATTATGGAAAGTTTGTTTTAATTGTAAGTTGAGAATTTTGTTTGAGGACAAGCAAAAGCTTATGTGTGGGGGTCTTTGATAAACCGTAAAAGTAACATATTTTAATCCCACATTTAGTATGCTTTTGGATGATTTAAGCCTTGATTTATGTAAAAAGGTGCTCTTAATCCTTTCTTTTCATGTCTTATACCCAGGAAAGCACTCGAGGATGAAAAGAACATAAACCGGGCCCAAAACGGAGTAAATGGCCATATAACGAAATCGACACGGCCTGGACTTAAGCCTACACGGCCGTGCCGCATTGATAATCTAGAACACGGCCTTACCCTCGATTCACACGGCCGTGCCTCATTAAAGAAGTTTGAACACGGCTTAAAGACTAGTCACACGGGCGTGTGACATGGCCGTGTCCCTGTTGTGCCAAAGAGCAATTTCATTCGGATTTGGATACTTTGGGGTGAATAAACACATTCCAAGAGCCTATATAAACCCCCTAAGTGTTACCTGAAAGGAGGGTGGTTAGCTAGGCCAAGGAGCCAAGCTAAATAGGTCAGAGTTGTGGGAATCACTCGAAGATAGCCAGTTGATCCATCTTTAGAAGCCGAAATTCTACTCAAGACAGCGGATCTCTCCTTCAATTCCTTCAGGGAGTTTTAGGGATTTCTTATGTTTTGTTTTATCTTTTCTTCTGAGATGTTTTCTTTATTTGATATGAACTAAACCCTTCAGATATCTGAAGGGGATGAAACCTAGATGAATCTTTTTATTGTTTTCTGAACTATAAGATAAATACTTGATTTGTTCTTAATTCTTGTGTTAATATTTCTGGGATATTGATTCGAGTCAGATGTTCTTAGGTGGAGGAGCAAAAGTCCCTGCTTAAGAATAGATCTAGCATAATTAAAGCAGAGTCGTTCGCGCGCCTAGAGATAGAGTGACGAGATTTTGCCGGATTAGGGTGAAACCTAATATGGGAATCCATAGATTGAGTTAATGCGATTCTAGGGGTTTTAATTAGAAAGAGATTTCAATTAATCAACCCAGGGTTAGTTATTATTCGCTTCGAGAGAGGGTTTAATATAACTTAGGGAATCCTACGAATCAAGTCAAGTGAATAAATCGTATGGTTCAGGGTTAAATAACAAGTGAAGTCTAGGTGGATTCTTCCTGAGGGTATCGTCTTAAATCAACTGAGTCTTTCTTCAAGTTATTTCCCAATTTATTCTTTTTGTCTTTGCGTCTTTAGCTTAGTAGTAGTTAGATTAGATTTAAATAACTTCACTTATTTTAGGCTAGATAATAAAAAAGGGTTAGTATTAGTACTTTTAGTTCCTTTGGGTTCCAATCCGGTCTTGCCTAAGCTATACTACTGTTCGATAGGTACACTTGCCTTTGGGTTCGATCATTCTCTTTATAAATTTTAAGACTTTGATTCCAGCGATCAACAAACAACACTAGTGCACCCTAGGGCAAAAAACTCGATCGCACAACTTCTATCTATTAACTCTTGCAATTAAGCTTTCAACTCTTTCAACTCTGTCGGAGCCATTCTATACGGAGCTATAGATATTGGTGAAGTTCCCGGTATTAACTCAATAGCAAACTCAACCTCTCTAACTAGTGGCAACCGAGGCAATTTTTTTGGAAATACATCCGGATATTCACAAACTACAGGAACCGATTCAATCTTCATTTTAGACATTTTGACATCTAAAACATATGTTAGGTATGCATCGCAACCTTTTCTCACATATCTTTGAGCCGACATCGATGAAATCACTATAGGCAATCCACTCGACTCATTAGGTTCAATCCAAAGAATTGCATTATTCTGACATTTCAATTTTATAATCTTTTGTCTACAGTTCATAATGGCATCATACAGAGTCAACCAATTCATACCCAGAATCACATAGAACTCATCAAATGGTAAAAGCATCAAATTATCCAGAAAATAGTAACCCCGAGTCATTAAAGGACAGTTCTTGCAAACTTTATCAACTAGAACATACTTTTCTAAGGGGTTCGATACTTTAATCACAATCTCAGTAGACTCAACAGGAAAACTCTTATTAGACACCAAATTCATACATATATACGAATGAGTCGATCCAGGATCAATCAATGCAATAACATTAGTGTTGTAAAGAGAAAATGTACCGGTAATAACATCTAGTGATGACGCATCTTCACGAGTGCGAATAGCGTAAGCTCTAGTAGGTACTCTGGCCTCCAATCTCATTGTAGAATCTCTCGTTGTACCATGATTACCACTTGCATTTCCCACATTTCTTGGTGGCCTCCCTCGAGTAGCTGTATTGGTTGATCTTGCATTCTGATATTTATCTTTTTCATCTAACTCAGGACAATCTCGGATAAAATGATCTCGTGAACCACAACTGTAACAAGCTCTATTATTATTTTTCACCCAACAATCTCCAAAATGTCGTCTTCCACACTGTTGACACTTGGGTTTGATGTCTTTCACGTTGCCAACACTTGATACTGGTGTTGCTTGAGCTTTAGGACTGGTGTATTGCTTTTCGCGATCTCTATTAGAATACCCCGTTGAAATTGTCGATCGATTAAAATAATCTACGGATTTCTTTGATGAGGACTGATAAGGTTTACTCTTCGATCTCTTCCTTGAACCTCTTGCCTCTAAATCAGCTTTTTTCTTTTCTTTGCTAAGCTCTGTCGACCAAAACAACAAATTCCTTCGTTTCTAAAATTCCAACAAGAAGTTTAATGTCTTCATTCAATCCATTTACAAATCGCTTGCACATGATTTCCTCGGTGGAAATATACTCTCGAGCATACTTGCTCAACCGTACAAATTCTCTTTCGTACTCAGTAACAGTCATTCGACCTTGTTTCAACTGTAGAAACTCTTTATGCTTTTGATCAAAGAATTGCTGACTTATATATTTCTTCCGGAACTCAGTTTAAAAGAACTCCTAGGTAACTCTCTCTCTCGGCACCACTGACACCAACATATTCCACCGCTGATATGTTGTGTCCCTCAGAAGTGATATAGCACATTTTAAACATTCAGCCGGTGTGCAAGAAAGCTCATCAAATGCTCGAATCGTATTTTCAAGCCAAAACTCGGCTCTCTCAGGATCATCATCAACGGTAGCTCTGAACTCTTCGACCCTGTATTTACGAATTTTATCAACTGGTGGCTTATTCAGTCTTTGAAGTTCCACAACTTGAGGAGTTACGGGTACAGGTTGAGGATTAGGTGGGGTGGAGGTTGTTGAATAGCCGGATTTGTAAGAACATATTGAGTGAACCATTCGTTCATCATTTGGAAAAAGGCCTCTTTAGCCTTTCCCCTGTGACTATTTGACATAGGTCTAGAATTAGAAGGCGCTGTCCCTTGAGCAGGAGCTGGTGCATTACT
This sequence comes from Gossypium australe, assembly GCA_005393395.2. Classification (NCBI taxonomy): domain Eukaryota; kingdom Viridiplantae; phylum Streptophyta; class Magnoliopsida; order Malvales; family Malvaceae; genus Gossypium; species Gossypium australe. Next base: position 44,824,793 of record CM016618.1, on the reverse strand, counting down.
TTCTACCTCATCAGCTATAGCTCGATTGAGATCCATTTACTATATGAAAATACATTTTTAAATGTCAGGAGTCATCACACTATCACAGTTGATATATGACATGTATAGTTAGACTCTCACTCACGCTACGTTAGTCCGAGAATCGACTAAACTGTAGCTCTGATACCAATAAATGTAACACCCCTCCCCCGTATTCAACGCCAGAATAGGGTTATGGAGCATTACCGGACTTACAACACACTTACACATACTTTTAACATACATTTTCTCAATTCAAACATTCATCATTCAATCTCAATTAATATGTCCCTAATACGAGCCTACGTGGCCTTAAACATGCATTGGGAGTGGTTCTGGACTAAACTGATAACTTTTAAAAAATTTGGAACACTTGGAAAATTTTTCTCAAAATAGGGGACACACGCCCGTGTGGCTAGGCCGTGTATCTCACACGGCCTCTAGACACGCCCGTGTCACAGGCCGTGTGGACATTCGAAATGGGAACACATGGCCGTATCCCAGCCCGTGTCAGACCCCGTGTAACTCTCTGACTTGGGTCACACGGCCAACACACACGCCTGTGTGGCTAGCCCGTGTGCCCTAAAAATGGCCATACACGCCCATGTGCTAGGCTGTGCCAAACCTTTAGGGTATATTGACTTATGCCACACGGCCAAGTCACACGCCCGTGTGTGTTGGCCGTGTGACCCAAGTTAGAGAGTTACACAGGCTCGGGCACGGCTAGGGCACGACCATGTGTTCCCATTTCGAATGTCCACACGGCCTACGACACGGGCTTGTTTTTTATCTTTCTCTTTCCTAGGGTTTCCATAGAATTTTGAGGAAGAAGATGAAATAAGATGATATTAGGCTATTATTTTCTTTATTTATTCCAAATTCCAATTAAGTCCTTTTCTTTTTCTAAACTTCCATGGATGAATCATCAAGAAATATGTACTAACTTCTCTTAATGGTCTAATTACCATATAAGGACCTCAAGTTTTGAATTCCATAGCTATTTGATACTTATTAATACTAGAACTTAACTTTTGCATTTTATGCAATTTGGTTCTTTCTATAATTTAACATGAAATCGGTAAAATTTTTTATCGAAATTTTTATACGTCTTTCCTATCATGATGCAGACTATGCAATAATTTAAAAAAAATAATTTTTCTTTTTGACTCGTATTTGTGGTCCCAAAACCACTGTTCCGATTTCATTGAAAACGGGCTGTTACAGTATTATTAGAGAACAAAATCTCGATCTTCTCCCTAGTATCTCGATATGCCAAAGCATGACAAAAAGAAGTCAAAATATCATTAACAACATCCACCCAGAAAGGTATCAGCCAGACAAAACATAACCAAATTATCAGCAGAGAAAACATGAGAGAAAATAGGACCTTTGCGCAATAAAAATAAAGGATCATATGCCTTTTCCTCAATAGCTTGGTCAATTAGATGTTCCAATCTCTCCATCCTAAGGACAAAAAGATATGGTGATAAGGGATCACCTTATTGTACCCCATGAGCTAGAAAGAAAGTGTCAGTAATAGACCCACAATGCATAATGAGTTTCACAAAATATACAGGAAACCCCACATATAGTAACAAGCCTTTCAGAAAATCCCATTGAACATTGCCATAAGCCTTTTCATGGTCAAGTTTAATTGCAACCTAATACTTATTACTTTTGGATGTCTTTATTATATGATTTGCCTCTTAAGTAATCACAATATTATTAAATATGTTCCTCTCTACTATAAAGCTCACTTGATTCTGTTTGATAATTCTTTGCATAATCGGCCAAAGTCTTGTAACACCCCTAACCCGTATCCGTCGTCAGATTAGGGTTATGAGGCATTACCAACCTAACCCAAGTCATCACAGCCATTTATCACGAATCATATAATATTTAAATTCAAATAGATTTAGTATATGCTTGTACATTCCAAAATCATCTAAATTGTCAACTATATGATCTTCAAATATCTATAACAGGTTTGAGTATGCACCTTCACTTAAGCATATGTAGAAAACATAAATACATTCATCACTTATTCGAATATCACCTTGTCATCTCATAAATCGTACACATATACATTTGTTTACCATAAAGTCTCATAGCACTCTAGGGTACATTCGTACATATAAAATAATTTCAATCTAGGTCACATATATATATAACTTAACCCACTTCACAAAAATTTCCTTTTTATCACAATCAAGTAACCACATGTATGTCATGACACATATAACTATATATTTTCATGCATTTCTTACCCGTACATAACTATTCAAATAGTATAGCCATACTTATACATACAACGCAAGCACTTATACATTTAACCAAATTTCCCCCTCAAGCTTATACCAATCTTTCATTCGACTCATGCATTAATATGTCATGTACAACTTAAATATATAATAATAATGCACATCATCAAAGCTTTAATCTACCCAAAGATGCCGAAAACCACGAAACCAATTTATACTATTATAATTTTACATGAGCATAATTGCCGAATATAAATATAGGTATACGCATATACCTCACACAATGCAATCTCTTTTTTTTTTTCCTTTCTATTCATTTAGCCAAACCACATTTACTACTCAAGGTCACGAAGATCATTATAAATCTACCAAACACATGAACTAATATAACTAGCTGAATTTCATAAATATAATCAATCCCTTAATCACATGTTCGGATCTCAAATAAATACTCCAATGGTCAACTTCAATTAACCATGCATAACCATTTTCGCAATCATCACCATATCACCACCAAATATTTCTATGTAAATTTCGTAATATATATATATATACACTCTCCATCTAACCTAGAACATAACAAGAAGCACTTAACCAAGAACAATATATACAAACCGATATACCAAAATACATAAGCAAAGTTAGCCAAAAGTAATAGCCATTTCGCAAGGCTATTCATATATATAAACAAGATCAAATACCATCAGTTAACAACATAGCCTAGCTTATACATGCCTTTTTAATAAAAACTAAGTTTATAAGTACCAAACAGGTTGATAATGTGGATGACTTTCTCGACGATCCCTTTGAGCTCGTAGCCATAACCGAATCTATAAAACAGATGAGAACATATCACGAAAGTAAGCTCACTAGCTTAGTAAGTCTTAAGCAAATACTATATAATTTCAATCATCCAAACATTTTAACCTACATTTTAAAGCATTTAAAAGTACACATATCAACTTCCATATTTACCAATGCCGAATTTTACTATATCATTTAATCTATCAACTTTTACTTTCACCCCAAAGTGTACCGTTCATCAAACATACCAACTCATATGTATATACTTAGATATACCTGCATAAACATTTCCATTCACTCGTACACCTTCGAGTAGTTGATCATCACATAGTACAACATATATATATCTTTAGTACAACATATATATATCTTCCAACCATCATTCTATAATACATTTATTACCTCATTTAACTAACTCATTAACATTATATACAACATATATGTAAGAAGGCACTTACCTTAAAGCCGAATCAGTACGATTCATTTTCGAAAGTTTAGACTTTCTTAACTCATTCTATACTTTGTGGTTACATAAGCTGAGCTCGTAGTGTCAATACACCGGTATAGAACCTGCTAGGCGTTAGCCCGAATCACATACACCGGCACTAGGCCTGCTAGGTAATAAGCCCGAATTAAATCATCGGCACAAGGCCTGCTAGGCAATAAGCCCGAATCAAATCACCGGCACAAGGCCTGCTAGGCAATAAGCCCAAATCAAATCACCGGCACAAGGCCTACTAGGCTTTAATGCCCGAAATAATTCATAAACCAATCCATCAAATTACATTTCTTAACACTATCATCACTAACTAAACATATACACAATTCACATTCACATATCACAACGAATGTACAAATTCTTATCACATATAAAAAAAAAACACATCTAATCCATTTTAAAGCCTTTAAATTCGGCTAACACATATATTCATACTCAAATTTATCAAATAATTTCATTGAACATATTCATAAATCATTCTTTAACATACTTTAGCTTAAGGACTTACCTCGACAGTCGACGGACAACGTATACCGACTATTCGATAATCTTCGACTTTCCCCGATCCAAATCCGTTTTTCTTTGTTCTTGATCTAAACACAATGAAATTTAGCTCATTCAAGTACATTTCATTTCAATTTAGTCCCTAAACACATAAATGGGCAATTTACCAATTTACCCTTAATGTTTCACATTTTTACAATTTAGTCCTATTTGCATAAAACACAAAATACACAAAATTTCCCCGTGCTACTCAAGAGCCGAATCTTCCTAGGGACCTTACAAGTCCATTGATTTCATTTATTTTGCAATTAAGCCCCTAAAAAATTATTTTTACAAATTAGCCCTAAATACTCAATTTCATTAAAACTTCCAATACAAAACATACTAATCTTTAACATATCTTTCATCTAAAATCATCAAACATCAAAAACCACATGAACACAACAATGGCCGAACATCAAGCATGCTTAGATTTAAAAATTTTAACATGGGTCAGCTACGGTTCGAAGCAACGATCTCAAAAATGTAAAAATCATCAAGAACCGAAATCAAACTAACCTTGAATTTGTGATTGAAGTTGCCAAAATTCAAAGAAAACCAAACCCCATTTCTTTTCTCAACATTCGGCCAAGCAAATAAAGGATGATAATGGCCATTTTTTTATGTTTTATTTAACATATATATGACATTTATTCATTTACCTTTATAACCTTATTATAACTAATTATACAATATAAAAATTAAGGTTAAACATGTCATATGTCACCCACTAACTTAAAAATGGGTTATTTACCCATTTAATGCTTCATATTACAAAGCCATCCTCATTCTAGTACTTTACTCTATAGCATGCAACTTTTACACTTTACGCGATTAAGTCCTTTTATTTAATTAAGCACACAAACGATTAAATTTTCATACGAAACTTTCACACACATCAATTCACATATAATAGACACAAAATATAATGTTAAAATATTTATCGAACTCGGATTCATGGTCCCGAAACCACCGTTCCAATTAGGGTCAAATTTGGACTGTTACAACTCCCTCCCCTTAGGGATTTTCGTCCCCGAAAATCTTACCGTTAAACAAAGTCGGATATTGTTGCCTCATTGAATCCTCAGGCTCCCACGTAGCCTCTTCAACTCCATGCTGATTCCATAGTACTTTCACTAATAGAATTCTCTTGTTCCTCAGCTCTTTCATTTCCCGAGCTAATATACGGATCGGTTCTTCCTCAAACGTCATATCGAATCGGATTTCAATCTCAGACGGAGTGATCACATCTGATGGGTCTGATTTATATCTGCAAAGCATCGAAACGTGAAATACATTGTGTATCTTTTCCAGTTCAGAGGGCAACTTCAATCTATAAGCAACAGGCCCAATACGTTCGATGATCTCGTACGGTCCGATGAACCTCGGACTTAGTTTGCCTTTTCGACCAAATCGAAGTACTTTCTTCCACGGAGAAACTTTCAGAAACACTTGATCTCCGACTTGAAATTCAACATCTTTACGTTTTAAACCAGCATAAGACTTTTGTCGGTCTGAGGCAGTTTTCAAAGTATCTCTGATCACATCCACTTTTTGTTCAGTTTCTTTGATCAAATCAACCCCGTGTATTTTGTTTTCACTGAGCTCAGTCTAATACAACGGTGTTCGACATTTACGACCGTGCAAAGCTTCGTAGGGCGCCATTTTGATACTAGATTGAAAGCTATTATTATAAGCAAATTCAATCAAAGGTAGGTATCATTCCCACGTACCTTCAAACTCGAGAACGCAACATCTCAACATGTCCTCAAGTATCTGAATAGTTCTCTCAGATTGATTGTCTGTCAGCGGATGAAAGGCTGTACTAAAATGAAGTTTAGTACCTAAAGCATCTTGCAACTTCTTCCAAAACTGCGATGTGAATCTCGGGTCTCTGTCTGAAACAATGGAATTCGGTACACCATGCAACCTCACAATCTGTGATACATACAATTCAGCAAGTTTGTCGAGCGAATAGTTCATACGAACTGGTACAAAATGAGCTGTCTTGGTCAGTCTATCTACTATAACCCAGACCGCGTCTTTCTTGGTTGGTGTTGTAGGCAAACCGGATACAAAATCCATAGTGACTCTATCCCATTTCTATTCAGGTATCATGATCGGTTGAAGTAACCCGGAAGGCACTTGATGCTCAGCTTTTACTTGCTAACAAACTAAGCATTTCGAAACAAATTCAGATATATCCCGTTTCATGCCCGACCACCAATAGAACTGTTTCAAATCATTATACATCTTTGTACTACCCGGATGTATCGACATTTGACTATTATGAGCTTTATCCAATACCATCTGAATCAAGTCTGTATTTCTCGGTACACACAATCGGCCTTTATAGTTCAAACAGTCATTTTTATCAATTCGAAACTCTGACTCTGCATCATTTTCACATTGTGCTCGTCTAGTAGTCATATCTTTGTCAACTTTCTGTGCATCGCTAATTTACTGAATAAACAACGGTCTAGCCTTCATCTCAGCTATGATCGAACCATCACCAGACATAACCATATGTGCGTTCAACACACGAAGAGCAAACAATGATTTTTGACTTAATGCATCTGCAACAACGTTAGCTTTTCCCGGATGATAGTCAATTACCAATTCGTAATCTTTTAGCAATTCCAACCATCTGCGTTGTCTTAAATTCAGGTCTTTTTGAGTCATCAAATACTTCAGACTTTTGTGATCCGAGTAAACATGACATTTCTCGCCGAATAAGTAATGGCGCCAAATCTTCAGTTCGAACACAATGGCTGCAAGCTCTAAATCATGCGTCAGGTAATTTCTTTCATGTGGCTTCAATTGTCTCAAAGCGTAGGCTACTACTTTGCCTTCCTGCATCAAAACACAGCCCAAACCACTTAAAGAAGCATCAGAATACACAATAAATTCTTTACCCGATTCAGGCTGAGCTAACACTGGAGCTTCCGTCAAAAGGGCTTTCAACTGATCGAAACTTTTTTGACACTTTTCCGACCACTCGAACTTGACATCTTTCTGTAGTAGCTTTGTCAAAGGTGTAGCTATCACAGAAGAACCTTTTACAAACCATCTGTAGTAGCCCGCAAGTCCCAAAAAACTTCGAATTTCGGAAACATTCTTGGGTGGCTTCCAATCAAGTATAGCCGATATTTTGTTTGGATCAACTAGAATACCTGACGCTGAAAAAACATGACCCAGGAAGCTGACTTCCTTCATCCAGAACTCACATTTCCTAAACTTTGCATACAACTGCCGATCTCGCAAAGTTTGTAGCACTAATCTCAAATGCTCGGCGTGCTCGGTTTCATCGCTGGAGTAGATCAAGATATCATCTATAAACACTACCACAAACGATCCAAAAACTATCTGAAGACCCGATTCATCAAATCCATAAAAATAGCAGGTGCATTAGTAAGCCCAAAAGGCATAACCAAAAACTCAAAATGTCCGTACCTCGTTCGGAATGCAGTCTTAGGCACATCAGAATCTCTGACTCGTTGTTGATAATAACCCGATCTCAGATCAATCTTTGAAAACACTGAAGCCCCTTTCAACTGGTCAAACAAATCGTCAATTCGAGGCAACGGGTATTTATTCTTTATTGTCACTTTATTTAACTGTCAATAATCAATACACATTCGTATAGTCCCATCTTTCTTTTTCACAAATAAAACCGGTGCACCCCAAGGAGAGAAACTCGATCGTGCAAAGCCTCTATCTGACAACTCTTGCAACTGTGCTTTCAACTCTTTCAACTCGGTAGGTGCCATCCGGTACGGAGCTATCGAAATCGGAGTCGTCCCCGGAACTAGTTCGATGCCAAATTCAATCTCTCGTACTGGTGGTAGACCTGGTAATTCTTCAGGAAACACATCTGGGTATTCATTCACAACTGGTACTGATTCAATCTGCTTTTCGGACACTTTATTATCCAACACATAAGCCAAGTAAGCTTCACATCCTTTTCTCACATACTTTCGAGCTAACATCGAGGATATAACGGTAGGCAACCCGCTCAAATCATTAGATTCAACCCGTATGATATCTTCGTTCTGGCATCTCAAATCAATAATCTTTCTTTTGCAATTCACCACTGCATCATGCAAAGTTAGCCAGTCCATTCCCAAAATTATATCAAACTCGTTGAAGGGCAACAACATTAAATCAGCTGGGAAACAGGAATCCCAAATCATCAACGGGCAACTTTTACACACTTTATCAACAAGTACACAGCGGCCCAAAGGGTTGGACACACAGATCACAAACTCAGTAGACTCAACAGGTAGAGTCTTACTGGATACTAAAGTTTCACACACATATGAATGAGTCGAACCAGGATCAATCAATGCAATCACAGTAGTATCATAAAGTGTGAAAGTACCGGTAATGACATCTGAGGAAGAAGCATCCTCTCTGGCTCGTATAGCATAAGCTCTAGCTGGAGCTCTAGCCTCTGATCGAACTGCATTGTCCTTCGTCCCTTTCTAACTGCCACCTACATTGCCTGAATGTTTGGGTGATCTGCCCTGTGCTGGTGTACTATTCGGTTTAATATTCTGAACTGTATTCTGCTCGGCTAATGTCAGACACTCCCTGATAAAATGATCTGACGATCCACATTTAAAACAAGACCGATCATGGAATCTACAACTCACGGAATGCCATTTACCACAGTGCTTGCATTTAACTCGATTCTGTGGAATGTTACCAACACTGGCCATCGAGGTAGCTCGGGAACCCACAGGAGGTCGATCACGTCTAGGCAAGTCTGAAGTAGCTTTATGTCGGCTGAAGTCATCTCTGAACTTCTTAGGCACTGAATGGAAAGTCTTACTCAATGATCTTTTACGAGTGTCTCTAGCTTCAATTTCAGCCTTTCTTTTCTCCTTTCCGAGTTCTTCAGCTTTGCAAGCTCGCTCGACTAGTGTCACAAACTCTTTGATTTCAAGAATGCCAACAACCAACTTTATATCTTCATTCAAACCGTCTTCGAACCTTTTGCACATAATGGCTTCAGTTGATACACACTCTCGGGCATATCGACTCAATCTGACAAATTTCCGCTCATATTCAGTCACGGTCATTCGCCCCTGTTTCAGTTCAAGAAATTCCTTATGTTTCTGGTCGATGAACCTCTGGCTGATATATTTCTTGTGGAATTCATTCTGGAAGAAATCCCACGCCACTTTTTCTTTCGGAACCACTGATACTAGTGTATTCCACCAGTGATATGCAGTGTCCCGAAGTAAAGATATAGCACACTTCAGGCATTCATTTGGAGTACAAGATAGCTCATCAAGTACCTGAATAGTGTTATCAAGCCACATTTCGGCTCGCTCTGCGTCATCATCATCACTGGCCTTGAATTCTTCGACCCTATATTTCCTGATTTTATCAACGGGAGGCCTACTAGATCTCATCGGATCTATCATGGGGGGTGCTGAAGGTACCGAAGTTGGATTATTCGGGGGTGGAGGTTGTTGTACAGTCGGGTTAGTCTGAATAAACTGGGTAAACCACTCGTTCATCATCTGGTAGAAGGCTTGTTTAGCCTCCCCCTCGTGGCTACCCAAAACTGGTCGAGAGTCTACCGGCACTGATCCGCGTGCACGGTCAGGCGCTACACTCTCTACATCATCCGCTACGGCTCTATCGGGATCAGGATCCATTTACTATATAAAACACAGTTCAGAATGTCAGAAGTCACCACACTATCAAATATACATTAAAGGCATGTATAGCTAGACTCACACGCGCTTCGGTAGTCCTAGAATTGACTAAACCGTAAGCTTTGATACCAATCAAATGTAACACCCCTAACCTGTATCCGTCGCCGGATTAGGGTTATAAGGCATTACCAACCTTACCCAAGTCATCACAACCATTTATCACGAATCATATAATATTTAAATTCAAATAGATTTAGTATGTACTTGTACATTCCAAAATCATCTAAATTGTCAACTATATGATCTTCAAATATCTATAATAGGTTTGAGTATGCACCTTTCACTTAAGCATATGTAGAAAACATAAATACATTCATCACTTATTCGAATATCACCTTGTCATCTCATAAATCGTACACATATACATTTGTTTACCATAAAGTCTCATAGCACTCTAGGGTACATTCGTACATATAAAATAATTTCAATCTAGGTCACATATATATATATAACTTAACCCACTTCACAAAAATTTCCTTTTTATCACAATCAAGTAACCACATGTATGTCATGACACATATAACTATATATTTTCATGCATTTCTTACCCGTACATAACTATTCAAATAGTATAGCCATACTTATACATACAACGCAAGCACTTATACATTTAACCAAATTTCCCCCTCAAGCTTATACCAATCTTTCATTCGACTCATGCATGAATATGTCATGTACAACTTAAATATATAATAACTAATGCACATCATCAAAGCTTTAATCTACCCAAAGATGCCGAAAACCACAAAACCAATTTATACTATTATAATTATACATGAGCATAATAGCTGAATATAAATATAGGTATACACATATACCTCACACAATGCAATCTCTTTTTTTTTTCCTTTCTATTCATTTAGCCAAACCACATTTACTACTCAAGGTCACGAAGATCATTATAAATCTACCAAACACATGAACTAATATAACTAGCTAAATTTCATAAATATAATCAATCCCTTAATCACATGTTCGGATCTCAAATAAATACTCCAATGGTCAACTTCAATTAACCATGCATAACCATTTCCGCAATCATCACCATATCACAACCAAATATTTCTATGTAAATGTCATAATATATACATATACTCTCCATCTAACCTAGAACATAACAAGAAGCACTTAACCAAGAACAATATATACAAACCGATATACCAAAATACATAAGCAAAGTTAGCCAAAAGTAATAGCCATTTCGCAAGGCTATTCATATATATAAACAAGATCAAATACCATCAGTTAACAACATAGCCTAGCTTATACATGCCTTTTTAATAAAAACTAAGTTTATAAGTACCAAACAGGTTGATAATGTGGATGAATTTCTCGACGATCCCTTTGAGCTCGTAGCCTTAACTGAATCTATAAAACAGATGAGAACATATCACGAAAGTAAGCTCACTAGCTTAGTAAGTCTTAAGCAAATACTATATAATTTCAATCATCCAAACATTTTAACCTACATTTTAAAGCATTTAAAAGTACACATATCAACTTCCATATTTACCAATGCCGAATTTCACTATATCATTTAATCTATCAACTTTTACTTTCACCCCAAAGTGTACCGTTCATCAAACATACCAACTCATATGTATATACTTAGATATACCTGCATAAACATTTCCATTCACTTGTACACCTTCGAGTAGTTGATCATCACATAGTACAACATATATATATATATATCTTCCAACCATCATTCTATAATACATTTATTACCTCATTTAACTAACTCATTAACATTATATACAACATATATGTAAGAAGGCACTTACTTTAAAGTCGAATAATACGAGTCATTTTCGAAAGTTTAGACTTTCTTAACTCATTTTATACTTTGTGGTTACATAAGCTGAGCTCGTAGTGTCAATACACCGGTATAGAACCTGCTAGGCGTTAGCCCGAATCACATACACCGGCATTAGGCCTGCTAGGCAATAAGCTCGGATCAAATCACCGGCACAAGGCCTGCTAGGCAATAAGCCCGAATCAAATCACCGGTACAAGGCCTGCTAGGCAATAAGCCCGAATCAAATCACCGGCACGAGGCCTGCTAGGCTTTAATGCCCGAAATAATTCATAAACCAATCCATCAAATTACATTTCTTAACACTATCATCACTAACTAAATATATACATAATTCACATTCACATATCACAACGAATGTACAAATTCTTATCACATATACAAAAAAAAACACATCTAATCCATTTTAAAGCCTTTACATTCGGCTAACACATATATTCATACTCAAATTTATCAAATAATTTCATTGAACATATTCATAAATCATTCTTTAACATACTTTAGCTTAAGGACTTACCTCGACAGTCGACGAACAACGTAAACCAACTATTCGATAATCTTTGACTTTCCCCGATCCAAATCCGTTTTTCTTTGTTCTTGATCTAAACACAATGAAATTTAGCTCATTCAAGTACATTTCATTTCAATTTAGTCCCAAAACACATAAATGGGCAATTTACCAATTTACCCTAATGTTTCACATTTTTACAATTTAGTCCTATTTGCATAAAACACAAAATACACAAAATTTCCCCATGCTAATCAAGAGCCGAATCTTCCTAGGGACCTTACAAGTCCATTTATTTCATTTATTTTGCAATTAAGCCCCTAAAAAATTATTTTTACAAATTAGCCCTAAATACTCAATTTCATCAAAACTTCCAATACAAAACATACTAATCTTTAACATACCTTTCATCTAAAATCATCAAACATCAAAAACCACATGAACACAACAATGGCCGAACATCAAGCATGCTTAGATTTAAAAATTTTAACATGGGTCAGCTACGGTTCGAAGCAACAATCTCAAAAACGTAAAAATCATCAAGAACCGAAATCAAACTAACCTTGAATTTGTGATTGAAGTTGCCGAAATTCAAAGAAAACCAAACCCCATTTCTTTTCTCAACATTCGACCAAGCAAATAAAGGATGATAATGGCCATTTTTTTATGTTTTATTTAACATATATATGACATTTATTCATTTACCTTTATAACCTTATTATAACTAATTATACAATATAAAAATTAAGTTTAAACATGTCATATGTCACCCACTAACTTAAAAATGGGTTATTTACCCATTTAATGCTTCATATTACAAAGCCATCCTCATTCTAGTACTTTACTCTATAGCATGCAACTTTTACACTTTACGCGATTAAGTCCTTTTATTTAATTAAGCACACAAACGATTAAATTTTCATACGAAACTTTCACACACATAAATTCACATATAATAGACACAAAATATAATGTTAAAATATTTCTCGGACTCGGATTCGTGGTCCTGAAACCACCGTTTCGATTAGGGTCAAATTTGGACTGTTACAAGTCTATTGACCAGCATCTTAGTAAAGACTTTGTAAAGAACCATACATAAGCTTCTAGGGGAAAATTGGTAGATATTTTCAAGACCAAAGACCTTTGGAATTAAGACAAGAAGAGTCTTATTAAACTTGGGATCCATGCTATCACCATTAAATGTATTCTTTACAAGCTTATAAACAATACTGCCCGTAATGTGCCAATAAGCTTGATAAAAATTTGCATGATAATCATCCACATCGGGTGCTTTTAGTCACAACATATTGAACATTACTTTACAGATCTTCTCTATAATTTTTTTTGGCAAACAAATACGCTTTATTCGCATCGAAAATTGGTTGAAAACGACTATGATAAGAAAACAATCCAAGATAGTGAAAATCAATTGAATATAGTTGTAACCTTCCAAACCCAACCCAAACGTTATTGCCCAATCCTGAAGGCTACATTGGCTACTGAAATGACCTAGTATTTCTGTTAAGTTTTTGTAACATTTATTTGTCCAATTTTTAGAAAAACTAAAAGTAGTTGTCTTAGGATTGCCAAAATGTCAGATTATTAAGCCAAATAAACTTAGAGTCCAGTTTATTAAAATTCATGTAATTTTTACAAAACTTAATTGATGTAACACCTTATACCCAACCTGATTTATCGGATTCGAATATAAGATGTCAGAATACTTACATACTTAGAAAAATTCCACAATCTAAGAAAGCCATACTGAATGTAACTCTTATTCATTTAAAATCCTTTATAGGAAAATAAGTTAGAATGAAACATTTATCGCTTGAATAGACTTTCAGAGGTAGTATAAAACCTTATAACATAAATGTTTGATTTCATAGACATATTCGTAGTGTGTATTACTATTTTTCATTTGAAAAACATATTTCTAAGAATGCCCCTTTATGCCCCTTTGTATGCCTAATATTTCCCTCGGTTGACGACCTGGTGCATCCCTGGCTTGGTCCCACTCGGCGCAATAGTTGGGTTCTCAGACTTGTATGCCAAAAGAAGCATATAAGTTCAAAAGAACTTAGTGGGCCTCACTCACTATTACCTTTAAACGGTGTTGTAGAACTCTTCGACTCAAGAGTTTGGATTCCTTCTTAGACCTTAGTGGATACTTTTTTAAATCTTGGTTGGCGGATAATCACACGTCAATCTCTACACTTAACCGCCTTATACTCATTTCAATCGACTAGTGAATCATAGACCTTACACCATATTTCAAATCCCATTACACAATTTATTTACAAATAGTAGTTGGTTACACTTTCCAGAATAATACTCAACAGATGCTACTTTTAACGTATTCCTTCATAGAATCCAACAATTATCAAAACACTAGTTACATCGTAATTTCAAATCAATCTACACAATAAGACTTGCTTTGAAAAACATAACATTTAATTCAAGTAATAGAATTCCAGATGACTTCAATACAGAATATAAGAAATTCCAATTTTGGCGAACACTTGCACCACCAACATTCCAAATACCCCAAGTTCCCTGTCATTGCAATCACCATGATAGAATCATTAAACGGGTTCACTGCTGAGAACTCTTTCAGATAATGTCTCATATGCGTGCCCAGGTCTTACCGCAAGGATGGAATAACAACTCACCATAATGACTATTCAAATAACTCGCCATAAAGGCTTTCCAAAAAATTCTAGAGTTTACGGTCCCAGCGAACTACATCTTTGTCATGCTGGCCTTCGTGTTTATTGTCCCTAAAAACCAACAAAATGGATGCCAAGAAGCCTTACTTACATGGTCTTACAGCATCACGCAATTTTGGCATATTATCAAATGATACCATAGGGCCTCACCCACATGGTCTTACACTTATCGTATTTGCTCGTAAGGTCAGGTCGTGATTTTCCAGTTCAATTTGCAATAAAACTGTCCTATCGGAAGCATCACAAATAAAGCTTCTTTCCACATTTTCATATGACAAAGATTTGTCAGTACTAGGATCGCATAACAAAAAGGTATTAGAAAATGACCATACTCACTCCTACAACACAACTTATCACACCTACCTAGACTCCATGAGTTGACTCATCACATCAGAGACACTTATGTAAATCTCATTCATATTTATAACAGAATCAGACTTTCTAACACATAATTCCACATACAAGTATATCATACATCGTCATATTAGGTTGCACATTATTCACTTCATTTACGTACTTGTAAATACTTCTCAGAAAACACATATACATGTTTTCTACATCATTGTACAAGAATACATACTTATTCACAGGATCATCAACCATAACATAATAAACATAAAATGATATGTAGGAGTCAAGTTCAGAGGCTCACCAAAGACCTACCTTTACTCCGACATGGAGTTTCTGTTTCGATTGTCTTTCCTAATCCAGTAGCAGCAACTGCTTAAAAGATCATAAGATTTTCATTAGAATCCCCATTATGGACTTTTTATTAACATTTCAACTACATGCGACCCCCATGTAGGGCCTTCCTGTAACACTCTTCCTTTTTATAATCGTAATGTGCAAAGTTGTAAGACTTGCTAGAAGATAAAATCATATACTCATTAAACGAGATCTTAATCGGATCTTAACGAAGAAGAAGAGAATGTTGAGGTTAAAAAGAAGAACCTAAATATTAAACATATTAAAAACCATCTGAAATGCCCCCTTCCCATAGATATACTCTCAGGTTCCCTAATTTCCCTACCAATTCCAAGGTAGGTAAAATAAAATCTAACAAAGGTTTACCTTACTGCTAACTAGTCATGGGGAGGGTCAAATCAATCTAGTTGACTTCTGTTGAGAAATGGCCAGCCATGCTGCTTGTGATAATTTGTTTAGTTGACTTGTTTTAGTGTAAAAGAAATATTTCACACATCTCGCTACTCTGCTCTTTACTTTGATCTCTGCTTTTGTTGCTGCAGAATCCCAACAACTCCCAACCAAACCTAATACAATATCCAATTGGAAAGTGTTAGAGTATGCATGAGATCATTGTAATTACATACTCATTGTAACTAATTACTAATATAAGGCATTGCCATTATTATTTTCGTTTCTTTTTCTGTGTATATAATAAACTGATCAATAATAAAGTCCTAAGAATGATATAATTATTCTTAAAAGGTCATTAGTCAAGTATTATTATGGGGTTGGACAATAATGATGCATTGAGACTAATATGTAATTGATTGATGACAAAGTATTATCATTGACATAGTGATGTCAAAATCAATACATGAGTATGTGTTAGAGAACAACTTACTCGACCGACCCGTCATGATTATGTTTATTAGATTATTATGTAATAGTCACAAACATTACTCATAGTGATAACCATGTATATGATCCTCAGACTTAAGATCATCATTGTCCCAACATCTTGAGTTGTATATTTTGATATAGTCAAACGTATACCACAATAGGTTGAACTATAAAGATTGATGTTGGATATACCACAATCCATGTAGTGGGATATAATTGATTAAGATAAGATTTATCCCTCATATATAATGGGAGTAATATCTTGGGCCATCTGATGAAGTAAGTCTTGAAATGGACGGCCACGATCAAATAAGTTGATATGAGATATCACACTTATTTGTTTAACATAGTCTACTCAGAATATCATGAAATATGATATAGGACTTTACAAGTGTGACTAAACCATGACTTGTGTCTAATTTATATATTAAGGATAAAATGATATAATACACTAAAAGTTTATAACAAAAATGTTATGTTGAATCATGACTTCTTATAGCTTGGGTAGCAATGATGCATTGCTAGATGCCACTCATTTCTTGTAACATTAGAAATATTGTCCAACGTTACATGAATCTATAGGGTCACACCCTATGGTTAAAGTGAACAGACTTCATGCCAATAGAATGGGTGTATACCTTCCTAAATACAACTATGGCGAATTCTTACCATTGGCAAATAAGTATCACCTAGTAGACAGTTTCACCTAGCAGACTGTATCGCCCGGCGGACAGCATTGCATGGAGAACAGTATCGTCTAGTGAACAGTATTACTTGGCGACTTCTTTCCAAAGTTAATATTTATGGAAGTTAGTATTATTTTGGAAAGAATATAATTTCAATATCTTCCATGATTTTTCCTGAAAAAGTAAAAGGGAATTATTTCATTTTTTAATATACATGATATTAATAAAGGGAATACAATCTCATATGATGTGGGAGTGAATAAGTAAGAGAATCAAACTAGGTCTAGCAAAAAAAAAAAAGGTTTGTATTCTCTCTTAAAAATTCAAAGATTTTTGTTGTTCATATTTAACTGGGTGGACTACGTAGAGGGTGAAATATTTTTTTGTGGCATGGTTTGACATCGTTCAAAGGATTCCAACAACAACATTATTCACCATTTTTAGTTTAAAAGGTATATCTTCAACCCAATTCATTTCTCATACATAGATCTGTAGTTAATGATCACTGGAATAATTTTTTCGCTACACCACGTGGCGTATCGATGATCTAATAGTGGTATCAGAGCCACTTGTATGATACGAATTTGGGATTAAAATTATTAATTAACGTAATTGTAGTAGATACATGCTTTCAGGTTTGTTTAATGTATATATGATACATGTAATCTGTTTAATAAACCTATGTGATTATATGTTTGTCCCAGTCACTGATTAAATGTTAAATCGTTAATTTTGATGCCTACTGATTTTTATATAAAATTTGTTAAGTGTTAATAGATTTGTCTTGGTGAAATGGGGTTTATGTTATTTGAAGTTAATAGTTAACTTGCTGATAACATACGAAAATTAGGAACAAAAGTTGTTCTAGTATAAAGACTCATAGATCTAAAGTTTGAAAAAATTCTGTTTTTGATAAAAAAATTCAATCAGTGATGTTTTTCCCACAGATATCTAAGTGCAGTTTCTTAATTTTTGCTGTGTTTTTCTGTTGACCAGCCAGTAGTGTTGCCGCAAGGGGCTCCACCCCCTGATCCTCATATGGGGCTCCACCCTTTGATCCCTTTGAGTAGGCACTTTTAATTGAAGGGACAAATTTTAATTCACATTAACAAACGACCGGATATATATATATATCATACGTTGTTTGCTATGGTTGATTTTTATAGTGTTTTAAATGCAAGGTTATAGCATAATATCTCATTTAGTTTATAATTTACAAAGGTTGTAATTTTATAAATACAGCTTGTGTGTCGTGCCTTTCTATTTTTCTTTTGTATTTCTCTTCTTATCCTACTCCCTCGTATTTAAAACGAGTTTCTATAATTGTAAATTGTACGAGATGCTACGAATTAAAGGAGATGAAGGTTGGGCTACTTAAAGTAAAAGGAAGCTTGAGTAGCGAATTATACCTTTAGGATTTCTTTCGGTTCTCCCATTGGCTAGGGAGAAACCACCTTAGTTTTATGGGTTATAACTATTGCATTTATTTACTGCTTTATATTATTCATGTTAGTGATACAATGAATGATATGTTAGCATGCATGTTATAGTATATTGATACAATCAACTTTAATAAATAAAATAGATTAAAGTTGAACATAATGGTGAGATTAATTTTATTTAAAACCCTCAATAAAATAGTAAGTCAAGATTATCTTCCAATATCTACACTTGCTCTATCTTAGTCAAACGCGAAGAATAAGCAAGTGATATTCGTCGATTATAATATTGGTTAATTACTTAACTAGGTTACTCTACTAGGATTAGAAACCTAGAGGCAAGAGATTTGGATGATATTGAGATGATTGGATCAAGAGTTGTTCACCAAATAGAGGATTACATAGGATGTAATTAGCAAGTGTTGCTTACCTAAATAACCATAATCTTGAGAGAAAAGCGAAATCTGACTTAAATGGAGGTGAAATATGGATCTTTGCCTACTAGAAAACTTTAGAGAAAGGATTTTTCGAAATTAATATCTAAGAGTTATTAATTTTGAATAAAATAGTGGGAGCATCTTTTAATAAATTCCTTTTAAATGTTCATAATAACCTTGGTAAATTTACTTATAAGCATGTTTTATTATTGTAGATTTATTATGGCAAACAACACAAACTCTTTATCATTGTGATTTGTCCTTGAGAAGGACAAGTTGAATGGCTTGAACTTCCATGACTGGTTTTGTAACTTGAGGATTGTCCTCAAACAAGAATGAAAATTATATGCCATTGAAGAACCCATTTCTAATGAACCAACAATCAATGCCTCTAGAGCTGACAAGGATGCTTATAAGAAGTATTTTGATGATATGTTAGACATAGGATGTCTAATGCTTGCCACCATGACTCTTGATCTTCAAAAGTAACATGAGGATATGGTTGCCTATGATATGATCCAGTACCTCAAGGAATTATACAAGACCTCTAAAGCTCTATTACGATACAAGATGGTGGAGGGAACTCCTGTAAGAACTCCCATTCTCAAGATGATAAGCTATATTGAAAGCCTTGAAAAACTTGGATTCCCTCTAGGTGTGGAGTTAGAACTGATGTCATCTTGCAATCATTGCCAGATAGTTTTAGGCAATTTGTCCTTAATTTTAATATGAATGATATTAATAAGACTTTTCCATAGTTACTTAGCATGTTGTGAATTGCTGAAAGTAACATGAAAAGGGTAAGCCCATTTTTATGGTCTGCAAGGACAACGGCAAAGGAAAGCTTAATGCAAAGGCAAAGCCTAAGGACAATGACATGGCCAAACCTAGCAAAAGAAAGACTACATTGAAAGCTAAAGGAGGAATTTCTAAGGAAGGAAAATGTCTCCATTGCAATAAGACCTGATATTGGAAGAGGAATTGTGCTACTTATCTTGAAGACAAAGGAAAGCGAAGCATCCACTTCAAGTATTTATGTTGTTGATATTAATTTACCAATGTCTACTTCTTGGGTATTAGATACTGGTTGTGGTTAACATATTTTTACTTATGTACAGTGATTGCAAAGGAGTAGGAATCTGGCAAAGATCCTCAAAGCACTCACGTCCTCCATTGTAACTATATTACAACTAGACCCGTATACTTGAAGATACTGCCTCATTGATATATCTTTCACAGTAGTATTCACACTCTGGACATTAGTTAGTCCAGAGGTGATCACCCATATAAGTTGGTTTACGGTAAAAATTGCCATTTACCAATTGAATTGGAGAAGAAGGCATACTAGGCAATCAAAGAATTAAATTTTGATCCAAAATTAGCGAAGAAACAAAGACTATTTCAACTACAAGAATTGGATGAATTTTATTTTATGGCCTATGAAAACACTAAAATGTATAAGGAAAGGAGTAGGATTCGACACGACGCAAAAATCTGAAAACGTGAATTTCTGCCTGGACAGGAAGTTATATTGTCAACTCAAGATTAAAATTATTTCCTGACAAGCTTAAATCAAGATGGACAGGTCCGTCTACCACACACCAGGTAACTCCTCATGGGACAATAGAACTGATCGGTAAAGGAGGGCAACTTTTTCTTGTAAATGGCCAAATAGTAAAACATTATTTCGGAGAAATGACAAACATAGTAGTTGATAAACAAGTCTTGCAATGCAATGCTCTATGGGATTTAGGAGGAAACAATAGTGTAACAGCTTGATTTTAGCTAAATCGGAATAGTGGTTTCAGAACCACAAATCTGATGTCAAAAAATTATTTTAATATTATTCTATGTGTTTACAGCATGTTATTTGATATGTGTAAAAATTTTGTGAGCTAATTTTATCGTTTAAATGGTTAATTAGAGAAAAATGACTAAATCGCGTAAAGTGCAAAACTTGTGTTCTATTAGCTAAAAGTGTCTAATAGCTATAGAAACTTAAAGTTAAGGTCCTTATGTTGAAATTAGACCATTAACATTTTGAAATTATTAATGTTCATTAAGGTTAAATAAGTAATTTGTTTAATAAAGGTTAATTAATAAAATAAAATCAATTTTTAAGCTTCATTGTCATCTTCTTGGCTGAATATTGAGAGGGAGAAAACCATTCTTAGGTTTTAAAGCATTCGACACATTCGTAGCTTGATTAAGGTAGGGTTTTAGCTTAGTTTTTGATGATTTCTATGTTTTTGTAATCGTTGCAGCTCAATCTAGCTAACTAGTACCTTAGATTTCGAAAATGTTAAAGATTTAACATGTTGCCATTGTTGAATGTTTGAGTAATTTGATTATTGATGATAGATTTGGAAGGTTTAATGTTAGATTAATAGTTTTTGTAAAGTAATTTTTGACAAAAATGTCAAAAAGGGATTAAATTAAGAAAATGTGAAATGTAGTGGTTAAAAGTGTGAATAAATGAAAGTTTTGGGCTGCTAGGGACACTATGGTGATTTGGCCAGGCTTGGGTTTATTGAAATTATGTGAATTTTATGTATTTATGAAATAAGGACTAAATTGTAAAAATGTGAATTTAGGGGCTAATATGCAAAAATGCCCAAATATGTGTTCCCGGAATAAATTGAATGAGTAGATGATTAAATAAATTAATTTTGAATACATATAGATCAAGAAAGAAAGAATTCAGATTTAGATTTGGGGAAAAGCAAGGTTAACGAGTAGTCGACCCAATTCGTCAATTCTGAATACGAGGTAAGTTTGTATGTAACTAGCTCTATTATAATTGTATTTAAATGCTTTGATTAAGCATAAATTGTAAATACTAGACTACGGACTTGTTCGACCATGATTCGACAATGATTCAACAGTAATTCGAAATGAATCGACTATGATTTGGTATTGGAAAATCTCGGTTGAACCTTAGGAATAGTCTAAGATATTAATGACATGTCATTAGGGTATAAAGTTGGCTTCGGGCCATGATATCGGCAATTCGGGTGCAAGTTATGCCTTGATTTGGCTTCGGGCCATGGTATGGGCACTTTGGAGGAGTTACCTTGATTTGGCTACAGGTCATGGTATAGGTACTCCGGGGATAAGTTACCTTGATTTGGCTACGGGCCATGGTATAGGTACTTATCGATTGAGATTCTTGAGTATCTGACTTCTATTCCGAATGGTTCAACGGGAAAATGAAAGATATGGACAAGAATGAGGTTAGTACGAGTTGGTACAGGTATGTACGCAAAGTTTATAAACATTGAATCCATGGAATGGATGATTTCTTGGTAAGTTAGTGAATGAATGATTGAATGGCTTGAGATTTATTGTATTTTGTTATCCTACATTTATATTATTTGAATTGTGAATGATTGGTGAAGTTTCTCATTATGTTAATATGAACTTACTAAGCTATGAAGCTTACTTCGTGTTATTTTTCTATGTTTTATAGTGAATCAAGGCTAGCTCGGATCCGGAAGTCATCAAGAACATCATCGCACTATCAAACATCTAAGTTGGTACTTTTGAGTTGTGTAAATATGGTATATGGCATGGGTAGGCTAAATGTGGTATTTTGATTGTGATTATAGCCATGAGATTTGGCTTGTAAATGTATAAGATATGGTTTGTATATTTAGCCATGAGTGATGGCTTATTTTGGCATGTTCGGTATGACTATGGTTATGGTTTATAATTGCTCAAATGGTAAATTGTTTTGTGAAGTATAAATGCTTGAGAAATGCCTTGAGGAGGTATGATTTTAGATGTTGTGTTGATTATTTATAAGGAAGTTATGTATGTGTGAATTATGGTAAATGAACCATATTGATTGATATTATTTTGGCATGTATTTGGTTAAGTAATTGGCAGTGAATTGAAAATTTGAAATAGATGAGAGTATAATGGTGTGAATTATGCATTTGGTTGATGATTTTGCTTTCCTAATTGTATGATGAAATGGTACCATTTTGGTTGTTTAGGTAAGCATGAATTGTGATGGCAAATTGGCCTTGCAAATGACTTATTTTTGTCCTGTAACACCCCAAACCCGGCCTAAACGTTACGACCGGATCTGACATGTCACAGGAAAATGCGTATGAGAGGTTGGGGTTCCGGTTTAAAATTTTGTCAAAACTCATTGACGTGTTTAAGCTCGTAGAAATCTTGGGCATGATCGTTTAAAACCAATAGTGTATTTTGAAACCCGAAAATTTTGAAAACTCAATTGAACCCATAAGTAAGAACAAAGCTATATCATTTACAAATCCGAATAGTTTCTTTTAGTCGCTTTTAAAATAATTTTAACTTAATGTAGAAAAATCTTAAGGTTAGAAAACATTTGAGTTGCATTCATTTTTAATTACAGTGTGATATCCGATGGTAAAGTTTAAAACTCAACGCTTGTAGTTTTGAAAACCTTATTTTCCAAGTTTTATCCAAACTTAACCCAATAGTTTGTTAAGGCAAATTTGACATCAAATCTAAGCATATAACTAATCAAAACATAACTTTAAAAGGCCTTTTACAATCCCAACAAAACCAAATGGAAATAAATGAAATAAAGTACCAAGTTTTTAAATCAGTGCAAGTCCAAATTTATTCATGGCATGGTCACCTCGAGTCCATCAGGCTCCGTGTCCGCGATCTAAGCGTCACCTGAAATGATAAGGGAGAAGGTGAGTCACAAGACTCAGTGCATAAATCCCCCTCCCGATTAATGCAACATACTAACACACACCATAACAAAGCAATACAATTAATGCACCCAATCCTAACCGTCCATAACACCTTTTCTACCCCGTGTGGTACCAAACCACTGGTGGTGCCAAACCACTGGTGACCCAAAGTCACGAATAATCCATCTGTGGGGCCAACCCACGTGTGATACCAAATCACTGGCGACGATCCCGTATCTCAAAAGTGGGGCCAACCCACGGTGGTGTTAAACCACAGGGACAGGTCGCTATGAGGTGCCAAACCTCTGGTATCCCAAAGACACAAATGTGATACCAAATCACTGGTGATCGAAGTCACGAATAATCAAGTTGTGGGGCCAACCCACGTGTGATACCAAATCACTGGCGTCGATCCCATAATATCATCCGTGGGGCCAACCCACTGTGGTGCTAAGCCACTGGGACGAGACGCTATGAGGTGCCAAACCTCTGGTGACCTAAAGTCACAATAAATCAATCTGTGGTACCAAACCACTGGTGTCCGTCGACACGAATATCACTTCCCCCTCCTCTCATTCAACCCACATCAATCAATGATATGCATTTAACAGAAAACATGCCAACATGCTTGTTTAGCAACATACATAGGATCTATCATCAGCCATATATTATATGCCACATATACCAAATATGTCATGCTTCCATAAGCATCAGATAGTAAACTTATTTTGACAAGGACTTACCTGAAGCCTTGCTTATACCTCATAAGGTATCATATCAATCAACCATACTGTTCCGGCTTTATCAAACAATCAGGTTATTAAGCATATTACCAAGCAAAGAGTGTGTTAGTTTACACACCTGTTAAAACGCAAGCCTTAATCCCAAAGAACCGATCTAAGACCCTCGATTACCTAGCTCCTATATTCGGCCAAACATGAGATTAGCAACCTAGACCATTCGGCCAAAACAAATAAATCAAAGGGTTAACGCTTGAACCCTTACCTTACAAATGATTTGGTTTCCTACCAAATCCCGAACCAAACGATGGTTCTCCTTTATGCAAACGGCCACACCCTATTAACAGAACGATTAATCCTTTATAGTCTTTGGCTTAACGAAAACTAAAAGAATAGACTAACAAAATAACTTCTTACCACCACTTACCAATCGACTCCTCCAAAATGACTGCTTCACTTGATCGCTACCAAAATCCCGGAGACCCTACAACAAATCGGTTACCACAAGAGATTAACACCCTAACAACTATTTCCAAAAACGGCTCTTAACCATATCAAAAACGACAGCAAACAAGGGAGAAGAGAAATAGACATTCGGCCAAGCACTAACCTTCTTCAACGATTGAAAATAACCAACCGAGATCAGCACCACACTTAATATTCGGCCAAAGTGAAAACTAAATGGGAGAGATTCAGCTAAAGGTGCTTAACACCACTTATGGTTCGGCTTGAGTGGTAAGAGAGAAAGAGTAGAAGTGAAAAGAGATAGGGGTGCTGGAATCGGGTTTGAGAAAAGAAAATGAAAGTTTGAGGGGACAAGATGAGATGGTTTCGGCTCAAATGAAATGGAGAGGAAACAAATGGAGAATTCGGCTTAGGAGACAAAGTAAGTTTCGGCACTTAAGAAAGAAAGAAAGACAAAATATCAGAGGAAGAAAAATGACTATTTCGGCTTAGCACAAATGAAGAAGAAAAGAGAGGTGGGAGAGTAAGGTTTCGGCTACCCAAGGAACACAAAGAAACAACCGCAAAATTTGGCTAGATGCCCAAAGGAAAAGTCGGCAAAGGTATGGTTGCTTGAGACCTTCGGTTTCAAAGAAGAAAAAATGAGAGAACCTCTTGAAAATTCGGCTTTGGTACCCTAGACTAAGGCTGGTCGAAAGTCACCCAAAATGCCTAAGAGAATTTCGGCACTCCCCACTTACACACCTACCGACCGGCCACTCCCCCTATGAAGCACCCAAGATTCGGCCACCACCTACAAACACTCATGGCCACTAATTCAAATCACTTTGAACTAGTCAACCACCTTGATTTCCTCTCCACCCACCATTTGAACATTTGACTTAGTCCATGGCAGAGTTTGAATTGCACACAACTTCTCCCCCTCCTTGACGTCAAAATGGAAGCAAAAGGATGAGACTTCTGCAGCTCGAACACGGGACCTCCTCCCCCTGCAAGTGGCGTCACACACAAGCTCTAAGTGGCGCCTACCTTGCCACTCTACTAGCTCAATTCTTGTGCTAACATCCACCTAAAAATACCTATAACCCCTAGCTCCTTCAGCTCCATTCACTTAAAGCTTAAAAACTAAAATTTTTCCTACCACTCAGGCTTACACTAGACTTACAACTAAGCCCCAAAACATCAAAAATACTGACACCACAGTCCAAACAAAAGCACTCAATGCCACTACAACTAGCCCCTATTTCAGGATGTTACAATTCTACCCCCTTAAAATAATTTCGTCCTCGAAATTACTTACTAACGAATATTCGCACATCTTAACTCACCACCCTACGCTTATGCTGCGCATTCTGATCTTACTAAACTATCTTACTTCCTAGGCACAATCTCTAAGTTCACATCCAAGGTTCTAAATACTTTACTAGCAACAGAAAACAATCTGACTTAACCACAGACAGGACAATTAAGGGTATTCCAGAAATAGAGAATGTACCCGCTGCCAACTCTAACACATCTACCTCCTCGCGACAGCCAACCGTATAAACCAACCTTGGTTGCCTCACCTCTGCACCTTCAGTACCTCGGCCACGCCCGTTACCAACACCACGACCCCTAGCTGCACCCTGACCCCTCTGTGGCTGCGGTCCTTCATTTCTAACCTGAGCACGGTTCTGACCCTCTGACTGAATCCTAGCCAACTTACGCGGACAGTCCCTCACACGGTGATCCAACGATCCACAGTCGAAGCATCCTCTTTCACCAGTCTAACATCCTCCCCAATGAGACTTCCCACAATGGTTACACTGAGCTGGCCTCTGATTAGCAGCAACAAACCCACCAGACTGATTCAGCCCATTCTCCCTAGCCCTTTTCTGAGAATCTTCGGCCGACCCAGAAGATCCAAAACTCCTCTTATGCCTGTTCCTATCCATGTTCCGCCTCACAGTCTCTTTAACTCCCTCGGCAACCTTAGCCTTCTCTACCAGAATAGCAAACTCACGCTCCTGCTGTGGAGCAATCAGCAACCTTAATTCATCTCTTAGACTATCCTCGAATCAAACACACCTCTCGTGTTCAGTAGCCGCAATGCCCCTAGCATAACGACTCAGCCTCAAAAATTCTGCCTCGTATTCCGACACAGACTTACTCCCGTGAACCAGCCTCAGAAATGCTTTTCGTTGATCATCCATGTAGCCAGATCCAATATACTTTTTCTGATATGCAGCCCTAAAATAATCCCAAGTAAGATCTTCTGCTGCAACACTGTCCCGAGCCGTGAGCCACCACTGGTATGACTCATCCCGAAGAAGTGATACTATCCCCTTTAGCTTCTCCTCAGCAGTCAAGTCCAAATCGTCCATGATCCGCTCCGTCGCCTCCAGCCAATACTCAGCCGTGCTGGGAGCCACACCCGAGACACCTCGAAATACTTCAGCCCTGTTTGCTCGGAGTCGCTCAGGCACAGATTTTCGAACTCCTGCGCCTCTACCTACTCCAGCTACCCTCTCCAAAACTCGCAGCATCGCCTGCGACACTGCGTCATCCCTAGTCTGATCCTGAAACTCACCACCTCCAGCTGGTGGTGGTACCGGTATCTCATTCTCTGACCCCTGACCAGACCCTACTGGTTCGAAAACTGTCATCCTACCTCGACCACGTCCACGACCATGTCCTCCCCGAGCGCTCATGACTAAAATCTCGACTTATCAGATTTAGAAGTTTTATGCATCAGTAATTATTCCACTGTCTTTAAAGGCAAAGTCTTATGAATATTAAAGAAGTTTTGTTTTCGCAAGTTCACAGAGTCCTATCAGTTTCAGTCTCTAAAGTAATCTGCTACTGCTAGTCATCCAATCACATCACATCCAAAATCACAAGCAATAGTAAGGGGTACTTACCTGGGCGGATTGGTGCCGGAGACTCGGTGCCATGCCTTTCCAGATCATACATTTTAAAACAACAATACTTAAACCAATATTTAAAAACATTTTGGGCCTCGGGCCCACAGCCGAGCTTTTGAACTGGGCTCTGATACCAATTTTGTAACACCCCAAACCCGGCCTAAACGTTACGACCGGATCTGACATGTCACAGGAAAACGCGTATGAGAGGTTGGGGTTCCGGTTTAAAATTTTGTCAAAACTCATTGACGTGTTTAAGCTCGTAGAAATCTTGGGCATGATCATTTAAAACCAATAGTGTATTTTGAAACCCGGAAATTTTGAAAACTCAATTGAACCCATAAGTAAGAACAAAGCTATATCATTTACAAATCCGAATAGTTTCTTTTAGTCGCTTTTAAAATCATTTTAACTTAATGTAGAAAAATCTTAAGGTTAGAAAACATTTGAGTTGCATTCATTTTTAATTACAGTGTGATATCCGATGGTAAAGTTTAAAACTCAACGCTTGTAGTTTTGAAAACCTTATTTTCCAAGTTTTATCCAAACTTAACCCAATAGTTTGTTAAGGCAAATTTGACATCAAATCTAAGCATATAACTAATCAAAACATAACTTTAAAAGGCCTTTTACAATCCCAACAAAACCAAATGGAAATAAATGAAATAAATTACCAAGTTTTTAAATCAGTGCAAGTCCGAATTTATTCATGGCATGGTCACCTCGAGTCCATCCGGCTCTGTGTCCGCGATCTAAGCGTCACCTGAAATGATAAGGGAGAAGGTGAGTCACAAGACTCAGTGCATAAATCCCCCTCCCGATTAATGCAACATACTAACACACACCATAACAAAGCAATACAATTAATGCACCCAATCCTAACCGTCCATAACACCTTTTCTACCCCGTGTGGTACCAAACCACTGGTGGTGCCAAACCACTGGTGACCCAAAGTCACGAATAATCCATCTGTGGGGCTAACCCACGTGTGATACCAAATCACTGGCGACGATCCCGTATCTCAAAAGTGGGGCCAACCCACGGTGGTGTTAAACCACAGGGACAGGTCGCTATGAGGTGCCAAACCTCTGGTGTCCCAAAGACACAAATGTGATACCAAATCACTGGTGACCGAAGTCACGAATAATCAAGTTGTGGGGCCAACCCACGTGTGATACCAAATCACTGGCGTCGATCCCATAATATCATCCGTGGGGCCAACCCACTGTGGTGCTAAGCCACTGGGACGAGACGCTATGAGGTGCCAAACCTCTGGTGACCCAAAGTCACAGTAAATCAATCTGTGGTACCAAACCACTGGTGTCCGTCGACACGAATATCACTTCCCCCTCCTCTCATTCAACCCACATCAATCAATGATATGCATTTAACAGAAAACATGCCAACATGCTTGTTTAGCAACATACATAGGATTTATCATCAGCCATATATTATATGCCACATATACCAAATATGTCATGCTTCCATAAGCATCAGATAGTAAACTCATTTTGACAAGGACTTACCTGAAGCCTTGCTTATACCTCATAAGGTATCATATCAATCAATCATACTGTTCCGGCTTTATCAAACAATCAGGTTATTAAGCATATTACCAAGCAAAGAGTGTGTTAGTTTACACACCTGTTAAAACGCAAGCCTTAATCCCAAAGAACCGATCTAAGACCCTCGATTACCTAGCTCCTATATTCGGCCAAACATGAGATTAGCAACCTAGACCATTCAGCCAAAACAAATAAATCAAAGGGTTAACGCTTGAACCCTTACCTTACAAATGATTTGGTTTCCTACCAAATCCCGAACCAAACAATGGTTCTCCTTTATGCAAATGGCCACACCCTATTAACAGAACGATTAATCCTTTATAGTCTTTGGCTTAACGAAAACTAAAAGAATAGACTAACAAAATAACTTCTTACCACCACTTACCAATCGACTACTCCAAAATGACTGCTTCACTTGATCGCTACCAAAATCCCGGAGACCCTACAACAAATCAGTTACCACAAGAGATTAACACCCTCACAACTATTTCCAAAAATGGCTCTTAACCATATCAAAAACAACAGCAAACAAGGGAGAAGAGAAATAGACATTCGGCCAAGCACTAACCTTCTTCAACGATTGAAAATAACCAACCGAGATCAGCACCACACTTAATATTCGGCCAAAGTGAAAACTAAATGGGAGAGATTCGGCTAAAGGTGCTTAACACCACTTATGGTTCGGCTTGAGTGGTAAGAGAGAAAGAGTAGAAGTGAAAAGAGATAGGGGTGCTAGAATCGGGTTTGAGAAAAGAAAATGAAAGTTTGAGGGGACAAGATGAGATAGTTTCGGCTCAAATGAATTGGAGAGGAAACAAATGGAGAATTCGGCTTAGGAGACAAAGTAAGTTTCGGCACTTAAGAAAGAAAGAAAGACAAAATATCAGAGGAAGAAAAATGACTATTTCGGCTTAGCACAAATGAAGAAGAAAAGAGAGGTGAGAGAGTAAGGTTTCGGCTACCCAAGGAACACAAAGAAACAACCGCAAAATTTGGCTAGATGCCCAAAGGAAAAGTCGGCAAAGGTATGGTTGCTTGAGACCTTCAATTTCAAAGAAGAAAAAATGAGAGAACCTCTTGAAAATTCGGCTTTGGTACCCTAGACTAAGGCTGGTCGAAAGTCACCCAAAATGCCTAAGAGAATTTCGGCACTCCCCACTTACACACCTACCAACCGGCCACTCCCCCATGAAGCACCCAAGATTCGGCCACCACCTACAAACACTCATGGCCACTAATTCAAATCACTTTGAACTAGTCAACCACCTTGATTTCCTCTCCACCCACCATTTGAACATTTGACTTAGTCCATGGTAGAGTTTGAATTGCACACAACTTCTCCCCCTCCTTGACGTCAAAATGGAAGCAAAAGGATGAGACTTCTGCAGCTCGAACACGGGACCTCCTCCCCCTGCAAGTGGCGTCACACACAAGCTCTAAGTGGCGCCTACCTTGCCACTCTACTAGCTCAATTCTTGTTCTAACATCCACCTAAAAATACCTATAACCCCTAGCTCCTTCAGCTCCATTCACTTAAAGCTTAAAAAATAAAATTTTTCCTACCACTCAGGCTTACACTAGACTTACAACTAAGCCCCAAAACATCAAAAATACTGACACCACAGTCCAAACAAAAGCACTCAATGCCACTACAACTAGCCCCTATTTCAGGATGTTACATGTCCACATGGGCAGAGACACAGGCATGTGTCTCAGCCGTGTGTGACACACGGTCATGTTACACGACCGTGTTTTCCCTGGTATTGATATTAAATGAAGTCAGTATGCTCCACATGGTCTCACACATGGGCGTGTGACCGACTGTGTGGTACAAGTCAATATACCCCCCAAATTGGCACACGGCCTAGCACACGGGCGTGTGACTTGGCCTTGTTGCATAAGTTAGTATACTCTACAGTTTTGGCACGGCTTGGCACATGGGCGTGTGTAGCCACTTAGAAGGGCACACGGGCTAGACACACGGACGTGTGGTTGGCCGTGTGACCCAAGTCAATATGTATGACCTGTTTCCACACGGCCTGAGACACAGACATGTGTCCTATGGTTGTGTCTTCCACACGGTTGAGCCACACAGCCGTGTCTCAGCCCGTGTGGTTACTACTAGGCATTCTATTTTGCCAACTTAGGGTGCAGGGGACACACGACCAAACTACACGCCCATGGGGCAGACCATGTGCCACACACGGCCTAGACACATGCCGTGTGTCTACCCATGTGTACAATATAAAGCTATTTTCCAAGCTTTATTGCCACCCTTACTTGCAACAACCTAAACCACACCCAACATAACCAATCCACACACAAATACATGACCAAATCAACCACAACCAAGACATCCACACATCAAGGTCACTATACTTCATTCACATGCAAAACTCATCACATACTTTATCAATTCAATCATGCAACCTACTCATTCATGCATTAATATATCAAATACTCAACCATGTCATTTGCTCAATCCTGAAAAACATCATCATTTGCACAAATCAACAACAAATATTACCCATTATCCATGGCCTTAGACAAAATGGATCAACTTCATGACAAGCCAACATATATGGATAAAACAACATGACACTTAACAAAAAGGCCCAGTCCCTACACATGCCACACTTAAACTAATAAGGCTAACTATACCAAATGCTTCAATTGATAGTGTGATCGATGCCTCCGATGTCTATTGATCCCCGAGCTAGCTTGGCTGCACTATAAGAAAATGGAAAACAAAAGGAGTAAGCATAAAGCTTAGTAAGTCGCATGTAAATAATTAACAACAATTACCATGCATTATCATACTCTTAACATATTATAAACTTCCACATAATTCTCAAATGATTAAAGGCATAACTTACTCATTTTCATCCTTACTAGTCATACAACATAAATCGAGCTCCTTTCTCATGAATTTCGTGTAGGTACCTGTATCACTTACAACATAGTCGTAAATTTTCTCACTTTTGACACAAGCTTTAAATTACCCATTGAACCAGTTGGAATACCAAAGGATACCCGAAAAGCCTCACACAAGAGGGTAATATACCCATGCCATGTCCTAGACAAGGCCTTACATTGGCTCACATGTCGAGGCCGATGCCATGTTCCAGACATGGTCTTACACTAGCTCTCTTCTCAATGCTGATGCCATGTCCCAGACATGGTCTTACACTGGCTCTCATAATGTGGCCGATGCCATGTCCCAGACATGGTCTTACACTAGCACATAAATCAACGCCGACACCATGTCCCAGACATGGTCTTACACTAGCTCTCATATATCCCTAATATGGCATGGATATCCGATCTATTCCTAAGGTTCAACCGAAAGTATACCACATCAAATTTCGTTATGCATATTCATAACAATAATCAAACATTTTATGAAATATCAATTGTTTAATGCATAATAACAATATAGTTGTATTATTTACGTACAACTTACCTCGATATACAAAATATGGGTGACTAGTCCAAATTTAGTCCCAAAGCTTGGTTTTTCCCCGGTTTAGGTCCGAATTTCATTTTTCTTGATCTATAATGACAAAATTTACTTATTTAATCACCACATTAATCAAGACATTCCAAAATTCCTACTTTGGCAAAATTACTGTTTTGCCCTTAAACTTTCACATAATTATAATTTTTCCCCTACGCTCGTAAAACGGTTTTAATCAAATTTCTTCATTAACCAAGCCTAGCCGAACTTTTATTACTCTTATAGCAACTCAAAATTTTCAATTATTTCACACATTTACAACTTATTTTATAAACTTCACAAAATGGTCCTTTTAGGTGTTTTCATGAAAAATCCTTTTACAAAAGTTGTTTATTAAACAACCAAGTTTTATTTTCTTTCACAAAATTTCAGCAAACAATATAAATACTCTCATGGCAAGACCCTAGACTCTCAACCATTTTGCAAAATAGTCCACTCATTAGCTAGATCAAGCTATAGGAGTTCTAAAAACACAAAAATTGACAAAGACAACCACCAAAATCACTTACTTGTAAGAGAAACGCTTGGCTGAAATTTGAGCTCTCAAAACCCCTTGTTTTTGCTGAAAATTTCGGTGGAAGAGGAAGAAGATGATAGCCTCCTCTCTTTTTGTTTGATTTTTTTATTAAATAAGTCAACTAATGTCACCTAATTTTATGACTTTGTCTCCAATTAAAAATTCCATGTCCAGCCACCATAATTTTATTGGTCTATTTACTTAATAAGGACCTCTACTTTAATGTTCCATAGATGTTTAACCCATTTAGCTTGTAGAACAAAACTTTTGCAGTTTATGCGATTTAGTCCTTTTTCAAAATTAAGCATGCAATCACTAAAATTAATTCTCCAAAATTTTCATGCACTCATATAATCATGCTATAACACATAAAATAATATTAAAAATAATTTCTCTGGCCTCAGATTAGTGGTTCTGAAACCACTGTTTTGACTAGCAAAATTGGGCTGTTACAATTCTCCCCCTTAGGGATTTTCGTCCCCGAAAATCTTACTAGTGAAAAAGTTTGGGTATTGATCTCTTATAGTCTCCTCGGGCTCCCATGTGGCCTCTTCAACCCCATGTCTATGCCATAGTACTTTAATTAGTGCTATACTTTTATTTCTCAATTCCTTGACCTCTGAGGCTAAGATCTTAATAGGCTCTTCGCCATAAGTCATGTATGATCTAATCTCAACCTCTGCTGGTGAACACATGGAAAACATCATGGATCTTCTCTAACTCAGATGGTAAAGCTAAGCAGTATGCTACCGGTCCAATTCTCTCAGTCACCTCATATGGCCCAACAAACCGTGGACTTAATTTGCCTTTCCTACTGAATCTGAGGACTTTCTTCCACGAGGGTACTTTCAAAAAAAACTCATCACCGACTTGAAACTCAATTTCTTTTCGTTTCAAATCCGCGTAGGATTTCTGTCTATCCAAAGCGGCCTTCAAACAATCACGAATTACCTTTACTTTCTCTTCGGTCTCTTTGACTAAGTCTACCCCGTGAATATGATTTTCTCTAAGTTCGGTCCAATACAAGGGTGTTCGACACTTATGCCCATACAAGGCCTCATAAGGCGCCATTTTCACACTCGACTGATAACTATTGTTGTAGCCAAACTCTACCAACGGTAAGTACCTTTCCCAACTGCCTTGAAACTCAAGAACACAACACTGCAACATATCTTCAAGAATCTGAATTACTCTTTCTGATTGATCATCGGTTTGAGGGTGGAAAGCAGTACTAAAATTCAGTTTCATCCCCAACGTTTCTTGCAACTTTTTCCAAAACCGTGATGTGAACCTTGGATCTCTATCCAAAATAATTGATAATGGCACTCTGTGAAGTCTCACAATTTTAGAAACATACAAATTGACCAATTTCTGAAGTGGATAATCGGTACGCATCAGTATAAAATGAGCTGATTTAGTTAGCCTATCAACCACAACCCATACAACATCTTTCTTCTTTGGCATCAATGGAAATCCAGACACAAAATCCATGGTAATACGTTCCTATTTCCACTTGGGAAACCATCATAGGCTTAAGTAAGTCCGAAGGTACTTGGTGTTTGGCTTTCACTTGCTGAAAAATTAAACACTTAAAAACAAACTCTGAGATGTCTCTTTTCATTCCCGACCACCAATACATTTTCTTTAAGTCATTATACATTTTCACACTACCCAAATAGATAGACAAACAACCACTATGGGCCTCTTGCAAATCTTCTGAATAAGCTCTTCATCCTTAGGTACACAGATCCTCTCTCGGAACATCAAATAATCGTCGGTACCAATCCAAAAATCTGATTCAATACCCGTCTCGCACTAAGTTATCTTGGCTTGTAACTCTTTATCACTTTTCTGAGCATTATAAATCTCTTGCAGAAACATCGGTCTAGCTCTCAACTCTACTATGACAGAACCATCATCAGTCACAGACAACTGGGTATTCATAGCCCTCAAGGCAAATAATGACTTCCTACTCAAAGCATCAACGACCACATTCGCCTTGTAACACCCCAAACCCGGCCTAAACGTTACGACCGAATCTGGCATGTCACAAAAAGGGTTGTTTAAAAACTGTGCGTTTGTTAAAAAGTTCGTATTGTTTTTGAAACTTCGCATTTTGTGGTTTGTTTATAAAAGCCAATTCATTTCAATGCCCATTTTACAAAGTTGTTATTAATTTGAATAAAATTGTATTTGTTGTGAAAATCGAGCTTAAGTAGTTTTGAATAAAAATGGTTTATTATCATTTCAGGAAAATCCCATATTGAACATTAAATAGTAAACAATAACCAAATTGAAAGCTAAAACCAAATAAAATACCAAAGGCCTTATTACATATCAAAATCCCAAAAGAAAAAGTAAGTTTAAATATAAGAAACGAGTTTACGAGAAAACATTGCAGGGCCACCACAAGTCTGCCTTGGCTCCCCAAATCCGCGGTCTAATGATTACCTGAAACATTTAAAAAGAGGGGGTGAGTTTACGAAAACTCAGTGTGCAATTCCTCTCACGAGTGATAACTGGGCATAAGCCCACAGAAGCAGATTGGGCCTTAGCCCTCACAATAACATATTTGGCCGAAGCACACATAAATCGAATCAGGCCGTAGCCCTAACATCACAGTATAGCAGATAACACATGCCAAATGATGCAAAACCCATTCTCTAGTCATATTCGGCCATAAGCCCATAACATAGCATATCGAACCATAGCATATTAAATCACATGTACATATAAGAATGAAAATGCAATCCCGAACCCACCTAGGTATCCATCCTCTACACACCACCCGTACCTGCCAATCACACCGTGGGGATTACTAAATCGACCCTCCATCCGCTACACACCATCGAAGGCAGTCGCTGCAGTCAACTGCACATCGCCCTTATAATCGTGGCATAGCCACCAGATAATGTAACAGAGTCACCAGATAACAATATGTGACATTAGTCACCAGATAATGTGACAGAGTCACCAGATAACAATATGTGACATGAGTCACCAGATAATGTGGTAAAAACCACCAGAACACTTCCCCTTTATCAATATCACCCATATGCCCATGCAACATACATATTATTCAGATATTATGCAATGTGTCATGTACGCAAAACATATATCAAATATAAGAATAACATGAGTTACCATCATAATCAGATAGACATAAAACAATAAAATCAAGCTAATCAACCTCTAAGGGTATAATCGTAATTTTACCTACCAAGGGTATTTTCGTAATTTACCCACCAAGGGTATTTTCATAAATTCGCACCTGCAATGGCCTTTCCGAAGGCCTAATGTCGCCTCGAGCGACTCAGCTACCATTTCTTGTCCTTATCGGACTATTGAGCCTAAAACCCGATTTCGGCCCATTCGGGCCCACACTCTCGTGTGGCCCACCTAGCACAAATCTTGCCATGTATATAAGTTCCACCTAGTCTAGTTCAACATATACTAAACAATCATGCAATTTACTCATTTGGGCCCACGGGCCCATTGGGCCCACTTCGGCCCATCGTGGCCCAAGCAGAGCAACCCACAAGAATACTACTGATGGCCTCAACTATCGCGTCGAAGCCCCACGCGTGCGCTCGCATGCTCGTGTGGCTACTATTATCGTGACCGACACTTCGGCATTTGCCGCTCTACATCTAGAGTAGAGAGAGTTACACACACACCTGATAGGAGTCTGGTGCTAATCCGCGCTCCGACCACTCCTGTGCCCAAACGCCCTCCAAGGTATGTTAACTCTCCTCCTGGAATGCTCTTTATATAGCTAGCTCTTCACCTTCCTTCTTTGTGTCTTTCCGATGTGGGATCCCTTCACCAGTAGAGTTTAAATTCAACTGAAACTCTTGCCGTCCAATCCGCAAAATAAATACTCATTTGCTTCTCAAGAGATTCTAACCCAGGCTCCCTTGCAACATAATCCACGCTGCTAACCACTTGGCCACAAGCTCCTCTTGTGTCTTAAACCATGCGCAACTAAATATAAACTATGGCCCAAATTCTAAGATCCAAGTAAAAAGAAACCAAAATGCAAAAGCCAAGACTTGAACCTTGGACCTCCTTCCTTCCTTGTGGCGTCACCCCCTTGTCTCTTATGTGGCATCACTTTGCCACTGCACCACACACTCCACTTGTGTCATTTTCTCCATATTTTATTCTTAAGGCCTACCTGCCAACTTCCAGGGTTTTTTTTCACCTAAAACCAAAATTTCCCTAAAGCCTAAATTTGATCCCGGGACTTCCTAGAAGCCCTCTAACCTTCCAAAATCACTTACCTAATAAGTCTAACTTGCATTAATACCGTTCTCTAAAATTTTAAACGCTACTACTCCTAAGGCCCATTGGGCTCAATCCTACTAGGCCCTATTTCAGGATGTTACACGCCTTTCCAGGGTGATAGTCAATTATCAACTCATAATCCTTTATCAACTCTAACCATCTCCGCTGTTGTAGGTTTAACTCCTTTTGAGTCATCAAATACTTTAGACTTTTATGGTCAGTGAATACCCGACATTTCTTGCCATACAATGAATGTCTCAATATCTTCAATGCGAACACGATGGCAGCCATCTCTAAGTTGTGTGTCGAATAGTTTTTCTCATGTGGCTTCAGCTGTCTCGAGGCATAAGCTATTACCTTGCCTTCTTGCATAAGCACACACCCTAATCCATTTAAGGATACATCACTATACACCACAAATTCCTTTCCCAGTTCCGGTTGCACTAAAACTAGGGCTTCAGCCAATAATGCTTTTAGTTTCTCAAAACTCTGTTGGCACTTCTCTGTCCATTCAAACTTGACATCTTTCTATAGCAACCTCATCATCGGTGTAGCAATCATGGATAATCCTTTAGCGAATCGTCTGTAGTAACCCGCTAAGCCTAGAAAGCTTCTAATCTCCGATACATTCCTCAGCGGTTTCCACTCAGCAACAGTCGAGATCTTACTCAGGTCAACTCTAATTCCATTACCAGACATGATGTGTCCTAAGAATCTGACCTCTTGGAGCTAAAACTCACTTTTACTAAACTTGGCATACAACTGCTTATCTCTTAAAGTCTGCAAGACAGTTCTCAATTGCTCTGCTTGCTCACTTTCATCACGAGAATAAATTAATATGTCATTAATAAAAACAACTACAAACTTATCCAAGTACTATCAAAAAATACGGTTCATTAAATCCATAAATACTGCAGGAGCATTCATTAAGCCAAAGAGCATGACGAGGAACTCATAATGGCCATACCTTGTCAGAAATGCAGTTTTCGGTACATCTTGTCCCTTAACTCTCAGCTGGTAATAACCGGACCTCAGGTCTATCTTAGAAAACACCGTGGCTCCTATCAATTGGTCAAACAAATCGTCGATCCTTGGCAAAGGATACTTGTTCTTAACTGTAACCTTGTTGAGCTGTCGGTAGTCTATACATAATCTCATTGAACCGTCTTTCTTTTTCACAAAAAGTACTGGAGCACCTCACAGAGAATAACTAGGCCTCGCAAAACCTTTATCTGTTAACTCTTGCAACTGAACTTTCAACTCCTTTAACTCCGTCGGAGTAGGGTAATCGAAATAGGTGTCGTACCAGGGACTAACTCAATACCAAACTCAACTTCCCTAGTTGGAGGCAATCCAGGCAATTCTTCCGGAAACACATCCGAATACTCACACACTATAGGCACTGACTCAATCTTTACTTTTGACACTTGAGTATTCAACACAAATGCGAGATAAGACTCATACCCTTTTCTTATACATTTCTTAGCTGCCAAAGAAGAATTCATTACAGGCAAGCTATCCGATTCACCTGATTCAACTGGAAAGATATCCCCATTTTCACATTTCAGTTAAATAAATTTTCTCCCACAATTTACTATCACATCATGAGCTACTAACCAGCCCATACCAAGAATCACGTCAAATTCATCAAACGGTAGCAGCATAAGATTAGCAGGAAAACAATGACCTCTAATTGTCAAGGGAAAATTTCTACACACTTGGTCAACTAGCACATGCTTGCCTAAAGGGTTTGACACTTTTACCACAAATTCGGTAGACTCAACATGTATATCCATACTAAACACCAATTTCACACAAACATACGAATGGGTAGACCCCGGATCAATCAAAGCAACAACAGAGGTATCATGAAGTGAAAAAGTACC
Source organism: Gossypium australe (assembly GCA_005393395.2). Lineage (NCBI taxonomy): Eukaryota > Viridiplantae > Streptophyta > Magnoliopsida > Malvales > Malvaceae > Gossypium > Gossypium australe. Next base: position 44,785,163 of record CM016618.1, on the reverse strand, counting down.
CGTAATCACATCTGGGGATGAAGCCTCTTCGCGAGCGTGAATGGCATAAGTCCTTGTAGGAGCTTTACCCTCTGATCTCACAGTGGAATCTCTAGGCGCACCTCTACTACTAGCCCCACTTCTCGGGTTCTTCTATGGTCTACCTCTAGAAGGAGCATTACTCGCTCGTACATCTTGCTTTTTGTCTTTCTCATCCATCTCAGGACAGTTTCAAATGAAGTGGTCTAGTGAACCGCACTTGAAACAGACTCTATCATTCCCTCAGTACTCACCAAAGTGACGTCTACCACACTATGAGCATTCCGGTCTATTAGGTCGGGCACTACCAACACTCGCAATTGAAGTGGTCTGAGCCTTAGAAACCGAGTACTGCTTACTTGTATTTTTGTTCGAGAACCCTGCTAAAGCATTTGATCGAGTAGTGAACTCTTTCGATTTCTTGGAGAATGACTGAAATGATTTCCCCAACTGTCGTTTCTTCGAGTCACGAGACTCAATTTCATCTTTTCTTTTCTCTTTGGCCAATTCTTCGACCTTGCATGCTCTCTCAACAAGCAAAACGAACTCCTTTAATTCCAGAATGCCAATAAATAGTCAGATGTCTTCATTTAATCCGTCCTCAAACCTTTTACACATGATGGCTTCAGTAGATATGCACTCTCTAGCGTATTTGCTGAGCCTCACGAACTCACGCTCATACTCTGTTACTGTTATTCGGCCTTGCTTCAATTCTAGAAATTCCTTCATCTTCTAGTCTATAAACCTCTGACTAATATACTTCTTTCAGAATTCCTCTTGAAAAAACACCTATATAATCCTTTCATTTGGTACAATCGACACAAGGGTGTTCCACCATTGGTAGGCCTAGTCTCGCAGGAGTAACACAACACATTTCATGCACTCCTCAGATGTGCAAGACAATTCATCGAATACCCTAATGGTATTTTCTAGGCAGAACTCTTCCCTCTTTGGGCCATCATCTATATTTGCTCTAAATTCCTCAGCCCCTTGCTTTCGAATTTTGTCAACTGGAGGTTTTTCCCTTCTAATCATTTCCACCACTTGGGGAGCTACAAGGGAAGACTGAGGGATTGGAGGGGGTGGAGGAGGTGGAACGTTCGGGTTTGCACGAACAAACTCTGAATACCAAGCATTCATCATATGGAGGAAGGCTTCTTTAGCCCCTCCGCCCTGACTCAGTGTAACGGGCCCACTTTCAACTGGCGCAGTCCCTTTTGCGGGAGCCGACACATTACTTTCGACATCATCCGCCACTACTACATTAGGATCCATTTACTATATAAAAACACATTTTAAATTGTCAGGAGTCGTCACACTATCATAATTCATATATGGCATGTATAGCTAGACTCGTACACACGCTAGGTTAGTCCGAGAATCGACTAAACCATAGCCCTGATACCACTAACTGTAACACCCCATACCCGTATACTATGCCAAAACAAGGTATGAGGCGTTACCTAACTTAATAACATGGTACAAACATATCTGGGTTATGAAATTTTGTTCAAATTTAAAACTTTTCAAACTTCATCTTAAAGTCCCTAATATGAGCCAACGAGGCCCAAAACACACATTAGAAACAGTTCAGGGCTAAACTGAGTTCTTTAGATAAACTTTGGAAAATGTCACTAAAAACAAGGGCACACGCTAGTATGGAAAGGCGACACGCCCGTGTGACCTAATAACATGTCCATGTTGAAGGACCGTGTAACTCACACGGCCTATGCATATAGGGGCACGTCCGTGTCCCTTGCCCATATGGATTTATTTTTCAATTAGAACCTACAAAGGTTTTCAAACAGTCTGGCACACACCAGTGTCCATGGCCCGTGTCCCCCACACGGGCATGACACGCTCATGTCTCAGCCCGTGTGCAAAAACCTTGACATTTTGTTTTTGACGTCATCAACCATTTAGGGTCACACAGCTAAGGCGCACGCCCGTGTGTAAGGCTGTGTGGAAATTCTAAATTTCACATTCATGGTGCAGACTTCACATGGCCTGGGCACATGCCCATGTCCTATGGCCGTGTCTTCCACATGGTTGAGACACACGGCCGTGTCTCAGCCCGTGTGGTTACTACTGGGCAATCTGTTTTGCCAACTTAGGGTGCAGGGGACACACGGCCGAACAACACACCCATGGGGCAGACCGTGTGTCACACACGACCTAGCAACATGCCCGTGTGTCTACCCGTGTGAACAATATAAAGCTATTTTTCAAGCTTTATTTCCACCCTTACTTGCAACAACCTAAACCACACCCAACATAACCAATCGACACACAAATACATGACCAAATCAACCTCAACCAAGATATACACACATCAAGGTCACTATACTTCATTCACATGCAAAACTCATCACATACTTTATCAATTCAATCATGCAACCTACTCATTCATGCATTAATATACCAAATACTCAACCATGACATTTGCTCAATCCTGAAAAACATCATCATTTGCATAAATCAACAACAAATATTAGCCATTATCCATGGCCTTAGAAAAAATGGATCAACTTCATGACAAGCCAACACATATGGCCAAAACAATATGATACTTAACAAAAAGACCCAGTCCTTATACATGCAATATTTAGACTAATAAGGCTAACTATACCAAATGCTTCAATTGACAGCGTGATCGATGCCTCTGACGTCTGTCGATCCCCGAGCTAGCTTGGCGGCACTATAAGAAAATGGAAAAGAGAGGTAGAAAGCATAAAGCTTAGTAAGTCGCATGTAAATAATTAACAACAATTACCATGCATTATCATACTCATAACATATTATAAACTTCCACATTATTCTCAAATGATTAAAGGTATAACTTACTCATTTTCATCCTTACTAATCATACAACATAAATCGAGTTGATTTCTCATAAATTTCTTGTAGGTACCTGTATCACTTACAACATAGTCGTAACTTTTCTCCCTTTTGACACAAGCTTTAAATTACCCGTTGAACCAGTTGGAATACGAAAGGATACCGACAAGCCTCACACAAAAGGGTAATATGTCGATGCCATGTCCCAAACATGGTCTTACACTGGCTCACATGTCGAGGTCGATGCCATGTCCTAGACATGGTCTTACACTAGCTCTCGTCTCAATGCCGATGCCATGTCCCAAGCATGGTCTTACACTGGCTCTCATAATGTGGCGATGCCATGTCCTAGACGTGGTCTTACACTGGCTCTCATATATCCCTAATGTCATGGCATGGATATCCGATCTATTCCTAAGGTTCAACCAGAAGTATACCATATCAAATTTCGTTTTGCATATTCATAAAAATACTCAAACATTTTATGAAATATCAATTGTTTAATGCATAATAACAATAGAGTTGTGTTATTTACATACGACTTACCTCGGTATACAAAATATGGGTGACTAGTCCAAATTTAGTCCCAAAGCTTGGTTTTTCCCCAGACTAGGTCTGAATTTCGTTTTTCTTGATCTATAATGAAAAAATTTACTTTTTTAATCACCACATTAATCAAGACATTCCAAAATTCCTACTTTGGAAAAATTACAGTTTTGCCCTTAGACTTTCACATAATTACAATTTTGCCCCTAGGCTCATAAAACAATTTTAATCAAATTTCTTCATTAACCAAGCCTAGCCAAACCTTTATTACTCTTATAGCAACTCACAATTTTCAATTATTTCACACATTTACAACTTATTTTATAAACTTCACAAAATGGTCCTTTTAGGTGTTTTCATGAAAAATCCTTTCACAAAAGTTGTTTATTAAACAACCAAGTTTCATTTTCTTTCATAAAATTTCAACAAACAATATAAATACTCTCATGGCAAGATCCTAGACTCTCAACCATTTTGCAAAATAGTCCACTCATTAGCTAGATCAAGCTATAGGGGTTCCAAAAACACAAAAATTAACAAAAACAACGACCAAAATCACTTACTTGCAAGAGAAAAGCTTGGCTGAAATTTGAGCTCTCAAAACCCCTTATTTTTTCTGATAATTTTGGTGGAAGAGGAAGAAGATGATAGCCTCCTCTCTTTTTGTTTTATTTTTTTTATTAAACAAGTCACCTAATGTCACGTAATTTTATGACTTTGTCTCCAATTAAAAATTCCATGTTCAGCCACCATAATTTTATTGGTCTATTTACTCAATAAGGTCCTCTACTTTAGTGTTCCATAGCTATTTAACACCTTTAGCTTGTAGAGCATAACTTTCGCACTTTATGCGATTTAGTCCTTTTTCAAAATTAAGCATGCTGATAAACCGTAAAAGTAACATATTTTAAGCCCACATTTAACATGCTTTTGGATGATCTAAGCCCTGAATTGTGTAATTTTGTGCTCTTAATCCTTTGTTTTCATGTTTTATACTCAAGAGAGCACCCAATGACGAAAAGAATGGAAAACGGGCCCAAAATGGAGTAAATGGGCCATATCACAAAATCCACACGACCTGGGCCCTAGCCACACGGTCGTGCCCCATTTAACAGGTTCGAACACGGCCTGGCCACGACTTACACGGGCGTGTGCCATGGGCGTGTCCCTGTCGTAGGAAAGAAGAGTTTCACTCTGATTTGGATACTTAAGGGCAAAGAAACACATTCCGAAGCCTATATAACCACCCTAAGTATGACCAGAAAATGGGGAACCCGAGGCTTTAGTCAGGGGGCATCCGACTAGGCCAGAGGAGGCAGATTTGTGGAGATTTACTCGAAGAGAGCTAGTTGATCCATCTCAAGAAGCCGGAATTCTACTCAAGACGGAGGATCTCTCCTTCAATTCCTTCAGGGAGTTTTAGGGATTTCTTATGTTTTGTTTTATCTTTTCTTCTGAGATGTTTTCTATTATTATTATGAACTAAACCCTCAGATACCTGAGGGGGATGAAACCTAAGATGAATCTTGTTATCGTTTGCTGAACTATATGATAAATATTTGACTTGTTCTTAATTATGTGTTCTTAATTCTTGTGTTGATATTTCCGGGATATTAATTCAAGTATGATGTACTTAGGTAGAGGAGCAAAAGTCCATGCTTAAGAGTAGATCTAGCATAATTAAGCGGAGTTGATCGCGCGCCTAGAGATAGGGTGACGAGCTTTTGCCGGATTAGGGTGAAACCTAATATGGGAGTCCATAGGTCGAGTTAATGCAATTCTAGGGGTTTTAATTAGAAAGAGATTTCAATTAATCAACCTAGGGTCGCCTCGAGAGAGGGATTAATATAACTTAGGAAATCTTATGGATCCAGTCAAATGAATAAATCATCTGGTTTAGAGTTAGATAACAAGTGAAGTCTAGGTGGATTCTTCCTTGGGTGTCGTCATAATCAATTGGTTTTTCCTCGAAGTACTTTTTTTTCCAATTTCATTCTTCTTTGTCTTAGAGCTTTTAGTTTAGTAATTAGTTAATTTTAGATTAAATAAAGATCACTTTAATTCTTAGGCTAAATAATAAAGAGAGAGAGTTAGTATTAGTACTTTTGGTTCCTTTGGGATTTGACATTCCGGTCTTGCCTTAACTATGTCATAGTTAGTTTCCAGGTTCGATCATTCTTTATATAAATTTTTAAGACTCTGACATGCGATCAAGTTTTTGGCGCCGTTGCTAGGGAACTAAAATATTAAGAACGCTCAATTTTTATTACTTTAGCCATTTTTTATTTTTTGCAATTTACTTTTATTTTTTAGTCTATTTTTATTTTTGCTAATTTCTTTCTTTTGTTCCTTTCAGGTACCTCTAGTTTATGACTAGAAGGAACCCGATAGGACCCCTCCTTTACGACAGTGATATTAAAGGTGCCGTTCATAGAAATCCCAGAGAGACAAGGCGAAGCTTAAACTACACAGAAGAAGAGCAAGAAGTTGAAATTAATACTACAGAAGAGATGGCAGAGAATAATCTACCACCTCCAGAGATGGCCGAACATCATGCTCCACGTACTATGTATGATTATGCTAAACCTAGTTTAACAGGAACTGAGTCAAGTATTGTTAGGCCTACTATTGCTGCAAATAATTTTGAACTAAAACCTAACACTATACAGATGATACAATGTTTGTTCAGTTTGATGGTTTGCAGGATGAGGATCCTAACACACACTTAGAGAATTTTCTAGAATTTTGTGATACCTTCAAGATAAATGGCGTTTCTAATGATGCCATCCGTCTTCAGTTATTTCCCTTTTCTCTGAGAAATAAAGCCAAACAGTGGTTGCATTCCCTTCCACGAGGGTCAATCACTACATGGGATCAAATGACCGAAATTTTTGTATTAAAATATTTTCCACCGGCCAAAACGGCCAAGTTGAGGAATGATATCTCTTCTTTTGTGCAGATGGATTTATAGACACTTTACGGTGCATGGGAGAGATACAAAGATTTGTTGAGGAGGTGCCCACACCACAGATTACCTTTGTGGCTACAGGTGTAAACCCTTCAACAAGGAAACTAATCGATTTAGCTGTCGGCGGAACCCTGAACAACAAAACTCCTGAAGCAGCCTACGAGTTTATAGAGAAGATGTCACTGAATAACTATTTGTGGCAAGTTACTAGGATAAGGCCAGCCAAAGTAGCCGGAGTTTTCAACATCAACGCAGTGACCACGCTATCAAATCAGGTAGAATTGCTACATAAAAAAATTGATGGTTTATATGGTTCTTCGCAGGCACATCCAGTTATGCAATGCGACGCAAGTGAAGTAGTGGCGAATCCTGAGTACCCACCCTACGGATAGGGCACGGAGAGCGAACAAATGAACTATATGGGTAATAATTTCCGATCTAACAATAACCCTTATAGTAATACTTATAATCCAGGTTGGAAGAACCACCCCAATTTCTCATGGGTCAGTCAAAGAATCAAAGGCAACAACCATCCCAAAACTTCCAACAACAGCCCTACCCACAGGAAAAGAAGCCGAACCTTGAAGAGATGCTGACAAACTTCATAGCAGCCTCAGAAATACAGTCTCAAAATACAGAAACACGTTTCCAAAAGATAGAAACAAAACTTGAGACATTGACACAAGAGTTCAAGGAATTCGGGAAACTTGCAAAGCAAATGCCTGAGAGACCACAGGGAAGACTACCGAGCAACACTGAAGCTAACCTAAGGGAGCAAGTTTAAGCCATAACAGCTCAAGATAGTGAAGGGTTAGCCGCACCTAATTCAAAACAAAAGAAGGTGGTAGAAGAAGATACGGTTGAGGTCAATAACAAGCTGAACCCAGTAATCAAAGAGTACAAACCTTGCATACCATATCCTGAAGCAATAACGAAAGACGACACAAAGGAACAGTTCGGTAAGTTTCTTAAACTTTTAAAGAAATTACATATTAACTTACCGTTTCTTGAAGCTCTTTCGCAGATACCAGATTCCAGGAAATTTTTAAAGAAGCTATTGACAAATAAGTGGAAGATAGATAAGGAATCACATGTAGAGCTGAACGCAGTATGCTCAGCAATGTTGCAAAATAAACTACCACAGAAATTAAAAGATCCAGGGAGTTTTACAATTCCATACTTAATTGGTAGTTTATCTATTGATAATGTGTTAGCTGATTTAGGGGCAAGCATAAATGTCATGCCTTACAAATTGTTTAAACAACTAGGTCTAGGGAAACCCAAACAAACTAGGATAAGCAGTCAATTAGCTAATAAAACTATTAAAGTTCCTAGGGGTATAATTGAAGATGTACTTGTGAAAATTGATAAATTCGTATTCCCAGTAGACTTCGTCGTTTTAGACATGGATGAGGACAACACGATTCCCCTAATTTTAGGAAAACCATTCTTAGCAACTGCCAGAACTAAAATCGATGTCGACGCAGGTGAACTCATATTTTGTGTAGGTGAGGAGACAGTCACTCTTCAAGCCCTCGATTCAGCTAGAACATCGAATAACCAAGGTGAGAAAGTAAATTCTATAGATAACCATTCGGTTAACCCTTCTTTTCAGGAAGCACCACGAAAGAACACAACTGAATCCGATCCTAGACCCTGTGCCAACAAAGAAATAACTCATGAGGAACAAAGGATTCAGATCGATGAAGTAGAAGAGGGGAAGAAGCATCTTAAAGAAGCACTAGGGATACACGAAGCAGAACCAAGGCCACCCTACGAGACAAACAAGTTTAAAATTGGAGATCAGGTATTGTTAGATAAACCAGATCCACGAGTGTCCCCTCTTGACCTTAACACTAGCAAGGAAATCCCTTTCAAGGTAATCGATGTTTTTCCATACGGAACAATCGAGGTAAGCAACCCTATGTTCGGCACTTTCAAAATAAACGCTACTCGTCTTACACTCTATCATGATAATGAAACTGCTAGCACAAGGAAGGACTTTCAACTCCTCAAACCACCATGAATATACAAAGGAGAGGAGAGTCTAGCTTAAGACTATAAAGGAGCACTTCTCGGGAGGCAACCCGAGTACTAACCCCATTAACTTCTGCATTTTTCATCTTATTTATATTATTTTATTCTCTCTTTACAGCACCTAACTCTAAACTAACCAAAAATATAGAATTTCAAGCCACATGGCCTTGCACACGGCCGTGGCCGTGGCCGTGTGGATACACCGAATCACCGTACTGACATGGCAGAGAGGGTACGAGTCAGAGAGAATCAATTTTCAGAGCCACGGACTCAAACCACCACACCACGGGCACCGACAAAACCCCACGACCGTGCGATGCGGCCGTGGCCGACACTGTTAGATCACACATGAGCGTGGCGACCTGAGCATGGGCGTGGGAGAAACGAACAAAGCCCACCACAGCCGTGCTACATGGCCGTGTGAATCAACACACCTAGGGTACACGGGCATGGGGATGTACCAGATTTGGAATTCTATATAAACCAACCCTCCCACCCTCTTCTCAACCACTTCCCATCCCCTTTCTTCCATCCTATTCTTCAGAATTCTCCCCTTCCATCTCTCTCTTCCTTAATCCTTCCCCAATTCTCGATCCCCAAAAACTCAATGTCGAAGAAACGGTGGAATCTAAGCACAGTCTCCCAGTGGGAGACCAATCTACATAAGTTCATGCCGACCGCTTCATCCAAACAACAAGCCAAGGATCTTTGAGGCCATTTAACTCTTCTTTTTCTTTACTTTTCTCCTTTATTTTCCTTCTCTTTGATTATCTTATGCTTAATTTAGTTTATTTTATTTTAGTTTCTTAGTGTCAGGTTTAAAAGGCTACTAGGGAATCACACCGGAACCACGACCACTGCCTCAATGTAGCCTTCGAAGTTCTAAAGGCTGCTTGGGAATCACGCCACTTCCGCCACAGCCAACACCTCCGCAGCCTTAGAGGTCACACCCACCTCACGAACCATCTAACAATAAGGACTATTTGGTCCATTCATCTTTCATTTTAATTTAATTTACATTTTATTTCCCTTCTATTTATCTTTCTTGTCTTTAATTTTATATTTAGTTTATTTTAAATGTGTCTTAATAATTCCTCGCTAATTCTCTACGAGCTCCCCAATTTCTTCATCTAGTGCAAAGCTCGGTAGCAACCACCACCCCTATCGACTTCCAACTCCAGGAAACCATCCAAATTTAGAAAGTCTCACCTCCCTCTCTCTCTTAAAATGCATATATATCTTTGTACATTCAGGGCAATGTACATATTAATTGTGGGGGGTGAATAGTTATTTCAAGCAAGTGCCTAACTTTCATCATTCTCAAGCATAATGTCCCTTAAATGAGTCATCGGGACCATAAACATACTTACAAATTGGATCAGGACTAACCCGAAACACATACAGAATTTCTCGAAAATTTAAAAACTTTTCCAAAATACAGGGGATACACGCCCGTGGAAGGAAACCGTGTGCCCTCCACGACTGTTAGACACCCCCGTGTGTCCTCCCCGAGGTCTATTCTGACTATACTCCCACGGCCACCAAGCACGTCCGTGTGCCTTAGCCGTGGACTATCCTGACTTGGCCCCCACGGTCACAAAGCATGCTCGTGTTAAGGCCGTATACACTAGGCCATATACTGACTTGCTCCCATGGTCACTAGGCACGCCCGTGGGCCATGGACGTGTGGCATTATAGGTCATTTTACAAGACTAAAATGCCACCCTTTTGGGTCTCACCTACAAGCAATACATACCAAACATATCATGCATATATGGCAACCAAAAAAACATACTAATTTGATAATTCAATCTATACATTCAATACCCATTTCATTCATGCCAACTTTCAAGACAAAACATATATATAACTAAAGCATATCTCCATCATTTACCTGCCCAAAAACTTGACCATTCCATGAGCATCAAACCATGCCACAACAATAACACATACCACATTCATCAAGGCAAAGTATGAACCAAAATTAGCCACATCTCATGACCAAGTTTATACATCAACTTATACCAAAAACTAGACTATACATGCCATATCTAGTTATAAACATTTCCAAAGTGTACCAAAATGAATTTATTAGTATGATGACGATCCTTGTTGGTCCCGAGCCCCCAGTAGCTTTGATGACCTATAAAACAGAGAAAACGCACACAGAGTAAGCTTTCCAAAAGCTTAGTAAGTCATATACAAATAAACTTGGCATGGAAGGCATATTTGCAAATAGATACATTAGCACATATCAACCACATAGCAAACTATCATATATATGCTTTGGTTCCTATACTTTTGACCACATTAGCCATTTTCACAATTCAAGAATCATATAAGCACATAGCTCATCTAGCCAAAACATTACTTATCATATCATAAATTCCATATACATAACATCATATTAGGATCACATAAATGCTTACCTTGTATACACAATTAGTGTATGATCAGCGTAGCTGAACCGAATTTATAATCACATAATTGTTCATAGCTCAGATTTTAATTCGTATCACAAAATTGCCCGTAGAACCGTTAGGAATCTAGTAGGATACGCAGAAAGCTCGGAATGGTCGTACAATGCCAATGTCCCATACGAGGTCTTACATGCACTTAGATATCGATGCCACTATCCCAGACAGGGTCTTATACGAATCAATACGATGTCGATGTCCCAGACATGGTCTTACACGTAAGGATCATAACGATGTCAACGTCCCAGACGTGGTCTTACATGTAAAGCTCATATCGATGCCAACATTCCAGACGTGGTCTTACACGAGTCTTAAATCAACGCCAACGTCCCAGACGTGGTCTTACATGATAAACAGAACAGATACCTATGTCATGACATAGCTAAACCTATCTATTCCTAGGTTCGTACGAGACTTCTCGGACTTAATCACTATTTCGAACTTATCTCGGAATTCATATGCATTACCTCTCATAAGTATCCATCATCAACATTAGTCATATGAACAATATAATTTCATACAAGTACGTTTATTTGCATGGTGACTTACCTCGGATTCGATCTATTGGAATGGAAACGACTACTCGGTTACTTTCGCTTTCCCGCGATCTAAGTCCATTTTCCTCGGTTCTTGATCTAAACATATTCAGAGTTAACCCTTTTATTCACTAATTCATTCAATTCAATCCAATGACACATTATTGGGGCTATTTGCAAATTAACCCTCATATTTGCACAATTTAACAATTTAGTCCATTTTTCTCAAAACATCAAATTCACAAAATCCACATATACACATGCTTAACCGAATGCATATACATCTCATACAAGTCCATATTTTCCATTAAATTTTCTATTTAGTCCCTCAAGTTACCATTATCTCAATTTAGCCCTATTTAGCTAAATTCATCAAAAATTCAAGAATAAAGTATGTTCATCTAGCTCATATCTTTCATTTAACACCAAAAAACATCAAAAATCTTAACATATCATCAATGGCATATCACACAAACATCATCAATTCACAAAATTAATACATGGGTTTTGTAGCTCTCAAAGCAACGATTACAAAAACGTAGAAATTATCGAAAACCAATCAAAAACATACCTTGAATTAATCCAAAACCATGGCCGAACCCTTGCTTGGTTTTTTTCTTTCTTTTCTTTTTATGGTTTCGGTAAGAAGATGAATAGCATAAAGCCACTAACTCATTTTCTTTTTTTATAAACTAATAGCTTATAAAATACATATAATATAAAATATCATATACATTAACTTAAAAATAATAACCATTATTATAACATATAAAACTCATTCATTTAATAGCTTTCCGTCCACTAACCATATTTTTGGCTTATTTGCCACATGAATCATTACTCTTAGAAAGACATAACAAATAAGCACCCTTTCATAAAACATACAAATTTCAGATTTAATACAATTCCATCTTGTTGTCAAATTAATCACACAGACGGACAAATTAACATTCGGAAATTTACCACGTACTAAATCACATATCAACGGCATAGAACATAATATTAAAATATTATATGGACTCAGATTTGTGGTCCCAAAACCACTGTTCCGACTAGGGTGTAAACCAGAGTGTTACAATTCTCCCCCTTAGGGATTTTTGTCCCTAAAAATCTTACCATTAAACAGATTCGAATATTGCCGTCTCACTGAATCTTCAGGCTCCCAGGTAGCCTCTTCTATTCCATGTCGATTCCACAGTACTTTTACTAACGAAATTTTCTTATTTCTTAACTCTTTCATTTCACGAGCTAAGATATGGATCGATTCCTCTTCATATGTCATATCAGATCGGATTTCAATTTCAGAAGGGGCAATTACATGTGACTGATCGGATTGATATCTACGAAGCATCGAGAGATGGAATACATTGTGTATCTTTTCTAACTCAGACGACAATTTTAATCTATATGCAACAGGCCCAACACGTTCAATGATCTCATACGGCCCGATGAACCTCGGACTTAATTTGCCTTTACGTCCGAATTGAAGTACTTTCTTCCACGGAGACACTTTCAGAAATACTTTGTCGTCGATTTCAAATTCTATATCTTTTCGTTTCAAATCCGTACAAGACTTCTGACGTTCAGATGCTGCTTTCAAACAATCTCAGATCAGTTTCACTTTTTGTTCTGAGTCTTTTATCAAATCGACCCCGTGAAGCTTATTTTTACTAAGTTCAGTCCAATACAGAGATGTACGACATTTACATCCGTACAAAGCTTCATATGGTGCCATTTTGATACTCGTCTAAAAACTATTATTATACGCAAATTCGATCAATGGCAGATACTGTTCCCACGAACCATTAAACTCAAGTATAAAGCATCTTAACATGTCTTCAAGAATCTGAATAATTCGTTCAGACTGACCATCTGTCTGCGGATGAAAAGCTGTACTGAAGTGTAATTTCGTGCCCAAAGCTTCTTGTAACTTCTTCCAGAATCGCGATGTGAATCTCGGATCTCTATCTGACACAATGGATAGTGGCACCCCGTGCAATCTCACAATTTCAGAAATATAAAGCTCAGCTAATTTGTCAAGTGAATAATCGAATCTTACCGGAATAAAATGAGCAATTTTCGTTAATCTATCAACCACGACACATATAGCATCTTTCTTTTTCGGAGTCTGAGGCAAACCAGAAACAAAATCCATTGTCACTCTATCCCATTTCCACTCAAGAATCAGAATCGGCTGTAACAAACTAGACAGAACTTGATGTTCAGCTTTCACTTGTTGGCAGATTAAACATTTCAAAACAAAGTCCGAAATGTCTCGTTTCATACCAGACCACCAATAGTGTCGTTTCAAATCATGATACATTTTAGTACTTCCCGGATGAACAGATAGACTACTATTATGAGCTTCATTCAAAATGAACTGAATCAACTCTGGATTTCTCGGAACACAGATACGATCCCGGAATCTCAAACAATTATCAACAATTTGAAATTCAGATTCAGAATTCACTTCACATTGTGCTTGTTTCGCTAGTAATTCATTATCAGATTTCTGAGCATCACATATCTGTTGTAAGAACAACGGTTTTGCTTTCAATTCAGCTATCACAGAACCATCATCAATCAAATCTAATTGGGCATTCTGAGCATGTAGTGCAAACAATGATTTTTGACTCAGAGCATCTGCAACAACATTTGCTTTACCCGGATGATAATTTATCACTAGCTTGTAATCTTTTAACAGTTCTAACCACCTTCTTTGACGCAGGTTCAAATCTTTCTGAGTCATCAGATATTTCAAACTTTTATGATCTGAAAACACATGACATTTCTCACCGTACAGATAATTGCGCCAAATCTTGAGTGCAAACACGATCGCAGCAAGTTCAAGGTCGTGTGTTGGATAATTCTTTTCATGAGACTTCAACTGTCTCGAGGCATAAGCTACAACACCCTAGACCATTTAACGAGGCATCACTGTATATAACAAATTCTTTACCCGATTCTGGCTGCACTAACACTGGAGCTTCTGTTAACAGAGTTTTCAACTGATCGAAACTTTTCTAGAATTTATCCTACCATTCAAATCTAACATCTTTCTGAAGTAATCTAGTCAATGGAGTAGCTATTGTAGAAAAGCCTTTTACAAATCTGCAGTAATAATCAGCTAAACCCAGAAAACTACGAACTTCAGATACATTTCTCAGAGGTTTCCAATTCAGAATAGCAAAAATCTTGCTTGGATCCACTTGGATTCCAGAGGCTGACACAATATGTCCCAGAAAACTAACCTCATGTAACCAAAATTCACATTTGCTGAATTTCGCATACAATTGCTTTTCTCTCAAAGTTTGCAATATAAATTTCAAATGTTCAGCGTGCTCACTTTCATCGCTTGAATAAATCAGGATATCATCTATGAATACCATAACAAATCGATCTAGGTGCGGTCTAAAAATTCTGTTCATCAAATCCATAAAAACAGCAGGAGCATTGGTTAATCCAAATGGCATAACTAAAAATTTGTAGTGCCCATACCTCGTTCTGAAAGCAGTTTTCGGAATGTCTAAATCTTAACTCTCAACTGGTAATATCCTGATCTCAGATCAATCTTAGAAAACACAGTAGCTCCTTTTAACTGACCAAATAAATCGTCTTTCAGGGCAACGGATATTTATTCTTTATTGTCACCTTATTCAACTGATGATAATCGATACACATCCTCATGGTGCCATCTTTCTTTTTCACAAACAGAACAGGAGCACCCCAAGGCGAGAAACTCGGTCTAGCAAACCCTCTATCAGTGAACTCTTGCAACTGTGACTTTAACTCTTTCAATTCTGTTGGTGCCGTTCTATACGGAGCTATCAAAATAGGTGTAGTACCAGGCAACAAATCAATACCAAACTCTACTTCTCGTATCGGAGGCAAACCAGGTAATTCTTCAGGGAATACATCAGAAAACTCACAAACAATAGGCACTGATTCAACTTTTTTCTTGGATACTTTTGAATCAATCACATAAGCAAAACATGCCTCGTAACCCTTTTTCACAAAACTTTGAGCTTTCAAAATAGATATCACAGCAGGCAATCCATTTAGATCATCAGACTCAATCCTTACAATTTCATTATTCGAACATCTGAAATCTATAGTCTTTCTTTTGCAGTTCATAACAGCATCATGCATAAACAACCAATCCATTCCCAGAATAATATCGAATTCATCAAATGGTAAAAGCATCAGATCAGCAGGGAAACAGATATCTTAAAACATTAACGGACAGTTCTTGCATACTTTGTCAACAAGGACACTTTTACCTAAGGGGTTCGATACTTTTATAGAAAACTCAGTAGACTCAACAGGCAAAGTCTTACTGAATACTAAATTCATGCATATATAAGAATGTGTAGAACTAGGGTCTATCAATGCAATCACAGAAGTATCACAAAGAGTAAAAGTACCCGTTATAACATCTGGTGATGAAGCTTCCTCCCGAGCTCTGATAGCATACGCTCTGGCTGGTGCTCTAGCTTCAAATCTGACAACATTATCTCTGGCAATTCTCTGTCTACCACTAACATTTCTTACATTCTTCGATGATCAAGTGATCCACATATGAAGCAAGCTCTGTCGTTTAATCTACAGCTTCTCGGATGCCTTTTTCCATAATATTTAGATTCAGGTCTCTCGAATCAAACATTACCAATGCTGGCCCTTGAAGTTGCTGGAGTTTTGGAACTCATTTGTGATCTAGCTCGGTTTCTGTTCAAATGTCCCACATTATCTCTGGAACGGCTTTGATTATCTCTGAATCTTTTCAGAGCAGACTGAAATGATTTACTCTGAAATCTCTTTCTCACATCACGAGCTTCAAACTCAACTTTTCTTTTATCCTTCCCGAGTGCCTCAACTTTGCAAGCTTGGTCAACGAGTACAACGAACTCTTTTATTTCTAAAATCCCAACTAGCAAACGAATATCTTCATTAAGGCCATCTTCGAATCTTTTGCACATTATAGCTTCAGATGATACGCATTCTCGAGCATACTGACTTAGTCTCACAAATTCTCGTTCATATTCTGAAACAATCATTCGGCCCTGTTTAAGTTCTAGAAATTCCTTCCTTTTTTGATCAACGAATCTCTCACTGATATACTTCTTTTGGAACTCGATTTGAAAGAAATCCCATGTAATTCATTCTCTCGGAACAATAGAAATTAAGGTTTTTCACCATTGATAAGCCGCATCTCGAAGCAAAGATACAACACACTTTATACATTCTTCCAAAGTCAGAGACATCTCATCAAATACCCGAATCGTATTCTCTAACCAAAACTCGGCCTTTTCAGCATCATCATCATTAGTAGCCCAGAATTCTTTGGCCCCAAACTTACGAATCTTGTCAACTGGAGGCTTATTCCACGGATTCAGATTTGCAGTCGGAGGTATATCGGATGTCTGAAGGTGATTAACTTGGGGCGGGGGTTGTGAAACAGTCGGGTTATTCTTTACAAACTGAGTGAACCACTCACTCATCATCTGGAAGAAAGCTTGTTTAGCTTCTCCCTCTTGACCGCTCGTAGCCGGTCTCGAATCAGAGGGCGTTGTCCCTTGCGCGGGAGCAGGCACATTATGTTCTACGTCGTCAGCTACAGCTCTTTCGGGATCCATTACTATACGAAAATCACATTTTATACGTCGGGATTCATCACACTATCACAATTCAGATATATGGCATGTATAGCTAGACTCTGACACGCTACGTTAGTCCGAGAATCGACTAAACTGTAGCTTTGATACCAACCAAATGTAACACCCATATCCCGTGTCTGTCGCCGGATTAGGGTTAGGAGCGTTACCGAACAGAGCAGAAAGAATATGCAGAAATTCATACATTCATTCATCATTCTCAAGCATAATGTCCCTTAAATGAGTCCTCGGGACCATAAACACACTTACAAATCGGTTCGAGACCAACCCAAAACACATACAGAATTTCTCAAAAATTTAAAAACTTTTCCAAAATACAGGGGATACACGTCCGTGGAAGGAAATCGTGTGCCCTCCATGGCTGTTAGACAGCCCCGTGTGTCCTCCCCGTGGTCTATTCTGACTATACTACCACGGCCACCAAGCACGCCCGTGTGCCTTAGCCGTGGACTATCCTGACTTGGCCCCCATGGTCACAAAGCACGCCCGTGTTAAGGCCGTGTACTACTAGGCGATATACTAACTTGCCCACACGGTCACTAGGCACGCCCGAGTGCCATGGCCGTGTGGCATTATAGGTCATTTTACAAGACTAAAATGCCACCCTTTTGGGTCTCACCTACAAGCAATACATACCAAACATATCATGCATATATGGCAACCAAAAAAACATACTAATTTGACCATTCAATCTATACATTCAATACCCATTTCATTCATGCCAACTTTCAAGACAAAACATATATATAACTAAAACATATCTCCATCATTTACCTGCCCAAAAACTTGTCCATTCCATGAGCATCAAACCATGCCAAAACAATAACACATACCACATTCATCAAGGCAAAATATGAACCAAAATTAGCCACATCTCATGACCAAGTTTATACATCAACTTATACCAAAAACTAGACTATACATGCCATATCTAGTTATAAACATTTCCAAAGTGTACCAAAATGAATTTATTAGTGTGATGATGATCCTTGACGGTCTCGAGCCCTTAGTAGCTTTGACGACCTATAAAACAGAGAAAACACACACAGAGTAAGCTTTCCAAAAGCTTAGTAAGTCATATACAAATAAACTTGGCATGGAAGGCATATTTGTAAATAGATACATTAGCACATATCAACCACTTAGCAAATTATCACATATATGCTTTGGTTCATATACTTTTGACCATATTAGTCATTTTCACAATTCAAGAATCATATAAGCACATAGCTTATCTAGACAAAACATTACTTATCATATCATAAATTCCATATACATAACATCATAGTAGGATCGCATAAATGCTTACCTTGTATACACAATTAGTGTATGATCAGCATACCTGAACCGGATTTATAATCACATAATTGTTCATAGCTCGGATTTGTAATTCGTATCACAGACTTGCCCGTAGAACCGTTAGGAATCTAGTAGGATACTCAGAAAGTTCGAAATGGTCGTACAATGCCAACGTCCCAGACGAGGTCTTACATGCACTCAGATATCGATGCCACTGTCCCAGACAGGGTCTTATACAAATCAATACGATGCCGATGTCCCAGACATGGTCTTACACGTAAGGATCATAACGATGTCAACGTCTCAGACGTGGTCTTACAGGTAAAGCTCATATAGATGCCAACGCCCCAGACGTAGTCTTACACGAGTCTTAAATCAATGCGAACGTCCCAGACGTGGTCTTACATGATAAATAGAACAGATACCTATGTCATGACATAGCTGATCCTATCTATTCCTAGGTTCGTACGAGACTTCTCGGACTTAATCACTATTTCGAACTTATCTCAAAATTCAAATGCATTACCTCTCATAAGTATCCATCATCAACATTAGTCATATGAACAACATAATTTCATACAAGTACGTTTATTTGCATAGTGACTTACCTCGGATTCGATCTGTCGGAATAGAAACGGCTACTCGATTACTTTCACTTTCCCGTGATCTAAGCTCGTTTTCCTCAGTTCTTGATCTAAACATATTCAGAATTAACCCTTTTATTTACTAATTCATTCAATTCAATCCAAGGACACATTTTTAGGGTATTTACAAATTAGCCCTCATATTTGCACAATTTATCAATTTAGTCCACTTTTCTCAAAACATCAAATTCACAAAATCCACACATACACATGCTTAACCTATGCATATAGATCTCATACAAGTCCATATTTTCCATCAAATTTGCTATTTAGTCCCTCAAGTTACCATCATCTCAATTTAGCCCTATTTAGCTAAATTCATCAAAAATTCAAGAACAAAGTATGTTCATCTAGCTCATATCTTTCATTTAACACCAAAAATCATCAAAAAGCTTGACATATCATCAATGGCATATCACACAAACATCATCAATTCACAAAATTAATACATGGGTTTTGTAGCTCTCAAAGCAACGATTACAAAAACGTAGAAATTATCGAAAACCAATCAAAAACATACCTTGAATTAATCCAAAACCATGGCCGAACCCTTGCTTGGTTTTTTTCTTTCTTTTCCTTTTATGTTTCGGCAAGAAGATGAATAGTATAAAGCCACTAACTCATTTTCTTTTATTATAAACTAATAACTTATAAAATACATATAATATAAAATATCATATACATTAACATAAAAATAATAACCATTATTATAACATATAAAACTCATTCATTTAATAGCTTGCCGTCCACTAACCATGTTTTTGGCTTATTTGCCATACGAATCCTTACTCTTAGAAAGACATAATAAATAAGCACCCTTTCATAAAACATACAAATTTCAGATTTAATGCAATTCCATCCTGTTGTCAAATTAATCACACAGACGGAGAAATTAACATTTGGAAATTTACCACGTACTAAATCACATATCAACGGCACAGAAAATAATATTAAAATATTATACGGACTCGGATTTGTGGTCCCAAAACCACTGTTCCGACTAGGGTGTAAACCAGACTGTTACACATTTCGAGCCCTAATTAAGTAGCACGAATGCAAAAATTTTATAGAAGACTGACTAACTATATAATTGGTGTTGGAATGATATGTAATGTTTTATTTTGATATTAAATGTTGCTAGTTTTATGTATAGCATGTGTTTTTATTGAATGATAATTGCATGCTTGAAATGTATACTTGAGTGAAATGCCATGAAATGAACTGATTGAAAGCTTGTTATACATACACTGAAAAATTATTTTATAGCATGTTAAATTTTCATTGAAATGATTATGATATCAGGACATGATGAAATGTCATTGAATTGATTGTGAAACCAAATGCATGATAAATATGCCATTGAATGGAATTAAATGAGATATTGAAAGCATGTAAAACATGCCACTGAAATGAGATTGAAATGAAAGCATGTACTTTCCTGTACCTTGCATGACATAACACATGTGCATGGGGTGGGTTACTGTGATTGACGGAGGAGTTTCGTGGAGTACCGTGGCAGATTAAGTCTGCATTAATGTTGTCAGTGCTTTACACCAGGAGTACTGAAGAGAATGGAAATATTTACCACATATTGATTGGCAATCTAAACTCTTTGTTTATAATAGTGGTTTAACCACATTGAGCTCTGCTCGCAATGTTCAGAGATTGGCAAACGGGTTTAGGGGATAACGTGGAGTGTTGCGGATGGATAGGTCAAAATGTTTTTTGCATTGCATCATGCCATGTCATAGTCAGATGTTATTGATTTATGTTATGTATTATAATAAATTAATGAATGTTATCCGTATGTTTGATTGTGTGTTTACACTGTTAGAGACTCACACTGGGCTAGTTTAGCTCACCCCATAGTTTCAAACATCTCAAGTAATGCTCGAGACTAGAATCAGACTCGACATGCGGACATATGATGGACTTCAGATTGGATATTTATTCTGCTTAAGTTTTGTTAAGATTTATTTGGTTTTTGGATTGTAAAATTATTTGGACTTTGGTTTGCATTCTTCTTTGTTTTGGGGTTTTCATGCACACATACTTGACGTTGATTGGATTTAAATATGTATGTTGAAACCGGACAATGCATGATACTTGACCTAGCCGAAATCTTTCATAAAATATGTTTTCTGCTGCAACGAAAAATGATAAAATTTTTGCTAAATGAAATGACGAGCAATATGTTTTTTAAAACCTCACTATCACTAGAAAATGACTTAAGGATGGATGGCTTAAGTAATGAACATTTTCCAAATTAATTAAAGAGAAAAATCGTGGTTTTTTGGAAAAAAAAGTAAATAAGGTTTTCAAGGAACGATAGGGTCACTTAGTCACATTGGTGGCTAAAATAGTCTTCACAATTCATCCATAACGTCTAGTCCGGGTTGGAGAGGTTACAGATGCGCTTCAAGTTCAATTCTTTTAAGGATTTCATACAAACCTATAAATCTTGGACCGAGATTCTATTTTTTTCCAAAATGCAGAACCGTTTTCCACGATGAAACTCTCATAAATACCTTACTGCCAATTCAAAATTCAATGCCTTTTCCTTTTAAATTAGCATAAGATTTCTATTGATCTGAGGCAGTTTTAAAACAATCTCGAATAACCGATACTTTTTCTTCTGTCTCACTTATCAACTTTGTTCCCGTTAGCTTTTCTTTACTCAACTTTGACCAGCATAGAAGAGTTCTGCATTTACGATTGTTTAAAGCTACGTAATGTCCTATTTCAATGCTCGACTGATAGCTTTTTTTTTAAGGAAATTTAGCTAACGGTAAGAATCTTTCCCAGTTGTCTTTAAATTCAAATACTCAACAACGTAACATATCTCCAAGTATCTAAATCACTCATTCTGATCACTCGTTAGTCTGAGGATGAAGCGCTATACTGAAATTCAGTTTTCTGCCCATGTAACTTACCCCAAAATCTGGAGGTAAATCTCGGGTCTTGATCTAAAATGATAGACAATAGTACGCCATGTAACCTCACAAACTTAGAGATGTAAATTTCAACCAGTTTCTTGAATGAATAGTTTGTTCCAACAAGAATGAAGTGTGTTGATTTGGTCAATCTATTAATTATTACCTAGATTATATCTTTGTCTTTCGGCATTAACGGCAATGACGATACAAAATCCATAATGACTCACTCCCATTTCCATTCCATAATCATTTAAGGTTGTAATAAACCCAATGGGACCTGATGTTCAGCTTTAACTTGTTTACAAACCAAACATTTTACCACAAATTCGAAGATTTTTTTTTCATTATGAGCCACCAGTACAACAATTTCAAGTCGTTTTACATCTTGTTGCTGCCCGGATGTATCATACATGCACTATTGTGAGCTTCATGCAGAATGTCTTGTTTCAACTCTGAATTATTCGGTACACATAAACATTTTTGAAAATATAAATTATTATTATCTTCAACACTGAACCTACAAGTCTAATCGTTTTCAACAAGTTTTTGTTTTTCTTGTAATTCAGAACCATCTTTCTATAATTCCTGGACTTTATGAAGAAATATAAGTTTAGCCCTCAACTCAACTAAAATAGAACCGCCTCACTCCAAAATCAAACAAGCATTCATTTCCCTTAGAGAAAATAGAGACTTTTGAATAAGGGCATCAACTATAATATTAGCCTTACCCAGATGAGTTTCGATGATCAAGTCATAATCTTTAAGCAATTCGAGCCACCTGCACTATCTCAATTTTAAAACTTTCTGTGTTGGTAAGTATTTAAGACTTTTATGATTAATGAAAACGTGGCACTTCTCCCCATAAAAGTAATGTCTCCAAATCTTTAGAGCAAACACAATTGCAGCCAATTTTAGATCATGTGTCGGATAATTCTTCTCGTGTGGCTTAAGTTGTCGGGAAGAATAAGCAAGCACTTTTCTTTCTTGCATCAATACACAAACCAAATCATTAAGAGAAGCATCACTGAACAATACCAATTCTTTCCTAGATTTAGGCTGAGTCAAAATGACTCTTATGTTAACATTTCTTTCAACTATTCAAAACTCTGTTGGCATTTGTCTGACCAAATAAAGGTGACATTTTTTTGTAGCAATTTTGTTAATGGAAGGGCTATCATTGAGAATCCTTTAACAAACTGTTGACTAAATTTGGCTAATCCCAGAAAACTTTGCGCTTCTGTTCTATTCCTTAGAGGTTTCTAGTTCACAATTGCCTAAAGAGTTAAGAGAATGGATGGTTAGGAAGGCCGGTGAGGACGTTGCCTAAAGAGTATATATAGGTGTAAGCGGTGACAAAATTGTCTCAATTCTATTTACGAATCTTTCTCCCATTCATAGCATCATCTTTTTTCGTCATCCTTAAGAACAAGAGAATGCAACTAAAGGAAACTCTGCATGTCATTGCAGCCACAGGAATTGAAGTCTGGTAATAGAGAAATTGAAGAATTTGTAAGCTTCTTTACCTTTCTATACTGGTGGATTGAATGAAGAAGTAGAGTAGAAGCATGACCGCCTTCAGACGTACTAACATCCAAAGTAAGAATACTACATAAAAGATATAAAATAAGCGGTGTCCGCAAGTATACGGGTCAGGTTGTAATATAGTTACAACAAAGTAGGTAAGTAATCTGAGGGTCGTACCCAAGGGAGGCGAGTACTAAATTAATTCTACACAAATAGATCTAATTAGTACTTTGAATAAATTATTTTACGAAAGAACATAAAGGAAGCTTTTTTGGGGGGGTTTTGTAAATAAATAATCAAACTAACAAATATAAATAGAATTTCAGAAAACTAATTTATAAACTTTATCAAATCTAGCTATGGGTGATTAGCTCACTTTCGTGGTCATAACTAATTCCTATTTTTGGGTTTCTATTGAATCAACTAGTCATTAACCTAGCAAGATCTCTCGATCTTCCACTAAACTAATGAGTTGGAAAGAACTACTTATCTCTCAACCTCATAGTCCAGACAAGTTTGGGGCTAAGGTGTTCACAAATAGGTGATGCGATCCCAACCGCATCATGTCTCGATACAATTCGATGACACCGGGAGTGGCCCAAGCATGAGGGGCCCAAGTGCAAAATGTAGCTTCCATTTTAGCTTGTTACTATGGTTGCTGGCGTGGAACCTTTGGAGAGCTTGATCTTAGCTCATTGAGCTTAATTCTAGCTTATCTAGCTCGTTTTAGTTCATTTTAGCTTGAACATTATTTTGCTGGAATAAAATATTTAAGTTGTTTTAGTTAATTTAGTTATTTTGTTTAAGTTATTAAATGTGTTATAATCTGAACATTTTAAATGCAGGTTTTAAATGTCTTATTTTAGTACATATTAAATAGGTGTTTTAATGTGTCTTAGTTTTAGACATCTTTAATACATGTTTTATTTCAGACCAAATAAATATGTCTAAAAGTCTGTTTAATGTGTCTTGTAAGAATTAGGAATGGATGGCATAAAGGTGTTCACATTGGCTGCTAATAGGAAGCTTCTTTTGGCTGTTCGTACGGCACAATTATGAGCTGAACACAACCTTCCAAGAGCCATTTCGGGTTCAGTAAGGCATCATGTGTTTTCACACTTTTTCTTTTGATCGTTGTTTTATGCGATGTCAAAGTCTTAAAATTTATAAAAAGAATGATCAAACCTGGAAACTAACTATGACAATGATTTGAGGCAAACGTACCTATCGAACAGTAGTATAGTTAAGGCAAGACCGGAATGTCGAACCCAAAAGAACTAAAAGTACTAATACTAACTCTCTTTTTATTATTTAGCCTAAGAATTAAAGTGATTTTTATTTAATCTAAAATTAACTATCTACTAAACTAAAGACTCTAAGACAAAGAAGAATGAAATTGTAAAAAATACTTTTAGGAAAAACCAATTGATTAAGACGACACCCAAGGAAGAATCCACCTAGACTTCACTTGTTATCTGACTCTGAACCAAACGATTTATTCATTTGACTTGATCCGTAAGATTCCCTAAGTTATATTAATCCCTCTCTCGAGGCGACTAACGTCTAACCCTAGGTTGATTAATTGAAATCTCTTTCTAATTAAAACCCCTAGAATTGCATTAACTCGATCTATGGACTCCCATATTAGGTTTCACCCTAATCTGGAAAAATCTCGTCACCCTATCTCTAGGCGTGCAATCAACTTCGCTTCATTATGCTAGATCTACTCTTAGGCAGGGACTTTTTCTCCTCCACCTAAGCACATCATACTTGAATTAATATCCCGGAAATATCAACACAAGCATTAAGAACACATAATTAAGAACAAGTAAAATATTTATCATATAGTTCAGCAAACGATAACAAGATTCATCTTAGGTTTCATCCCCTCCGGTAGCTGAGGGTTTAGTTCATAACAATAAAAGAAAATATCTCAAAAGAAAAGATAAAACAAAACATAAGAAATCCCTAAAACCCCCTGAAGGAATTGAAGGAGAGATCCTTCGTCTTGAGTATAACTTCGGCTTCTTGAGATGGATCAACTGGCTATTTGCGAGTAAAGCCTCACAAATCTACCTTCTTTAGCCTAGCTGGACGCCCCCTGACTAAAGCCTTGGGTTCCCCTGACAAAATCCCTAGCAGAAGGCTTCTGCCGAACTCCCCGCTTAAGTTGCCCCCTAGGGTGTTTATATAGGCTTTTTAGATGCCTTACTTGGTCCCTAAGTATCCTAATCCAAGTGGAATTCCTACTAGGGTGTTTAAATAGACTTTGGAATGTGTTTCTTTGCCTCCAAGTATCCTATTCCGAGTAAAACTCCTCTTGGCTGTGATAGGGACATGCCCATAGCACACACCCGTGTAAATCATGGCCAGGCCGTGTTCGAGACTGTTGAGTGAGGCACGACCGTGCGGTCTTGGGCCCAGGCCGTGTGCATTTTGTGATATGGCCCATTTACTCCGTTTTGGGCCCGTTTCTCATTCTTTTCGTCCTCCGGTGCTCCCCTGAGTATAAAACATGAAAACAAAGGATTAAGAGCACCAAATTACATAATTCAAGGCTTAAATCATCCAAAAGCATGCTAAATGTGGGCTTAAAATATGTTACTTTTACGGTTTATCAAATACCCCCACACTTCAGCTTTTGCTTGTCCTCAAGCAAAATTCTCAACTTACAAATAAAACGAACTTCCTCGATTCATAATATTCATCAATAGTGTTTCATCATAATTCATAGATAATTTATACATGGATAATTCAACTCAAAGGGTCCTAAAGATTCAAACAATCAAAGTCATACATTTATAGTCCTGAAAATGTTAGGTGTTTCCCCTTACCTAAATAATTACCTCTGATTCGAAATTGACAAGAGTTGACATCCTCACTAACGATTCACTCAAACCACTCGAAGTGTTTAAGGTTCAGAATTAAGCACTCAAATGTTGAACATGAAAAGTTAATCCCATATGCTTGCATGAAAATCAAATCTCCACCACTAAAATATGAGATGATACACAAATAAAAAGGTCTTTATAGGGTTGTAACGGGGCTTAGGTTAAAGGTGTGGATAAAGACTGAATTAGAGGGTTAGAACTGAGATTGACCTGACAAATTACCTGACTAAAAACACAAACTAATTACATCAAATGAAAATTTGCACTACTAATACTAATGACACGAGCTTCTTCTTCAACAATTGGAAATTAAACGTATAAGCTCCTTTAATTGCATAACTAATAATGAATATACGTCGATTTTTTTTAAGAACAAGTCAGATGTGTAATAAAGGATAAATTCAACTACTTGAAATAAAGATCAAAGTCAGGCAACTGATCAAATCAAATCTCGTCATGCGGGTAGTCAAAAGGAATGGTGATAACAAATACAAAGGGTTTTGGGTTAATATTAGTGGGTGAGTTAATAAAAAGGGTTGTTAGGATCAACGGGGTTCACTAGGGGTTAATTATGAAGGTAGGCTTTTAGTAGAGTAAGTGGGTTAAAACCTAGGTGCCTTTATCATCTCTGTATATCAAATCAAAGGTGTGGTCTCGACATGTATCATCAATGTAAGTTCTAGAATGACAAATCAATGTTGACACACTCATAATCAATAAAGTGAGCACGAAAAAGAATGTATGCTCTAAAAGGCTCAAAATCTTACATAGAATTATGGGTATTTGATGTCAACCTCGTAAATTTCAAATTTCGAAGTAATATTCAAATTCAGGTAGACAACCTAACAAATTTTAAATTTCTAAAAAATAGACTTATTATGCTTGATTCTCTAGTATTCTTCAAGTTTAATCATCAATGCACAATTATCAACGACTTAATCTAAAACATATCAATAAAAATCATAAATCAAAGGAAATTTCATTCTAATCATAATATGAAAAACTTACTTCAAGACAAGATATCATTCAGGGATTTGAGAATAATGCAGAAAGTTGGGCACTTTCTTGAAATAACTATTCACCCCCACACTTAAAATGTACATTGCCCTCAATGTACAATGATAGATATGCAATTTAAGAGAGCGGGGGAGGTGAGACTTCCTGAATTTGGATGGTTTCCCAGAGTTGGAAGTCGATAGAGGTGGTGGCTGCTACCGAGCTCTACACTAGATGAAGAAATTGGGGAGCTCGTAGAGAATTATCCAGGAATTATTAAGACACATTTAAAATAAACTAAATATATAACTAAAGACAAGAAAGATAAAAAGAAAGAAAATAAAAGTGTAAGTAAAATTAAAATTAAAGATTAATGGACCAAATAGTCCTTATTGTTGGACGGTTCGCGAGGTAGGTGTGACCTCTAAGGCTGCGGAGGTGCTGGCGGTGGCGGAAGTGGCGTGATTCCCAAGCAGCCTTTAGAACCTCTAAGGCTGCATTGAGGTAGTGGTTGTGGTTCCGGTGTGATTCCCTAGTAGCCTTTAGAACCTGACACTAAGAAACTAAAATAAAATAAAATAAATTAAGCATAAGATAGTCAAAGAGAGGGAAAATAAAGGAGAAGTGTAAAGAAGAAGAAAAATAAAATGGCCTCGAAGATCCTTGGCTTGTTGTTTGGACGAAGTGGCCAGCATGAACTTATGTAGATTGGTCCCCCACAGGGAGGCTGTGCTTGAATCCTTCCGCTTCTTCGACATAGGTATTATTAGAGCTATAGTTATGAGAACAAGGATAACTAAGAATGAAGAGTGTAGAGGAGGTGTAAAGGAAGAAGAACAATGGGGGTTGGGTGAGAAGAAGGAGGGCGGGGGTTTAAATAGAATTTTGGGGCCTGGTGCTTGCCCACGCCCGTGTACCATGAGCGTGTCGAGTCACACGGCTGTGCCGCATGGCCGTGTTTATGATTCATTCGTTTCTCCCACGCCCGTGGTTAGGGTCCCACGCCCGTATATGATTTAACAGTATTGTCCACAGCTGTGTCGGACGGTCGTGGGGTTTAGTCGATGACCGTGGTGTGGTGGTTGGAGTCCGTGACTCGAAGATTTTATTTGTTCTGACTCATACTGTCTCTGCCATGTCAGTACGGAGATTCGAGAGGTCCACACGGCCACGGCCACGGCCGTGTGCAAGGCCGTGTGGTTTGAAAATCTACACCTTTGGTTAGTTTAAAGTTAGGTGATAAAAGAGAGAATAAAATAACATAAAATAAAATGGAGAGGTTAATGGGGTTAGTACTCGGGTTGCCCCCCGGGAAGCGCTCGTTTATAGTCTTAAGCTAGACTCTCCTCTCATGTGTATATTCATGGTGGTTTGAGGAGTTGAAAGTCCTTCCTCGTGCTAGCAGTTCCATTATGATGATAGAGTTTAAGATGGGTGGCATTTATTTTCAAAGTGCCAAACATGGGGTTACTTACCTCAACCGTTTCGTACGGGAAAACGTCGATTACCTTGAAAGGGATTTCCTTGCTGGTGTTAGGATCAGGAGGGGACACTCGTGGATCTGCTTTATCTAGCAATACCTGATCTCCAATTTTAAACTTGTTTGTCTCGTAGGGTGGCCTTGGTTCTTCCTTGTGTATCCCTAGTTCTTCTTTAAGATGCGTCTTCCATTCTTCTAGTCTATCGATCTGAACCCTTTGTTCCTCATGAGTTATTTCTTTGTTGGCATAGGGTCTAGGATCGGATTCAGTTGTGTTCTTTTGTGGTGCTTCCTGAAAAGAAGAGTTAATCGAATGGTTATCAATAGAATTTACTTTCTCACCTTGGTTATTCGATGTTCTAGCTGAATCGAGGGCTTGAAGAGTGACTGTCTCCTCGCCTACACAAAGTATGAGTTCGCCTGCATCAACATCGATTTTAGTTCTGGCAGTTGCTAAGAATGGTCTTCCTAAAATTAGGGGGATCGTGTTGTCCTCATCCATGTCTAAAACGACAAAGTCTACTGGGGATACGAATTTATCAATTTTCACAAGTACATCTTCGATTATACCCCTAGGAATTCTAACAGTTTTATCAGCTAATTGAATGCTCATCCTAGTTTTTTGGGTTTCCCTGGACCTAGTTGTTTAAACAATTTATAAGGCATGACATTTATGCTCACCCCTAAATCAGCTAATGCATTATCAATAGATAAACTACCAATTAAGCATAGAATTGTAAAACTCCCTGGGTCTTTTAATTTCGGTGGTAGTTTATTTTGCAACATTGCTGAGCATACTGCATTTAATTCCACATGTGATTCCTCGTCTATCTTCCACTTATTTGTCAATAGCTTCTTTAAAAATTTCCTGGAATCTGGCATCTGCGAAAGAGCTTCAAGAAACAGTAAGTTAATATGTAATTTCTTTAAAAGTTTAAGAAACTTACCGAACTGTTCCTCTGTGTCGTTTTTCATTATCGCTTCTGGATATGGTATGCGAGGTTTGTACTCTTTGATTACCAGTTTCGGCTTGTTATTGACCTCAACCATATTTTCTTCTACCGCATTCTTTTTCTTTGGATTAAGCTTGTCTAACCCTTCACTATCTTGAGCTATTATGGCTTGAATTTGTTCCATTGGGTTAGTTTCGATGTTGCTCGGTAGTCTTCCTTGTGGTCTCTCAAAGATCTGCTTAGCAAGTTGCCCGATTTGATCCTTGAACTCTTGTGTCAATGCCTCAAGTTTTGTCTTTATCTTTTGGAAACGTGTTTCTATATTTTGAGACCGTATTTCTAAGGCTGCTATGAAATTTGTCAGCGTCTCTTCAAGGTTCGGCTTCTTTTCCTGTGGGTAAGGCTGTTGTTGGAAGTTTTGAGATGGTTGTTGCCTTTGATTTCGTTGACCACCCCATGAAAAATTGGGGTGGTTCTTCCAACCTGGATTATAAGTATTACTATAAGGGTTATTGTTAGATCAGAAATTGTTACCCATATAGTTCATTTATTCGCTCTCCATGCCCTGTCCGTAGGGTGGGTACTCAGGATTCGCCACTCCTTCATTTGTATCGTACTGCATAACTGGATGTGCTTGCAAAGAACCATATAAACCATCAAATTGTTTATGTAACAATTCTACCTGATTTGATAGCACGGTCACTGCGTCGATGTTGAAAACTCTGGCTGCTTTGGCTGGCCTTGTCCTTGTAACTTGCCACTGATAGTTATTCAGTGACATCTCCTCTATAAACTCGTAGGCCGCTTCAGGAGTTTTGTTATTCAAAGTCCCGCCGGCAGCTGAATCGATTAGTTGCCTTGTTGAAGGGTTCACCCTGTTGTAAAAAGACTGGACCTGTAGCCACAAAGGTAATGCTTGGTGTGGGCACCTCCTCAACAAATCTTTGTATCTCTCCCATGCATCGTAAAGTGTCTCTAAATCCATCTGCACAAAAGAAGAGATATCATTCCTTAACTTGGCGATTTTGGCCGGTGGAAAATATTTTAATAAAAAATTTTCGGTCATTTGATCCCATGTAGTGATTGACCCTCATGGAAGAGAATGCAACCACTGTTTGGCTTTATTCCTCAGAGAAAAGGGAAATAATCGAAGACGGATGGCATCATTAGAAATGCCATTTATCTTGAAGGTATCATAGAATTCTAGAAAATTCGCTAAGTGTGTGTTAGGATCCTCATCCTACAAACCATCAAACTGAACAAACTGTTGTATCATCTATATAGTGTTAGGTTTTAGTTCAAAATTATTTGCAGCAATAGTAGTAGGTTTTAGTTCAAAATTATTTGCAGCAATAGTAGGCCTAACAATACTAGACTCAGTTCCTGTTAAACTAGGTTTAGCATAATCATACATAGTACGTGGAGCATGATGCTCGGCTATCTCTGGAGGTGGCGGATTATTCTCTGCCATCTCTTCTGTGGTATATATTTCGGCTTCTTGCTCCTCTTCTATGTAGTTTAAGCTTCTCATTATTTTTCTGCGATTTCTGCAAACGGTACCTTCAATATCATTGTCGTAAAGCAGGGATCCTGTTAGGTTCCTTCTAGTCATAAACTAGAGGTACCTGAAAGGAGTGAAAGAAAGAAAATTAGCAAAGTTAAAAATAACAGTAAATTGCAAAAAAAATAAAAATGGCTAAAGTAATAAAAATTGAGCTTTCTTAATATTTTAGTTCCCCGGCAACGGCGCTAAAAACTTGATCGTTGTTTTATGCAATGTCAAAGTCTTAAAATTTATAAAAAGAATGATCAAACCTAGAAACTAACTATGACAACGATTTGAGGCAAGCGTACCTATCGAACAGTAGTATAGTTAAGGCAAGACCAGAATATCGAACCCAAAGGAACTAAAAGTACTAATACTAACTCTATTTTTATTATTTAGCCTAAGAATTAAAGTGATTTTTATTTAATCTAAAATTAACTAACTACTAAACTAAAGACTCTAAGACAAAGAAGAATGAAATTGGAAAAAATACTTTTAGGAAAAACCAATTGATTAAGATGACACCCAAGGAAGAATCCACCTAGACTTCACTTGTTATCTAACCAGACGATTTATTCATTTGACTTGATCCGTAAGATTCCCTAAGTTATATTAATCCCTCTCTCGAGGCGACTAACGTCAAACCCTAGGTTGATTAATTGAAATCTCTTTCTAATTAAAACCCTTAGAATTGCATTAACTCGATCTATGGACTCCCATATTAGGTTTCACCCTAATCCGGCAAAATCTCGTCACCCTATCTCTAGGCGTGCGATCAACTCCGCTTCATTATGCTAGATCTACTCTTAGGCAGGTACTTTTGCTCCTCCACCTAAGCACATCATACTTGAATTAATATCCCGGAAATATAAACACAAGAATACACGTAATTAAGAACAAGTCAAATATTTATCATATAGTTCAGCAAACGATAACAAGATTCATCTTAGGTTTCATCCCCTCAAGTATCTGAGGGTTTAGTTCATAACAATAAAAGAAAACATCTCAAAAGAAAAGATAAAACAAAACATATGAAATCCCTAAAACCCCCTGAAGGAATTGAAGGAGAGATCCTCCGTCATGAGTATAACTCCGGCTTCTTGAGATGGATCAACTGGCTATCTACGAGTAAATCCCCACAAATCTGCCTTCTTTGGCCTAACTGGACGCCCATTGACTAAAGCCTTGGGTTCCCCTGGAAAAAGCCCTGGCAGAAGGCTTCTGCCGAATTCCCCGCTTAAGTTGCCCCCTAGGTTGTTCATATAGGCTTTTAGATGCCTTACTTGGTCCCTAAGTATCCTAATCCAAGTGTAATTCCTACTAGGGTGTTTAAATAGACTTTGGAATGTGTTTCTTTGCCTCCAAGTATCCTATTCCGAGTAAAAATCCTCTTGGCCGCAGCAGGGACACGCCCATAGCACACGCCCATGTAAATCGTGGCCAGGACGTGTTCGAGACTGTTGAGTGAGGCACGGCCATGTGCTCTTGGGCCCAGGCTGTGTGGATTTTGTGATATGGCCCATTTACTCCGTTTTGGGCCTGTTTCTCATTCTTTTCATCCTCCGGTGCTCTCCTGAGTATAAAACATGAAAACAAAGGATTAAGAGCACCAAATTACATAATTCAAGGCTTAAATCATCCAAAAGCATGCTAAATGTGGGCTTAAAATATGTTACTTTTACTGTTTATCATCTTTCAATTGAATAATCCTGTTCACACTTGTGGGCATCCAATTTTGTGTGTTCACACCAAGCTGCTGATTACTCTTCTCCAAGTGCCTATTCGTGGAGATCAATGGACAAGGAGCTGAATTAAAAAACCAAGCTGTTGTTTTGAGCTTCTCTATGTGTCTTTTCATGGAGATCAAAGGCCAATGGCTGTTCATATTGGTCCATTCAGCTTGCAGCTGATTTCACACCTTAGGGGCTATTTAAATTCGTTGGTTCACACTTGGAGGCTGATTGAATTCTTGTATTCACACCATTTGGGTTGCTCATGTGCCACAACTTCAATTAAAAGGTTGCTGCACATTCAGCTTTCCAAGGGAGGATTAAAGGAGCTCATAACTCTTTAGAATATCAACTATCAGCAAGGTTTAGCTCAGCTCATTAACTGAACTTAATTAAGCTGATTGGGAATGTAAAAAGCCTTGGCTAGTGACGTCACCTAGGTCTAAGAGGTGCTAAAAGTCTTGATAATTATTTTAGTAAATAAATCAACTTGCTAATAGCTTAATTAAGTTGATTTCAAGTGTCCATTCGGTTGGAGTTAGCTCAGCCTATAAATACTTTGTTCATTCCATGTTTTCAAACACTTTTGCTCATTTTTATGAACTTTATACAAATTGTGAGTGTTCATACTCTCCTTGTTCTCTCTAGGACTGAATTGACTTATCAAGACTAGTCTTTTGGCATCATTCCTTCCTTTTGTTTCAAACTTATCACTTGTCTAAGTGTGGCGTTCGTTTATACCTGTGGTTCCTATCTGATATAGATAGTGGGTCAAGGTTTACTTTCACTTCCATCACCATTTCCACTGATTTCACCTAAGTGATGTTTAAGACTTGGGTCAACAATCATCTATATTTTTGGTTCAGCCTTAGCCGAATTCACCCATCCATCATCACAACCATTTCTGATCTTTGTTTTGAACCTATCTTGTAACCTTTTCTTAGTCATTTTCGAAACAACCTGTTCTTACTTAATTTTACGATCAGGCAACCTAAACGACTCGAATCAATATCGAGGCGAGTTCATATCAATAGGCCATACCAATTTTGGGTTAATTCCCACCTAAATGACTTTCTAGGGTCATCAAGCCTAGGGTTTCTGTTCTTCCTCTCCCAAATAGCTGATCCGTTAAGAAAACCTTTTATAGTAATAAGTTAATCACACCACCACTCGCTAATCCCCCTATAAAAGGATTAGTTCCTCATGGATCTCATAAACACAATAAACTTGAAAAATAATATATGCATAAAGAGTAAATCAAGATTAAGGTTTAGAGAATCCTAAATTGTATTGATTGATGTAAGCGCAGAATCCACAAGATTTAGTTTGAATCTAAAAATCAGCTTTTCCGAATAACACGAATAATAAGAACTAAAATAAACCTAAAACCTAAAAGAAAGAAAAACTGAAAACTAAAAGTACAAAGAAAATTTAAAATATAGAAATTTGTCCTTTAACAAGTGTTTAGGAGACTATTTATAGAGTTAGGGTTGTCATCGTCTTCAACACTAGGTCAACTGATGCTCTCGTGTTTAACTTTTGATTGTGCAAACCAAAATGGCACTTGCTCGTAAGTACTTTCTGTATAAGGTCGCTATCGTGACATCCTAGTGCCCATCTCGGGAGATCGAAGGCAGTATACTCAAGTTCAGGGTAGCTTCAGGGGTGTGTCGCGACATCCTATGGTTGTGTCCCGAAACCAAAGGTAGTATGGAAATTCTTGCATTCTGCTCCATATGTTGTGACCTTGAATTCCCCGTGTTGTAACATAGTAACCAGTATTGAGTTCTTATTCCCTTGTATGGTCTCCTACACATTCACTAAATATGTTGGCTCGCCTTTAGGCCTCATTTGGCCCCTAACGTTAATAAAAGACTCAAAATACACTTTTTATTCAATTTAAACTAAAATACAAAAACATAGCTAAAATATAATAAAAGTACTTGTATTCAAGCTCCTCTAGTGCAGAAACTAGTTTAATTTACTACACCGAAATATGGTAGATCAAACTCACTCACACTTAAGTCATTACTTGCCCTCAAGCAAAGCAAATAAATATAGAAAATTTAAAGACGAACCTTGAGCAAGTATAGTACAAGCATTGGTTTTGGAGTACATGACTAGGCATTTCATATTTACACATAATCTTGACATGATATATAAATGACTTACCACTTTTGACATCAAACACCTAAGTTCAGTATATTACCAAGTATACAAGCATTAAGGTTTTCAAATGTATAAATCCAATAATAAATTATACAGGTAATTTGATTATCCTAGCAGAATACAAATAGTTGTAAATGCAATTATTTAATATGATGTAAATTCATGAATAAGTCTACCTAGCTCACATAGGGCTTTTCGACTTGTAACGTTTTAAAGCTTACGATAGGTACGGAATTAAAGAATAGTAAGCATCTAAATAGTTTCAAGCACAAAAATAGTTTGGCAATCATACTGTTCCCTATTCTCCCCTTAGTGACCCTTACCCGCTCACCACCTTATTTCTCCTTCTCTCACCTTCCTTACTTCTCCACATACGAATTCACAGCATAATATAACAATTACAACTAGCTCACGAGTTTTTATGCACTACTAAACGGGTTTTTCTACTTTTTTGTATTCGTCACATTGTTTCCTTTTTCAATACATCTCACTTACAAATGCTTTTACTTTTAAAGTGTTTTTTTTTTACTCGTTTTGATTTTCTTTTCGAATTTTTCTATTTTTTTGTACATATTGACTAACCTATAATTACTATATCACCATCTTTCTTCCTATATTTTTACAAAATTCATCTTGATGTATCTACTTAACCCTCAATATGTATGGTCAAATGTCTATAGTTATGCAATTCATGACCAAGAAAAAAAAGGGTAAATACAAATTAACGTTTTTGGCTCGGGTTTTGTATGAAGGTTCATTAATAAGTGTTTTCTGGCTCAAATATATGTACTAACAATGAATAAACAGGGTTAGCTTTTTAGCTTTGGGAATATACTAAACAATGTCTTAGTTCATCCCTAGGCATCTCAATATTCACAAATTTAATCAATCAAACAATCACAAATTCAATAATCTATCATACATACTAGCATGATCATTTACGTGAATTCTCTATATCATTTGGTAAATTCAATTGCTCTAATAATAAAAATTTTAAAATCATCTACTATCATGCCAAATTTATAGTAAATACAATCAACCTATATACATGCTCCTAACCAATCACTTGTATTTCTACAAGCTCAAACACACAATTGACAATAAAAATTAAAGAAAACCATAAAAATTAAAAACAAATTTTCTATGTTACCCCTATGTAACAGCCCGATTTTGGGGCTAGTCGGAATAGTGGTTTTGAAACCACTAATTTTAGGCCAGAGAAATTATTTTTAATATTATTTTATGAGTTATAACATCATTATATGAGTGCATGAAAATTTTGGTGAATTAATTTTAGCGATTCCATGCTTAATTTTGAAAAAGGACTAAATCGCATAAAGTGTGAAAGTTTTGTTCTACTAGATAGCTATGGAGCACTAACGTGGAGGTCCTTATTGTGTAAATAGACCAATAAAATTATGGTGGCTGGACATGGAAATTTTAATTGGAGACAAAATCATAAGATAGTCAAAAGTTAGGTGACATTAGGTGACTTGTTTAATAAAAAAATAAAACAAAAAAGAGAGGAGGCTATCATCCTCTCTGCACCATCAAAATTTTCAGCAAAAGGGGGGGTTTTGAGAGGTCAAATTTTATCCAAGCTTTTCTCTTGCAAGTAAGTAATTTTAGTGGTTGTTTTTTTTATCATTTTTGTACTTTTGGAACCCCTATAGCTTAATCTAGCTAATGAGGGGACTATTTTACAAATGGTTGAGAGTCTAGGTTTTTACCATGTGAGTATTCATGCTGTTTGCTGAAATTTTATGGAAGAAAATGAATCTTGGTTGTTAGATAAACAAATTTTGTGAAAGGATTTTTCATGAAAACACCTAAAATGGACCTTTTTGTGAAGTTTATAAAATAGGTTGTAAATGTGTGAAATAATTGGATTTGTGAGTTGCTATAAGCTTAAAATAGATTCAACTAGGCTTGGTTAATGAGGAAATTTGATGAAAATCATTTTACGAGCCTAGGGGTAAAATCGTAATTATGTGAAAATTTAAGGGCAAAATGATAATTTTGCCAAAGTAAGAATTTTGAAATGTCTTGATTAATGTGGCGATTAAATAAGTAAATTTTGTCACTATAGATCAAGAAAAATGGAATTCGAACCTAGACCGAGGGAAAACCTAGCTATTGGACTAAATCGAACTAGTCACCCATATTTTGTATACCAAGGTAAGTTGTACATAAATAATACAACTCTATTGTTATTATGCATTAAACAATTGAGATTGCATAAAATGTTTGATTATTGTTGTGAATAAGCATGATGATAATTGATGTAGTAAAAACTCCCTGTAACACCCCAAACTTGGCCTAGAAGTTAGGCCCGAATCTGGCATGTCACATTGAAGTGTTTTTGCGAAAACCTTGTTTTCATTGAAAACCCTTATTGTTTTAAAAGCTTAAGTAGCATCCCAGTTACGTTAGTTTATTATTATTATTATTTTCAAGGTTTATTAAAAAGTTAATAAAGTTATTATCTTCAAAACCTTATTGTTGCAAAAGATTAATTTAAAAAAATGATTTACGAAGACGTGATGTTTAAAAATTGCATTGCGGAAATGTAGTGTTTTGAAAATAGTAATTGTTTTGGGAAAATCGCGTTCTACTTCTAGCAGATATAAATCATAATAAACTGAAAATCCAAAATTTAAAAAAAATCAGAAATTTAAAAGCACCCTTATTACAACCCAATAAGAAAGCGGTTTAGGTAATGAAAAATAGAATACTAGAATTCAAAGCTGATCGTAGTGTGGCCACCTCCGAGTACTCCAGTACGATGAACCGCTTCCTGAGGATTACCTGAAAAATTAAAAAGAGGGGGTGAGTTTACGAAAACTCAGTGTGTACAACCCTCATCGAACCTAAAGCATGCATCACATCAGTCCAGGCCTAAGCCCATTACAGTAAGTAATGTGGGCCTAAGCCCAACAGAGTAACGGTGGCATTTGGGCCTTAACCCATAATAGCCTCAGTTGGGCCTTAACCTAAATCTCAATCAAATCAGATCATGCAATGCAAAAATGCCCATACCAACCCTGCACTCCTGTGGGGATTTAATTGACCCATCCATCCCTACACTCCTTATGTAGCACCGGTTGCGGTACTACCCAATGTTGCAGCAAGTTGCTAATCAAATATTGGGCTTAAAAAGCCATCGGTGGATCCACGATTGTCAAGCAACCATGCGATCCTCATATACTTTGTAACATCCTAAAAATGGGCCTATGCATTTTTGCTTAATTTTATGGAATAGCATGTTTATGGTGATATGGATGTGTTGTGTGCATTTTTAGAACCTTGGAAATGTAAGGAAATGTCCTGGAAATGTAAGGAAATGTCTTGTCTTGGAAATGTAGGGAAATGTCTTGGAAATGTAAGGAAATGCTTTAGAAATGTTAATTTTAAAGGAGGCAAACGAACATTTTTGGAAACTTGGAAATGTAAGGAAATGTAAGGAAATGTAAGGAAATGTAAGGAAACGTTTTAGGAAAAGTTAAGTTCTGAGGTTAAGAGAGGGAAGTAAAGCAGGGTGGCCTTAAGAAAATTTATGGGTGAAATATGACATACAATTGGGCTTGTCTAAGTGACTTGGAGGTGCCACTTAGGGCCTCTGGAGTTGACGCCACAAGCAGGTGCAAGTGGGCCTGAGTTCGAGTCACTTAGGAAGCAAAATAAAAATTTTTATTTTTGCTACAAGGAGCAGAGAGATGGACGGCAATAAGGCTTTTAAAAGAGGAGTTTTATTCTCTTTAAATTTTGGCTAAATAGGAGATAAATAATAGATTTATTTATCATTATTTTCAAGAGATAATTGTTGGATTAATTCTTTTAAAAGTGATAATTCAAGGGATAAAGCTATCAAAATAGAAGAGTGGTGGCCAAGTAAAGGACTCTAGCCTAGTAATTTCGGCTATAAAAGGAAGAGTAAGGCTATTCTTCATTCATTCTTTTCTCTTCAAGAAAACCTCTGCCGAAATTCTCTAAAGTTTCTCCTCTTCTCTCTGCCGAATTCTCTCTGCCATTATTCTCTTTTTCACTTTTCTTTTCTTCTTCTATTACAAACACAATCAAAAGCCGAAGATGCCAATAGCCCTAGCCGATTTCTCACTAAGCCTCAAGAGCCGGAATTGTTATCCACATCAAAGCCATAGCCGAATACTGCTAAGGGTTCAAGCAAGAGTTCCATCGAATTCTTCAGTAAGGGTAAGATTAGGTTAGATTCTCATTCTATTTCTTTTAAGGCTGCCGAAATTAAGATTCTAATACCCTTAATATCTTGTTGCCGAAACTTTGAAGAGATCTTTCGGGATTTACTAACTGTTGACTACAAGGAAGGAGAAGTTCTTTTCCCGAAGGTACACCATAGGCCGCGTGTTCCCTAGTTATTCGGTGAGTTTCGGGATTTAAAATCCACAAGGTAAGTGTCTGTAGCATTCGGCCAAGGCTTATTTTGATATCTAGATCTATTTCATAATTGTTTAAAAAGCCGAAACTAACCTGGGATGTGATTTAATGTTTGGCCGAATACAAGAAGGAATACAACAAAATTTCGGGACTTGATTCTTAAGTCAATCGGCAACAAGGTAAGTTTTAGTGTACTAATCCTACTAGGATTTGGATTTATGGCTGAATGGCTCTTTACTAAATATTAAATGATTGATTAAATGTAGAGATCTAAGACCTAAGGCATTAGATCAAGCTTTTCGGGATTTGGATTGGAAACCTTAAGCGAATCAGGTGTGTACCCTACCCTAAGTTTTGATATGTTCATGGCTATGTTTAAAATTAATGTAATATTAAGAATGTGAAAATATGGCTAAGTACCATGCTATGGTACAAAGTACTCAGGTACGTTTCCTACTCCTACTAGGATTATGAAATATGTTAATTGTAACATGAGAATAAGAATAAGAATGTGAACTCTGGCATATTATGCATATTACTATTATATGGGGCATATGGGTTTTATCTTGAAGGGGAAGTGAATGTGGTGACCTAAGACCATGAACACGGTGACCTAAGACCGTGATATCTGAATGTGGTGACCTAAGACCACAGTAATCTGAATGTGGTGACCTAAGACCACAGTAATCTGAACGTGGTGAACTAAGACCATGAATGCGGTGACCTAAGACCGCGATATGGAATGTAGCGGAAGGAGGGTCGACTTAGTAGTCCCCACGGTGTACAGTTTGGTACGGGGGAGTGTAGCGGATGGCTTAATAGGTTTGGGTTTGGGTTGCATCATTGTTTTTACCTGTTATATGAATATGTTTGGCTTAATATGTTTTTACCGTTGGGGAATATTTTTCAGGTGATGAGCAGTAATGGACCGGGTCAGCAGGAGCTCAAAGGTGGCCATGCACAGCAAGGAATTTAATTAATTTGGATTTTTATTTTATTAAGTATTTTAAATTTTGGTTTTGGGAATATTTGATGTAATAAGGCCATAGTTGAACTTCTCTATTTTTACTTTTATTTGTTATGACTGCAAATTATATTAATTGATGGATTAAATAAATCTATTTTAAAACAAGCCCTAAATGTTTGTCACTCTAAAAAATGGATTTCAATATAAGATAAATTGGTTTTCAACACAAGCCCAACCCAAAACAATATTTTTTTCAAATTTGCACAAGTTTTTCCTAAGAAACAAAAGAACTTTGAACCGGTTTACTTGAGGAACATACCAAATCTGGTCAAAGCTCGTGGGCCGGGTTTGGGGTGTTTCATACTTCGTCCGTTCCATAATTCCCAACCCATATGCAACCTAAACAGAATATCATATGAATACCGCAAATGTACATGTAACACCCACAAATCTTACATTCAACACATAGGGGCATTTTAGTCATTTTCGCCCTTAGGGGCATTTCGGTCATTTCTTATTGTTATGGGTCTATTGCTTACCTTGGCCCATTATCAAGTCCTCGTTGGCTAAAGTGAATAGATACTATGCACCAGGTAGGATTCTAGAGAAGAGGAGGTAAGTACCAAGCTCTCCCTAGATTCAATCCTATACATGCATATACCCATTACCACACCTTAACCTTATGACTTGTCCACGGTCACAATTAGTTAATTACTTAAGTTTTATGCAAGATTAAGCAATTTACCAAATACTAAGCCCAAGACCCCTTACAAAGCCCAAACAAATTCACATACGTTCATATAGCCCACCAGGCCCGATCTCATTCGTATGGCCCATTAGGCCCAAATCACATTCATATGGCCCAACTGGCCTAAATCAATTCCAGGCCATGTAACCAGCATGACTAGCTCATAACTTATTACCAAATCATCAAATTCGCCTATTTTGAGCCTACGGCCCATCGGGCCCATTTTGCCCATTCTGGCCCGATTGGCCAAAACACGGCCCAAGTCCATAAGATCGCTCATGGGGCCTCTGATAATGTATCGATTTTTCCTTACGAGTGTTCGCGCACTCGCAAGACTACCGTAGCCAAAACTTTTGGCTTTTTGGCATTTCAGCTTTTGTCGATCTAATGTGTGTGTAGTGTATGTACACACTTGATAACAAAACGCGTTGCGATATCCTTAGCCACGATTCTACAAACGATGTCACTCAATGATTGATCACATGTACTTATCAAATACTTTACCAAAAGCCGAATTTTCACCTTAACCTTACTTGAAACACCAAGCCTTAATAGCTTTCCCTCGATCACTAATCACGAGTACTTCTTAAATCTGCATCAATCTTAATTATTAAAAACTGAACCATAAGTGACTTATATCCATCTTAAGTCACCCTTACATTACTTACGACCATTCGGCCAATCTTCAAAACCAAAAGTGAAGAATACTTACCCAAATCCCGAAACGCATAAAGAGTAATTTGGTAGAGATCTGAAGAATAGAGATTCGATATCAATCCCCTACCAAAATCGATTTAGAAAGAGTGAGGGAGAGGAGAAGTTGGTTCTAGCAAGATCAATTGAAAGAGTAAAGTACTTACACAAGAATTGGCTAGGTTGAAGAAATAGTGACGGCACAAAAAGAATTTCGAAAAAGTGAGGGTGGAATTATTCGGCTTTTGAGAGTTTGGAAAAGGTAACAAGAAGAAAAGAAAAAGATCAAATGTGCTTGTGTTAAGGTAACTACAGGATATTCGGTAAAGAAAGAAAGACTAACCTATTTGCAAAACTCTCCAAATGTCGAAAGCCATAATGAAAATTCGTAATACCCCCTAAAAGACCCAAAAACGGCACTCATCTACCCTCCTAAGCCGAATTTATACACTTTTCACTTCCCAAAACGGCACCAACTCTTCCCACTTCTCAACTTCTAACTTTTCTCCCTGATAACTCCTCAATCTCATCCTAAATTTTCTCCAAGATAAGCTCCTACAATCTCTCCATGACCATTTCAAACCTCTCATCCATCAGACTTTCACTGCAACACAAACTCTAGCCGTCCTGACAGCAAAATAAATACCCCAATAAAATACCATCCCACTACAAGAACCTTGGACTCCCTTGTCTGCTAATGACTCCACCTCCCTGCTCCCTAAGTGGCGCCACTTTGCCACTACACCCCAAGCTCTTTTGTGTCACCTTTTTAATCATAAATACTCATAAGGCTTAATACCAGGAGTCAGGGTCCCCTAATGCTAAAAATAAAAATTTTCCGAATGACATGGCTTGAACCTCAGACTTCATAGAAGCCCCCTAACCTTCCAAAATCACTCGCCTAACAGATCCAACATGCATTTGTTCCGTTCTCTTGTTCTCAAAAATTTTAAACGTTCCCATGCCCAAGGTCCAATAGGCCCTTAAGAATAGACCGAATATCAATGCCATGACATTAGGGATATATGAGAGCCAGTGTAAGACCATGTCTGGGACATGGCATTTGCATTGAGAT
This sequence comes from Gossypium australe, assembly GCA_005393395.2. Lineage (NCBI taxonomy): Eukaryota > Viridiplantae > Streptophyta > Magnoliopsida > Malvales > Malvaceae > Gossypium > Gossypium australe. The sequence goes on along the minus strand of CM016618.1, from coordinate 44,742,007 downwards.
GAGAGCTAGTGTAAGACCATGTCTAGGACATGGCATCGGCCTCAATATGTGAGCCAGTGTAAGACCATGTTTGGGACATGGCATCGGCGTCGTACCCTCTTGTGTGAGGCTTGCCGGGTATCTTTTGGTATTCTAACTGGTTCAACGGGTAATTTAAAGCATGTGTCAAAAGTGAGAACTGTTACAACTATGTTGTAAATGATACAGGTGCCTACATGAAATTCATGAGAAATGAGCTCGAATTATGTTGTATGATTAGTAGGGATGAAAATGAGTAAGTTATGCCATTAATCATTCAAGAGTTATGTGCAAGTTTATAATATGTTATGAGTATATAATGCATGGTAATTGTTGTTAATTATTTACATGCGACTTACTAAGCTTTTTGCTTACTCCCTCTTATTTCCATTTTCTTATAGTATTGCCAACCTAGATCAGGGATCAACAGACATCGGAGGCATCAATCACACTATCAATTGAAGCATTTAGTATAGTTAGCCTTAGTATTTTAAGTATGGCATGTATAAGGGCTGAGTCTTTTGTCAAGTGCCATAATGTTTTGGACATATGTGTTGGCTTGTCATGAAGTTAATCCATTTTGTCTAAGGCCATGGATAATGGCTAATACTTGTTATTGATATATGTAAATGATGATGGTTTTCATGAATGTGCAATTTGAGTGGCGAAATATATGGTGTGTTAATGCATAAATGAGTAAGTCGTATGATTAGATTGATAAGTTTTGCATGTGAATAGAGTGTAGTGGCCTTGATGTGTATATGTCTTGATGTGGCTTATATTAGTGCAAGTAAGGGTGGCAAAAGGGCTTGGTAAATAGCCTTGTTTTTTCCAAACGGGTAGACACATGGGCATGTGTCTAGGTCGTGCGTGACACACGGTCTTCCCCATTGGCGTGTAGTCTGACCTTGTGTCCCCCTACACCCTAAGTTGGCAAAACAGAATGCCCAGTAGTAACCATAAGGGCTGGGACACAGCTGCCGTGTGAAGTCTACACCATGCATGTGAAATTTAGGATTTCCACATGGCCTTACACACGAGCGTGTGCTCTGGCCATGTGACCTCATTGGGTTGATGACATCAGAAATAGAATGTCAAGGTTTTAACACACTGGCGTGTCATGGCGTTGTGAAGGACACGGGCCATGGACACGGGTGTGTGCCAGGCCATGTAAAAATCCCTGTAGGCTCGAATTGAAAAATAAATTCGTGTGAGTTACACGGTCCTTCAACATGGCCATGTTATTAGGTCACACGGGCGTGTGCCCTTGTTTTTAGTGACATTTTCCAAAGTTTTTCTAAAGAACTCGATTTGGTCTCGAACTATTTTTAAAGTGTGTTTTGGGCCTCATAGGCTCATATTAAGGATTTTAAGACAAATTTTGAAAAGTTTTAAATTTGAACGAAATTTCATATCCCGGAAGTGTTTGTATGCATGTTATTAAGTTAGGTAATGGGTGTTACATTTAGTGGTATCAGAGTTATAGTTTAGTCAATTCTCGGACTAATCTAGCGTGTGTACGAGTCTAGCTATATGTTCCATATATGAATTATGATAGTGTGACGACTCCTGACAATTTAAAATGTATTTTTATATAGTAAATGGATCCCGACGGAGCAGTGGCAGATGATATCGAGAGTAATGTGCCGGCTCCTACTGAGGGGACCGCGCCAGTCGAGAGTGGACCCGTGACACTGAGTCAGGGCGAAGGGGCTAGAGAAGCCTTCCTCCATATGATGAATGTTTGGTATTCAAAATTTGTTCGTGTAAACCAGAACGCTCCACCTCCTCCACCCCCCAATCCCTCAGCCTGCACCTATAGCTCCCCAAGTAGTGAAAATGATTAGAAAGGAAAAACCTCCGGTAGACAAAATTCGAAAGCAAGGGGCCGAAGAATTTAGAGCGAATATAGATGATGACCCAGAAAGAGCAGAATTCTGGCTAGAAAATACCATTAGGGTATAAAATGAGTTGTGTTGCACACTTGAGGAGTACATGAAGTGTGTTGTGTCACTTCTGCGAGACTCAGCCTACCAATGGTGGAACACCCTTGTGTTGGTTGTACCAAAGGAAAGGTTAACTTGGGAATTCTATCAGGAATAGTTCCGTAAAAAGTATATTAGCTAGAGGTTTATAGACCAGAAAATGAAGGAATTCCTTGAGCTAAAACAAGGTCAAATGACGGTAACCGAATATGGATGTGAGTTTGTAAGGCTTAGTAAATAAGCTCGGGAGTGCAGATCCACCGAAGCCATCATGTGTAAGAGGTTTGAGGATGGATTAAATGAGGATATCTGATTATTTGTTGGTCTTCTAGAACTGATGGAATTTGTTGTGCTAGTAGAGAGAGCTTGCAAGGCTGAGGAAATGGCTAAAGAGAAAAGGAAAGCCGATATTGAGTCTCCTGACTCAAAGAAAAGATAGTTGGGGAAATCATTTCAGTTCTCATCCAAGAAATTGAGAGAATTCACTACCCGATCAAATGCTTCAGCGGGATTCTCGAGTAGAAACAGGATTAAGCAGTACTCGGAGTCTAAAGCTCAAACTACTTTTATTGCGAGTGTTCGTAGTGCTCGACCAAATAAATCGGAGTGTTCGTAGTGTGGTAGACAACATTTCAATGAGTGTCGAGGGAATGATAGAGGCTATTTCAAGTGCGGTTCACTAGACCACTTCATTCGAAACTGTCCTGAGATGGTGGAAAAAGACAGAAAGCAAGATGTGCGAGCGAGTAGTGCACCTTCGAGGGGTAGACCACAAAAGAACCCAGGAAGTGGGGATAGCAGCAGAGGTGCGCCTAAAGGTTCTGCCGTGAGGTTTAAGGGCCGAGCGCCTGCAAAGACTTATGTCATTTGTGCTCGCGAAGAGGCATCGTCACCAGATGTGATTACAGGTAATTTTTCTCTTCACGATATTTCTGTTGTTGGTTTGATTGATCCGGGATCTACCCATTCGTATGTTTGTATGAAATTGGTGTTTAGTATGAATATGCCTGTTGAGTCTACGAAAATTGTGATAAAAGTGTCAAACCCATTAGGCAAGCATGTGTTTGTTGATCAAATATGTAGAAATTGTCCCTTGACAATTAGAGGTCATTGTTTTCTGGCTAACCTCATGTTGTTGTCGTTTGATGAATTTGACGTGATTCTTGGTTTGGATTGGTTAACTGCTCATGATGTGATAGTAAATTGTGGAAGAAAATTTATTGAGATGAAAAGTGAAAATGGGGATATTATTCGGGTTGAATCAGGTAAACCGGATAGCTTACCTGTACTGATTTCTTCTATGACTGTTGAGAAATACACGAGAAAAGGGTATGAGTCCTATCTTGCATTTGTGTTGAATACCTAAGAGTCGAAAGTAAAGATTGAGTCAGTGCCTGTGGCATGTGAGTACCTAGATGTGTTTCTAGAAGAGTTGTTCGGATTGCCTCCAACTAGGGAAGTTGAGTTTGGTACCGAGTTAGTCCCTAGTACGGCACCTATTTCGGTTGCCCCGTATAGGGTGGCACCATTGGACTTACAAGAGTTAAAGGTTCAGCTAGAAGAGTTAACGGATAAGGGTTTTTCGAGATCGAGTTATTCTCTGTGGGGTGCTCTGGTACTTTTTGTCAAAAAGAAAGATGGGTCGATGAGATTATGTATAGACTACCGACAACTCAACAAGGTTACAGTTAAAAACAAGTATCATTTGCCAAGGATCGACGATTTGTTTGACCAACTGAAGGGAGCCACAGTGTTTTCTAAAATAGACCTGAGGTCCGGTTATTACTAGCTGAGAGTTAAGGAACAAGATGTACCAAAAACTGCATTTCGGTTGAGGTATGGCCATTATGAGTTCCTCGTCATGCCCTTTGGCTAAACGAATGCTCCTGCAGTATTTATGGATTTAATGGACCGTATATTCCGACCGTACTTGGATAAGTTTGTAGTTGTTTTTATTGATGACATATTAATTTATTCTCGTGATGAGAGAGAGCATGCGGAGCATTTGAGAACTGTCTTACAAACTTTAAGAGATAAGTAGTTGTTTGCTAAATTTAGCAAAAGTGATTTTTAGCTTCGAGAAGTCGTTGATTGGAAATCGTCAAGGAATGTATCGGAGATTAGAAGCTTTCTAGGCTTAGTGGGTTACTACAGACGATTTTTTAAAGGATTCTCCATGATTGCTACACCGATGACAAGGTTGCTACAGAAAGGTGTCAAGTTTGAATGGAAAAAGAAGTTCAAACAGAGTTCTGAGAAACTAAAAGCATTGTTGACTGAAGCTCCAATTTTAGTGCAATCGAAATCGGGAAAGGAATTTTTGGTGTATAGCGATGCATCCTTAAATGGATTGGGGTGTGTGCTTACACAAAAAGGCAAGGTAATAGCTTATGCCTCGAGACAGCTGAAGCCACATGAGAAAAACTATCTGACTCACGACTTAGAGTCAACTGCCGAAGTGTTCACACTGAAGATTTGGAGACACCATTTGTATGGCGAGAGATGCCGAGTATTCACCGACCATAAAAGTCTAAAGTATTTGATGACTCAAAAGGAGTTAAACCTATGGCAGCGGAGATGATTAGAGTTCATAAAAGATTATGAGTTGATGATTGACAATCACCCTGGAAGGGCGAATGCGGTCACTGATGCTTTGAGTAGGAAACCATTGTTTGCCTTAAGGGCTATGAATACCCAGTTGTCTGTGACTGATGATGGTTCGATCATAGCAGAGTTAAGAGTTGAACCAATGTTTTTGCAAGAGATCTGCGAAGCTCAGAAAGGTGATAAAGAATTGCAAGGTAAGATAACTCAGTGCGAGACGGGTATATAATTAGACTTTTGGACTGGTTCAAATGGCTATTTAACGTTTCGAGACAGAATTTGTGTACCCAAAGACGACGAGCTTATTCAGAAGATTTTGCATGAGGCACATAGCAGTTGTATGTCTATCCATCCGAGTAGTGTGAAAATGTACAATGACTTGAAGAAAATGTATTGGTGGTCGGGAATGAAAAGAGACATCTTAGAGTTTGTCTCTAAGTGCTTAATTTGTCGGCAAGTGAAAGCCGAACACCAAGCACCTTCGGGTTTACTTCAGCCCGTAATGGTTCCCAAGTAGAAATGGGACCGCATTACCATGGATTTTGTGCCTGGATTGCCGTTGACGCCAAAGAAGAAAGATGTTGTATGGGTTGTGGTTGATAGGCTAACTAAGTCGACTCATTTTATACAGGTGCGTACTGATTATCCACTTGAGAAATTGGTCAATTTGTATGTTTCTGAAATTGTGAGACTTCACAGAGTGCCCTTGTCAATTATTTCAGATAGAGATCCGAGGTTTACCTCACGATTTTGGAAAAATTTACAAGAAGCTTTGGGGACAAAGTTAAATTTTAGTATGACTTTCCATCCGCAAACTGATGGTTAGCCGGAGAGAGTAATTCAGATTCTTAAAGATATGTTGCGGTGTTGTGTCCTTGAATTCCAAGGCAGTTGGGAAAGATATTTACCGCTGGTAGAGATTGCCTACAACAATAGCTATCAGTTGAGTTTGCAAATGGAGCCCTATGAGGCTTTGTATGGGCGTAAGTGCCAAACACCCTAGTATTAGACTGAACTCAAAGAAAATCAGATTCACGGGGTTGACTTAGTTAAAGAGACCGAAGAGAAAGTAAATATAATTCGTGACTGTTTGAGTGCCTCTTCGGATAGACAAAAATCCTACGCGGACTTGAAATGAAAAGAAATTGAGTTTAAAGTCGGTGATAAGGTGTTTTTGAAAGTATCCCCGTCGAGGAAAGTTCTCAGATTCGGTAAGAAAGGAAAATTAAGTCCACGTTTTATTGGACCTTATGAAATTACTGAGAGAATTGGACCGGTAGCTTATCATTTAGCCTTGTCGTCCGAGTTAGAAAAGATCCATGATGTATTCCATGTGTCTATGTTACGCCGTTACCGTTCTGACCCATCACATGTGATTTCACCAACAGAGGTTGAGATTTGTTCAAACATGACCTATGGTGAAGAGCCGGTTAAGATTTTAGATCGAGAGGTCAAGCAATTGAGAAATAGAAGTATAGCAATCGTGAAAGTACTATGGCATAGACATAGGTTTGAAGAGTCCACATGGGAGCCCGAGGAGACTATGAGAGACCAATACCCAAACCTTTTTGGTGGTAAGATTTTCAGGGACAAAAATCCCTAAGGGCGGAGAATTGTAACAGCACGAATTTAGGGCTAGTCAGAACAGTGGCTTCAGAACCACTAATCCAAGGCCAGAGAAATTATTTTTAATCTTATTTTATGTGTTATAACATGATTATATGAGTGCATGAAAATTTTGGTGAATTAATTTTAGCGGTTCCATGCATAATTTGTAACATCCTGAAATAGGGGCTATTAGGTTTGAATTGTTTTGCATGTGTATGGCTTGATTGTGCATTAATTAAGGTGTTTTAAGATCTAGATATAAGCCAAGGGTAGGCCCGAGCTGTAGGAAAATTTTTTGTTTTAAGTGTTAGTTAAAGGTAGCTAAGGGAGCTAGGCCTTAAGGGAATTAATGTGGAGGTTAAGACACAAGTAACCAGTTGGCAAAATGGCAAGGGAGGCGCCACTTAGGGCCTTGGAAAGTGACGCCACAAGCAGTGTGAGGGGGGCTTAGGTTCGAGTCCCATGGATGGCAATAAGGTGACTTTTATTTTTGCATTTGTATGGCATGTGTTGGTCAAAATTTACTTATGGTAAGGATGGACTTTGTTATTTATGGATAGTAGACTAAAGGAAAAAGGCAAGTGTTAACTTAAGGAATGAAATCCTAAGCTTTTGGTATGATAAGGGGACATAAGGCATGGATTAAGGGATGAGGTTTGGAAACTTTTTAATGGCATTTTGTCCATGAACATGGACGGTTTTATGGACTAGGGGTGGCCGAATTTTTGTGGTATATTTTGGTAAGGATGAGTGGTTAGGTGTTTTTCCCATTTGGTCATTTTTTTTGTATTTTTCCAAACACCTTTTCTTTTGTAGCCGAATTTGCATAGGGAGGTTTAGGCATTTCCTTGTGCGATTTCTTTTCTCGAAAGCTTTTGTGTTCTGTTTCTTTTGAGACCGTAAACCAAATAAGTGACCTCTCGTGCACCTCTTTCTCTTTTGATCATCTTTTGATATTTCTTTTCTTTCTTAATTTTCTTTGTGCCGAAAATGTGTTTCACTCATCTCATTCAACTTGTTTCTTTTTCTTTTCTCTTCTATTGACCAAAGCCGAAATTGTGAGTACCTATTCTTTTTCTTTTCTTCCCTTTTGCTATTCACTTTTAAAAGCCGAAATATTTCTTGTGTTAGCCGAACCTCTATTGAACCTCTCAACCATTTCTTTTCTTCACTTCTTTTCTTCAAAGCCGAAAGTACCATAGGCTGGAATCTGCTCCAATCGTTTCACAATAGTGGGTAAGAGTTCTCTTCTAATCATTTTCTTCTATCTCTTTTGATTACCGAAAGTCAAGAAGTCTAACTCCATTTTCTTGTTATGGCCGAATCTATGAAAGGTGATATCGGGATTTCTGTAGGCTAAAGTTAGTAGAGTAGAGATCTTTCGGGATTGGAGTGATCAAGGTAAGCAAGGATTATTGTGGGGTCGAAGGCCATTTCATGTGTTCTTTTGGGTTGAGCCGAATCTAACATAAGGTTGTGTAGGAGGATTTCGGCAAGTTTCGGGTGCAAATCGTTTAGGCTTTGGGTTTCGGGATTTAGTCGACTGTGCCGAAAAAGGTTTGTAGTTATCACATTGATCTCCTATTGTTTGTGTGTTGCTATGAATATATATGTATACGTATAATATGTGTATGATAGCCGGAAATAATGGCTGAGATGGTGGCTACCCATGGTGGGTATTCGGTTAACCAGGTCAGTTTTATGATATTATTTTACCATGGTATATGTGTGGAATTGTGGTAAGCATGTGATGTATGCTCATTGGAATTTTACTGTTACTTGGCCATGATACTGACATATGCATAGGGATTGGGATATGAGTATTGAAGGACAGGGTGTACATTTATGTACGTGGTTTAGTGATGGCTACGAGCCTCATGTGGATTGATGATCGGCTCTGTGCCTCATCGTGGTTGGTATCGGCTTTGTGCCATATCGTGGTTGGTGATGGCTATGTGCCTCATCGTGATTTGATGTTAGCTACGAGCTACATCGTGGATTGACGTTGATTGGGGTCGCGTTGTGGAATATACTGTGATTTATTTCACGTGGACCAGTGGCTTGACCACTTGGTGGATGGCATTGCTTGCCAAATTGGTGTGTAGAGGTTGGAGGGTCGATTTAGTAATCCCCTAGTGTGTGGTGGCTGGATACGGGGGTGTGTAGAGGATGGACCCTAGGCTGGGTTGGGTGCATTTTGCATTATTATTTGATATGTGGATTGGTGTGGTTTGGGCTAAGCCCATGTGTGGAAATCTGTGGACTAATTACACACTGAGTCGGTTTGACTCACCCAATTTTTACCAAACAACGCAGGTGATACATGATGCTTGGACCAGGCTGGAGCTGATACGAGGTGGCCATGCAGAAGATGTTTATTTGTTTTATGCACTTTATATTTTTAGTACTTTTGAATAAATCTTTATTGTAATAAGGCCACTTAAAGTATTTTGGGGATTCTATTATGTTTACGTTGGATTAATTATCGAGCTAATAACTGGGAATGTTTTCTTTCAAATAATTTATATCTTAAAAACTTATATTAAAGTTTTAAATCCGGGAATTTGTAACAACTTAGTTTTACTTAGAATTTTAAATATACCATGTTTTATAAATGACGGAAAATTATTAAGTTTTCACCTTTATGTTAAATTCTTTTCAAACTTTTTCCTCAGTAGCATTCTAAATTCGGCCGTGGTGTTTGGGCCGGGTTTGGGGTGTTATAATTTGGTATCAGAGCCCGATTCAAAACTCGGCTTTGAGGGTTTTGGGTCCAAAAACATTTTTCAAAGATGGGCTTTTCAAAAGCATAGACTTTCATGAATTATTTCAGGTTTATTCTGGCATGGCACCTGTATCTCCGGCCCGAAGTCCACCAGGTAAGTACCCCTAACTACTGAAGTGATTGGTATGTGAAACTTTATGGGCATTATGGGATCGTAATTAGTAGATTAGGAGCTGTTGAACCCTAGGACAAGTTTACTCCAACACAAGATACATAAGACTTAAGTGCAACCAAACAAACCTGTGAGTAAGTCGCCGAGTTAGGGTGTGGCAACAGTTGTGCGCATGTCTAGGATTGGATTCGGTGGGAGCTTGGTATTTAAGCAGTCCTAGTGACTCACCTCCTCTTCACTCGAATCCTACCTGGTGCGTAGTGACGGTTCACCCTAACCAAGAGGACTTATTCACCGGCTTAACCCGATAATTAAAACCCGAAAGGGACTAGCTACACTGTTTTGTAAAAATTACCTCAGATTGAATACAAACCTTAGTTTTGTAAAAACTACACTGTTTTGACTAAAATATCCCGGTTTGAAAAAGCAAAAAAAAAAATTTACTAAATTACCCCTGATTTACAAAATTTTCAAAATAACCCCGATTTCTGAAATTTCTGCAATACCTTTGATTTGGAAAAAAATTTCAAAATACCCTCAAGTTTTGAAAATTCTGGAATGCCTTTGATTTATTAAGATTTTTGAATTGATCCCGATTTATTACTAAAATACCCCTATAGGATGAATTACTAAAATACCCTGGGTTGGGAACGGATAAAATGCCCAAAGTAGTGTAGTGGATGTTGTGGATGAATGAATGTGACTCTCTGAATTAGGATAGTAAACTTGAGATGAAAACTTTGGTTGATCGAAAGAACTACTACTAAAAACTTCTTTACTTAAAATTGTTCGCGGATAATCACTGGAACAAAAGACTAATGCATAAAATTTCTTAAATCAGATTAAATCGCGATAGTAGACATGAATTCTAGGGGACGTGGTCGTCGTGGGCGCTGTAGAGGTAGGATGGTTGTTTCGAAACCAGTTGGGTCTGGTCAGGGTTCCGAAAATGAAGCACCGCCACCGGCTGTAGGGGCAGAATTTCAAGAGCAAACTGGAGGAGATGACGCAGTATCGCAAGCTATGCTGCGAGTTCTAGAGCGAGTAGCGGGAGCTAGTATGGGTAATGGGGCTCGAAAGTCAGTAGCTGAGAGACTTAGATCAAACAAAGCCGAGGTTTTTAGGGGAGTATCTGGGGTAGCTCCGAATGTAGCAGAGTATTGGTTAGAGGCAGTCGAGAGGATCATGGACGATTTGGACTGCACTGCTGAGGAAAAGCTGAAACATGCTGTTTCGCTGCTTCGAGACGAGGCTTATCAGTGGTGGCTCACTGTCAAGGAGAGTATCCCTGCGGATCAAGTGGATTGGGGGTATTTTAAGGTTAAGTTTGAAGGGAAATACGTTGGAGCTAGCTATATCGACTCTCAGAGAAAGGCGTTTCTGAATTTAGTGCAAGGAAATAAGTCGGTAGCTGAGTATGAAGCGGAGTTTCTGCGGTTAAGTCGGTATGCTAGAGGGATTGTAGCTACTGATTACGAGCGGTGTGTTAGATTTGAGGATGGGTTGCGAGATGAGCTGCGAGTGTTGATAGCGCCCCATCGGGAGAGGGACTTTGCAGTCTTAGTGGATAGAGCTCGGATAGCTGAGGAGGTCAAGAGGGCCGAGAGGCAGAATAGAGATAGGGATAAGAATCGGGATAAGAGTTATGGATCGTCAGAATCATCTGGGAATTTTCAAAAAAGACCAAGGATTGAGAATTTTGTACGTGCACCTGTACCAGTTTCTGGGAATTGGAGTCATCCATGTGCTCAGTGTGGGAGAGCTCATGCAGGAGAGTGCTGGGGAAATAGCAAGGAATGTTTCCGGTGTGGGTCTAAGGCTCATTTGGTTAGGAATTGTCCTCAAGAGATGGATAGGGCTCGGACAGTAGGCCAGGGTTATGTGCAGCCGGGCAGAGGTGGTCAGCAGGCGACAAGGGGTCGTGGTCCGAATCATGGAAGGAATGGTTCTGGCTGAGGTCGTGGAGCATCAGGCAGAGGTGCTGAGGGTGTAGATACGAGACAGCCAGGGTTAGTTTATGCAGTCAAGCGTCGCGAGGTGGAAGATGTGCCAGATGTGATAACGGGTACGTTCCTTATTTCCGGAATACCCTTTATTGCCTTGTTAGATATAGGGTCAACTCATTCCTGTATTGCTAGTGAAGTATTTAGAACTTTGAGTGTGAACTTTGAGACTGTACATAGAAAGTATGTTAGTTTTAATAAGATCAGAGTGCGCAGCAAGAGCGTAGCGTGGTGAGTTAGGATGCACGACTGTTAGTTAGTTGGAAATTACGAGGACGAAATTTCTTTAAGGAGGGTAGAATTGTAACATCCTGAAATAGGGGCTATTAGGTTTGAATTGTTTTGCATGTGTATGGCTTGATTGTGCATTAATTAAGGTGTTTTAAGATCTAGATATAAGCCAAGGGTAGGCCCGAGCTGTAGGAAAAATTTTTGTTTTAAGTGTTAGTTAAAGGGAGCTAAGGGAGCTAAACCTTAAGGGAATTAAGGTGTAGGTTAAGACACAAGTAACCAGTTGGCAAAATGGCAAGGGAGGGGCCACTTAGGGCCATGGAAAGTGACGCCACAAGCAGTGTGAGGGGGGCTTAGGTTCGAATCCCATGGATGGCAATAAGGTGACTTTTATTTTTGCATTTGTATTGCATGTGTTGGTCAAAATTTACATATGGTAAGGATGGACTTTGTTATTTATGGATAGTAGACTAAAGGAAAAAGGCAAGTGTTAACTTAAGGAATGAAATCCTAAGCTTTTGGTATGATAAGGGGACATAAGGCATGGATTAAGGGATGAGGTTTGGAAACTTTTTAATGGCATTTTGTCCATGAACATGGACGGTTTTATGGACTAGGGGGTGGCCGAATTTTTGTGGTATATTTTGGTAAGGATGAGTGGTTAGGTGTTTTTCCCATTTGGTCATTTTTTTGTATTTTTCCAAACACCTTTCCTTTTGTAGCCGAATTTGTATAGGGAGGTTTAGGCATTTCTTTGTGCAATTTCTTTTCCCGAAAGCTTTTGTGTTCTTTTTCTTTTGAGACCGTAAACCAAATAAGTGACCTCTCGTGCACCTCTTTCTCTTTTGATCATCTTTTGATATTTCTTTTCTTCCTTAATTTTCTTTGTGCCGAAAATGTGTTTCACTCATCTCATTCAACTTGTTTCTTTTTCTTTTCTCTTCTATTGACCAAAGCCGAAATTGTGAGTATCTATTCTCTTTCTTTTCTTCCCTTTTGCTATTCACTTTCAAAAGCCGAAATATTTCTTGTGTTAGCCGAACCTCTATTGAACCTCTCAACCATTTCTTTTCTTCACTTCTTTTCTTCAAAGCCGAAAGTACCATAGGCTGGAATCTGCTCCAATCGTTTCACAATAGTGGGTAAGAGTTCTCTTCTAATCGTTTTCTTCTATCTCTTTTGATTACCGAAAGCCAAGAAGTCTAACTCCATTTTCTTGTTATGGCCGAATCTATGAAAGGTGATATCGGGATTTCTGTAGGCTAAAGTTAGTAGAGTAGAGATCTTTCGGGATTGGAGTGATCAAGGTAAGCAAGGATTATTGTGGGGCCGAAGGCCATTTCATGTGTTCTTTTGGGTTGAGCCAAATCTAACATAAGGTTGTGTAGGAGGATTTCGGCAAGTTTCGGGTGCAAATCGTTTAGGCTTTGGGTTTCGGGATTTAGTCGACTGTGCCGAAAAAGGTGTGTAGTTATCACATTGATCTCCTATTGTTTGTGTGTTGCTATGAATATATATGTATACGTATAATATGTGTATGATAGCCGGAAATAATGGCTGAGATGGTGGCTACCCATGGTGGGTATTCGGTTAACCAAGTCAGTTTTATGATATTATTTTACCATGGTATATGTGTGGAATTGTGGTAAGCATGTGATGTATGCTCATTGGAATTTTACTGTTACTTGGCCATGATACTGACATATGCATAGGGATTGGGATATGAGTGTTGAAGGACAGGGTGTACATTTATGTACGTGGTTTAGTGATGGCTACGAGCCTCATGTGGATTGATGATCGGCTCTGTGCCTCATCGTGGTTGGTATCGGCTTTGTGCCATATCGTGGTTGGTGATGGCTATATGCCTCATCGTGATTTGATGTTAGCTACGAGTTACATCATGGATTGACGTTGACTGGGGTCGCGTTGTGGAATATACTGTGATTTATTTCACGTGGACCAGTGGCTTGACCACTTGGTGGATGGCATTGCTTGCCAAATTGGTGTGTAGAGGTTGGAGGGTCGATTTAGTAATCCCCTGGTGTGTGGTGGCTGGATACGGGGGTGTGTAGAGGATGGACCCTAGGCTGGGTTGGGTGCATTTTGCATTATTATTTAATATGTGGATTGGTGTGGTTTGGGCTAAGCCCATGTGTGGAAATCTGTGGACTAATTACACACTGAGTCGGTTTGAATCACCCAATTTTTACCAAACAACGCAGGTGATACATGATGCTTGGACCGGGCTGGAGCTGATACGAGGTGGCCATGCAGAAGATGTTTATTTGTTTTATGCACTTTATATTTTTAGTACTTTTGAATAAATCTTTATTGTAATAAGGCCACTTAAAGTATTTTGGGGATTCTATTATGTTTACGTTGGATTAATTATCGAGCTAATAACTGGGAATGTTTTCTTTCAAATAAATTATATCTTAAAAACTTATATTAAAGTTTTAAATCCGGGAATTTGTAACAACTTAGTTTTACTTAGAATTTTAAATATACCATGTTTTATAAATGACGAAAAATTATTAAGTTTTCACCTTTATGTTAAAATCTTTTCAAACTTTTTCCTCAGTAGCATTCTAAATTCGGTCGTGGTGTTTGGGCCGGGTTTGGGGTGTTATAATTTGGTATCAGAGCCCGGTTCAAAACTCGGCTTTGAGGGTTTTGGGTCCAAAAACATTTTTCAAAGATGGGCTTTTCAAAAGCATAGACTTTTGGCCTTTTGGCTTTCCAGCGTGGCCGGTATGTGTGTGTAGTGTTTGTACACACCTGGTTACCGCGACATGCTATTCTATCCTTAGCCTTGAACCTACAACCAACCAACCTTCAATCAACCACTCATACTTAATCAAAATATTTACTCAAAAGCCGAAGCCTTACCGTAACCTTAGCGTGTGCCAACGGGTTCTAATAGCCTTTCCTTAGCTACTAATCATGAGTATCCCCTAGATCTGCACTCACACATACATCATTAAAATTTGAGTGACTTATAATCCACACAAGTCACCCCTATAGATCATACTCACATTCAGCCATTCACTTAAACCACAATCGAGTTGAGTACACTTACCCTTGCTAACGATCCTACCACGCTTGCGATCTTTGAAACTTACCCTTGTTATCATAGAGTTAATGACAGGACAGTTAGATAGCCTTTCGGCTTTTAGAAAAAAGTAGTGAAGAGATTAACCGAATACTTACCAAATCCCTTTTCGATCCTGCGGCCTAGACAGCTATTAACTAGATTCGGCTTTTAACACTTGACTGATAGTAAATAATAATCGATCTGTGATAGAGGAAAACAACAAGGGTTTGGCACAAATAGGAATTTCAGCAAGGAAGAAGATGGTGGTAATTCGACAATAGAAAAGTTTGGCTATGAGAGAATTCGGCAAAAAGGATTCGGCTATAAGAGATTTCGGCAATTGGGAGAATTTGGCTAAGGGAAAACCGATTAAGGGAAGAAAAGAAAGACTAATGAAAGCTCAAAGAACCTTTCAAAGTATTCGGCCCCCTCCTTTTATAGCCATCAGCCGAATACTCCTTTCCCCACAGTCTCATTCGGCACCAATTCCTCCCTCTCCTCATCTCCTAACTTTTCTCCTGATAACACCTTAGCCTTATCCGATTTTTCCTCCATTATTAGTTCCCCTTACCACTCAAACACTCTAACGCAAGAGTTCATACTCAACACGACTTTGGCCCTCCACCTATGCAAAATATAACACTCCAAAAATATGACTCCTAATGCTCGAACCTTGGACTTCCTTAGCAAACCATCACGCCACCTTATAGCTCCCCAAGTGACGCCATTTGCCACTGGACCACAAGCCCATTTGTGTCCTATTTTTCCCTTAATCTGCTTAAGAGGCCTAATGCCTGAGACTACGGTCCACTAAAGCAAGAAAAATAAATTTTTCCCTCTGGTCTTCCCTATCTCTAAGGCTTCAAATAATCCCGATAATACCTTAAAATTAATATTCTAAGTGCTACTCATACATACCAACCTCAATGCACAAAAATTTGAAGTTTCGAGATTTTTGGGGCGTTACAACTTGGTTAGTGTCGTTCTCTTGTTCTTAAAAACTTTAAATGCTCCCATGCCCAAGGCCCAATAGGCCCAAATCTACTAGGCCCAAATTCGGGGCGTTACAAATCTACCCCCTTAAAGAAATTTTGTCCTCGAAATTTCCAACTAATAGGGTAGTCATGTAACAACTACCCCACTACGCTACCACTGCGCACTCTGATCCCAACGTCTTTAACACACATCCAAAACATCCACCTATCGTAGCAGATAGGTTACAATTTCTAAAATCCTTTCTAAAACCCTTAACATGGCCTGTGGTGCTGCATCTTCTGTTGCGGCAGCCCGTTCATATGGCCCGACACTGACGATCCAACCCTAATACTTCCACGGCCTCTATCGTGGCCTCTTGCACCTCTTCTAGCACTCATCGTTGCATACGTATTTCTGGTTTAGAATTTTTATGAACTTAGTTCATAGTTCCACTGTTTAAAGCACATGTCTTATGTAAGTAACAATTTAAAAGTTGTTTCGCCGTCGTAGATCCACTACAGGCTTAAGTTTCCCACGGGCTTTAGTCTCTAAGAACCTATTGTTTAAAGTGGCCCAATATCTAGCCATAGTTCAGTAATTTAAACAAAGGTAAACACAAAAAACTTACTTGGCTCGACGTCGAGGGCTCGATGAACTACACTTCAAGAATCCTGCAAAAACCTTTTTAATCCACTTGTTTTCAAAACCCAAAATCTAAGGCCCATTTCACATCCCGAGCTTTGCAACCGGGCTCTGATACCACTAAACGTAACACCCCAAACCCGGCCTAGAAGTTAGGCCCGAATCCGGCGTGTCACATCAAAGGCATAATTCAAACGATTTTGCTAATTAAAAATTTTAGGCCCAAAAGCCCAAAATCCTTGAGTCTTGTTAAGTACTAAGAAGAAAAAAAACCCATTTTATAATTTTAAGTATTTCGGAAACCAAGTTTAAACGTAAGAAATTTACTTAGGTTTAATAATTAAGTAAACAGTTGAAATAACAAAACTCAAAATCTAAAGTCAAATCGGAGTACAAGGGCTTATTACATCCAACGAAAATAAGCAATTAAAACTACGTCTTTTGAAACAAATAAATAAAATTTAATCATCTTGTAGTGTGGCCATCTCCGAGTCCTCTCCCACGTCGAGCCATTTACTGAGGATCACCTGAAACATTAAATAAAGGGTGTGAGTTTCAAAACTCAGTGTGTACAACCCTTGGCATTCAATTCAATATATAATTATCACATTGGCCTGAGCCCTATCAAAATCGGTGGTCTTGGGCCTTGGCCCACAATGACCTCATATCATATCATATCATATCATATCATATGCAAATCAAGGTAATGCAAAACCCTCCCCAAAAATCCATCCGCTACACACCATTTCCCTTCCAACCCTACACACCTATGGGGATTTCTAAATCGACCAACCCATCCTCTACACACTACAGGTAGCACTCACAGCGGCACTACTCAATATTGCAGCAAGGCTGCTAATCATATAATGGGCTTAAAGTCACCGATGGATCCATGGTCGTCAAGCGACTATGCGATCCTCAAATCTTCCTCCGTACCATAATTCCCACCCATATGCATCCTAATCAGAATATCATATGAATGCAACATGCACATGAGTAACATCCACAAACTCATACTCAGCACATAGGGGTATTTTCGTCATTTCACAATCCAAGGGTATTTCCGTAAATCTACTCTACAGGGGTATTTAGGTAATTTTGCAAAACAAAGGTACCTTAGGAATTTTGTAAATCAAGGATGTTTTGGTAATTCTGCAAACCAAGGGTATTCTGGTAATTTCACAATTCAGGGTTATTTTAGTGATTTTACAAATCTAAGGATGTTTTGGTAATTTTCAAATTAGGGGTATTTTAGTAATTTTACAAATCTAGGGCTATTTGGTCCCACTCGGGTTTTAGTTATGAACTTTGGCCCATTAACAAGTCATTGCGGCTAAAGTGAACAGGCACTATGCACCAAGTAGGATTCTAGAGAAGAAGAGGTGGGCCGCTAGGGCCGCTTAAGTACCAAGCTCTCCCTAGATCCAATCCTAGACATGCACATGCCCGTTACCGCACTCTAACCTAGCGACTTGTCCACGGACATGTTTAATTATTAGAAAGTCTTATGCGGTTTAAGAGTTGTTTAGTACTAAGGCTAAAGTCCATAAAACCCTAGCATACTAGTCTACGTCCCCATAAAGCCCATCAACCCATTTCGTGTTCATATAACCCATAATGGCCACATCACATTTTTATGGCCCACTAGGCCCAAATCTCAGTCATATGACCCATTAGGCCCAAAACAAATCCAAGTCATGTAACATGCATGCTTAACCCAATTCATATAATCAAATTAATCCATTTCATCAAACTTAGCCTCAGGGCCCACCGGGCCCATTTAGCCACTTTTGGCTTTTTGGCTTTCCGGCGTTGCCGGTATGTATGTGTAGTGTTTGTACACACCTGGTTACCGCGACATGCTATTCTATCCTTAGCCTTGAACCTACAACCAACCAAACTTCAATCAACCACTCATACTTAATTAAAATATTTACTCAAAAGCCGAAGCCTTACCGTAACCTTACCGTGTGCCAACGGGTTCTAATAGCCTTTCCTTAGCTACTAATCACGAGTATCCCCTAGATCTGCACTCACACATACATCATTAAAATTTGATTGACTCATAATCCACACATGTCACCCCTATAGATCATACACAAATTCGGCTATTCACTTAACCACAATCGAGTTGAGTACACTTACCCTTGCTAACGATCCTACCACGCTTGCGATCTTTGAACCTTATCCTTGTTATCACAGAGTTAACGACAGGACAGTTAGATAGCCTTTCGACTTTTAGCAAAACGTACAAAAGAGGCTAACCGAATACTTACCAAATCCCCTTTCGATCCTGTGGCCTAGACAGCTATTAACTAGATCCGACTTTCAACACTTGACTGATAGTAGATAATAATCGATTTGTGATGGAGGAAAACAACAAGGGTTTGGCACAAATAAGAATTTCGGCAAGGAAGAAGATGGTGGTAATTCGGCAATAGAAAAGTTTGGCTATGAGAGAATTCGGCAAAAAGGATTCGGCTATAAGAGATTTCGGTAATTGAGAGAATTTGGCTACGGGAAAATCGATTAAGGGAAGAAAAGAAAGACTAATGAAAGCTTAAAGAACCTTTCAAAGCATTCGGCCCCCTCCTTTTATAACCACCAGCCGAATACTCCTTTCCCCACAGTCCCATTCGACACCAATTCCTCCCTCTCCTCATCTCCTAACTTTTCTCCTGATAACACCTTAGTCTTATCCGATTTTTCCTCCATTATCAGTTCCCCTTACCACTCAAACACTCCAACACAAGAGTTCATATTCAACACAACTCTGGACGTCCACCTATGCAAAATAAAACACCCTAAAAACCACTCCTAATGCTCGAACCTTGGACCTCCTTAGCTGACCATCACGCCACCTTATAGCTCCCCAAGTGACGCCACTTGCCACTGGACCACAAGCCCATTTGTGTCCTATTTTCCCCTTAATGTGCTTAAGAGGCCTAATGCCTGAGACTAGGGTCCACTAAAGCAAGAAAAATAAATTTTTCCCTATGGTCTTCCCTATCTCTAAGGCTTCAAATAATCCCGATAATACCTTAAAATTAATATTCTAAGTGCTACTCATACATACTAATCTCAATGCACAGAAATTTAAAGTTTCGATATTTTTTAGGCGTTACAACTTGGCTAGTGCCGTTCTCTTGTTCTCAAAAATTTTAAACGCTCCCATGCCCAAGGCCCAATAGGCCCACTTCTACTAGGCCCAAATTTGGGGCGTTACAAAATCACTCACCTAATAGGTCCAACTTGCATTAGTGTCGTTCTCTTGTTTTCAAAAATTTTAAACGCTCCCATGGCCAAGGCCCAATAGGCCCAATTCTACTAGCCCAAATTCGGGTCGTTACAAATCTACCCCCTTAAAGAAATTTGGTCCTCGAAATTTTCAACTATATAATAGCCGCACAGCACAGGTTACCCCACTACGCTTCCTTTGTGCACTCTCATCCCAATAACACTACAACACTTCTAACTTAATATTGAAACCTTTTACACACAATCAACCATCTAACCACAGAAACAAACAGATATTTATCACACATGTATACAATTTCTATATTTAAACATCACATCCAAACAAAATGCACACAGAATAAATACAAAAAAATATAGTCATTTCAGCATATAACAAAGTATAGTGTCAGGAAATTTACGGATTTGGTGCCCGAGACTCGGTGTGCCACACTTTCAGTAACACTATCACTTTCCAAGTTAAAAATTTAAACACTCAAGGAAAAATTTCAAAATCCATTCCACAACCGAGTTTTGCAACCGGGCTCTGATACCATTAAATGTAACACCCCAAACTCGGCCTAGAAGTTAGGCCCGAATCTGGCATGTCACATCAAAAGGTTGTATAAAACCATACGATCTTTAAAAACCTTTCCTCAATTTAAAAACTCTTTACCATTGGAGAGGCCCCAAATTTCGTTGCTTACCAAAACAAGATTTCTTTAAGGTTATTTTCCTTGCAAACATAATATTATTTTCAAAACGTAGTTTATTAAAGGCCATTCTCTTGTAAAACATTATTATCTTTAAAACCTTGTTTGTTACAAAAGCATAATTTAAAACAGTTGCGGAAACGTGATATTTTGAAAAATAGTAGTTACTTTGGAAAAACCCGTGTTTAATAGACTAGCAGTTTGTAATCTAAAGAAACACCAAATAAGAGTTAAATAGAAAAACCCAATGCCCTTATTACAAAAATTATTAACCCAATAATTTAAAATAACTAAATTAAACTAAAATCGCTAAGTTTAATCTTTAATTCATGTCCAACGTGTGGCCACCTCCGAGTCCTCCGCAACTCCAAATCCTCTAAAGCTGGGGATTACCTGCACAGTTAAAAGAAAGGGTGAGTTACGAGAACTCAGTGTGTAATCCCCTATACGGTCACGGTTTGGGCCTGAGCCCTTACGGTATCGGTCTGGGCCTAAGCCCTATTCGGTAGCAAGCTGTGCCAAAAGCCCCAAATCAAAACAATGCAATGGATATGAACCCACCCCAATCCTATCCAGCCAACTAACTCTCCACCCGTACCAACCAACACACCATGTGGGAACCATGTCAACCCACCCAGCCAAAACTCTCCAACATTGCAGTCAAGCTGCTAATTACGGTATATGTGGCTGAGCCACTAAATCGGTATGTGGCGGAGCCACTAGAACGATATGTGGCAATGCCACTAGAACAGTATGTGGGGATGCCACTCAAACGGTACTTCCTCCAATCAGCAAACCCAACCCAATGCAAAATGTCGTGTATGTCATGCTCAATCATTACACGTGTATGCAAAATGGCCATGCTCAATAACAATCATTTAAACATGTAATAAAAGCATATCAGTTACACAACCAAAGTCAAACTAGTCAACTCATAGTCTAAGTCAGTCATTTACCCACAAGGGCAACATAGTCATCTTACCCTATAAGGGTATTTCAGTAATCCTACAATACAGGGGTAATTCGGTAATCTACTCATAACTAATCCATGTATGCAGTGCATCTCAAACGTAATCAATCATACAATTAACACATACAACACTAGTACTACCACGAGGGTACAATAGTCATTTAATCGGTTAGGGGTAAAATGGTCATTTCGCCTCGTAAGGGCAGCTCGGTAATTTTACCCGTCGAGGGTATTTCGGTAACTTTTCCCATAAAGGGTATTTTGGTAACTTTTCCCATAAAGGATATTTCGGTAACTTTACCTAAGAGGGTATTATAGTAATTTCATAAAACAAGGGTATTTCGATAATTTCACAAATCAGGGGTATTTCAGTAATTTTGCAATTCGAGGGTATTTCGATAATTTCACAAATTAGTGGTATTTCAGTAATTTTACAATCTGAGAGTATTTCAGTAATTTCACAAATCAAAGGTATTTCGGTAATTTTGTAAACCAAGGGTATTTTAGTAATTTCTAATCACGGGTCTTTCGGTAATTTTGTCAACCCCTCAGAAGGTCTACAATCGCCTCGAGTGACTCAAATATTCTAAACAGAGATAATTATGCAAATGGGCCTAAGGCCCATTCTCAGCCAAAGTGGGCCCACTCGCTCGTGTGGCCCATTTAGCCCAAATCTAGCCACAGATATGAGATTCACATACTCCAGTCCAATATTTACTACACAATCATACAACTTATCCGATTAGGCCCATTGGCCCCACATCGCCCCTTTCAATCCATCGTGGCCCAAACAGCCTAAACCCACAAAAACACTCATGGTGGCCTCAACTATCGTGTCGAAGCTCCCACACGTGCGCTCACACGCTCGTGTGGCCAGCATTTCGGCATTTGCCGCTCTATAGCTAGAATAGTGCGAAATACACACCTGATAGGAATCTGGAGTTGATCCGCGCTCCAAACACTCCTATGCCCAAACGCCAACCCAGGTATGCTTACTCTCCTCATAGATTGCTCTATTTAAAGCCAGCTTCACACCTTCCCTCTTACTAGCTTCCCGATGTGGGATCCCTTCTTCAACAGATTTTAAATCCATCACAACCACTTGCCATCCCAACTTAGCAAAATAAATATCCCTTTTTGCTTGCAATGGGATTCGAACTCAGGCTCCCTTGTAACATAATCCACGCTGCTAGCCACTTTACCAACTAGCTCCTTGTTGTCTTAAAACATGTGCAACTAAATATAAGTCTATGGCCAAAGTCTAAGTTCATTTAAAAAAGAAATCAAAATGAAATGCAAGCGCCAAGACTTGAACCTTGGACCCCTTGCTTCCTTGTGTGGTGTCATTCCCTTGTCTCCTATGTGGTCCCATTTGCCACTAGACCACAACTCCTTTTGTGTCATTTTTCTCCGCATTTTATTCTTAAAGCCTACTTACTAACTCCAAGGGTTTTATTCATTTAAAACCAAAATTTTTCCTAAAGCTCAGGTTTGATCCTGGGACTTTATAGAAGCCCCTAACCTTCCAAAATCACTCACCTAATAGGTCCAACTTGCATTAGTGTCATTCTCTTATTTTTAAAAATTTTAAACGCTCCCATGGCCAAGGCCCAATAGGCCCAAATTCGGGTCATTGCACTTCCTTTCTTGTTTTATTCCAAATACTTTCCCCTGTTATAATGTCAAATTTTCACCTGTTCTGACTATCCAATCCATCATAGAAATGTTGGATTTGAACTGTAAAATGTATGCCTCCTCCCAACACTAATCTAAGAATTGCTTTAAATCTTTCCCCAGCTTACCCTAATGTTTTGACAACATGTTGTTTAAATTTATATAATTTCTCATAAGTGCTGATTATCTGAGTCATAGGCAGGACCCAATGAAGGAATAATTGTACAAAGTCAATCCATGTAGTGATTGTATCAGGTGGGAGTGCAACTAACTAGGCTTTTGACTTTCCATTTAACATGAATGGAATTAATAATAACTTAATAGCTTCTGACGGGACACCAGCATACATGACAGTGTTGCATATACGTTCAAACTACTGTAGAAATGCTATGGGATCCTCTTTTTATAATCATTAAACCTGACATTATGAGAAATCCATGTTAGTAACAAAGGATTCAATTCAAAAAAAGGATTATGAATAATGGGACGGGTAATACTAAGTCGCACCCAATTCACATCAAAAAAATGTTCCTAATGTTTGCATCATGGTGTTAAGGTTACTTATCAGATTATAGAAAGCAAATGTTATTTCATTAACTTCTCTTGTAAGTTGTTTCCTGTATCACTAGCAGAAACTAGATGTTAGTCTTCTTGGATACGTAAGTAACTTTAGTCTTCTTGGATACGTAAGTAACTTTATGAATATTTCCCTATATCATGGAATCAGAAGAGAATAAAAATAAAAGAAATGTTAATAAAGTTGAAATTTAAAAATCATATTCATAATTTATTAATCTCTTAACTATTCTATTAAATTGTAAAGACTAACAATTAATCTAGTGACGTTGCCTTCCCGGCAACGACACCAACAACTTGACCGCCTTCATACATACTAACATCTAGAGTAAAAATACTGCATAAAAGATATAAAATAAGTTGTGTTCACAAGTATATAGGCCAGGTTGTAATATAGTTACAATAAAGTAGGTAAGTACTCCAAGGATCGTACCTGAGGGAGGCGAGTACTAAATTAATTCTACACAAATAGATCTAATTAGTACTTTGAATAAATTATATTACGAAAGAACATAAAGGAAGATTTTTTGGGGGGTTTATAAATAAAGAATCAAAATAACAAAAATAAAAAGAATTTTAGAAAACTAATTTATAAACTTTATCAAATCTAACTATGGGTGATTAGCTCACTTTCGTGATCATAACTAATTCCTATTTTTGGGTTTCTATTGAATCAACTAGTCATTAACCTAACATGATCTCTCGATCTTCCACTAAACTAATGAGTCAGAAAGAACTACTTATCTCTCAACCTTATAGCCCATACCAGTTTGGGGCTAAGGTGTTCACGGATAGGTCATACCAATTTTGGGTTAATACCCACCTAAATGACTTCCTAGGGTCGTCAAGTATAGGGTTTCAATTCATCCTCTCCCAAACAGCTGATTCCTTAAGAAAACCTTACATAGTAATAAGTTAATCACACCTCTACTCGCTAATCCTCCATAAGAGGATTAGTTCCTCATGGATCTCATAAACACAATAAACTTGAAAAATAATATATGCATAAAGAATAAATCAAGAGTAAGGTTTAGATAATCCTGAATTTCATTGATTGATGTAAGCACAGAATCCACAAGATTTGGTTTTGAATCTACAAATCAGCTTCTCCGAATAACACAAATAATAAGAACTAAAATAAACCTAAAACCTAACATGTGTGAAGTCTAGAAATACATGTCATTATATAACTTGTGATAGTGTGATATCTCCCAACTCTGATGAGATTTGTTTCAAAATTAGAAAGAGGTGTTTTCCAACTGGGCTAATTCTCATTATGCTGAATGCAATACTCAAGTATTTGAGTAAAAAGGTTGCAAAGGATGAGTAGAAACTCATAAAGGTACGAATAAATGTTTTATAATGTATGTTAATGATGAAATTTTATGTTATGATTATTTATATAATAGTCAAATTAAGAGGCTTTATGACCTTCACCCCCTCACCTGTACACTCTTATACAACAGAATTCATAAGATTTATATTGATTAAGCTCACAAATGTGAAACCGAAGAGTTCAGTGGCTGAATGATTAATAATGCCGTCAAAGCTAAGCATGGGTTAGCAAGTAAAGACAATTCTAGAAGAGATATCAATTTTTTCTGAAGATCATTTGGGATACACAATGTCGCTGTTAAGAAAGAAGTTATTCGCGAGTAATCGACTTATTCAAGTATGGTATTTAAAGAACGGGTTAACTAGAATTTCTTCCGAATTGCTCTCTTTAGTAAATGGGACAATATAGGATTATTGATGACTGTAGTAGTCAGTGGAATAATGTTTGAATTGCAAAGATATCTGAATACAGTGGTTATAGTCGAGTAGCTTACGACGATCTCTTCTGGGTATCCGATATGTTCTTCTATCCTAAAAGGTATATGCAATTGTTCATTTTCAGATGTGATTCTTATCATAGGAGAATGCTAGCTAACCATAATGTTAGATGGAAGTATTGTTAATCTAGTTGATTTATGATTGGCATTGCTCTATCTTTCTTTGGCATTCTATTCTATTATGTTCGGTAGAAGATTAGATGATAAAACTCATATGATGCTATTATTCTATTTCTACTGGTTGTTGCTTTGAATTATATATATGCAATTTAGGTTGTCTCCATCACAACTATTTCCAGTGCATATGAACGATATTCTTCGTCTGGAATTTCTCTAGGGTATCATCAATCTCTTTATTATTCAATATGGGTTGTATTCTTGGAAATTCAGTATAGTTTCACATCTTGGATTTCATTATCTCGATATTCTTATCATTCTTATGGTCTAATTTTATCTATCAGACATGGTCCATCTATAAAGGATATTCATTGGCCAGAGGTAATTATATCCATTATGGCTATAATTCCAGGTTCGAACATGGAAGCACGGTTATACAGATCTCAGGTTTTTAAAGGTTGTGTTCCTGTACTGGTTGTTATTGAAACTACATTCGATTTTCCTCTTTTATTTCAGAGTACGCTATTGATGTTGAGGTATTATTCTCATTATACGGTTGAAAAGTTGGTCTTATTATAGCACTATGGTTTTAATCTATCTGATGATTGTGGCTCGGTATGGTTCAAAGCTTCGATGTTAATAATTGAGATAGCTTTATTATATATTCCTTTCTAGCTTTCGTGAAGGGGTAGGCATCAGCAAAAGTATAGACGGTGGAAGATTGAGCTTAAACTTGTATATTGGTTCTCATCCCTCAAGTAATCTCAATTTATGTCAACGAGTTAAAATGAGATCTTATGTTCCGTTTGAGTTAATGCAGTCTGTAGAAATCTTTGATTGGTATTCTGAGTGAATTATGATAGATTGTATGTCTGGGTTGTCTTGACAACAACAAGAAAGGATTATTCTAAAATGTTATTATCTGGTAGATAAGACCAACTCAGTTGTTTTAATCAGAATGGGTTATTCATTTGAAAAATTAATTGAGTTATACGCATTTGAGTTTATCCTCAGGTCTGGGAATAAATTTTGTGCATTCACAGGTAAATAGACAGATGGTCAGAATGATGGATTCATATTCTAGAAGACATGATACAGAAATATATCTATCAGATCAATTCTAATCGAGAAATATTATTATGGGTTAAATTCGTCTTAATAGTTGAAGCTATCATGCTTGTATTAAACAATATTGCTTGACGCTTTCTATGTAAGGGGAGCAAATATCAGTTGAAAGTTACAAATGCAAAGATATCAGAAGTATCCATCAGAGTTTGATAATTTGGGTTTCTCAGTTATACGGTCACTGTGAATTTCTCAGTAGATATACTACTAATGATAAAGTGATGACTAGAGAACATCATAGCTGCTTAGTTAAGTTCAGATATAGTATCAAGTCTTATTATGAGTTCTGATGCAAGTTTTGAATCGAGGTAAATTATAAATGATTTATCTATGGATTACCATTAAGAAGATGACAAAAAGACTCGACTTGATGGCTCTTATCAGGTGAGAAATTTTGAGGACGAAATTTTCGTAAGGGGGGAGAGTTGTAACAACCCGTTTTGTAGTGGTGTTGGAATAGTGGTTTTGGGGCCACCAAATCCGACGAGTAAGTTGTAAATATTATATTTAATATTTACGAGTAAAATATGGTTTTTAAAAGATTTTTGATATGATAATTTATGTTTTATAAACGATTTAATAAGTTCAAGTGGTATGACCCTAAGGTCAAGTGGTTTTAGAAAATGAGGTATCGGGACCTCATTTCTATAAACCGAGCTGTAAACATTTTTATAAATATTTACGGAGTGTCATTAAGGTGGTATTAAAGTTTCATTGAAAAATTTTAACGTTTCGATGGTTAATTAATTAAAAAAGAATAAATTATAAAAGATGTAAAATTTAATCACTATTTGATTTGAGTGATTAAATGGTTAATTGAATAAAGGAAAAGAGGCTTAAATGGTAATCAGACCATTCAAGGTGTTAGTGTTTGGTTTTGCTATGATTAATGATATTAATTAAAATATTTAAAATTTTTGTGTTTGTCTTAAAATGTAAACTCCAGTAATGTCTGTAACCTTATTCCGATGACGGATACGAGTTAGGGGTGTTACATATAGAGTTAGGGTTATCGTTGTCCTCAACCCTAGGTCAGCTGACGCTCTCATGTTTAACTATTAATTGTGTGAACCAAAACGCCCCTAGCTCGTAAGTATTTTCCATATAAGATCGGTGTCGTGACACCCTAGTGTCTCTGTTGCAATACTGAAGGCAATATGCTCAAGTTTAGGGTAGCTTCAAGGGTGTGTCGCGACATCCCATGGCTGTGTCACGACACCAAGGTAGTATGGTAAATCTTGCATTCTGCTCCCTATGTTATGACCTCGGATTCCCTATGTTGTAACACAACAACCAGTATTGAGTTCCTATGTCCTTGTGTGGCCTCCTGTACACTCACTAAATACATTAGCTCGCCTTTAGGCCTCATTCAACCCATAAGGTCAATAAAAGACTCAAAATACACTTTTTATTGAATTTAAAGTAAAATATAATAAAAGTACTTTTATTTAAGCTCCTCTAATGCAAAAACTAGTTTAACATGCTACACCAAATTATAGCAGATCAGAGCACTTAAAGGCTTTTGTATAATGATGAATTATGGGTCTTAAGGGTTGACCACTTTTAGTTTAATTGATAAATGGTTGACATGCTTAGCTACCAGGACAAAGAAGGCTCTGGTGTTCGGACAAGCTAAATTGATAAGGATAAGGAAACAAGGTGAGTTTTTGTGCCCTACCTTCTGACTGATAGACGTTGTTGTGTGATCTTGTCAGTTATGTCCTGATTGTTTAATAATAAATAGTTGTTGAATGGTTATCTGGCATGTTGTACTTATAGCAATAATCTGTATGGTATACATGATTATTGTATGCATGGTATGGGAATGACTCATCGATGGGATAAACAAAGTTAGGATTGGGGAAAAGAGGGGTGATTTTTGTTAGATACCGACATAAGGTGATACTAAGTAAAGACTATAACTAGTGAAGCTCTGAACCTTGCGGAGGGGACACTGTGGTGTTCGAGCATCAAGTTTAGGAATGGCGTAATAGAGTAATGGGCAAAGGAATAAAGAAATTGGAATTTTGTTAAGGTTCTACCATCTGAGGTTGCTGGGAGCAAAACATGATGTGCGAAGCTCTGAGCCTTGCGGAGGGGATACTTCGGTGTTCGAGCATTAAGGTGAAATGTGAAATAGGTCCTTCGGGACCCCAGCATGATGACGGTTATTAGGTTCCATAGAGCAACACCACGACGGCGATCAACAGGCTCTATGGGGCGACACCGCAATAGCGGTAAGGTCCTGCAGGGTGATACCTCAAAAGAATAAACTGTGTTGATTTGGTCAATTTGTCAACTATTACCCAAATTATATCTTTCTTTTTTGACATTAATGACAATGCCGATATGAAATCCATAGTGACTCACTCCCATTTCCATTTTAGAATTAGTATAGGTTGTAATAAACCTGACGGGTCCTGATGTTCAGCTTTAACTTGTTGACAAATCAAGCATTTTGCCATAAATCAGAGATCTCTCTTTTCATTCTCAGCCACCAGTACAACGGTTTCAAGTCGTTATACATCCTATTGTTGCACGGATGTATTGTATACGCACTATTATGAGTTTCATGCAGAATGTCTAGTTTCAACTTTGAATTATTCGGTACACACAAATGATTCCGAAAATATAAATTATCGTTATCTTCAACACTGAACCCAACAGTCTAATCATTTTCAACAAG
This sequence comes from Gossypium australe, assembly GCA_005393395.2. Taxonomy (NCBI): domain Eukaryota; kingdom Viridiplantae; phylum Streptophyta; class Magnoliopsida; order Malvales; family Malvaceae; genus Gossypium; species Gossypium australe. The sequence goes on along the minus strand of CM016618.1, from coordinate 44,713,023 downwards.
TTTCTGTTTTGCTTGCAATTTAGAACCATCTTTCTACAATTCTTGGATTTTTTTTTTGAAGAAATACAGGCTTAGCCCTCAACTCGGCTAAAATAGAATCGTCTCACTCCAAATTCCAACAAGTATCGGTAAGTATTTAAAGCAAATAGAGACTTCCGAATAAGGGCATCAACTACAATATTAGCTTTACCTAGATGATAGTCAATGGTCAAATCATAGTCTTTAAGCAATTTGAACCACCTATACTATCTCAAATTTAATACTTTCTGCGTCGGTAAGTATTGAAGACTTTTATGATCAGTGAAAGCGTGGCACTTCTCCCTGTACAAGTAATTTCTCTAAATTTTTAGAGCACACACAACTGCAGCCGGTTCTAGATTATGTGAAGGATAATCTTCTCATGTGGCTTAAGTTGTCGGGAAGAATAAGCAATCATTTTTCCTTCTTGCATCAATACATAATCCAGATCGTTAAGTGAAGCATTATTGAACACTACTAATTCTTTCCTAGATTTAGGCGGAGTAAAAACGAAGCTTCTGATAACATTGCTTTCAACTATTCAAAACTCTATTGGCATTTGTCCGACCAAACAAATGTGACATTTTTCTGTAACAATTTTGTTAATGGAAGGGCTATCATCAAGAATCCTTTAATAAACCATCGATAATATCTAGCTAATCCCAGAAAACTTCGCGCTTCTATGATATTCTTTAAAGGTTTCTAGTTCATAATTGCTGAGATTTTATTCAGATCAACTCAGATACCTTAAACTGATATCATGTAGCCCAAAAATCACACTTCTTGTAGCTAGAATTCACATTTGTTAAATTTTGCATATAATTGCTTTTCTCGTAAAGCCTGCAATACAGTCCTCAAATATCAATCATGATCATTTTCATTTTTCGATTAAATCTGTATGTCATCAATAAATATAACTACAAATTGATCTAGATACGACTGGAAAATTTTGTTAATCAAATCCATAAAGGCGGTTGGAGCATTAGTAAGCCCAAACCGCATTACTAAAAACTCATAATGTCTGTATCAAGTTCAAAAAGTGATTTTTAACACATCTAGTTCTTTGTCTTTGAGCTGATAATAATTCAATCGAAGATCAATTTTTGAAAATACAGTTGTTCTTTTCAGTTGATCAATCAAATCATCGATACGAGTCACTTTATTTAACTGTCGGTAGTCGATACATAGTGTAACACCCAATTACCGTTATTGACCCACAATTAGGGAAAGGTAGGATAAAATTAAAAAGACTGTCGAACCTTGTTAGGACATTAGAAAATTTTAGTGGCTAAATTGTGATTAGTTGAATTCCAATTCCAGTTTAATTAGATTGGAACCGACTAGTTCCATAGTTAGAGACAACATGATTAAGAATAGATGGTTGGGAAGGCCAGTGAGGACCTTGGCTAAGGAGTATATATAGGTGTGAGCGAAGACAGAATTTTCTCAATTCTATTTACGAATGTTTGTCCCTTTCATAGCATCATCTTCTTCAATCGTCTTGAAGAATAAAGGAATGCAACTGAAGGAAACTCTACATGTAGTTGCAGTTGTGTGAATTAAAGTCTGGTAGTAGAGAAATTGAAGAACTAGTAAGATTTTTTACCATTCTGTACTGGTGGATTGAAGGCAGAAATAGAGTAGGAGAACTTAAAGGCTTTTGTATCATGATGAATTTTGGGTCTTAAGGGTTGACCACTTTCTATTTAATTTATAAATGGTTGGCATGCTTAGCTACCAGGAGAAAAATGGATATTTATGTAGAAATGTGTAGAAAATTGGAGAAAGAATGAGAAAAATCATTCATCTTTTTAAGCCATTTACGTCACATCTATTTTCCATTGTTTTCATCTTTTGTTTTCTTTACAGATAGGCATTTCCACCATTACCAAGCCAATTAAGCTTAATCCCTCCAATTCCTTTCATGATAAGTGAGTGAAATCAATAGAGAATAGTGGTAGCCACCTTAATTTCATAATAAATGCATCCATGACTGTTTTAGAGGAGATAGAAAATAAGGATTAGTGGATAATATAAGCAATTGAGGTAAGAATTATAAACTTATATTGAAATACATGTTACTTTTGATTGAAAAACATGAATTAGGATATGTGAATGTGGTTTAATGTGTAAAAATTATATTAACTGATATGGAAAATGAAGAAAGAGTAAAGGAAAGTAAGAGACTAGTGGAGAAATAAAGCAAGGGGCTGTCCAAAGGTAGAAGAAGAAGAAACTTGATTTCAAGTCTTGAATTGTAAGTACAAACACTGCAACAAAGCTGAAGATGAAGCCGCTAAAATTTGCAGCGTTTATGTGAAAAAAACGCCACTATAGAACATGACATTTAGTGGCGCTTTTCCCGAAAATGCCACTAAAGGTCATGTTCTTTAGCGGCGCTCCTCCCACAAACGCCGCTAAAGAACATGACCTTTAGCGGCACTTTTCTTACAAATGCCGCTAAATTGTAACAGCCCAACTTAGGGCCTAGTCAGAATAGTGGTGCGAGACCACAAATACGAAGTAGAAATATATGTTTTAATGATTTTTATGAGGTTTATGAGGTACTTGCATGATTATGTGAAAATCTCATGAAGGAATTTTATTAATTAGTGAATAAATTGTCCATTAGGACTAAATTACAAAGATTAGAAAATATGAGATTTTAGAAGATTTAAGTATGAAATAGCATCATAAAAATTATTAGAGGTCCTTATTTAGCAATTAGACCATTAAGTATTATGATGGACATATATGGACATAGGAAGGAAAAATCTCAAGAAAAAGCCATTAAGGATATTTTTGTCATTTGGTTAATTAAAGAATTAAAAGGGAAAAATAAGCCGAAAACCATGTCCATCTTCTTCCTACCTTAGAGATATTTGCAAGGAGCCATAGGTAGGGTTTCTTCAACTTCCAAGCTTGATAGTAAGTGCATCCTAGCCCCGTTTTTAATGTTCTTCGTATTTTTGAAACCCTCGTAGCTCGATTTAGCTATTTCTAGCTATATTTTGAGTTAGGGTTCATGTTCAAAATTTACCCATGTATGACATGTATGTATTTTGATGTTTTATGGAAGATTATGAAAGTTTGATGTAGGATAAACATCTTTTTCTAAGTTATTTTCATGAAAAATGCATATAAGGACCAAATTGTAAAACTTATGAAAATGGTTATACATGAGTGAAATAGTAAAAAAAATTGAAGGTTGCTATAGTTAAGAATATGATTCGGCTAGGTCTAAAATATAAGAAAGTTGAATGAAAATCATTTTACGAGCCTATGGGTAAAAGTGTAATTATGATAAAGTTTAGGGGCAAAAATGTAATTTTTGCCAAAGTATAAATTATGAGTCAATTTGGTCAATGTAAGTATTAAACAAGTTAAATTATCATTATAGATCAAGAAACACGAAGCCCGAGCCGAAACCGAGGCAAGAACAAAGTTGTGGACTAAATTGCACATCTACACATATTTTAGAGCACCGAGGTAAGTTTGTGTGAAATTATAGATACATATGCTTTTATGATCAAATTACTTGCTATGTTGTATAATGCACATTATTTTAATGAAGTTGATTGACAATGTCTAATAAGGAAATCAATGAGAATAAGTAAGTGAAAGTCCTGGTTGAAGATTCGGAATAACGAGGATACCTATGTCACAACATGAGATAAGGAAAGCTCGTGTAAGACCATGTCTAGGACATGGCATTGGCATCAAGAAATGTAGGTCCTATGTAAGACCATGTCTAAGACATGGCATCGGCACCAAACGTAGATCCTGTGTAAGACCATGTCTAGGACATGGCATCAGCATCGAATAAGGTAGGTCTCGTATAAGACCATGTTTGGGACATGGCATCGACACCATATAAGAAAGGTCTCGTATAAGACCATGTTTGGGACATGGAATCGACACCATACGAGGAAGGTCCTGTGTAAGACCATGTCTGGGACATGGCATCGGCACCAAAGGAAAATTTTGTGTAAGACCATGTCTGGGACATGGCAACGATATCAAGCTAAGGGATCCCGTGTAAGACTATATCTGGGAAATGGCATCGGTATCATGAGGTGATCCCATGTAAGACCATATCTGGGATATGGCATTGGTATCAAAATACATGTTTGATGAAATTGAGTATCCTCTAGTATTCCAAGAAATTCAACGGGCAAAAGAGTGAGCATGAAAAAGTGACTAAGAACAAAGTAAGTAAGGTTGATGATGAGATAAGTTGTATAAGAATGATAAAGAATTTTATTCAAGTTAAGGAAGATAGAGATTTAAGTTATTGCCTATGATAGTTTAAGTGCTAAACTATGTAATGAGTGATACAGGTACCATGAGCAAATACAAGTTAAGGTAACCCTAATGTGATGGGTAAGTATGAGTAAGTAAGTTTAAGCACTTGAGATTTATGTGTTATTCATGATGAATGAGTTTATTTTGAGCAATTATGTTGCTACATAAGATTTCATGCAAACTTACTAAGCTATATGCTTACTTCTCTCTTTTCCTTCTTCATGTAGCATCGTTAAGCTAGTTCGGGGATCGAAGAACGTCGGAGCTCGGATCACACTATCAACCACTATTTTGGTATAGCAAAGTTGATTATTTTGAGTATGGCATGTATAGGAGTTTGATCAATTCAAATTATGTCATATTGAGGGGAAAATAGATAGTTATCAAGCATATGCATACTTTTTGTATATAGCCAAAGAAATTGGCTAATATTTGCTAAGTTCCATATCTTATTGATGATGAATTGGGTATTATTCATAGTGTATAAATGTTACAGTATGCATTGCTTGAGTTGGTATAAGTGTGTTTATGTTTCAGGGTGGCAATTGGCTTGGAAAATAGCCTCTAAGTGTCTACACGGGCAGACACACGGTCGTGTGTCGAGGCCGTGTGTGACATACGATCAGCCCCATGGGTGTGTTAATAGGCCATGTGTCCCCTGCATCATCTTACGAGGATATGATTCGTCACACGGGCCAGCACACGGGCATGTGCCATGGTCGTGTCTATTAAGGGTTTGATGACGTCATAAACAGAGAGCTCCACGGGAAGAGGACACGGACGTGTCTAGGCCGTGTGAAGGACACGGGCGTGTCTAGGCTGTGTGAAGGACACAGGCGTGTGTTCGGTCGTGTGAAAACCCCTATAGGTTCGAAATAAAAATAAATTCTACACGAGCCAGGGATATGGGCATGTGTGACCATACGGCCTACCCACAGGGGCGTGTTCTATGTCACACGGGCGTATGACCCCTGTTTAGGAAAAAATTTTCAAAGAAGTGCAAAAGTTCTCGGTTGAACTCCGAAACCCTCCGGATAATTTTTAAGGCCTTGCAGGCCCATAATATGTATGTTATGATTAAGAAAGAAAAGTTTTAAGTTAGAGCGAAATTTTATAGCCCAAAAATGCATGTTCAAGTAAGGTTAAGTTCGGTAATGCCTCGTACCCTGTTTCGGCGTTGAATACGGGTAAGGGGTGTTACAGCTTTTATTACAAACGCCGCTAAAGAACATGACTTTTAGCGGCGTTTTTAAAATAAACGCCACTAACTTTGGCAGATTTGCAACATTCTATTTTCATCCATATACAACCATTCTTGTAACATGAAATCCAACCAAAAATAGCAAATCTAAATAATACTTCAAATTCAATGAAAGATATATGATATAAATTAATAAATGAAATAAAATTGTAACACCCCAAACCTGGACTAAAAGTTAGGCCCGAATCTGGCATCTCGCATTGAAGTGTTTTTCGAAAACCATGTTTTCATTAAAAACCCTTCTTGTTTAAAGAATTAAGTAAAAACCCAGTTACGTTGGTTTATTTTTTAAAACGTGGTACATTGAAAAATTATTAGTTTTAATCCCAAAACATCTTTTCAGTTGCAGAAGCTGATTTTGAAAGTAATTGATTTACGAAAAAGATTAAGTCGCCAAACCATTTCGAAAATGTTGCGAAAATGCAGTGTTGTTTTAAAAATAGTTAGCATTTTGGAAAACCGTGATTTACTTCTAACGAATATAATTCAAAGTAAAGAAAGACCCATAGTTAAAATCGAGAAACTTAAAGAGGCCTTGTTACAAGCCAAATCAAAATACTTGAATGTAAATAATCAAAACGGAAAACACAAGCAATGTGTGGCCTTCTCTGAGTCCCTCGCAGCACTGATCCGTCTAAGGCTGGTGATTACCTGTACAGTTAAAAATGGGGTGAGTTTACGAAAACTCAGTGTGTAATTCCCTTACTAGAGTAACAGTTAATATACAGATCAAAGTATACGTGGGCCAAAGCCCACTACAATATCATTTGGGTCACAGCCCATAACAGAATCAATTGGGCCTAGCCCATTTCAGAATCAATTCCATATGCATAATGTGTGATGCATGCTAACCCATCCCATTCAACCCTACACTTGCCTCCGTCCAACCCTGCACTACCTGCCGGGAATAAATCACCCACGCCATCCCTACACTCCCAATGTTAGCACCGGTTGTGGCACTAACCAAAATAGCAGCAAAGCTGCTAGTATATATATACAGCTCTAAGCCTTCAGTAGCGGTATTATAATTGGCACAAAGCTCTCAGTAACTGTATTATGTTTAGCACATAGCCATCAGAGACGATAATATAATCGGCACACAGCCTTGGGTAAATATGATCGACACAGAGTCATCGGTATATATGTTAGGCACATAGCCACTGGTAAATATGATTGGCACAAAGCCATACTCAAGATGGCATAGAGCCATATTTAGGTTGGCACAGAGCCATAATCAGATTACGCGGCTTTAATTTGTCCGTCAGTCCACAGTCGTCTCGGGCGACCCGTGCGACCTTAATAGATCAATACTGGATCCACAGTCGTCATGTGACCCATGCGACCCTATCAGAACTTCCTCCGTATCAATGTCCCAACCCCATACAATATATCATGTATGTCATGCTCAATCGTTACACTTGTATGCAAAATGGCCATGCTCATAATAGTCATTTCAACATATATTAACAGCATATCAGTCACACGCCTACAGTCAAGTCAGTTAAAACACAGTCATACGATCACAGTCAAATCAGTCAAATTCCTAATCTAAGTCAGTCATTTACCCATAAGGGCAAAATGGTCATTTTACCCTATACGGATATTTCGTAATTTTGCAAATCGAGGGTATTTCGGTAATTTTGCAAATCAGGGTTATTTCGATAATTTTACAAATCAAGGTTATTTCAGTATTTTTCTAAACTGGGCATATTTCGGTAATTTTACAAATCGGGGGTATTTCGGTAATTTTTGCAAATCGAGGGTATTTTAGTAATTTTGCAAACCAGGGGTATTTTAGTAATTTTGCAAATTAGGGTGTTACAATTCTACCTCCCTTAAAGAAATTTTGTCCCCGAAATTTCCAGCTAACAGGGTAGTCGTGTAACAACTACCCGACTACACTACCGCTGCACACTCTGATCCCAACGTCTTTAACACACATCCAAAACATCCACCTATCGTAGCAAATAGGTTACAATTTCTATATCCAAAACATCACATTCAACGTTTCCAAACACACACTGAATAAATACTAAAAATACAGTCCAATATCTAAAGAAACCACCATATTTCTAACTCACTGTATTTAAATTTCTAAACAGACAAAAGTATTCAGAAAACTTACAATTTGGCGCCGGAGACTCGGTGTATCACACTTTCAGAAAACGGTCAATACAACATTTCAGAACTTCAAATCTTTTCAAGCCTTTTTGAAACAACACTTTTAGAAATTCAATTTTGAAAACCCAATCCATAACCGAGTTTTGCAACTCGGGCTCTGATACAATTAAATGTAACACCCCAAATCCGGCCTAGAAGTTAGGCCCGAATCTAGCATGTCGCATTGAAGTGTTTTTCAAAAACCATGTTTTCATTGAAAACCCTTCTTGTTTAAAGAATTAAGTAAAAACCCAGTTGGTTGGTTTATTTTTAAAATGTGGTACATTGAAAAATTATTAGTTTTAATCCCAAAACATCTTTTCAGTTGCGGAAGCTGATTTTGAAAGTAATTGATTTACGAAAAAGATTAAGTCGCAAAACCATTTCGAAAATGTTGCGAAAACACAGTGTTGTTTTAAAAACAGCTAGCATTTTGGAAAACCGTGATTTACTTCTAACGGATATAATTCAAAGTAAAGAAAGACCCATAGTAAAATCGAGAAACTTAAAGAGGCCTTATTACAACCCAAATCAAAATAATTGAATGTAAATAATCAAAATGGAAAACACAAGCAGTGTGTAGCCTTCTCTGAGTCCCTCACAGCACCGATCCGTCTAAGGTTAGGGATTACCTGCACAGTTAAAAATGGGGTGAGTTTACGAAAACTCAGTGCGTAATCCCCTTACTAGAGTAACAGCCAGTATACAAATCAGAGCATACGTAGGCCAAAGCCCACTACAATATCATTTGGGTCACAGCCCACAACAGAATCAATTGGGCCTAGCCCATTTCAGAATCAATTCTATATGCATAATGTGTGATGCATGCTAACTCATCCCATCCAACCCTGCACTTGCCTCCATCCAACCCTGCACTACCTGCGGGGAATAAATCACCCACACCATCCCTACACTCCCAATGTTAGCACCGATTGCGGCACTAACCAAAATTGCAGCAAAGCTGCTAGTATATATATACGGCTCTAAACCTTCAGTAGCGGTATTATAATTGGCACAAAGCCATCAGTAGCTGTATTATGTTTGGCACATAGCCATCAGCGACGGTAATATAATCGGTACACAGCCTTGGGTAAATATGATCGACACAGAGTCATCGATATATATGTTAGGCACATAGCCACGAGTAAATACGATTGGCACAAAGCCATACTCAAGATGGCACAGAGCCATATTTAGGTTGGCATAGAGCCATAATCAGACTATGCGGCTTTAAGCTGTCCGTCTGTCCACAGTCGTCTCGGGCGACCTGTGCGACCTTAACAGACAATACTGGATCCACAGTCGTCATGCGACCCGTGCGACCCTATCATAACATCCACCGTATCAATGTCCCAACCCCATGCAATATGTCATGTATGTCATGCTCAATCATTACACGTGTATGCAAAATGGCCATGCTCAGTAATAGTCATTTCAACATATATTAACAGCATATCAGTCACACGCCCACAGTCAAGTCAGTTAAAACACAGTCATACGATCATAGTCAAATCAGTCAAATTCCTAGTCTAAGTCGGTCATTTACCCACAAGGGCAAAATGGTCATTTTACCTTATAAGGATATTTCGGTAATTTTGCAAATCGAGGGTATTTCGGTAATTTTGCAAATTGGGGTTATTTTGATAATTTTGCAAATCGGGGGTATTTCGATAATTTTGCAAACCGAGGATATTTCAGTAATTTTACAAATCGGGGTTATTTTAGTAATTTTGCAAATTGAGGGTATTTTAGTAATCTTGCATCTGAGCTATCTGTTCTTTTAACTTCAGAACTTCAGCTTGAGCCTGACTCCCCGAAGGCATGTATTGTTGCGAGCTGGATCCAAAATATTGGGTTGGGTTAATAAAAGATCCTTGAAATCGAACCCGACCATACCTTTCAGGACCCAATACTTCAGTAATAATTTTGTTATTAATGTCGTCAAGATTAACAGAACTATCACTCGAAGCAACCGCTTCATACTCTGCCTTTTTTTTTTAGTTTCTCCTAAAAAATCAATCAAAGAGTTAGAAACGAAATATATAATAAAAACAAATGCAGCATAACTTAACATTATTTAGAACTACTAACGACGAATTAAACCATTATAATTAAACATTATAAATATTTAAAATAAATCAAATTTTATTAAGTAAATATACCATAATTTCTCCAGCTTCGGTTCCTATGTGTAATGTCAAAAAGCTACAGGCGTCCAACTTTTTGACCAGACGAGAGTTCCTACAGTAGTAAAAGTATAATTTAATAGAAAGTCATTAATATATGACACAATTAGTAAATTCAAAATACCTCGGCCTCAGCTACACAAGCAAAACTTTTCGACCCTGTTGTGTGCATGAATTTTTGTTTTTGCCTACTTGTTGTTCTAACTCCCTCACGATCCTACATTATGAAATTATTATTACGTATATAGTAAATACTATAAACCGAAATAATTATAAGAGTTTGGAAGTACATAATACCTCTCCTTTCTTTGAATTCCAGAATCTAACCACATCTTCTTATTGGTACCTCAGCATTCCCGGCGGGACATTTCACAATTTCCCTTCGAGGCTTATATTTTTCTTAAAATATTCTTTCTTTAAAGTGCTTTTATGGTCTCTCCATTTTTTCCCAATGCCTTCTTGACATAATTATCCGAAACCTCTAAAGCAAATCTCTCCTACGAAGAACACAAGTTTAGAAAGTAAATATAAATGAAACTTAAACAAAGTATTATAAATTACATTCACGTTTTTTTACCTTAATATTATCGAGAGCTTCATTTTTGTTACTATCAAGCATTTGATGCCATGACTCGTAGTTGGTAGGCAACATATTGGCATTTTGTGCTAAAATACCCAAATAGCCTGCTAAAAGTCGAGCTTCTGATCCAACAGGCTGACCATGACTGTTTCTTGATACTTTGACACGTTTGACAGGAATTAACTCGTATAATTCTTTTAGTAACGTACGTCCTCGAGCTTTGCGCGTCCCACCACTTTCAGCTGAAAAATAGTATATTATAATATAAGAATTTGAAAAAGAAATCAATAATAAAAGTCAGCACACATGTAAATTAAAGTTAACATTACTTTGAGTTTCTGTAGGTTCATTAGATGTATTCGGACCATTCGAAGATCCAATGGCAGTCTATTGTTCACTATTTGTTTCTTCTAAATTTGAAGTATTCTGAACAATACTTAGATCTCGTAATTTTCTTCTAGGCATTTTTTTTTTTTGCAATACACATAAAATAGTTGAAATTTTAGTAACTAATTACAACAAGAATAATACACATAAAATAGTTAAAATTTTAGTAACTAATTACAACAAGAATAGTACATATAAAATAGTTGAAATATTTAACAATACCAAGATTTAAAATATAATATTACATATAATTAAAAAATCGTAAAATCTTACATCATAATTCGTAAATATCTTCATCCACATCATGGAAAACCCATTGAGATTGTGTACTAGTACTAGGGATATTTTCATTTAAGTTTTGTTCTGGAAAAGGCAAAGTTTCTGATCTTTCGACAATGTCATCTCTACTTCCAATGCCCATGTCAAACAAGTCTCTAGGGGTGTTTCGGAGTACAACGTACCAACCCTCATCAATTGGATCTTTCGAGTAAAAAATTTGTTTCACTTGAGAAGAAAATACATACGGCTAGTCTATCAATTGTTGTCCAGTGTGAAACCAAATTGATCAATTTTAATTTCGCGAGCAGTATTAACATCAGCCCAATCACATCGAAATAAGACAACTTTCCATTTTCCATAATAATCCAACTCAATAATGTCAGTAAGAAGTCCGTAATACTCCACATTTCCCTCAACAGAATTACTGTCCCTAGCACTAGCATAACTTGTAATTGAAGAATTTACAACTATTCCACAATTTTATGTTCTTTTCAATCTCTCACGATATTTTGTATGACATCTGAATCCATTGATGAGGAAGGCACTATATCTTTTTACTACTCTATTCGGACCTTTACAAAGCCATTTAACTTCGTCATTGACGTCCTTTCCACTCCAAACCTATTGAGTTGAAAGTAAATTGAGTAATTATAAATGTTATGAGAAAACATTATTTGTCAATGAAAGTTTCAGTTTCATACCGTTTGGCTTAACCATTCATAAAAAGATTCTGTGAATAACTTACTAATCTCTCGATGTTGTAATCTTCGGGAGCGTGAACGAGATCTCAAGATTTGTTTGTACTCGCTATGTTAAAAAAGTGGATTACTTGGTTAGAAAATAAACAAATAAAAAAGATGAATATTTATCAAATCCTAAAACTTACTTGCGTAATGGTTCAAGCGAATCATGGTGAAAAAGAACATATCGGTGTGCTTGTACCCAAGATATGTCATCTAATTCTACAATTTCAACTTTACCGATTGGTTCCCTACAACTTTGAAATAAATAAGTTTCAACCAAGTTAGGATCAGTGAGCCTAGCATTTCTACTTGGTCTATTCCATCTTGTTTCAACATCTTCTAAATAAATTGAACAGAAAGTCAAACACTCCTCTGCCAAGTATTTATTATGACAATAAGACTTCAATTTGAATAGAAACCTAAAGACGATATACAACATTATCAAAAGTTGCAACTCAAGGTATATTCATGAATGAATAAAAAACTTTATAAATAAATTAGCACCTCTCTATAGGATACATCCACCGACGGAAAACCGGTCCACCAAGTTTTACTTCGTTAGGGAGATGGATTATCAAGTGCACCATAATAGTGAAGAAAGAAGGTGGAAAGATCTTCTCCAGTTTGCATAAAGTCAAGGCGGGTCAATCTTGTACTTTCTCAAGTTCTTCAATATCCAAAACTTTTCCACAAATAGCTTTCATTATATTGGATAGTTCAATTATACAAGCTGTCACCTTTTTTGACATACAACAACGTAAAGCAACTGGTAGTAAATCTTGCATCAAGATGTGATAATCATGTGATTTCAGGGAATACAGTCTTCGATCTTTAAAACTCACACATTGAGATATATTTGATGCATACGCATCTGGGACCTTTATATCCTTCAACACCGTGTAGAACACTTCTTTTTCTTTCTTCGACATTGCAAAAATTGGAGGCGACAACCTATATTTCCCATTCGGAAGTACTTTGGGATGAAGTTCATGCAGAATTTCCATGTCAACTAAATCAAGTCGACTCTGAAGGTTGTCTTTCAATTTTCCATCGACATTTAGAATTGTCCCAATGATGTTCTCGCAAACATTATTCTCAATATGCATAACATCAAGATTGTGTCGCAAAATGTGATGCTCCCAATAAGGCAACTCAAAAAAAATACTTCTTTTTTTCCACAAGTCCGCCTCATTAGGATCATCCTCTTCATCAGATTCACCATCAATATGCTCATCAACATTGCCAACATACTCCTCCCTCGGTCTTCTCTTCGCTTGCGTGTTATGTGGTTGATTCATCTTCCCATAACTAAAATTCATATCTTTTAACATGAACAAGATTTCAGATCCAATGGTCTGCTCAGGAGCTTCTCTAAACTCTTCAGTACCGTCAAATAGAGTCCTCTGAAATCTAAATCTATGATTTCCATCTAACCACCGACGATGCCCCATATAAGAAAACTTCTTCCCATTATATAATCACTTCGAACATGTTTGCACAGCACAACAAGGACAAGCATAACGTCCTTTGGTACTCCAACCAGATAAATTGGCATAAGCCAGGAAATCATTAATAGTCCACAACAAAACAGCACGTAAAAAAAAGTTCTTCTTTCTCAATACATCATAAGTTTCAACCCCGCCCATAATTGTTTCAACTCTTCAATAAGTGGCTGCATATAAATGTCAATATCATTTCCAGGACCTTTCTCTCCAAGGATAATCATAGATAAGATAAAAGACGATTGCTTCATGCAAATCCACCGAGGCAAATTGTAAGGAACAAACGCTACAGGCCAAGTACTGTACGAAGTACTCATGATTTTATAAGGATTAAACCCATCAGATGCTAGCCCAAGCCTCACATTCCTAGGATCAGTTGCAAAGCTTGGAAATTTACTGTCAAATGATTTCCAAGCTAAAGAATCCGCAGAATGCCTTAATAATCCATCACCGATTCGTTGATCATGATGCCACCTCATAGACTCGGTTGTCTTTGACGACATGAAAAGCCTTTGAAGCATTCGTATTAGAGGAAAATATCGTAAAATCTTTACTGGCTTATTTCTTGACTGTGCCTCACCTTCATCCTCTTTCACATCTTTTGTATTCCTATTCATCTAACGAGAGTTACCGCAAACATGACAAGACTGTTGGTTTTTCTGATCACCCCAATACACCATGCAGTCATTTGGGCAACTATGAATTTTCTCGTGCCCAAGGCCTAAATCTTTTATCAGTTTTTTCATATCTTTGCATGAATGAGGGATTTTTGCAAACAGAAACATCTCTCTTAAAAACTCTAACAACATTGTAAAAGAGTTTCCAGTCCACCCTTCCAAACATTTTAAGTGAAATAGGCGAACGCAGAAGGACATTTTTGAGTATTTTAATCCTTCGTAAAGTTCTTCATTCATTTCATTAAGTAACTTGTAGAACTTCGCCGTTTCTCTATTTGGCTCTTATCACATACACTTCTTCCCGTTTCGACAAAAGCATTTTCGCCAATATTACAATCATCGGATGCAATAAACTCATGTGGAAACGATTGCAAACCATGACCATGCATATTATATGCATCCCGCAACATACCTTCCATGTCATCTTCTCTAACAGACTGATGGTAAGCAGTATGAGGATAAGTCGTATTAGTCGTTGAAGAGGTTCTACTACGTGTACACTCTCCATGGAAAATCCATTTTTTATACCCCCGAATAAATCCATCAACAATTAGATGTTTGTATACAACTTCACGAAAATGCCAATTGATGTTGCTACACTTCTTACACGGGCAAAGAATTATATTTTCTTTGCTTGCATTTTGAAATGCAGAATTTAGAAAAGTTTGTACTCCATTTCGATAGTGGTTGCTTGCCCTTATCAAATTCATCCAACTTATCCATTTCATTATTCTTGAAATCTAAAGTTGACAATAAATTACGATTACTTAAATGTTCTCAATTGAATTAAATCATGTCATTGTTCTAAAATAGATAGTACATATCAAGTATCAAGTATCTAGTGGGTCTAAACTAATTCAAGTAATTTGAGGGATTTTCAAGTATACTCTTTTAATATTACGTAAGTTAAGTAAGTTTTGTAAGTTATGTAAGTTATGATATGACATATATATTTAAGTTATGTAAGTTATGTAAGTTATGATATATATTTATTGTAATACCCCTATACCCGGTTCAATCATGCAGACCCGGTATAAGACTATTACATTTGGTGCCAAAACAGTTATGGCTAGATACTGTTTAATTAAAACATTTGTATATAATATTTTAACTTACCAACCATTTTTGCTAACATATTTATTGTTTATTAATTCATTCCATATATACCAAAATACTTCAAGTAACTGAAAATAGATAGAATTTCAAGAATCTACATTTTAGTCCCTATCACATGGGAACACCTTTGAACTGCATATGTACATGCCATTTTAATACAAAATACAATACCTACTTTTGAAACTCGTGAGGATGTGATGAGGTGAGAGATCTTCTAGTTGGACTCTACCTCTTCTAGTTTAATTATACCTGCGCGTTAAAATAAACGCGTTAAGCCGGTGAAGGCTTAGTAAGCACTACAAGAATAATTAAATAAGTAATCATAACAAAATATTTTAAACTCAATCAATTACTGCATATCTACTCACATATAAGTCTCTTCAACTATGCATTGCTTTAAATAAATTTAACTTATCTTTTGTAAGGTATAAAAATTACCTTAACACATCAGTGATTAACTTTTGTTCTCATTTCACTTTCTTAGCCCAAAGTAGACTTTATAGAACACACCGGATATACGGAACAGATACAGAGGTGCATTATGATGCACAAGTGAACAGAGAGCACCAATGTGCTAATAATCAGAGAGCACCAACGTGCTAATAATCAGAGAGCACCAACGTGCTAATAATCAGAGGGCACTGACGTGCTAATAATCAGAGAGCGCGCTAAAGTTCCTTAATGGCATGCCACTAATATCCCAGTAGTTCTAAATTTCGTCTACTTGGGCATTAAAGCTGAATCTCATATATTTAAATAATTCACATAAATATTTCAAAAAGGACAAATAACAATAATTTAAAATTCTTGTAGTACTTACAACAAAAAGGTTGAAATGATAAACATATAAACATATAACATTTATATGTTAAAAATAATCAAATAAATTTCCTATACTATTTAATAAAAATAAACATGTATAATATAATAAACATGTTATTCTTTCCTCACTCCTTAACCTTCTCTTTTCCTTTTCCTTCAATTCGGTCCTCTCCTTTCTTTTTCTTCAATTTCATATAAACATATAACATTTATATGTTAAAAATAATCAAATAAATTTCCTATACTATTTAATAAAAATAAACATGTATAATATAATAAATTCATCCTTTCTTACTTTTACTCACATATCAATTTAATCCTTTACTCATAAATTTATTCAAAGTTGTCCTTTTGTGTCATAGTCACTAAATTATTTATTTCCAGAGTTACAGAACTCCAAATGAAGAAACGTTAATCTTTCCTGAAACTAGACTCACATATATTCACACCATAAAATTTCCAGAATTTTTAGCTTAGCCAATTAGTACAATTTATTCATCAAATTCACCCCTGTTCTGCTATCTGGCAGTTCTAACCCTTCTTCACTAAAAATTAATTATCTCTTCATACAGGATTCAGATGATGTTCCCGTTTATTTCTATTGAAAATAGACTCATTCAGGATTCTAAACATATAAATTTAAGCCCTTAATTATTTTTATCCAATGTTTGATGATTTTCTAAAGTTAGAACAAGGGAACCCAAATTCATTCTGACCTTATCTTGCAAAATTCATTATATATCATGATTTACATATCTATTGCTTACAAAGTTTCTTCTATGAGAAACTAGACTCAATAATCTTTAATTTCATATCTCACTTAACTTCTAATTCCACTTCTACAATTTTTAGTGATTTTTCAAAATTAGTCTACTACTGCTGTCCAAACTGTTTTAGTGCAAACTGTTTATTACCACTTTTCCCCTAAACTTTCAATAAATGATAATTTCGTCCCTACTCAATTAACTTCTCAGTTGAGCTAATTTTTCTCAATAAACACTTTATTCTATCACTTTAAACTACTTTATAATCTTTGGGAATCATAATTTCAGTAATAGACTTTAATTCCAAACATTTTCACAATTTAGTTCTTAAAATCAATTTCTAACTAGATATTCCATCAATTAAACCCTAATTCATCAATTTGATCCACATAACTCATGTTCAAAAATCTAAGAATTTCCAAAATTTCAACTTAATTCAACAAAACTTTGTTCTAAAACTTGTAAAGCATCAAAATTAAAAGAAAATGGCTAAATTGACTTACCAATTAAACATCCAAGCTTTAAATCATCAATTTCTCCTTTTTCTTTCTTTCTCCCCTGTTTCTTCTCTGTTTCGTCTGTACTCTCTCTCTTTCCTCTGTTCTTTTTTTTGTTTCTTTAGCTTACACACACATATATATAAATATAATAATAACAATATATTATAATATATTATAATTAAAACATAAATATCTTTATTATATAATAATATAATAATATATATTAAACATAAAAATCTCAGATTTTTATACATTACACCGCCTCAACATTTTAAAATGGCATAATTGTCTTTTTAGTCCTTTTTATTTTCTTTAATCTATAATTAAACTTTTGCACCTTTTTCAATTTAGTCTTTTCCATTTAATTACCTACTCAAACTTTAGAATTTTCTAACGAAATTTTAATACCACATTACTAACATTTTATAAATATTTATAAAAATATTTCCTATCATATAAATATTCATACAAATATATTGAAATAAATTTATCTTTAAATCGGATTTATGGTTGCGAAACCATTGTTCCGATAACCTTGAATTTAGGCCATTATATTTATGTAAGTTATGTAAGTTATGTAAGTTATGATATATATTTATGTAAGTTATGTAAGTTTTGTAAGTTATGTAAGTTTTGATATGATATATATTTATGTATTATGGTAATAATAATGAGTGTTATTTTTTATGCACGCTCAATGTTTATTCTATTAAATATTATGTTTTATCACATTAGGCCAAGTGAGAGAATGTAAGATTCTATTAAAAATTATGTTTTATCACATTGGGCCAAGTGAGAGAATGTAAAATTCTTTAGCCTAATTTTGTGTACCAATCAAGTATAAAATAAGTATCAAACTCAATGGCGAATTTCAATTCTACATATTTAAAAATATTAATTAACTTCATTTTAAAATTGTATGTAAATAAAAATTTTTGAAATTTTTAAAAAATGTTTAAATATTTTTAAGCCATAATTAAGTTAAATATTTTAAAGGCTTGATAAAAACATATTTAAAAAAAATTAAAAACAAGAGTCAAATTCTTTTAAAATATCAAAAATTTTAATCGGGATTATAAAGTTCAAATATTTTACCATTACAATTTAATACCAACAAATATAAATTGTTAAAAACATAATGAAAAATGTTACAAGACATTTAAAAATAACTATAATAACATTAAACTGTTTAAAAATTACTAACAATTTTTTCAATCATAATTAAAAATAACTATAATAACATTAAACTGTTTAAAAATTACTAACAATTTTTTCAATCATAATAACAAAAAAATTTGTTCCGGTAATCGTTTTCAATAATGATAAAAAGTTCTCAATTTCAAATAATATTAATAATAAATTGTTCAAGTGTGATAAATAATAAATGTATAAATTTTTTTAGAAAAGAACATTTTTCTTTCCTTATTAAATTAAAGTTGATATATATATATATATATATATATTTAAAAAAGAAAGAAAAATTGTGTTTTTAAACCCAATATTTATTTAAAGATCTATTTTTATTTAAAATATAACTAAAATTGGTAAATAAACATCCTAGACTACCTAGACTGCTTTAATTGGTTGGTTACCATAGAAACTAAAAGATATACAAGTAAATAATACCCCAAAAAATAAAGTTGTTTCAATATTAGGTAAGATAAATATTATTTCACTTAAACAATTTATGATATGATATATATTTAACATTAAGATAAATATTATTTCACTTAAACAATGCATGAGCACAAGATCATTCATTCTTGAAGTTCCAAAACAAAAAGTGCAAAAATGATCGCTGAAATCAAAGTTTTAAAATTTATAAAGAGAATGGTCGAACCTGGAAACTAACTCTGACAACGATTAAAGGCAAGTGTACCTATCGAACAGTAGTATAGCTTAGGCAAGACCGGATTGTCGAACCCAAAGGAACTAACAGTACTAATACTAACTTTCTTTTTATTATTTAGCCTAAAATAAAGTGAAGTTTCTTTAATCTAAATTAACGACTACTAAGCTAAAGACGTGAAGACAAAAAGAACGAATTGAGAAATAACTTGAAGGAAAACTCAGTTGCTCACGACAATACCCTCAGGAAGAATCCACCTAGACTTCACTTGTAATCTAACACTGAACCATACGATTTTTTCACTTAGTTTGACCCGTAGGACTCCCTAACGTATATTAAACCCTCTCTCGAGGCGAATAACGTCTAACCCTAGGTTAATTAACAGAAATCTCTTTCCCGAATAATAACCCCTTAGAATAGCAGTAAATCGATCTATGGATTCCCATATTAGGTTTCACCCTAATCTGGCAAAATCTCATCACCCTATCTCTAGGCGTGCGATCAACTCCGCTTAATTATGCTAGATTTAATCATAGGCAGGGTCTATTCCTCCTCCACCTAAGCACATCAAATTTGGATTAAGCACACATAATTAAGAACAAACTATGTATTTATCATATAATGCAGAAAACAATAACAAGATTCATCTAGGTTCCATCCCCTTCAGGTATCTGAAGGATTTAGTTCATAATAAATAAAGAAAACATCTCGAGAGAAAAGATAAAACAAAACATAAGAAATCCCTAAAACTCCCTAAAGGAATTGAAGGAGAAATTCACTGTTTTGAGTAGAATTACAGCTTCTTGGGATGGATCAACTGGCTAACTTTGAGTGATTCCCATAATTCTGACCTTTGCGGCTTGGCTCCTTGGCCTAGCTTCACCGCCCTGACAAAAGCCCTGGCAGAAGGCTTCTGCCGAACTCCCCTTTCAAGTTGCCCCATTGGGTGTTTATATAGACTTTGTGATGCCTTGCTTGGCCCCTAAGTATCCTAATTTAAGTAGAATTCCTACTAGGGTGTTTGAATAGGCTTCGGAATATGTTTCTTTGCCTCCAAGTATCCTTTCCTGAATGAAATTGCTCTTTCCAGCGACAGGGACACGGCCATGGCACACGCTCGTGTGGATCGACTTCAGGCCTCGTTCGGGTCTATTTATGGAGGCACGACCGTGTGAATCGTGGTCAGGCCGTGTTCTAGCTTATCCATAAGGCACGGCTGTGTGGCTTGAAGTCCAGGCCATGTCGATTTCGTAAATTGGCCTGTTTTAAGCCCGTTTCTCATTCTTTTCATCCTCGGATGCTTTCCTGAGTATAAGACATGAAAAGAAAGGATTAAGAGCACCTTTTTATATCAATCGAGGCTTAAATCATCCAAAAGCATACTAAATGTAGGGTTAAAATATGTTGCTTTTACGGTTTATCAAATACCCCCACACTTAAGCTTTTATTTGTCCTCAAGCAAAATTCTCAACTTACAATTAAGACAAACTTTCCATGATTCATAATTCCTATCAATAATGTCTCATCATAATTCATAAATAATTCATACATGGATGAGTCAATTCGAAGAGTCCTAAAGATTCAAACAGTCAAAGTCATATATTTGTAGCATAAAAATGTAGGTGTTTCCCCTTATCTAAATAATTACCTTTGATTCAAAATCAACAAGGATTGACATCCTCACTAAGGATTCACTCAAACCACTCGAGGTGTTTAAGGTTCAAAATTAAGTTCTCAGAAGTCGAACCTGAAAAGTTAATCCCATAGTCTTGCCTGAAAATCAAATCTCCACCATTGTAATATGAGATGATACACAAATCAAAAGGTCTTTAACAGGGTTGTAACGGGGCTAGGGTTAAAGGTGTGGACAAAGGCTGAAATTAGAAGGTTAGAATCGAGACTGACTTGACAAATTGCCTAACTAAAAAAATCAACTAATCCTAAATAATTACATCAATTGAAGATTAATAATACGAGCTTTTCCTTTAAGATTTGAAATTTTAACATGTAAGCTCACTTAATAGAACTAATATTGAGTATACTTCGGTTTTTTTTAGAACAAATGAATGTATCTATTACTTAAAAATAAAGATAACGGCTAGGCAACACATCAAATTCAATCTCGATATGAGGGTAGTCAAAAGGAATGGTGATAACAAATACAAAGGGGTTTTGGGTTAATATTAGTTGGTAAGTCAATAAAAAGGGTTGTTAGGATCAACGTGGTTCACCAAGGGTTAATTATGGAGGTAGGCCTTTTAGTGGAGTGAGTGGGTTAAATCCTAGGTGCCTTTATCATCTCTGTATATCAAATCATAGATGTGGTCTCAACATGTATAATCGAAGCAAGTTCTAGAATAACAGTTCATAGTTGACACACTCATAATCAATAAAGTGAGCATGAAAAAGAATATATGCTCTAATAGGCTCAAAATCTCATAAAAATTATGGGTTTTTGATGTCAATCTTGTAAATTTCAAACTTCAAGGTAATATTCAAATTCAGGTCAACAACCTAAAACTTTTTTTTCTGAAAATAGACTTATCATGCTTGATTCTCTAGTATCCTTCAACTTTAATCATCAATGCACAATTATCAATGACTTAATCCAAAACATATTAACAAAAATCATAGATCAGGAAAAATTCATTCTAATCATAATCTGAGATATTTTACTTTCGAACAAGGCATAATTTAGGGATTATCAAATAATACTATAGTTAACCCCCCACACTTAAGTTGTACATTGCCTTCAATGTACAAAGATAGAAAATATCAAAATAATCATAAAATCATAAGATGGGGAGAGAAGTGAAACTTCCTTAATTTTGGATGAAGTCAATGAAAAGAAACTGGATAGGATTGGAGGTGAATGTGGGGAAGCGTCTCAAATCGTTTGAAATTGAATCCTCGAAGCAGTCGGTCTGATTTTATTGTATCCTAAGCTAAATTTAAATATCATAAAGAATAAGAAGAAAATAATAAAGAAAATAAAGTAAAAGTAAAAAAATAAAATAAATAAAAATAAAATAAAAATAAATAATGGAAAATGAAAAAAGAAAAAGGAAGAAGGAGGTTTAAATAGAGATGTAGCCCGTGTTTTGGATTTTTTTTGCCACACGGCCACGGCCACGACCGTGTGTAAGGCTGTGTGGTCTGGAAATCTACTTTTTTGGTTAGTTCGGTGCTAAAGAAGAAGATGAAAAAATAAAAATGTAAAAATAAATAGGGTTAGTGCTCGGGTTGCCTCCCGAGAAGCGCTCGTTTATAGTCTTAAGCTAGACTTTACCTCTCAATCGTATGGTTATGGTGGTTTGAGGAGGTGAAAATCCTTTCTCATGCGATCAATTCGATTATGGATATAAAGTTTAAGTCGAGTAGTGTTTACCTCAAAAGTGCTGAATTTAGGATTGTTTACCTCGATTGTGTCGTATAGGAAGACATTAAGCACCTCAAAAGTGATTTCTTCGTTTGTCTTGAAGTCTGAATTGGTGATTCGAGGTTCTTCCTTATTCAACAATACTTGATCCCCTATTTTGAAGTGATTTGTTGTTTCTATCAACTCGTCTGGGGTTTCCTTCGGTTTCACTTCGTGTATTCGTTTCTCTTTAAAGTGTGTTTTCCACTCATCTAGTTCATCAACCTGAAGCCTTAGTTCTTCATGAATTATTTCTTTATGGGTACGAGGTCTAAGATCTAGCTCAGCTCGGTGATTTCGTGAAGCTTCCTGTAAAGAAGGTTGAACCAAATGGTTATCAATAGAATTAATGTTCATACCTTTATTACTCGATGTCCTAGCTGAGTCAAGAGCTTGAAGAGTGATTGTTTCGTCGTCTACACGAAGTGTGAGTTCACCAAATTCTTCTTCTGTGTGATCTTTCTTTACTGCATCAGACATGGCACACGAGCTTGGTACTCTGTATTTACCGGGTTTGGCAAATCATGGTTTACCTCAACCTTACCTTCACTTACCACAGGTTCTTGCCTTGGGTCAAATTTTACTAACAATTCACTATTACGAGCTTGTACGGCTTGGGACCCATGATTCAGTTCAGGTTTGTTGCCTTGTGGTGTTTCCTGTGGTGAAAGTTGAACAATTTGATTATCAACTGAATTTACTTTCTCACCTTTATCACTTGATGTCCTGGCCGAGTCAAGAGCTTGTAGACTGATTGATTCGTCACCTACACGAAGAATGAGTTCTCCGGACTGTTCCTCTGTATAGTCTCTTTTCATCGCTTTGGGATAAGGTATGCGAGGTTGGTACTCTTTGATTACTGGTTTTGGCTCTTTTTGTGCTACCTCTATTTTACCTTCGTCTACCTTGCTTTCTTGTATTGAATTGGGTTCATCTAACCCTATACTCTCCTGAGCTGTTATGTCTTGGATTTGCTCCTTTGGGTTAATCTCTGTGTTGCTTGGTAGACGTCCTTGCGGTCGTTCGGACATTAATTTTGCAAGTTGTCCAACTGACTTAGTAATTTTCTGAACTTGGTTCTGGATCTCTTTGATCGATGCTTGTTGATTATCGAACGTTGTCTCGATTTTTGGGGGGCGGGTTTCTGTGGCTGCTATGAATTTTGCCAGCATCTTTTCCAAGTTTGACTCCTCTTCCTGTTGGTAAGGTGGTTGTTGAAAATTTGGAGGAAGTTCCTGTCTTTGGCTTATTTGATCATCCCACGAGAAATTGGGATGGTAACTCCGACCGCATTATAAGTGTCACTATAAAAATTATTTTGAGGTTTAGAATAGTTACCTGTATAGTGAGCTTGCTCGTTTTCCATGCCATATCCGTAGGGTGGGTACTCAGGATTCGCCACGCCTCCTGAATTCGAGTCATATTGCATTACTGGGTGTACCTGCGAGAGACTACACAAACCATCAATCTTTTTATTCATCATCTCTAGCTGGTTAGATAACCTGGTGACCATGTCGAGGTTGAAAACACTGGCGGTTTTTGTTGGCGCTGTCCTCATAACTTGCCACTAATAGTTATTTAGTGTCATCTCCTCTATAGACTAAAATTACCTGTCAAAGTAAATAAAAGAAAAATTAGCAAAATAAAAATAAAACTAATAATAAATAATAATAAATTGCAATAAAAATGGCTAAAGTAATAAAAATAGAGTTTTCTTAATATTTTAGTTCCCCGGCAACGGGGCCAAAAACTTGATCGCTGAAATCAGAGTTTTAAAATTTATAAAGAGAATGATCGAACCTGGAAACTAACTCTGACAACGATTAAAGGTAAGTGTACCTATCGAACAGTAGTATAGCTTAGGCAAGACCGGATTGTCAAACCCAAAGGAACTAAAAGTACTAATACTAACTTTCTTTTTATTATTTAGCCTAAAATAAAGTGAAGTTTCTTTGATCTAAATTAACGACTACTAAGCTAAAGACGCGAAGACAAAAAGAATGAATTGAGAAATAACTTGAAGGATAACTCAGTTGATCACGACGATACCCTCAGGAAGAATCCACCTAGACTTCACTTGTTTTCTAACACTGAACCATACGATTTTTTCACTTAGTTTGATCCGTAGGACTCCCTAACGTATATTAAACCCTCTCTCAAGGTGAATAACGTTTAACCCTAGGTTAATTAACAGAAATCTCTTTCTCGAATAATAACCCCCTAGAATAGCAGTAAATCGATCTATGGATTCCAATATTAGGTTTCACCCTAATCTGACAAAATCTCGTTACCCTATCTCTAGGGGTGCGATCAACTCCGCTTAATTATGCTAGATCTAATCTTAGGCAGGGTTTATTCCTCCTCCACCTAAGCACATCAAATTTGGATTAAGCACACATAATTAAGAACAAACTATGTATTTATCATATAATGCAGAAAACAATAACAAGATTCATCTAGGTTCCATCCCCTTCAGGTATCTGAAGGATTTAGTTCATAATAAATAAAGAAAACATCTCGAGAGAAAAGATAAAACAAAACATAAGAAATCCCTAAAACTCCCTAAAAGAATTGAAGGAGAAATTCACTGTTTTGAGTAGAATTCCAGCTTCTTGGGATGGATCAACTGGCTAACTTTGAGTGATTCCCATAATTCTGACCTTTGCGGCTTGGCTCCTTGGCCTAGCTTCACCACCCTGACAAAAGCCCTGGCAGAAGGCTTCTGTCGAACTCCCCTTTCAAGTTGCCCCATTGGGTGTTTATATAAACTTTGTGATGCCTTGCTTGGCCCCTAAGTATCCTAATTTAAGTAGAATTCCTACTAGGGTGATTGAATAGGCTTCAGAATGTGTTTCTTTGCCTCCAAGTATCCTTTCCTGAATGAAATTGCTCTTTCCAGCGACAGGGACACGACCATGGCACACGCCTGTGTGGATAGATTTCAGGCCATGTTCAGGTCTGTTTATGGAGGCTCAGCCGTGTGAATCGTGGTCAGGCCGTGTTCTAGCTGATCCATGAGGCACGGTCGTGTGGCTTGAAGTCCAGGCCGTGTCGATTTCGTGAATTGGCCTGTTTTAAGCCCGTTTCTCATTCTTTTCATCCTCGGGTGCTTTCCTGAGTATAAGACATGAAAAGAAAGGATTAAGAGCACCTTTTTATATCAATCGAGGCTTAAATCATCCAAAAGCATACTAAATGTGGAATTAAAATATGTTGCTTTTACAATTTATCAAAAAACTAACAGCAAAAAAAAAAATACTATCAATTTCCCCTTAACAACTAACAATCATCAAGACTTTTCCCTCAATTTTCATCACACTTACCAGCATGAGTACAACCAATGATAAAAGAAATAACCCTAAACGAAAATCAATTTCTTAAAATCTCCAACATGATTTATTTGCTCCGAACCGAAAATCAACAGCAGCTAATTGACAGTTTAATCATAAAATTCAAACGACTTAATTGAAGAACCAACTAGTTAATTCGACTTGACAATTAACTAAACGAGTGTGTGTGTGTAAATTTCAAGGGAAATTAACTGAATTCTTCCCCCAAAATGCTGTTACGATCACAAACTTTCTCCTCGCCTTTACCAATTTGACCGTCTCCCACCTCTCACGCTTCTTAATATGATTTCTCCACTCTCGAAAAAGAGAACTGGTCAAAACTACTAATCAACAACATAAGATTTGTGTAAACAAAACTACTAATTTTGTGACAAAAGAGATATAAAAAAAGGTAGAACAATTTAAACAGTGAAAACTTACCAACAAACTAACACAGAACAATCTGCAGAAGAAACTAAGGTAGAACAATCTACAGAAGAAACTAGGTTAGAACAATCTGCAGAAGAAATATGGCCATTTCATTTCCAGAATTTAAAAAAAAAAGATATAAAAAATAAACTTACCAGAAGGAAATTGAAGTCTATTTAGCTTTACCACAAGCTGAAGTTGAATGACTGGAAGTTGAAGCTGAAGGAAATAGGAAGTTGAAGCTAGAAGAGTCCGCCCAGGATTCAGGGCTGGAAGAGACCCAGAAATAATAATTTTTCAGCTTTTAAAGTGGGAAAAAATTTCAAATTAAAATAAATTAATTAAATACCTAAACTTTTAATTTTTCACCATAAATGTTTCACCTCTTAAGGCCCCAACTTTTATTGTATTACATTTTATAACTTTTTTAAAAGAGACTCAAATTATTGTTTCATCTATGACCCTAAAATGTGAAGAAATTTATAGCATAAAAAAATTGAACAGTTACAGCTCTAAATAGAGTTTTTAGAAATTTGACTAATGATATGAGTAGACAGACTGTAGTTTAGCAAAGACAAAACATGATGCTAATAAATTCTTCCTAGTAGGCATAGCGAAAGAAGATACCTTAAAAATGATGGAAGTAAAGGTTTTAATTTTAGGGAGTCAAAACCAGTTAGCACCATGATTCATGCACAACCACATTAATGCCCAAAAACATGCATCCATTTTTTTACCAACATATCATAAATGAATTGTGCAGTGACAGATATATATATATATATATATATATATATGTATGTATTTCATATTGCAGCCTTTTTCATGGGTTTTATTCCCGCATGCTACAACAGCAAATATAAAAGCCAAATGTGCTGCAATGTTGTAGATGAATTGAAAAGGCCTCCCTAAGGGTTATAAGCCATTACCATTTGCACATGTTGAAATATGTATATATGATTATCTCTATTTATTTCCAATTTAGTGTCTGTCTGTGTGTGTGATTATCCATTTAATAAGTCTTATGTGTATTCCCAAGAACATATCACCGAATTTCACAACACATGTTGCCAGCTATAGCAATTCAATCATCAACTAAGCAGTAAATTTAACAATTTAAGATCAATTAAGGTCCAAAATAGCATAAAAAACAAAAGAAAAATAAATAAATAAATACAAACATACATACATACATAAACAGTCTCTTATCAGAGTGAACAGATTATTTTCAATTTTTAATTAAAAACGAAAGAAAAAACTAGAAAATAGTGAGTTAACTATTGAATGAACCTTGTGAAAAGAAAGGTTTTTGGCGAGTTCACAAGCGAGCTCTTTGACTCTTTTGATAGCAACGTCGGAGGAATTGTCCAGATTATCAACTAGAAGCGAACAATTAGGGGAAATTGGGGAAAAGAAACTGGGGAAGAAATGAAGTGATTTGGAAAAAAATTCGAAGAAATTTGGGGAAATACTCAAGCAATTTCGAGTTTAGGGTTAACTTGGAGAAAATTCAGGGTATAGGGGATAGCAGATGTTTTGGTATTTGGGGATAAAAGGGATGAAACAAAAACGACTCCGTTTTTTTAAATAAATTGGCACCACTAAATCGCAATACAAAACAACATCGTTTTAATTCAATTTTTTTTGTGGGGTTTTTATTATAAACGCCGCTAATGCTTCACTTTTTACAATTTTTTTTAATTTCAATATATATAAAGTTTATCTACTATCTCTTAAATAATTTAAACTATAATGATAATTTTAATATATTAAATTTAATATTATCTCTTTTACAATTATATAAAAAATTATTTACTGTATAAATTAAAAAATAATCAGTCATATACCCAAAAAAACATTAAAATTCTTTTAAATAATAATACTTTAATTTTTTGTCATTTTTTATATCTATTTTTCATTATTATTAGTTCCAAATTTTTTCTACGCGTCATTAATTTTTTAAATGTTTTAAATATTAAATTACAAATAAACTCTATTTTAATTAATAAAAGAAACCCTTAAACCTTAAACTCTTGCACCATAAACCCTAAACTATAAACCCTTAACCCCTAAACCCTAAACCCTAAGTTGTAAGCCTTAAACCCTAGATTATAAACCAAAACCTTTAAACTGTATAACTCTAATTCAAACACCTTAAACCCTAAATTAAAAATCAAAAACCCTAAACCATATATATAACCACTAAACATGAACCCCTTAAACTCGAACCACATAACCAATAAACACAAAACACTAAAGCATAAACTTTAAACTTTAAACCATAAACACTAAACCCTTAAACCATAACCAATAAATATGAATCCATAAATCATACCATCTAAACCTTAAATCTTAAACCCTAAAATATCATATTTATTGCGATGTTTTTTTATATAAAAACTAATGGATTTGGGAAAATTGGGGAAAAGTATTTAGGGAAGAAATAAAGGGTTGTGTAAAATTTTAGGGAAACCTGATTTGAAAAAAAACCTAAAGGATTTTCGGGGTAAATAAAATGAAGTTGTTTAAGTCAAATTGAAATAACATTATTTGCGGCATTTATGAAAGCGCCACTATTGCATAACATTTGCGGCGTTTTCAGCAAAAAATGCCACTAGAAAATAAATTAATGATGAGAAATGACGTCGTCCAGAGCAAATTGGTATTGCAAATTTGCAGCGTTTATGGAAAACACCACTAAAAATTTTATTCCCTCTTCTGAAACGTCATCGTTTTAGGCAAACAGGTATTGCAATTTTGCTAAAATGCCGCTAAAAGTTTAATACTTTGTAATGAAACGGTGGCGTATAAATGGAAATGGTATTGCAAATTTGCAGCGTTTATTAAAAATGCCACTAAAAAATTAATTCCCTATCAAGAAACGTCATCGTTTAAGGTAATGGTTATTGCACATTTGCGGCGTTTTCAGCAAAAAAGCTACTAAAACATAATTCCCTTACTTGAAACGAAGTCGTTTAGGGCATATTGCTATTGCCTAAAATTTTATTCCCTGTTGTGAAACGGTGCCGTTTAGGTTTAACTTTGCGGAGTTTCTTGTAAACGTCACTAAGTGTTTAATACTCTAAAATGAAACGGCGCCGTTTGAGTTGAAGTGGTATTGCAATTTGCTGGCGTTTATGAAAAACGCCACTAAAAAATTAACTCCCTGTCGAGAAACGTTGTAACACCCCTTACCCGAGACCATTGCCAAAGTCGAGTAAGAGGCATTACTAGACTTGACTACAAGTTCAGGACATAAAATTTAAAAGCTGTCCAACTGCATCATACTGACTAAATTGACCATAACTTGAGTTACAAAACTCGAAATTTAGATCCGTAAATTTTCCTTGAAACTAGACTCATATATGGATTTACCATAATTTTTCCAGAATTTTTCATGTGGCCAATTAGTACAGTTTATTCATCAAAGTTACCCTTATTACACAGCTGGATAAATCTGACCTGTTTCTACAAAAATGCAGTTATCTCATTTCACAATTTTCATATACTGTTCTTGTTTATACCAATGAAACGTAAACTCATTAAGGGTTCTACACATATAAACCATGATTCCTAATTTTTTTTTACAATTTATGATAATTTTTCCAAAACAGAATAGTGACTCACGAATTCATTCAGAACAGGTCTCGCTAAAACTTAAGTATCACATAATATATACTTCTTTTGCCTACTCTGTTTCTTTCATGTAAAAATAGATGCAATAAGGTTTAATTTCATATCTCATTCACCTTCAAATTCTATATACCCTATTTTTGGTGATTTTTCTAACCCACATCACTGCTGTTACTACAAACGGTTTATTGCATTTTATGAAAGACTAGCCTCTAACCGAAATTACCTATATCACAAATTCAAGGATTCATTTTGTATACAAGCATTACTTAACAAAAACAATTAAACCCGGATTAAAAATTTCATAAACATCACCATCATGAACAACATACATTTTTAGACACAACATCGTCCTTACAAAAAAATTTAGCCATATTCGCATGGCTATTATACACATATATCTTAAGAGTCAACCCAATAAAGAATATGTCTTTCCTATACATGCCTTCATTTAAAAACCCAAATGAAAGAGTACCCAAAATGTAGATTGATAGTGTGAGTGACTTTCCGAACGATCCCGAAGAACTGGTAGCTTGCACCCAATCTATAAAACAGAGGAAACAATTCACACGATAAGCTTGCTAGCTTAGTAAGTCCTAACTCATGATAATGTAACATTTAATTATTTACGAAATGAAAACAATCAACTTATAGCATTTTACATAGGCAATTAAATAATTTATTTGTACAAAGTCATATACTAGTGATTCATTAGCCCAAGTAAATTAGGAATCATTCCTTCAACCTGCATTTCTTGAAGTTCAAATAAACATCTCTCACGAAAATCTCCTTTCTTAATATTATACTTGGAAACCAATTGTTCCATAATACACATTCTAAACTCGAATTCCATCATATTACACCTATCAATATTAACTTCAAACATATACAACTCAATTCTCATAATATTCATTCAACCCAAGTGATATTAAGCATAGCATACCTTACTTCCATACCTGAACCATATACTAGATAAATTAGCATTAAGTTGTCTTGAACAACAATTCAATTTCTCTTTTGTAAAATACATCACCGGCATCATGCCTGCTAGGCGTAAGAGCCTGAAAAGTAACACCGGCACAAGGCCTGCTAGGCGTAAAAGCCCGATAAATAACACCGGCACGAGGCCTGCTAGGCATAAAGCCCGATAAATAACACCGGCACGAGGCCTGCTAGGCATAAAGCCCGATAAATAACACCGGCACGAGGCCTGCTAGGCATAAAGCCCGATAAATAACACCGGCACGAGGCCTGCTAGGCATAAAGCCCGATAAATAACACCGGCACGAGGCCTGCTAGGCATAAAGCCCGAATGTCAGAATAGTTTTTCATGCTTTGCACATTTCACTGTCACATATCAAACCATATGCATTTATTCACATTGCATTAAATATATTTAAAATCAATCCAATCCATCATCATCACATTCGGCCAACTCATGATTTTACAACAAACTTATACAAATTCTATCATTCATTAGATTTGTAAATAACCTTTAAACACAAGTTGGCTCAAAAACTTACTTATTCACCTTGCTTGAGCCAAAATAAATTCACTTCAATACTATACATTCACTTTCGGCTATATCATGAATTTATACTCTAAATTTCCACAATTCCTCATTTACTAAATTCATAAGTTATTTATTGACATAGTTTAGCTAAAGGACTTACCTCGGTTGTCGATAAGCCGTGCAAATCGGCTACTCGATAATCTTTGTTTTTCCTCGATCTTGATCCTTCTCTTTTTGTTCCCGATCTAATTTGGTTCAATTTAAACCAATTAAACCACACTTCCATTCAATTCGAAAGCAAAATCATAAAATAAATAATTTCAAAACATAAGCATTTGCATTCGGCATTCATCCACTACTTTGTTCAAGTGCATTCAAAAATATTTGGGAACACTTTGGTAATAATCCCATTGATGTGCTTTAACTTATAACTTACCTTCTTATCTATAGCCATACATTAACTCTATATAATTATACATATATAACCGAATACAATAGTTCAAATTCATTCTCTCTTATGGCCGAAAATGTCAATTTAGTGCACTCCTACTTCTTCTTAAACATGAGACCAAGTAACAAGCTAATTACTCACAACTTAATTTCATTTTCCAGCCGAATATTAGCTTGCTAAAACCCTTTCATTATTTAATTTGAGCAACTTTGTCATCATACTTAATTCACCCATTAACTATATCTAAGTATAATCATTCATCCATGGCCAATTACACTATATGTGTATAACCAAGCATCAAAACAAGAGAAAAGGTTTCTTGAATGGTTGTCTCACATTCGGCCAAAAACAAGAGCATCCCCACGCCTAAATCAAAACAATCTTCTTAAACATGCTCAAGATACTTCTTCTCATTTTGTCTAAATTTATTTATACAACAAGGTATAATTTCTCATCCATGGCCGAATTTCCTCATGTTTAAGATCAACTATTTTCTACTTGTTTTCCTTAATGATCAAAGAAATCAACACAATCTAAGGGTAGGTTATTAAGCTAGAATTCAACTCTTACCTTGATTCACACATGCAATGGCCGAATTGAGAGGATGAATTTCCTTCTCTTCTTGATGATGTTTTCGGGTAGAAGATGAATGAGGGAAGAGAAAAGAAATTTTCTTTTTGTTTAATTCAATTTTTCACCCATTTTAGCATGCTTATGATATAATAAAACTTTAAAAAAAATTAATATACATAGGAAGCATAATATTCTTGCATGCTTGCCGTCCACTTTGTTCAAATATGGGGAATTTGACATGCAAA
This sequence comes from Gossypium australe, assembly GCA_005393395.2. Taxonomy (NCBI): domain Eukaryota; kingdom Viridiplantae; phylum Streptophyta; class Magnoliopsida; order Malvales; family Malvaceae; genus Gossypium; species Gossypium australe. The sequence continues at coordinate 44,680,283 of CM016618.1, read as the reverse complement.
TTCCCATGTTTTATGGACAATTCAATTAGCTCCTTTTTTATTAATGCCCACTACATTGGTCCTTCTTGCAATTTAGACCTTTTTAGCAAATTAAACACTCAGATAGCTAAAATTTTCCACGAAATTTTCACACTCACTAAAACACACATAACAAACACAAAACATAATATTATAATATCTCTCAGGCTCGGATTCGTGGTCCCGAAACCACCGTTCCGATTAGGGTCAAAATTGGTCTGTTACAAACGTCGTCGTTTAAGGCAATGGTAATTGCACATTTGTGGCGTTTTCAGCAAAAAAAGCCACTAAAACTTAGTTCCCTAACGTGAAACGATGTCATTTAGGGCATATTGGAATTGCATATTTGCGGCGTTTACAGAAAATGCCACTAAAAATCTTATTCCCTGTTGTGAAACGTCGTCGTTTAGGTTAAACTTTGCGGCGTTTCTTATAAACGCCACTAAGTGTTTAATACTCTAAAATGAAATGACGCCGTTTGAGTCGAATTGGTTTTGCAAATTACTGGCGTTTATGGAAAACACCACTAAAAATTTAATTCCCTGTTGCGAAACGTCGTCGTTTATGGCAAATGATTATTGCAAAATTGCGGCATTTTAGGGAAAATGCCACCAAAAAATTAATACGTTGTACTGGAACTGCATCATTTTTGTCAATTTAGTATTGCGAATTTGCGGCGTTTATTACAAACACCACAATGCAACAAATTTGCAGCGTTTTTTTTTTGAAGTGCCACTAAAACTTTTTCCTCTTGTACTGAAATAGTGCCGTTTCGAAAATTTTTAATACTTTTTTGCGGTGTTTTGTCTTTAGCGCCACTAATGTAGAGCTTTAGTGGCGTTTTTGTTCCAAACGCCACTAAAAACGCCGCTAAAAGTTGAATTTGCTGTAGTGAACTAGAATCTTACTTGTTTTAATTAAATTGTTAATTATTGAGTCTAATTAGATGAGAAAAAGTCTTTACATGATATTAACTACAAGTTTACATGTATAAAAATGAAGAAAAAGATATGATATTGATTAAAAATAAGATAGTGATGATGTGGATTCATATATTAAGTATATGATAAAGAGAAAAGATCAAAAGTGAGAAAAAAAGACTAAATCGTAAAAGATGTAAATGTTGATAGAATAGTAAATTTTGCAAGTAAGTGTATACATGAAGTGAAATATGTAAAAGATTGATATGTGAAATGATATAGTAATATTATAAGTATATTTGATGAAGTATGAAAAAGAGAGGACTAAAGTATAAAGTATGCAAAAGTGACATGTGAAATGTATGATAATAATTAATAGTGAATTGTGGAAGATTATTAAATATTGAGACACGTTACATGTATTAATGAAAGTGGAAGATACAATTTTATGAATTAATGTTAAAAGGACTAAAATGAAATACATGAAAAGTATTTGAATTTTTTTTCTAAAATGTGAAAATATAATTGATATTGATATAAATGCTCAAGTAGACAAGTAGACAAGATAAGAACTATTGGGGATATAGATGGCACGCCATTAAGGAAATTTAGCGCGCTCTCTGTTTACCCACTTCAACAGTGTCTCGTCTTGTTTCGTATATCCTATGTGTTCTATTAAGTCTACTGGGCCTCCAATACAAGGTAAACAATCACTTTTGTTAATGATTGAAATATTGTATCTATAAAATGAAGTTATAAGTAAATTAAATGTATTGAATTGAGATTAAATTGTACTTGATAAATAATAGTATCAGATGAAAAGACATGATAAGTAAATGGTGAGTTACAAGTTATTTGTGGATACAGGTTCTAAATAAAATATCGCATTTATTAAGTGAAAAGGTAAAAAGATTAAATGTATTGAAAAGGACTAAATTGTCAATCGATAATAATAGATGGAAAGATGTGATAATTGATTGGTAAAATATAAAATTATTGAAGATAACAAGTCTTGAATGATTCTATATAAATAAGTTAAGTTTTATGATAGTTAAATGCAACTGAAGTTCTGGTTGTACTTACTAAGCTAACAATAACTTAACGCTTGTTTCATACGCGAGGTTAAGAGTAAAAGAAAAGGATCTTTGAAGATCGAAGGCATCTCATCTCATCACATCAATGGGCCTAAGGAAAAGAGTAAAGTTTCCTTTCTTTATTTTGGTAAATGGCATGTACCTACGTATGTTTTAAATTTGAGGTGTTAAAGGGACTTAATTGTAAAACATGATAATTACTTAAATTATATGAGATAATTATATGTTTATGAATTGGTACTTGAAATTGGGATTAGAGAATGCTTGGAGATATGGTTTAATTTGCCAATTGAATAGGGGCTAAAATCGATAAAATATGAAAGATTAATTTGGCAAATAATCCTAGTTAAAAATAAAACATCGGATCTCATTTTGGTATCGATACCAAGTGTAAAGTTTTGATACTAGAGAGGAAGTATTGATACATTAACCTATGGATCGGTACTTAGGGTATTTTCTTTAATTTTTCAAACACTAAAGCTTAAAACGGTATTGATACAACATTGGGGTATCGATAGAAAAGCCAAGGTACCGATGCTTTAGTGCCAATATCGATACCTATGCCTTCTTTTTTTTTTTACAAATGTGGTTTTGAAATGAATTTTTATTAAAAATTTTACCTAGTTTGGTCCGATACAGCTGCAATATGAAAATAACACATTAATAAGTTTGAAATATGATCAAAAAAGGGTTCAGAAGATTGAATTTAGCCAAGGCTACTTTGGCACTCAAATGTGACATTCCTATATTTGACTCGGTAGTTGAGTCAGGTATAAGGATGTTTCATAACTAATTCAATTGCTTGAAAAAAAAAATTCTCATTTCATTAATTCAATCTAGTTGGAAGTCGAACAACTTAAAAAATTATTTATTTTTAGCTTTGATTTGCTTCAGCAATGGTTGGTAGCTCAAGTTAACAAAAAAATGAATTATTTATAAGAGATATCAAATTCTTAGTCATTTGAAGTATAAGGAAAGTAATGTATTTGATGATTGTCTTGTTTAATAATAAAAGGAATTTAAAAAAAAATCATTTTTTTTCCTAATTTACACACTGTGCATAAATTATATTTTAATATAAAAATATGATAAAATTAGGTAATGTGTAAATATTGATGATTAAATTTTTAAAAATTAAGACTAAATTAACACAATATGTAAATATAAATAGCTAAATTTATTATTATGCCTATTTTAAAAGTTATCAGATCATCTTTCTATTATTCATATAATAACAGGTGACTAAAAAAAATGAATAGTTGGATTATTGTTTTCCAACTTTTTATAGTTGAGTCACCAACAAAAAGTATTGATAGTTGGGTGACTACTAATGTAGTTTACCTTAATTTAAATTGAGTTTATCTTAATTCTAAATTTTTTATTTTTTATTTTTCATATTTGTTTTATGGTCAATGCTTATAATTGTAATTATTGACATAAAATGTATTAATTTTGTAACTTATAAACTAAAAAAAAGTGTTCAGTGAAATTTTGTATAGGAGTTTTGGGAATAGCTTCATCTATTTTATATATTTTTTTGGTATTCTTCATGTTCGTCCATGTTCGAGGTTGTTCCTCTCAACAATGTTGTTTACAAGGTTTGAACAGTAATGTACCTAAGAGGAGATGATCAAATAAGTCCCTATACTATTAAATGGATTAATTTGGCCATTATACTATTAAAAAGAATCAAATAAGGCCAAATTGGAATTAAATTAGCATTTACTCTTTAACAAAATATCATTTACTATTTAACAGAGTTAATATTTTTAAAGTTTTTATTTTTTTAAATGAAATATTTTATTTAGAATTGAAATAAAATTGAAACAAATAATTATCAAGACATTTTTATATTCTATTACAATTTAAATTTATTTGATTCTTTTTGATTATATAAAGACTAAATTAATAGAATTCCTATATTACAGGGACTTCCGACGCACTTTAACCTAAAAATTTAACTATTAAATATATACCTTTAATATTTTAAATAGAATATTAAAAATTTGCGTCAACATAAATTCGACCCGATCCAGATATGGATACTTCTCCCTCAGAGCATTTGTCATTGCTTTTATTTTCCTCCTAAAAACGATCTTCCCAACACCACTATCAGTTCTTTTCTGCCACTCCAATTCCATCATGGTCAATCTTTCAGTTTTATTTTACTTTTTTTTTAAGTTTAAATAAAAATAAAGCTAAAAATAACTAATACTTGATAAATAATTCTGACCCGAAACTCCAGAACTTCATACTGTAACCATTATCTTCAACCTTTTTTTTTTTCAAAAAAAAAAACTCAAGCTTTTCTCATTTGGTAGTTATTTTCTGAGAGACGTTAGCTTTCATGGATGAAATATACGGATTCTACTCCATGGGAGACCAGTACGTTGACAACGCCTTGATGTTACCGGAGAACATGATCTTTCCTTCTGATTACCAACCTCGGCTTTGTTCTTCCGATCGGGTTCCGGCGTTTGGATCCGACGAGTTAATCTCTGTCGCCTCCGCCATCTCCGAAGCCGCTTACGTCACCCCTCAAATTCAAGGAGAAGTGGACATTTCAAACGTGATCAAAGCCAAAATCGCTTCTCACCCTTATTATCCTCGTTTGCTTGAAGCTTATATTGATTGCCAGAAGGTGAAACCAACTAGAATTACGAAAAGGGTGTTACTATTATCATTATTATTTTTTGCTATTTCTGGTGCAAACAATACACTTAAAGCTGCAGGTCTTTTAAAAGTATTTCAATCGTCTTTTCCTTTTTTTTTTCCCCACTTTAGCTTCATTAAATATGATGTTGTATAACATTACTGTTAATGTGTGCAGTCAAGGGTAAGATTTAGTACAGTGGCTTTGTTAGTTGTATTTTAAGTTTCCGCCATTAATGAGGGTTTATGAAAGATTTTAGTCTCGAAATAGTTCGCACTTCCTACTGTTTTCTTCTTCAATTTTAAGTCAAGATTCAACCCTTTTTCTTACTCTTGAAGAAACTTTCTTACTCGATCAAATCCCATAATTTATCTGGAATATATCATCAAATAGGGCGTATGCAATTTGTTGGGACTTCGCTTCAGTACTGTTCTAAGCTCTTTGTACCTTTCTCTTTCTATTTTAGGTCGGAGCTCCTCCGGAGATTGCAAGGATATTAGACGAAATTCTGATGGAGACCGATGTTAACAAGCGGGATATCCTGCCCACCTGCTTGGGAGCCGATCCTGAGCTCGATGAGTTCATGGTTTCTCTTTGCTCGCTTTGAAGCTTACTTTGGTTTTCGATTTTCATACCATATATATATGTATGTATGTATGTATGTATGTATGTATGATGGTCTGGGGTTTAATTTGTTTAGGAAACTTACTGCGATATGTTGGTGAAATACAAGTCTGATATTTCAAGGCCTTTTGATGAAGCGACCACTTTTCTAAACAAGATCGAGATGCAGCTTCGAAATCTCTGCACGGGTGCCTCCATCACAGGCCCTTCTGGTCAGTATCCTTGCCCTCACAAGTCAGAGTTTTTCTTTTGGATTAATTTAATATTTGGGTTCTTGGTTTTTGTGCTTTTCACAAATCTTCTTCTATTTCTTTTTCCATGCTTTCATTATCTGCTCCAGTTACGGTAAAAAATTTACCCCCAAACGAGCTGAATAAGCTCTATTTTATTCTTTAAACCTCGCATGAGTCCCAGCAACTGGCAGGCAAAACTTGGGATTTGTAGGTTCTTGGTGCATGATAATATGGATTATGGAACTCTCAAGATGGCGGTAACCATTCTTTTCCTGGTCATCATCATTCTTAGACCTCCTCTATCATTTTCTGCTAAAGAACCCATTAATGGAGGGCAATAATATACTTGAAAAATAGATCTTTCTAGTATTTCAAATTTTCAATAATGATGGTATCCCTAGCAGACAACGCAAGAAACCCTAAAGATAATATAGACCCTTTGTCCTTGTTTAGTCACCATTCCCGTCTTAAGTTCTCCATAGTTAGGGTGCAATTGAGATTGGTCACCTTTCTTCAATTCCATCACTGTCAATGACATCAGGGGCTTGCATTTGCTGATTATCATCTTTGTTTGTTAGTTCATTTCTTTTACATTTTTGTGTTAGTTTCATTATTATTATTTCTCATTTGCTGTTTGTCAGAGAAAAATGAAAGCCTGAAAGTAAACATCTTTTTTGGGTTTTTTGAGACTCTGAATTGACGTTTCAGAGCTCAGTGATTGCCATGCGAAATAGTTGCGTGTTTGATTCTCACCAGTGCCTTCAACTATTTCTTTTTTGCAATGCCTTAGTTGATGCAAAAACCTAAGTCTAGGGCTAGTTGTTTGAGTTGATTGAACGTTCGGATTATGTACTACAAGACCCCTCTTAACATGTTTAAAGCTTTAAAAATGAGGAAGTGCGTCTGGAGACATCCGTACTCACATTTGAGGCTGAGTACTATAGATATAGCATGCTCATTAAACCTTATTTTTTGGACACTAAGGAGCTTATTTTCATCTGGCTGATAATTGTTTCATATTCCTTTGAAAGTGCATGTATGGTTTGGTTTAGAAGTAAAGACTGCTAGATTGAATTTTTTTTTTTTTAATATACAATTCTTACTACTACTACTTATACCCCTCAAAGTCAAACCCTTAAACCAGACGATAAAAGCATTTTACTGCAATTGAAATCATTTTCTCCTAGTTGTTGCAACGGTAATGGCTCAGCTCAATTCGCACTACTAGGGTGACTGTCAAATGCACACCCTTTTGAAGTTTGATGCGGTCTACTTAAACAAGAAGTCCATTATAAAAAAAAAAAAAAAGAACAAAAAAGGCCATGAGGTCCTATTAAAATATGTGGAAATAATGGTACTATTAAAAAGAGGCCTAGAGGTCCATTACCAAACGAATTCATACTTTTTTTAAGCCAAGCTTAAATAATTTGTGATTACAACTATTTTATTTACACCTTAAAAAGATAAGAAAGGCCTTGATTCATACTTCATGCTTATTGCTTTGTAGTTATTACATCTTAAACGTGTTTGCATGAATCGACCAAATTAAATTCGGCTGAGATTTTAAAAAATATCTGAGTAGTGTGGAAATAATGTGCACCATTGTTACATGAACTGAAAACAGGGTGTTGGATCTAAATAAGCTATGTTTTTTACTGTTTTTCTTATTAATTTTGTTGATCCTAATTTCGTGCTATCTAGTTTATCCGGTTTTTGAAAGCGAGTGTTTGATATAGGTATATGTCTTGCACAGGTAAGCTCAATTTTTTAAAGTTTTTATCATGTATTTTGAGTATTATATTTCATACTCATGTTTGATTGTGTCAGACAGATATTTTAGGGAAAATAAAGAATCTGAATAACATAGAAGGCCACTAGGGATAGTTTATTAAGCATACAAAAGAGGTTTTGGTCTAGCAGTACCGTAGTAGTAATCTAAAATTATATGCGTTTTTTTGTTACATATTTTTTGAAGTTATGAAGATCTATACATGCCTTAATTAGAATTGTATGGTATTGGATTGGCCGATATGTTAGTGTGTTTGAACAAATCTCAAGGTTCAACATGAGTATTTATATTCAAGTATTTGCTGAATATGGGTACTTTAGGGAGAATGACTGGTTCGGATAACATATGTTTCCTTCTCTACAAAAGAGGCTAATGCAATGGGCATGCCTATAGCAGCCTTAGAGTTCGGACTTGAGAAAGTAATGACTGCATTCTGGTTTGTCGATAGTTTTCAACTATGGTGTTCCATACAATTTACTCATCTATGGGTAACTGGAAAAGAAAGAAGCTAGTTTCACTGCACATGCAACCATTGTAGTCTTTTAGAGAGACCCGCTTGGATTTTGTTAAAACCAACTTGCAGGCTCCTTAAGAGTTGTAAGACCTCATGTTTAACCATTTGTTTTCTGCATGTGGTATTATTAATTATCATCAAATCGTGTTTCCCTTATTGGATTATCTTCCGACTTCCGCAGGTGAACGGTGTTCGGTTTTATTTGAATCAACAGAATAATCATCTGAACCAACCATATTAAGATAGTTCACCTTTTCCTTGCGGAATTTCCTGTAGTATATCTAGAGAAGCGCCTGTGTTGTACGCTTTTTGTTGGACGTTTGTTCTTCCTATGGATGTTTTAGTTCTAAACATAATTCTGATGGTGAGGCTCAAAATTTTTATGTGAAACATAATCTAGGTTTTTCCTTCGCACATTGTTCACACGATGCTGTCTTAGTTTCGGTCCTTTTGTTTTAGTTTGGAGTACTAGTGTGAAGTATATTTAGACATGAGCTAAGGTTTATTATTATTATTATTTGAATAACATGGAACATTTTTAGAAAATAACATGTCCTATTTCTGTTCTATAATGCGGTTCATAGGTCATACTGCACATAGCTGATGATTAAAAAGAAAAAAGCTATCACTGTCATTTGATTTAGTCTTGAATCACAGTTTTTTGGGGCCATAAAATATTGATCACAGTTGAATATTTTTATGGGTAGGGATTAGAAATGTAGTAATACTGGTATTGAATGCTAGAATTGGAGGCCTTTGGATCCCAGTATAATAAAAAATAATTAAATCATGTGGTTAGGAAGTTATCACATGGACACCCGCAGATTTCGCTGTGGATCCATCAGAATCAGACAAAATCATTCAATTCTTCAACACTCTTTCTCTCTGGTATTTCTTCTCTGGTGCCCATGCTGCACCTTCCATTGGGTGGGTTTCGATGTCTCGGCCTTTTTTAATGTACACCACACGTGTATGTATCTCGCTCAGACCAGGCCTCCTACGCCGGCCCCATCTATGTTGCTTCGGCTCATACCCAAAACAATTCCCGTGTTTTCTTTTTCTAATAATCCCCAAGATAATTGAATTGATTTATTTATCTATTTTTCGAAAGATTTTCTATTATTTTGAACTTCTTTTTTGTTAATTAAATATGAACTAATTCATAGAAAAGTATTTTATATTATAAATTGATAAAAGATGGTATTTGATTTGATTAAGTAACATTCGGCCGGAATTGGAGCAATGTTTTTTCCTCTCCAGCGCACTTCAATGAGCCACCGATGGGGCCATTTCTAGGACGACATAAAGGGCGTAGGCTTTTTCCTTTTCTTTTTTTTTCTTTTTTAAGGGGGTGGTGGGGTTGTGTAGTCTCATTCTCTCTCTGGGTGATGGTGATGGTGATGCCTGTACTGTCATTTCGACTCGGGCAGTCGGACTCAGTGTGACTGGCAGTAGACATGACCAGACACTGAGTTCTTTTTTATTTGCCCAAATGATCATGTCTTTGCCTTTCGGTTTTGATGTTGACGTTATCTTATGTTGGAAAATGGTCCGTTGCTGACTGAGATCTCACCCTTTTAACTGTCTAGTTAATGAGGATGGTAGTTGTAGATAGTGTAAATTTAGATATTCCACTAGAATATTTAAATAAAATACTATATATTAAACATAAAAAAATATTTTTATTTTATAAAAAAAATTCATTATTTGAAAAAGTTTTTTTTATTATATATTTTTACATAGAAAAAAAACCACAAATCATAAGCTTTGAATTCAAGTTTTTATTGTTTTCAATAATTGTATCATACTATTCAATCAAAGGTTCATTTGTTATATATATTGATTTTGTATAAATATATTTATTACATAATCATGCTATAATTTAAAATGATTATATTTATAGCAGATTTTGAGTGGAGTGCATGATGTTAATATTTCATATCTTTATTATTAGAATTCGTTTTTTTAATAGTAATAACTTTATATATTTGACTTTGCAATCTAAGTCTAAAATTCAGTAAGAATCTTTTTGGGTTGTTTAGATAATTTTTTTTGGCCAAAAGATACTTAGATAATTTAGATGTTATTGAATTCATATGGTTATTCTTAATTTTAATGTGAATAATAAAATAAGTCAAAGTCTTAAAAGTAATAATGTGAATTTTAGAATTTGAACATCAGATTAATGCTAGAAATGAATGTATGAGAGATGTACCATAGCAAAGTTTTTTGTTTCTTTTCAAAATGGATCTCGAGCTGTGCTGCAATGCTGAAACTGGCTGTTTTGGGTGTTTGGTTTGCTTCTTTCCTTTTGCCCTCGGAATGGCTAACCAAGAAATAAATAGTGCTTCTGGAATGTTGCTTATACGTTTAACCCTTTCACACAATCATTTCTTGAGTTTTTGGACAATGTATGCTTGGATTTTGTTGGACCAGATATTTATTTTTCTTGAAGCATCCTTATTGAATGCGCATTGGGACGCAAGTATATGGTACTTTAAGGAGATTCTTGATTCATGGGAAAATGTAAAAGAAATTGAACATATCCGAGTCCGAGCATTATATTTTAGGAATGTGACTGATGACTGAAATTGTGTTCATCCTATGTGTGTGTGTTTTCATTCTTGGTGTTCCTGGGCAGATGAAGGCGGTGAATCATCGGAGGGAGATGTTAGTGTTGGGGAGGATGACGTGGAAGAACTGCAGCCAAGAAGCAAAGACATAGGTCTCAAAGATCTTCTGCTTCATAGATTTGGCAATCATATTACCACCTTGAAGCTGGAGTTCTCAAAGAAGAAGAAGAAAGGAAAACTTCCGAAAGAAGCAAGGCAAATATTGTTAGAGTGGTGGAATGTTCACAGCAAATGGCCGTATCCGACGGTAACCTCTTACTTCTTCCAGCTTGATTTTGTGTTTGAACTGTCCCGGTTCATCCCCACGATTTTGTGGGAAAATAAGTTCAGGGCAATTGTTTACATTACGAAGTCGTATTCAATCCTTAGTTAGCACGTAGGTATGGTTCTTTGCTCAATACTGCTGTTACTTTGTTGGTGGTTGAAGGAAGGTGATAAGATGGCATTGGCTGAAACGACGGGACTGGACCCGAAGCAAATCAACAACTGGTTTATAAACCAAAGAAAGCGCCATTGGAAACCATCTGAAGCCTTCCAAATGGACGATCTGTCTGGACGATTCTTTATAGATCAGGAGTGATGACCATATTATACACTCCCAATATGTATATCAATAGTATCTAGTTCTTGTTTTAAATTAGCTTTGTTTCGTATATTTTGACTTTCTGGGATTTAATTATGCTTATATGACGGGGACGGCAATGGAGCGGGATGTTTAAAAACATCCATTTACATAAATGTTTCTAGATTGGTTTAATGTAACAATTGGTACTTAAACTTGGCATTTCTTTTCTTTTTTTTTATTTTGGTACTTGAACTTGGCATTTTTTTTAATTTCATACTTAAACTCTTTTGGGGCTTAATTTGGTATTTGAATTTGGCATTTTTTTCTAATCTAGTACCTAAGCTTATTTTAGGTTCAATTTGATACCTACAAATTACACAAAATACTAACAGTATATATTTTTTTTTTTGTTATGCTACAAAAATATTGTCAATATTAGAGGAAATTTATGTTAAAAAAATAGGTATACAACAATGTTTAATGAATTAATATTAAATAAGAAAAAAAAGAGTTTTAAAAATTTAAATTAAAAGAAAATTATTTTTTTATTAATAAAATATTTAATTAAATAAATAAAACTAAAAGTTGTTCAACTTATAAAATAAAAAAATATCATATCATTTTTATTATTTTTGTCACCTCAAAAAATAACATTGTTAGCATGTTGGAGTAATCTGTAAAACGTTTGACAAGTTTAAGTACCAAATAAAAAAAAACTAGATATTAAATTAGGAAAAAGAGTCAAGTTTAGGTACTAAATTGAATCTCAAAAAATATTACATACCAACTTAAGAAAAAAATTAAATTTAGATACTAAATTAGGAAAAAAAATGTCAAATTTGGGTACCAAATTAAATAAAAAAATTAAGTATCAAATACCAAATGTTATATTAAGTGTTTTAGATTATTGTATCTTGTTTTATAGTTCACTTACTAATGGTCTTTTAATTTAATGTTGTAAAAACCATATTTTTATATTAACGCTTATGACATGAATGGAATTTCCCATGCAGTGATAGTATAAGATTTTAGTTCTGTCATGTTATGAATGGTGCGATTTTCTTCCAAAAAGGGAAAAATCAGTATTATTTTTAAACATTTTCAATTAAATAATACATTCAACATAATGAGATATTAATTTATTTCATCAATACATATAATAAATTTGCATAAAATATTTTTGCATTGATTGTTCTTAGCAAATTTCTGGAGATTCACAAGACATTCTTGACTGTCAATATGATATTGAGGTCATTGATCATCTTTCTTCTAGTATTTTTTTTTCCACCTGGTGTAATAAAAGGATCGAGGAGGCACTAGCAAGGAAGCTTGGTGAAAAAGGAACATTTGCAGGTAATTCAGCCGAAACTTTTGCATTCTCCTTCGAGTGAGTTGGTTGAGTTTGAAGGAGACTTGGTATTGAATTGTATCTACTGATGAATGCTGAAGAAAAGTAAGTAAGACAGAAATCTAAGATTCAAAGTGCGAAGGCTAGTGATCAGAACACAGCCTATTTTCACAAAATTGTTGCTGCTGCTGCTGCTAGCATCAGGGTATTAAAAGATAGCTCTAGAAGATCTCTTAATACTCATTATCAGATTGCGAATGAACTGGTTCGTTATTTTCAGTCTACTCTTGGGGTTTAGGATTTGAATGTTAAATCAATGTCGGATGACCTTTTGAAGGAACTTTTAGGAGTCGATATTTCCGACTCCTTGAAGGATAGATTGACAAGGCGGATAACAACTGAAGAAATCCAAGCCACTGTGTTTGCAATGAATGGAGACAAGGCTCTGAGGCCTAATGGGTACACTCCTAAATTCTTTCAAACATCCTGGAATATTGTGGGAAAGGAATCATTGAAGCAGTACTATTTTTTTTCAACACTGGTACACTGTTAAATGCCTCCAATTCAACCATTTTAGCCTTGGTCCCTAAGGTCTAGAGTCCAAGTGTAGCTACTATATCTATAAATATATTACCAAGATAATTATTAATCGGATGAAGGTTGTCTGGCTGATATAATCATCGGCAATCAAAGTGCTTTATTGAGAGGAATCTGGTTGATAATGTGTTGCTTGCTCAAGAAATTGTGTTTGGTTATGGGAGGAAACATTTATCTCCTAGGTGTGCCTCAAAAGATTGATTTTAGAAATGCTTTTGACTCTCTCAACTGGAACTTTATTTTGCTAGTTTGGGAGTGTTAAGTTTTCCTGAGTGGCTGGATTAAAAGTTGCAGTTACCATTAATGGGAGTTCGAAGGTTTTTTTTTAGGTGCCAAAAGTGTTAGACAAGGAGATCCTTATCCCATTATCTATTTATATAAGGGATGAATGTCTTATCAGTTCGATTTTGTGCTCTAAATGTAATATATTTGTTTGTATAGTTGCGATTATTTTGAACGGATTGACTTAACAAAATTATTCATGAATTTCATTAATATTCTTTGTATATTGTTTTCATGTGGTTTTTGCATGCAAAGTAAAATAAAAGTAAATATTAGCTCACTGGTTATCTAATGTTTAACTAATACTAAACAACTTCATTGGTTGAATCGTAATACAAAAAGATAACTTATATTAGTAGATGAACCTAAAGGTGTCCCTTGTCTAATCGAAAATGAGAAAACTAATTGAAAGACTAATATGTCACTATCAAGTCCAATTGAGGGGATGATTTGTCTTGAGCATCAGAGTGCATGAGTCCCAAAAAATAAAGACATAAATGTGACTAACTAAACTGATAGTACATCAGACAGTACCCAAATAGAATAGATCTTGAATTCATTTCTGGATTTATTTACCTGTGACATTTATAGTGTGTTATACCTTAATCCTGAAGGGATGATGAACTATATATGTGTGACTTGTATAATCTGATGTAAGTGTTAAAAAAATCCGGTTTGAAAATTATTTTCTTGCATAGCGAAAAATAAAGATTTTGAAAATCGACCCAGTTTGTGATATTGATAACAATAAACCCTGTATCGAAATTGTATTTGTGCTTTTGGATAGACGGATCCTTGTTGTTCCCAACTTTCAACCAAATGATCTTCTCCACTATTCTCGTACCACAAATTGCTTCGAGTGTAGGCTCGATCAAATCGAATCAAAACATAGAATTAGAAATGATTTTTTTTTGTGAAAACAAAAATTCTTTTTTCAAATAGAAACCGAAAGAATCATTATTTTGAAAAATATATTTAATCCTTAGAGAATAAAAGTCTCTCTATTTTTGGGCGATATTTGAAAGTTGTGTGTTAATAGCCCTAGCGGTGTAATCTATTTATAGGGAGAGAAGGTAGAACACTTATTGAATAGAGAAGTTTATTTCAACTAGAAAAACGAAGTCCTAGTTCTACTAGGATGTAGGGGCGGCAACCCTAGTTAAATATACTAGGGTTTATCGTCCCCCCTTATTACATAAAGGGCTTTTGAGCCTCTTCTAGATCAGGTCTAATTACAAGTACTTTCCGGGCATTTAACTCAATTCTTTATAATTTGATCCAACCCAATTTTTGTATTTTTATTTCCCAAAAATAAACTTCAATATTTATGTTAAATAATTTTCTCATCCTAATTTTACCCTAGGTAAAATTATGATGATCTTATCCCTGATAAAATTTTTGAGAAAATATATTTAATATTTTACCATTCAACTTGTTCACTATAATCGTATGGTTTATTTTCATTTTCGGGCTTTAAAATATCTTAAAAATATAAATTCAATCTTCCGATCATTTTTTATAATTCATTGTTCATTTCTAAATGAATTCATCTCTCATTTTCATTTTCATTTTCATTTTGAGAAAACCACATTTATTTCCAAATGATTCCATTTTTCCATTTTCATTTTTGTTTTGGAGAAAACCATAATTATTTCCTGAATGTATTTCATTTCTCTATTTCTATTCATTCTGTTTATTTTGATTCAACTCGCAATTCATTTATGGTTTCAACGAGTTGGTAAAC
This sequence comes from Gossypium australe, assembly GCA_005393395.2. NCBI lineage: Eukaryota > Viridiplantae > Streptophyta > Magnoliopsida > Malvales > Malvaceae > Gossypium > Gossypium australe. The sequence continues at coordinate 44,665,269 of CM016618.1, read as the reverse complement.
ATATGCAATTGAGACTCAAATGACTTATAACTAAGTTCCAACTTTTCGCCTATTAATTATAACCTCAATTAGTCACGAAGTCATTCCACTATAGTATCATGACTGAGCTCTCCCCAATGGCATACCATTATGAAAGCAACTTGATTAGTGCTTGTCCAATGACCTTGTCATAAGTGTGTTACCCTTATAGGATATCCTTACTCTCTTTGGGATAATACCCGTTCTCCCAATATGATCCTATTTTATCTCATGGTAACTATTACATCTTCCTTCATGAAAAGTCAATTACTATCAAATAGTAATCAAGTCATTCATTACAAAGATGAACGACCTGTGGCCACATGTACTTTTTATCAACCATGTAATGCCAATGAAGGATATCATTTACCCATGTAACACCCCTAATCCGAAACCGTTGCCAGAATAGGGTTAAGAGGCATTATTGGACAATCGAATCATTTCACATCCAATTTATGACACAAAGTCAATCATCATCAAAACATAATTAAATAGTCCCTTATTGATGCCCACGATACCTTTAACACATGCTAGAGAGGGGTCGGGACTAAACCAAACACTTACGAAAGTTTTCAGAATTTCAAACATTCTTCAACACTATTGAGGTCACACGCCCGTGCACTCAGGCAGTGTACCTCACACGATCACCAGACACACCCATGTGTCCAGGCCGTGCCAAAATAGAGCATGTATTCTGACTTCTCCACACGGCCACCAGGCACGCCTGTGTGCTAAAGCCGTGTACTCTTAGGCAATATACTGACTTATCTCCACGGCCACTAGACACGCCCATGTGCCATGGCCGTGTGCAACTAAGTTAGCTACTGACTTGATCACACGGCCACCATACACGCCCGTGGGCCTTGGTCTTGTAACTTGTACAAATACACCTAGAAGTGACCCTTAAATACATCAAAATATTCATCATATCAACCTAATTCAATCTCATTTCTAGCACACCAATTTATACACCATCTTGTTCAACTAAAACACATACATTACCAAGCATGATCATCCACATTATCATTTGATTATAATGACTTCAATTCATCACTAAACTTACCATTCACAAAACATTTCATATTCCTTCAAGTCATGCCAAAACATACCTTATAAACTACATTCATTCAAGCATTTTACTAACATCTTGTCTAGCCATATCTCATGGTTATTTACACATCTCAAACATGTCCCACATAACTAGTCTATACATGCCATATTTCAACTATGTACATCTTTCCAAAAGTACCACATAGATTGTCGATAGTGTGACTGAGATGTTGACGATTCCCCGATCTGAGCTAGCTTTACTGACACTGCAAAGTAGAGAAACAAATCACACAGTAAACTTTCCAAAGCTTAGTAAGTTCGTAACATAAAACATTATACTAAAACCAACCATCACATAGATTATTTCACAACACATATGTACCATACCATACAAGCTAATATATTCGATTAACCTTCCATGATCTCATTCATAATTTCATCAACCACATAGGTTTCAAATGTACCTTAGCCAACACTTAGTTTTTAATCACTCATGCTACTCAATGCTCACTGTTTCAATTCGATCAACCTTCGTCACTTCTTCAGTTCAATAGCACACTTAGTGCCCAAATCATTAGCCGAAACCTAATTAACATCGCACACTTAGTGCATTTTTATCTAACCGATCTTAAATCAGTATCGCACACACAATGCCAACCACAAAGCCGAAACTTATATTATTTCGCACACACAGTGCTAATCATCTCGATCATATTTTCGATTACGCACACCTAGTGCCACATAACTCAAACTCTCACATAGCATTAAACATAACTGTAACATCCGGGATTTGGGGGTCTTGTATTTTAATTCGTATCTATGTGTTAGTATGCTCTGTATGTTGTTTGAGTATGCTTGGGGGCTTCGGGAAACTTTGGGGTTAGGTAAGAGCCTTAGTGAAATTTTTGGTTAAAGCTGATAAGGGGAGAGTTAGGTGAGCTAAGCCTTAAGGGATTTAATGTGTTGTTCTTTGACAAGTGGTAAGGTGGCGAGGGAGGCGCCACTTAGAGCACAAGGGAGTGACGCCTCAATGAGCTAAAAAGGACTTGGTTCGAGCTGCGAAGATCCCTTTCTGTTATTCTTTTTGACGCCAGGACAGGGGAGAGTTGTGTTCAGGATGGACACTGTTGGATGAGGGTTGAAGGAGTCAACAGGATTTGAATATGTGGAAGGGAGAAAATTAAGGAATTTTAATCATTCAAATTTGTTTGAATGATTGGATGAGAGGGAAGCAAGGAGTAAAGGGTGGGATGACATAGTGGTTGAGGAGAGTGGGGATGTGTAGCCGAAATTGTGAAGGGTGGATTCGATTTTGGGTGCTTTAGGGGGGCCGAATGTGCTTTAGGGAGTGTTGTTGTTGTTGTTTTTCTTTTCATTTTCTATTTACCAAAAACTGAATAGCCTCCTAAACATCTGCTTCTTTTCTTCTCTTGATTGACTCATAGCCGAAACTTAGTAGATTATCAAGGTCACTTTTATTCATCTTTTTCATCTTGAGTTTCATTAGAAGTCACTCTAGCCGAACCATAACTCTCCCTTCTCTTCTTTTTCTTTTTCACTTCGACAGCCTTGAACCTTCACTACTTTTGCAAAAGCCGAATATTTCATCTCTCTACATCTCTTTTCTTGGTGGCCGAATATATCCATCACCCTTCACCATAGCCGAAACCTCATAAGCCTCAACCCTCTTTTCTCATTTTCTTTCCATTGATTTCTTTATCTGCAAAAGCCGAATAACTCATCTTTCCTTGTGTTTTGGTAACCGAACCTTCTAGCCATCTCCATTCATTCTTTTCTTTCGTTTCTTTTAGTTCTTCAAAGATAAATCTCCTTGGTGTGGTGACTATTTTCGGTAGTTGATCTTTAGGGGAGGTGTCGTCGTCTATCTTTGGCCAAATCGCTCAATCGGGTTCGTAGTAGTGGTAAGGGTTCGTTATTCCTTTTTAATCTTTCTCTTTTCTTTTTCTAGTTGCCGAAACCAAAAGCTAACCTTGGTTCTTGGGTGTGGCCGAATCTTGATAAGGGCCTTAACTTGGTGTTTCTTTTGTGTGAAGCCGGCGTTAGGAGTAGTAAGGATCTTTCGAGATTTGATCAATCAAGGTAAGAAGGTAACGTTTGGCCGAAGGCCACTTCTTTTGTCCATAAGTGTTAGGGCCGAATCTAACATGGTTCATGTAGGGATTTCGACAGTCTCTTGGTTCAAGTATAGACTTTTCGGGTTTTTGTCAATTTCGGGTAAGATTATTCGATTAAGATGTTATTTTAGTCTAGTTAGATCTGATCTAACATTTTAACTCGGGTCTTCTGACCAAAGACTTTGTTTGATGGATTCGAGTATCAGCCAAGGAGAGAAAGGGGTTGGACACGTAGTCCCTACCCCTAAATTCAAGAAGCGGTCAGTTTTAGTGGTTCGGGATTGGCCACCAGGGTGTGGGCCAGCTTCGGAGCAGGATCGTAGGCAAATAGCGGTAGTGTCGATTAGCGATAGTGTCGACATAGAGGGCGTGGTATTGCAAGTTATCAGGTGTGTAATTAACACACTGTTTTTTTATTTGCTTTAATTAAAATATATGTACTGTGTGTGGTAGCCGAAACAATGGCTGTGGTGGTGTTATTACCCATATTGGGTAGTCCGGTAACCAGGTTAGTATACTACCTATTTTGAGGGTGTGGTTAATAATTGCGGATCTATGTAAGTATGTCATATATGCATATCCGGTATGTTCATATGTTATATTGCTATTTCATCATGATATGCTGCATGTGCATAGGGTTCAGTATATATTGATTAAGGGGAAGTGTGTACATTTATGTACGTGGGTGACTCTGTCACGATTGATGATGGCCTTGAGCCTCATCGTGGATTAATGATGGCCTCGAGCCTCATTGTGGATTGATGATGACCTTGAGTCTCATCGTGGATATTTGTGATTTAATCACGTGGATCAGTGGCTAGACCACTAAGTGGACTTTGAGCAGTGTGCCGATGGCATAGACTGCCAAAGAGGTGTGTACCGGATAGAGGGTCGATTTAGTAATCCCCTGGTGTATGGTGGATGGATATACGGGTGGTGTGTAGCGGTTGGATACTAGGTTGGGTTGGGTTAACATTTTGCATCATTATGCGTGGTATGTGGTTTGTGTGGATTTGGGCCAAGCCCATTTGTGGATTTGTGTGGATTAATTGCACACTGAGTCTGGTGACTCACCTTGTTTTTCAAACAACGCAGGTAATCCATAACTCGCTGGACCGGGCTGGAGAGGATCCGAGGTGGCCATGCAGATGCCGTTTTTATTGTTATATACACTTTAAACTTTAATTACTTTTTGGGATATTGTTATTGTAATAAGGCCATTTTAACTGTTTTGAAACATTAGAGTTTTAAGTCAGATTTATTATCAGTTAATTAATTGAAAGTGGTTTTTAAGAAATTTACAACATAAGGGTAACAAATAAATTTTATGTTTAAATTTTGGATCGCTTACAAATAATCGTTTTCCTCGAAACTCAAGCATGAATAGTGATTTGAACTTTAAACTACCCGAAAACTTTTGCTTGTCGACAAACTACTACTTTCAAATGAGAAACCCTTTTAAATAGAGTACTTGTTTTAAAACTCAAAAAAACTTATCTTTCACCTTCAAACAGAACTCTTTTCAACATTTTCCCAGTAACATTCTGGATTCGGCCGTGGTGTTTTGGGCCGGGTTTTGGGTGTTACAATAACTAATATTTGCATCATATATGAACTTACCTCGGATGTCGAAATACCAAAACGATCGATTAGTCGAGCACTTTATCTTTGTCTCGATCTCGATCTCAACCTCTCATTTCTTGGTCTATATACATTCAAATTCAATCCATTCAATCACATAATCATTCAATTTAATCCACACACACTTATTTAGGGCATTTTTCAAAATAGCCCTCACATTTTCACATTTCGACACTTTAGTCCTTAGTTCACAAAATCACAAAACACACAAAATCATCATATGCCCATGCTTAGCCAAATACTCTTGTATCTCATACAAGTCCAAACATTTCATTTATTTCACATTTTAGCCCCTCAAATAATCATTTTCTCAATTGAGTCCAAAATACTCAAATTCAACAAAACTCCAAAGACAAACTATGTTAATCAAACACATATATTTCATATTTCACCATCAAACATCCAAGAACTCACATGTTCATCAATGACACATTTCAAAAACATCATCAATTCACAAAATTTAAGCATGAGTTTTGTAGAGCACAAAGCAAAAATTACAAAAACGTAAAAATTTTCAAAAAACAAAACCAAATCATACCTTAATTGAGCTAAAATGTGTGCCGAATATTTGAAAGCTTAAAAACCCTTATTTCTTCTTCAACATTCGGTGGAAGAAGATGAACACCCACCCCCACTAACTCTTTATCTGTTTTATTATAACCTTATTATAAAATATAAAACAATATAAATTTTTAACATATAATTTTAGCGTATAAAAAACATATATATGTTATCAATTAATGACGCCCACTATATTCAATTATGGCCAAATTGCATCATAAGTCCTCCTCATTATAAAGACCAACAATTAAGCACTTAACAATCAGCACACAGCATTTTACACTTTATGCGATTAAGTCCTTTCTCTAATTCAGCACATAGTCGATAAAATTATCACACAGAATTTTCACATAAGCTATATCACATATAATCAACACCAAAAATAACATTAAAATATTATTCTGACCTCGGATTTGTGGTCTCAAAACCACTGTTCCGACTAGGGTCTAAACCAGGCTGTTACAACTCTCCCCCCTTAGGGATTTTCGTCCCTGAAAATCTTACCAGTGAATAGATGTGGATATTGCTATCTCATAACATACTCAGGCTCCCACGTAGCCTCTTCAATTCTGTGCTTGTGCCACAACACTTTCACTAAAGAGATTTTCTTATTTCTCAACTATTTGGTCTCTCATGCCAAAATTCGAATCGGTTCTTCACTATACGACAAGTCCGACTGGATCTCATCCTCAGTAGGAATAATCAAATGAGACGGCTCTGATCTGTACCCTCGAAACATTGACACATGAAACACATTATGAATCTTTCTAACTCAGATGGCAGCAACAATCTATACGCAACTAGCCCAACACGCTCGATGATCTCATACGGCCCTATAAACCTTGGACTCAACTTGCCTTTTCTACCAAATCGAATTATTTTCTTCCACGGAGATACTTTCAAAAACACTTTATCACCAACTTTGAATTCAATATCTTTTCGTTTCAAGTCTGCATAAGACTTTTGACGATCTGAAGCCGGTTTCAAGCTATCACGAATGACTTTCACTTTCTGCTCAGTCTCTTTTATAAGATCAACCCCGTGAATCTTATTCTCACTCAGCTCAGTCCAATACAATGGAGTTCGACATTTTCGACCGTAAAGAGCCTCATATGGTGCCATTTTGATACTAGATTGAAAACTGTTATTATACGTGAATTCAACTAATGGCAGATGTTTTTCCCACGTACTCTCAAACTCAAGTACACAACACCTCAACATATCTTCGAGAATCTAAATAATCCATTCAGATTGTCCATCCGTTTGCGGATGAAATGTAGTGGCCTAAAGCCTCTTGCAATTTCTTCCAAAATCGCGAGGTAAATCTTGGATCTCTGTCAGATACAATAGATAGCGACACCCCGTGCAATCTCACAATCTCAGCAATGCCAATTTATCGAGTGAATAATCTATTCTCACCGGGACAAAATGAGCTGATGTCGTCAATCTGTCAACTATCACCCAGATCGCATCTTTCTTTCTCGAAGATAAAGGTAATTCTGACACAAAGCCTATCGTGATCTTTTCCCATTTCCACTCAGGAGTCATGATCGGCTGTAATAAACTAGACGGAACTTGATGTTCAGCCTTAACTTGCTAACAAATTAAACATTTCGACACAAAGTCGGAGATGTCTCGTTTCATACCATGCCACCAATAAAATTGTTTCAAGTCATTGTACATTTTCGTACTCCCCGGATGAACAGTCAAACAACTATTGTGAGCTTCATTCAAAATCATCTGAATCAACTCTGATTTCTTCAGAACACAAATCCGATCTCTAAATCTCAAACAATCATCACTATCAACTTGAAATTCTGATTCAGCATTCGATTCACATTGAGTTCGTTTAGCCATCATTTCAACATCACTTTTCTGGGCATCACAAATCTGTCGTACATACATCAGCTTTACTTTCAACTCAGCCAAAATCGTACTATCATCACACAGAACTTTTTGAGTGCTCATAGCTTGCAAAACACATAATGATTTTTGACTCAACGCATCAGCTACAACATTAGCTTTACCCGGGTGGTAATCTATCACAAGCTCATAGTCTTTCAACAACTCTAACCATCTTTTCTGTCGCAAGTTCAATTCTTTCTGAATCATCAAGTACTTCAAACTCTTATGATCAGTATAGATGTGACATTTCTCACCAAATAGATAGTGACGCCAAATCTTCAATGCGAACACAATCGCAGCCAATTCAAGATCATGCGTTGGGTAATTCTTTTCATGCGGCATTAACTATCTCAAAGCATAAGCAATGACTTTCCCTTCTTGTAGCAGCACACAGCCCAAACCACTCAACGAGGCATCACTGTAAACTATGAATTCTTTGTTCGATTCCAGTTGAACTACACTAGTGCCTCTATCAACAACACTTTCAACTGCTCAAAACTCTGCTGGCACTTTTCTGACCACTTGAATCTAACATCTTTTTGTAGCAACTTCGTCAACGGAGTCACAATCATCGAGAAACCTTTCACAAACCGTCTATAATATCCCGCTAGTTTCAAAAAACTACGGACTTCAGACACATTTCTCGGAAGCTTCCATTCTAATATAGCAGTGATTTTACTCAGATCAACTCGTATCCCGACAGCTGATAAATATGCCCCAGAAAACCAACCTCACGCAACCAAAACTCACATTTGCTAAACTTTGCATACAATTGCTTCTCACGCAGAGTCTGTAACACGATTCTCAAATGTTTAGCATGTTGCGTCTTATCACATGAATATATCAGAATATCATCAATGAACACCACAACAAAACAATCAAAATATGGTCTGAATATCCGATTCATCAGATCCATAAACACTGCAGGAGCATTTGTTAATCCAAAAAGTATCACTAAGAATTCGTAATGTCCGTACCTCATCCTAAAAGCAGTCTTCGGTACATCAGACTCTTTGACTCGTAACTGGTAGTAGCCCGATCTCAAATCTATCTTAGAAAATACTGTAGCTCATTTTAGCTGGTCGAACAAATTATCGATTCAACTGTCTATAATCAATACACATTCTTATAGTACCATATTTCTTTTTCACAAATAACACAGGAGCACCCCAGGGCGAGAAACTCGGTCGCACAAATCCTCTATCAGTCAACTCTTGCAACTGAGACTTTAACTCTTTCAATTCGGTTGGTGCCATTCTGTATGGAGCTATTGAGATAGGAGTCGTCTCCGGCACTAATTCAATACCAAATTCAACTTCCCGAATCGGAGGTAATCCCGGTAACTCTTCAGGAAACTCAAAAACCACAGGCATAGGTTCAACTTTCTTTTCTGACACTTTTGTGTCAATCACATATGTTAGGTAGGCTTCGCAACCCTTTCTCACATAGTTCATAGCTTTCATTGCAGTTATAACAGTTGGTAAACCTTTCATATCACTGGATTCAATTTGAACTATCTCATCATTTTGACTTTTTAATTCAATACTCTTTCTTCTACAATTTACAATGGCATTATGCAAAGTGAGCCAATCTATACCCAGAATTATGTCAAACTCATCGAATGGTAGCAATATCAACTTAATCGGAAAGCATATATCTCGAAACATCAACGGGCAATTCTTGCACACCTTATCCACTAAGACACACTTGCCTAACGGGTTCGACACTCTAACCACAAATTCAGTAGACTCAACAGATAGAGTCTTACTCGATACTAGATTCATACACACATAAGAATGAGTAGAACCTGGATCTATTAATTCAATCACATCAGTATCGAATAAAGTACCAGTTATTACATCTAGAGATGATATTTCCTTTCGTGCACGCATAGCATAAGCTCGGGCAGGAGCTCTCGCCTCCGATCTCATAGCTGTATCAGTAGTTCCTCTTTGACTCCCACTTACATTCCTGACGTTTCTAGGTGGTCTACCCCTAACCACCGTGTTACTCGATCTCACATTTTGAACATTCTATTCTTCAGCTAACTTTGGACAATCTCTGATGAAGTGGTCTCGTGATCCACACTTGTAACAAACTCTATTGTTGTACTTGCCCAACATTCTCCCACATGTCGTCTTCCACATTGCTTACACACAGGCTTGTTACATTTAGCACTGCCAACACTTGATTCAGTCGGGAGTTGAGCTCTTAAACCCACATTTTGTTTCGAACGATCTCTACTTGGATGTCCAATTGAAGCATTTGAACGATTACTAACATCTCTAAATCTCTTCGTTGAAGGTAAAGAAAACTTACTCGTCGATCTTTTTCTTTCATCACGAGCTTCAGAATCAGCTTTCCTCTTTTCTTTACTGAGCTCCTCGGCTTTACAAGCTCTCTCAACTAATACAACAAATTCATTTATATCAAGTATCCCAACCAACAACTTAATATCCTCATTCAACCCTTCAATGAAACGTTTACACATAGTAGCTTCAGTTGAAACACATTCTCGCGCGTATTGGCTCAATCTCACAAACTCCCTTTCATACTTAGTAACTGACATATGACCCTGTTTCAGCTCTAGAAACTCTTTATGTTTTTGATCAATGAATCGTTGACGAATATACTTCTTTTCGAATTCAGCTTGAAAGAAATCTCAGGTGATTCTCTCTCTCGGAACCACAGATATCAATGTCTTCCACCAGTTATAAGTCTTCTCCCTCAACAACGAAACAACACATTTTATACATTCGTCCGGAGTCAACGACATCTCATCAAATACTCGAAGGGTATTTTCGAGCCAAAACTCAGCTCGCTTAGCATCGTCGTCAGTTGTGGCCCTAAACTCTTCGGCCCCATACTTACGAATCTTGTCCATAGGAGGTTTATTTAATCTGATCGGATCTATAACTTGTGGCACAACAGGTACTTGTGGGGGTGGAGGTTGTGGAGCAGCTGGATTCGTTCGAACGAACTCTAAAAACCACTCCCTCATCATTCGGAAGAAGGCTTGCTTAGCCTCTCCTCCCTCACTACTTTCATTAGGCCTAGAGGTGGCCGGCGCTGTCCCTTGAGCGGGAGCAGGCGCGTTACTCTCTACATCGTCAACAACTGCTCAATCGAGATCCATTTGCTATATAAAAACACATTTATAACTGTCAGGATTCATCACACTATCGCAATTTCATATATGACATGTATAGCTAGACTCACACTCGCTACGTTAGTCCAAGAATCAACTAAACCGTAGCTCTAATACTAATAAAATGTAACACCCCTAACCCAAAATCGTCACTGGAATAGGGTTAAGAGGCATTACTAGACAATCAAATCATTTCACATCTAATTTACGACACAAAGTCAATCATCATCAAAACATATCAAAACATAATCAAATAGTCCTTTATTGAGGCCCACGAGACCTTTAACACATGCTAGAGAGGGGTAAGGACTAAACCGAACACTTACGAAAGTTTTCAGAATTTCAAACATTCTTCAACACTGTTGAGGTCACATGCCCGTGCACTCAGGCCATGTGCCTCACACGATCACCAAACACACCCATGTGTCCAGGCCGTACCAAAACAGAGCATGTATTCTGACTTCTCCACACGGCCACCAAGCACGCCAGTGTGCTAAGGTCGTGTACTCTTAGGCAATATACTGACTTATCCCTACGGCAACTAAACACGCCCATGTGCCATGGCCGTATGCAACTAAGTTAGCTACTGACTTGATCACACGGCCACTATACACACCTGTGGGCCTCGGCCGTGTAACCTGTACAAATACACTTAGAAGTGACCCTTAAACTCATCAAAATATTCATCATATCAACCTAATTCAATCTCATTTCTAGTATACCAATTTATACACCACTTTGTTCAACTAAAACACATACATTACCAAGCATGATTCATCCACATTATCATTTGATTATAATGACTTCAATTCATCACTAAACTTACCATTCACAAAACATTTCAAATTCCCTCAAGTCATGCCAAAACATACCTTATAAACTACATTCATTCAAGTATTTTACTAACATCTTGTCTAGCCATATCTCATGGCTATTTACACATCTCAAACATGTCCCACATAACTAGTCTATACATGCCATATTTCAACTATGTACATCTTTCCAAAAGTACCACATAGATTGCCGATAGTGTGACTGAGATGTTGACGATTCCCCGATCCGAGCTAGCTTTACTGACACTGCAAAGTAGAGAAACAAATCACACAGTAAGCTTTCCAAAGCTTAGTAAGTTCGTAACATAAAACATTATACTAAAACCAGCCATCACATAGATTATTTCACAACACATATGTACCATACCATACAAGCTAATATATTCGATTAACCTTCCATGATCTCATTCATAATTTCAGCAACCACATAGATTTCAAATGTACCTTATCCAACACTTAGTTTTCGATCATTCATGCTACTCAATACTCACTGTTTCAATTCGATCAACTTTCGTCACTTCTCCAGTTCAATCACACACTTAGTGCCCAAATCATTAGCCGAAACCTAATTAACATCGCACACTTAGTGCATTTTTATCTAACTGATCTTAAATTGGTACCGCACACATAGTGCCAACCACAAAGCCGAAGCTTATACTATTTCGCACACACATTGCTAATCATCTCGATCACATTTTCGATTACACACACCTAGTGCCACATAACTCAAACTCTCACATAGCATTCACATTTCGATATTATCATACCACTCATTTCATAGCATTAAACATAACTAATATTTGCATTATGTCCGAACTTACCTCGGATGTCGAAATACCAAAACGATCGATTAGTCGAGCACTTTATCTTTGCCTTGATCTCGATCTGAACCTCTCATTTCTTGGTCTATATACATTCAAATTCAATCCATTCAATCACATAATCATTCAATTTAATCCGCACACACTTATTTAGGGCATTTTACAAAATAGCCCTCATATTTTCACATTTCGACAATTTAGTCCCTAGTTCACAAAATCACAAAATACACAAAATCATCATATGCCCATGCTTAGCCGAATACTCTTGTATCTCATACAAGTCCAAACAATTTATTTATTTCACATTTTAGTCCCTCAAATAATCATTTTCTCAATTGAGTCCAAAATACTCAAATTCAACAAAACTCCATGATCATGTGTCAGAGTCTTAAAAATTTATATAAAGAATGATCGAGCCTAGAAACTAACTGTGACAACGATTGAGGCAAATGCACCTATCGAACAGTAGTATAGTTTAGTGGCAAGACCGGATTGTCAAACCCAAAGGAACCAAAAGTACTAATACTAACTTTCTTTTTATTATTTAGCCTAAGAATTAAGGGAATTATTAATTAATCTAAAATTAACTAAATATTAAGCTAAAGATGCTAAGATAAAGAGAATGAAATGGGGAAAATACTTGTGGGAAAAACCAATTGATTAAGATAATACCCGAGGAAGAATCCACCTAGACTTCACTTGTTATTTAACTCTGAACCAGACGATTTATTCACTTGACTTGATCCGTAGGATTCCCTAATTTATATTAATACCTCTCTCGAGGCTACCAATGTCTAACCCTAGGTTGATTAATTGAAATCTCTTTCTAATTAAAACCCCTAGAATTGTATTAATTCGATCTATGGACTCCCATATTAGGTTTGACCCTAATCCGGCAGATTTTCGTCATCCTATCTCTAGGGTTGCGATCAACTCCGCTTAATTATGCTAGATCTACTCTTAAACAAGGTCTATCCCTCTTGTTCCTAAGCACATCAATACTTGAATCAATATTCTAAAATATCAAAACAAGAATTAAGAACACATAATTAAGAACAAATCAAGTATTTATCATATAATTCAGAAAACAATAACAAGATCCGTCTTAGGTTTCATCCCCCTCAGGTATTTAAAGGGTTTAGTTCATAATTATAAAAGAATACATCTCAGAAGAAAATATAAAACAAAACATAAGAAAAACCTTAAAACCCCCTGAAGGAATTGAAGGAGAGATCCTCCGTCTTGAGTATGATTCCGGCTTCTTGAGATGAATCAACTGGCTTTTCTTCGAGTAAATCCCACAATTCTGACCTCTCTGGCTTGGCTCCTTGGCTTAGCTGGACCGCCCCCTTGAAGGTTGGCCTCTAGGGTGTTTATATAGGCTTTTGGAATGACTTTCTTTGCCTCTAAGTACCCTATTCCGAATATAATTACCCTATTCCGAATATAATTAAAACAGGTCATGTCAGGGACATGCCCGTGGCAGACGCCCATGTAAGTCGTATCCAGGCCGTGGTCGGGTCTGTTAAAGAGGCACGACCGTGTGGCTCAGGCCCAAACTGTGTCGATTTCATATTTTGGCCCATTTACTCCGTTTTTGGCCTGTTTCTCTTTCTTTTCATCCTCTGGTGCTTTCCTAAGTATAAAACATGAAATTAAAGGATTAGGAGCACCAAATTCCACAATTCAAGGAATAAATCATCCAAAAGTATGCTAAATATGGGATTAAAATATGTATATATTCTGGTTTATCACTCCAAAGACAAACTATGTTAATCAAACACATATCTTTCATATTTCACCATCAAACATCCAAGAACTCACATGTGCATCAATGACACATTTCAAAAACATCATCAATTCACAAAATTTAAGCATGGGTTTTGTAGAGCACAAAGCAAAAATTACAAAAACGTAGAAATTATCAAAAATCGAAACCAAATCATACCTTAATTGAGCTAAAATGTGTGCCGAATATTTGAAAGCTTAAAACCCTTTATTTCTTCTTCAACATTCGGTGGAAGAAGATGAACACCCACCCCCACTAACTCTTTATTTGTTTTATTGTAACCTTATTATAAAATATAAAACAATATAAATTTTTAACATATAATCTTAACATATAAAAAACATATATATGTTATCAATTAATGCCGCCCACTATATTCAATTATGGCCAAATTGCATCATAAGTTCTCCTCATTATAAAGACAACAACAATTAAGCACTTAACAATCAACACACAGCATTTTACACTTTATGCGATTAAGTCCTTTCTCTAATTCAGCACACGGTCGATAAAATTATCACACAGAATTTTCACACAAGCTATATCACATATAATCAACACCAAAAATAACATTAAAATATTATTCCGACCTCGAATTTGTGGTCTCGAAACCACTGTTCTGACTAGGGTCTAAACCAGGCTGTTACAACCCATGTCTTGGGTTATGAATTCCACTATTGGGAATTATGTTACTAGAACAACGGAAATGTGCAATTGTACACAATTGAATCAAGTAATAAAGTGACAAGAATGTCGAGTTGTCGTACCCACAGAGACTGTGCAAGAAAATATTTATGAAAAGTAAAATTAAACAATTTGGTGAAAGAAAAATATGTTGATTTGACAGAAGTGATATATAAAAACTAAAAATTAACTAAGTGATTAACTAAAAAAATAAAATTCCAAATGCACGATTTCTAAAAAAAATAGTTTTAATCAATATGACATAAATGTGTTAGATCAATTTCATTCTTTAACTTAGAATTATTAAAACTATATTCATGTTGTTACAAATAATTTCATGGTAACTTGGTTTTTTGTTAACTAATGCACATACATACTAAATCAAATAATCTCTTAAATATATTTTTATGTCAATTCAAACAATTAATTAATTTTCATAATCAAGTATAAGATAAAGTGAGGTAACAGTATATTCCCATATTGAAACAAATTAATCACAATAATCTTACAAGTTATGCAAGGCTAAAGTATTGTTTAATATCATTGCTAATTTATCTCTCAACTACCTTATAAGATTAAACATGCACCAATTAAATACTATGTCAATTATAAATACTATGTCAATTAATTATAATTTCAATCCAATTAATAATTAATTATTTTGTTACCTTACAATTAAAATGCAAGCATAACATAAATATGATTTTATTTAATTGAGCAAACTACTAAGGCCTATAACAACACAAACATGCTTTTAACTAATTAAGTGGACAAAATACAATTAATTTAACACGAATGAAATTTAAGCCATTTTAATTAATTTAAGAACATCAACACAACAAGTATTCATATTCATGATCCCAACATAAATTGAAAAAAAAAAAAGATTAAGAGAAGGGAATTAGAAAACAAATTTTGGTGATGTTTCGAAGCCAAACTAGTGCGCTTCTCCTCTTTTCTACTCGTTCTGTTGATCCAAGGCCTTCACGAATACTTGATTTCTGCTACTCCAAGAGGCGTGCTAGCTATTTTTCAAGAGGGGAAATCGACAAGGGAAGAGAGAAAATTGGAAAGGCAAAGAGAGTAAAAAAGGGAGATGAATGAGTTGATGAAAAATGAAGAGGTGAAGAGAGGTATTTATAGTGGGAGATGGCAGCATGCATTAGCTAAAAATAGCACCAAATCACCTTCCTTATGGCCAGCCATGTTAGGTGGAAAGAGAGGTTGAATTGATTTTGCTATTTTTAGCTTGTGGCTAGAAAATAAATGCATAGAAAGAGAGGTTTGAACGACATTTAGGAAGAGTTCAAGGGCTGATTTGTAAGTGTTAAAATCAACCAAGATTAGTTGATTAGGTCAACTAGATGAGACAGTTTGAGCTACTCTATTGGGCTTGTCCAATTTTGCTCAATTAGGCTAGTTTCTCTACTTCAAGCTGCCCACTTTTCCCGATAAAAATTAAATCGGACCAATTGATTCGAGGAAGTCCAAAAGCATAAATTTAAGTCCTCTATGGTTGTTCATTCATCATCTTGAGCTCCTAAGGTGCCCCGTCTATTAATTTTTTCAAGGTGACTGTGAAGTTGATTTTTCACATTTTTGTGCAAAACTGCCAAAAAACCCAAATTATGAAAAATGATTATAAAAATAATAAAATTCAAAAAGTTTTATAAATTAAATTCAAATTAATTATTTTATAATAAAAGTATAAATTTTGGCAGAAATTACTTAGAAACGACATGAATTATGTGCTCAAAAAATGCTGAAAAAATCTATATATTTTTGTGTTTCCAGTTACATAATGTAGAAGTCGTACACATACCACACCAATTTTTGATTCCTTATCTATTCGAACTCAAACTTTTACTTACATCAAAGTGTACGAGTTACGCATACATAGTTCGTCATCCACTTAAGATTTAGGTGTGTCACACTATGAACGTGCAACGTGGTTTGTGCAAGTGTACACAGTCGTTCAAGTAATAAGTGAGTAACATGAGTTATCGTCTCCACAGGGACTGTGTATGTTAATCAATTATTTGTAAAATTATATATTCACAATTTGATATAAAAACTCAGTAATTTGAATGATGATGTTTAAACCAAGTGAAATTAACTAGATGCAAAGATTGATCCCTTATGCAATTTTAATCTAAATGCAAATTACCTAAATGTATGAATGAATGGCTTTAGCAACAAAAACAATCAACATAAAATAGGATAGGATAATTATATTAATCAACCCAATTTATTTTCATCATGCTTAACAATGTCCAGAAGTATTCCATGGCAACTCGATCTTTCATGAGTTTGGAAACCAAATTGAGTCCTCTCAGATCTTTTACTTAGTGTAATATGCATTTTATTAATCACTAGAGTGCACTATCATTAGCGTGCACGAAAATTTCCTAATGGCATGTCATTTATATCCTACTAGTTCACATATTGTCTACATGAGCATTTATACGTTAAATTCACTATATTTACTCAATAATTAAAAATAGTTTAAACTTTACACCTTTTACAATTTAGTCTTTATTAACATGAAAATTTATTATACTCTATAACTCCATTATAATATTACTTTTTGTCTATTCACTAATACATGACACTTCATTCAAACTCTGTTTATCAATACATGTCTGATTTTGTACACTTTACAATTTAGTCCCTTCTTATTACTATTTCAATATACCAAATATATTCATTTTGTGATTAAAATCCAATTTATATTTTCACTTCATACATCAACTTATATATATATATATATATATATATATATATATATATATATGTGTGTGTGGTACATATTCACATACAAATTAATCATATAACCATTTTAATATGACTTACACTTAGGTTAAGTTAGGTAAAGTAAAATTCTTGAAATACTTACAATCAAGTGCTTGGATAAGCTTCTTTCTTCTTCATTCACTCCTTTGTTACTTCTTTTCCTTTATCAAGAACTTGTTGGTCACCTCTCTTCTCTTTGTCTTCATTAACATATCACATATATACAAGATTTAATATCAAAACCATATTTACATATCATTTTCATGCACTTTTAATAAAATAAACATGAAATCCTTAAAGAAACCCCACCATCATTACCTTGAACTTTACCCGAATCCTTAGCGTCACTTTTCTCTCTCCTCCAATGTGGACACTAGTTAAATTTACAAGAAACTCAAGCTTAGTTTGGATGGGCGGTGTGTTTACCTCCGGCGAGGTTAAAAACAGCGGTGGTGGTGAGATTAGTTACTGTAGTGGTGAGATTGGATATTGTAGCGGTGAGATTAAAAACAGCGGTGGAGTGTGTGTTTGGATTCAAACGCAGGTGTAGCGATGATGTGAGAATAGAAAATGACTTTTAAGGACATTAGAGTACAAATTATATATACTAGAAAATTTTCAAATTATTTAATAAAATATTAATTTAAAAAATTGAAATCATATTTTTGTTAAGGTTAAATATTCATATATCTTTTGAATAATTAAAAATATATTTATCATAATAAAAAGTTTATATATTATATAATAACATAATTAGTGATATTAAATTAAATTGATATAAAATGGACTTTGTAACATTTTCTGAAAAAGCTAATAGTAATTAAAAATTACTAAAATTAAACTAAATATTTTAAAAATAAAATTAACGATAGTTCTGAAAACAAATAAAGAATATATTTAAATTAATAATTCCTTTAATAAATATTATTCAAATAATTTATTAAATTATAAAATTAATATCAAGTTTTAAATAATAAATTATAAATGAAATATTAATTTTAAAATACCATAAAGATAAAATAATAAAAATGAAATTACAAAATTATAAATGCAAAAGACAAAAGAAAGAGGGATAAAAATGGAATTAGCTCTCAAGTGGGTTTCACTGGACACTTTTAAACCAGTGAAAATTTGGTTTTCTACTGGTGTCCACGTAAGTTAATTGCACCAGAGGTGTGCTATCCAAAGGGGTGACTGGTGAGGTCGCACAAAAGCCAAAAGAAAAAACTCACCTCCTTGGAGCCAAACGGGCATCCAAAGGGAGCCTCAGTTTACTATGAGGTTACTCTATTGATCTCACTATAAATCCAAGGAAGAATTTGAAGTTTTTAAGCTTGACGTGGTTGGAAATGGTGGAAATGTAACAGTCCGATTTTGGGCTTAGTCGGAACAGTGGTTTCAGGACCACAAATCCGATGTTGAGAAATTTATTTTATTTATATTTTTTAGGGTCTACAATTTCACGGAATGATTTCGTGAAAATCTCATTCGAAAATTTTGACGTTTAGGCACTCAATTTAGTCAAAAGGACTAAATTGTAAAAAGTGAAAAAGTTGAGTTCTACATGTTAGAGGTGTCCAATTGTTATGAAATTTTAAATTGGAGGTCCTTAAATGATAATTAGGCCATTGGTTAAGTTGGTGGACAAAAATGGACATGGATGGGTATGTTTCAAAAGATTTTTTAAGGGGCATTCTGGTAATTTAGTGAATTAAATGAATTAAAAACAAAATTTAAATGCCAAATATGTCCATCTTCAACCTTAGGCCGAATTTAACCTGTGGGAAGCCATGCATAGGGTTTTCAAGCTTTCCAAGCTTCATGGTAAGTCCATTCTAGCCCCGTTTTTCATGTTCTTTACGTTTTTGGAGTCCCGATAACTTGATTTAGCTTATTCTAGCAATAATTTAACCTAGGGTTCATATTTGGAAAAATACCCATAGGTGAAATGTATTTATTTTGATGTTTTATGGCAGAATATGAAGCTTAGAATTATGTTAAACAACTTTTACTAAGCGATTTTAAGTGAAAACGAGTAAAACGACATAATCGGCAAAAATACCTAATGTACATAAGTGAACGTTAGAGCAAGAATTTGATGTTTCCGTAGAAGGGAAAAATGACTAGCATATTATAAAACATAAGAATAAGGGATGAAGTTTAATTTTCGAGCCTAGGGGCAAAATCATAATTATGCAAAAGTTTAGGGGCAAAATTGTAATTTTTCCGAAGTTTGAGTTAGGGACTGTTTGGAGTAGTACATTAATTAAATAAGTGAAATGTGATGTCTTAAACCCCAAAAAATGAGATTTGGACCTAGAACGGGAGGAAAATCGAAAATCGGGAAAGTTGGTAAAATGACCGTTTTGGTATCGAGGTAAGTTCATATGTTTAATAAGCATTTAATTATGCATATTTGAATGATAAATTGATATTTTGGCCATAAATACTATAGTATTGAGTTTTAGATATAATAATTAATGTTCGATAATAATTCGATATTGGAAAGAGAACTTGTATAATTTATATGTTAGACCATATTTTGTATTATGGCTTTGTATGATAACAAGAAAGTATTGACTAGCATAGTTTGATGAGAATAAGTTAAGTTGATGATATGATGAGATTTAGAATGTAAGTATGTAAGTTGAGTAGCATTTTATTATTATGCAATTATTATTATTAGTAATGTTATTATTGAGTTATGCGACTAACCTTGAGAATTTGAGCAAGTATGTTTGAGCTATGACGTAACAAGGCATTGATATCTCAAAGTCCATGGCTATACCATGGCAATTAAGGAAGAATTGACGGAAAAGTCCATGTTCATAACATGGCATTTAAGGAGGAATTGACGGTTAAGGATACCATGTAAGACCATGTCAAGACATGGCATTGGTAAGGCAAGGATCCCGTGTAAGACCATGTCAAGACATGGCATAGGCATTGATTAAGGACTCCATGTAAGACCACATCAAGATGTGGCATTGGCACTAAGACAAGGATACCATGTAAGACCATGTTTGGAACATGGCATTTGGTAAGACAAGGATACCATGTAAGACCATGTTTGGAACATGGCATTTGGTAAGATAAGGATATCATGTAAGACCATGCCAAGGCATGGCACTGATAAGTTTTATAAGGCAAGGAAATCATGTAAGACCATGTCAAGACATGGCATTGATGAGTTACTATAAGGCAAAGGTCCCATGTAAGACCATGCCAAGGCATGACATTAGTGAGTTTATAAGGCAAAGATACCACATAAGACCATGTCAAGACATGGCAATGGTAAGTTCAAAAAGGAAAAGGTTCCCAAGTAGTCCAAAGAGTAAGTCAAAGAAATGACAAGGTGAGAACATGAAGAAAGAGTACAGGTATGGGTACAGGTATGCATTTAAGGCTTATTTAATATTGAGATTGTAAGTAATTGAGATTATCAAGTATTAAGAAAGTGATGAGTTTTCAGTTATGCTTGTGACACTTTATGACATGATTGGCAATATGCCTATATTATGAAAGAGTACTCATGTGTTAAGTGAGAATGTTGCAGGTATGTAAGCAAGCTATTAACTAAGGTGCCCTTTGTATTCTGAGCCTTTGGTAAGGTTACTGATGAGTTCATTGGGAAAATCGATTAAGTGAAATTATGTGTGGCTTGTAGTGATAAGTGTAGTTATATGCATGTGTAACGTAAGAGCAATATACTCGATATGTAATCGGAAATTGGAAAGATTGTTATAGGTAAGTAATAAATACAACTAAAGTGAGTGAGAGCAAAAATTTACAAATAAAACTGTTTTGGACAGCAACAGTTACGTGATTTTGACAAATCACCAAAAATAGTAGAAATTGAATTATAAGTTGCATGAGATATTGGTTTAAATCTTATTGAGTCTATTTTCATATAAAAGAAATAGAGCAAACAAAGGATTTGTATAATTTGAGATGCTTAAATTTTTGTGAGACTGGTTCAAAATGACTGCGTGATCCCCTATTCTGTCTTGGAAAATCATTAAAAATTGTACAAAAATAATTATGTGATATAATTTATATTCTTGAAATTCTGAATGAGTCTAGTTTCAAATAAACTAAACATATAAGGTCATCTGAATTCTGTACGAGGAGATAATTGATTCATAGTGAATAGAGGTCAGAATAGTCAAATAGTGAAACAGGGGAAATTTTAATGAATAAACTGTACTAATTGGCAAGACCAAAAATTCTAGTATGAAGATATGTGAGTCTAGTTTCAAGGAAAATTAGCGGTTTGTAATTTGGAGCTCTGTAGTTCAAGAAATAAATAATTTAGTGACAGCGATTCAAGTAGACAGATTAATGTGAACATGAGGAATAAGGTATAAGCATATGATTTAATGATTGTGTCAATTAGAGAACTTGTTGTGAGGATTTGTCTCGTTGAGGCTTTGGTAAGGCTACAAATGAGTAAGTTGAGAAAGTAAGAACTTAGCATTATTCATGCAAGTTATGACAGCTTAGTACTAAGCTAAATTCATTGCTAATGCTTATTATTTTTACACGTGAACTTACTAAGCTTTATAAGCTTACCCCCTTTTCTTTCCCATGTTTCAAAGTCCTGTTAAACAAGCTCGGACTGAAGGTCGTCGGAGATCACTTCACACTATCAAGCTATCTATGGGTATCTTTATTTATAAATGATTTAAGTTATGGCATGTATAGGGGCTTGACTAACTCATTTTGTATATGTGTTAATTAATTTGATTAAACGTATTGCTTCATAACGGTAATAAGGTTTATTCTGTATTTAGCCACGAGTTGTGGCTCATATTGGTCATGGAGTTATAATGCTTGTGTATGCATGTGTTTGTTAAAGTTTAAATTATAAGTGAAATTTTGTGGCTCGAGATTTGGTAGAATGTATTGTTAAGTCTGGTAAAGCCTCGTACCCGGTTCCGGCGTAGTATACGGGTAAGGGGTGTTACAGGAAAGGACTAAAATGAAACAAAATAAAAAAATTTTTGACTAAAAATGGAGATGAAAGGTGACATGAAAATGGATGATGATGATGGAAGAAATTTCTAAACCCTTCTATAACAAAAATCTATTGAACTAAATATTAAAAATATTAAAAATATTTCAATTTCATCCACACTTCATAACATTCTCTTGGTTAACTTGCACTTCTAATCCTACCTCTTCTTCCCTTCACTTCAATCTAATCATTCTTATTTTTAATTCCCACGTTTTTGTCACAACATTTTTCACACTATTACGATTTAGTCAATACCTCAAATTAATTTCTCTCAATTCAAAAGTCTTTTCAATTTCCTATGGTATTCAACTATCGTCTCTACTAATACTAATAATTTATATTTTATTTATTTTGAAGGTTCTAACGCGTGCAAATCCTGAAATAACACTATTCTCATCCTAAGGGGTGTTCAAGGGCGTAGCTAGGGGGTTGGAAGAGGCCCCGACCCCCCTTAAAATGAAAAATTTTCTATTAGACCCTTTAAAATTTTAAATTAGTAAAGATAAAATTACACTTTGACCTCCCTTAAAAATGATAAAATTTTGATTAAATATTAAAAATTATGAATATATAGGCTATTAAAATAATAAAATTACATTTTTACTTTTATAAAAATTACAATTTAATTTTGATCCCCATAAAAAAAATTTCTGACATCGCGTCTAGAGGAGATAGAGATGTTACAAACTATCACCACTTGATCTTTATGCACAAACCTACTCAACCTCGCCTGGTCCAACACCCACAAATCCACTCACCATTTTCAACCAATACCAACACAGCTCCTCACTCCTCTCTATCATTCAGAGACCTCTGTAACCTTCACCTCACCCAATCTCAAACCTTGGTCTAAGCTTCCTGCTTTTGAAACGAAAGGAAATGTACGAGAAAATCAACAATCAATATTCAAAACCAACAAGCAAGGCAAAGAGAATAAAATATCAAAGCCAGCAAAAGTGAAAATTGAAAAAAATAAAATAAAAAGAGAAGCAAAGTGAAACTAAGACCCATTTCTACATATTTTCTTTTATAATCTTAAATGATTTTCTATATTTTTATATTTTTTAATAAATTTTATAAATTTTATGATTTTTTATTAATTTTAATAATTTTTTATCATTTTACACCATGTGTCACAACAATGGTGTGACACGTGGCAGAAATAAAACTTAAAATTTATAATCTTTTCTATATTTTTAAATAAATTTTCTATATTTTATCGTAATTTTATAATTTTTAAAAATTTTAAAATTTTCTAAATTTTTAAAAATTTAAATATTTTTGTATATTTTTATAAATGTTATTAATATTTATTATTTTTCTGTCACATGATAAACACGTGGTATTATTAATAATAATAAAAAACTGAGACCTTAGACTGTTAAAGTTAAGGTCATAGAACTTTTTTGATATATTTTGTTAATTTAAGTACTAGAATTTAATTGCTTTTTTTTCTTACAAGTTTGAGGGATTTTAACAAAAAAAGAAAAAAAGATGAGGAATCAGAATTTTGAGTTATCAACAAGGTTATTTAGCTAAATCATAAAGTGCGGGATTTCTTGTTTTCATCGTTATATTAATCGGGATATAGAAAGTGGAAATTGGTGTTGGATTTGCTTTCGTTGATGACAGTTATTGGGATTGGGGGTGAGTTCCAACTATGAAATGCGAATAATAAAAAAAAAAAAAAGAAGAAAGCCGGTCTAAGATCAACAAAAAATTTTCAAACTTTAAGTCTATCTATATTTTACACATTATACAATAATTTGATGTCATTCTGCATTTCATTCCACCTACTTTCCGGAACTACATGGAATTCTTTCAAAGCTTTTCCCTCACCAATATTACCGTAAAATCCAATCCACCTTCATCTTGCGTAAAAGGAACTGTGAGCCACAGTGGCGATTGAATCAGTCCCACCTGCATTCAGCGGATAAAACTCGTTCTCGCTCATATCGTTGAATTCCATTGTCTTTTCATCCATGAAAGGAGGAATCGTTGGTGCAGGGAGGTCTTCCTCTTTCTTTGTTAGCATCTGTAGTACCTTCGACATTGATGGTCTTAGTGCTCGAACCTCTTGGGTGCAAAGAAGTGCGATATGCAATACTCTGTAAACCTGATTCTTCGTATTGCTACTTTGGCTGTTTTCATTTAACATTATATTTGGATCATAAATCTCCTCTGCAGTCCCTGATTGAAAGTGATTCCATGCCTGTTCGATCCACACACACAAAAAAAAAAAAAAAAACAAAAGGAAATCGGTGGTGTTTCGTCTGGGAAAATTATAGAAAGAGGGACTGTCTGAATCTTACAACTGCAATTATACTGTCTGAGTAATCCATGTCTTTGCTTCTGTTGTTTTGCTTTCCGGTTATGATCTCTAGTAACAGCACTCCGAAACTATAGACATCGGCCTTGTCCGTTAACTGGCCATTGGCTAGGTATTCTGGTGCCATGTATCCTCTGTGCATCATAAAAGTAGAATATGAGAAACTTTCGGTTATGCTAAACAGCAAATCGTGTCTAGAACGAACAGAAAGAAGATGATGCTTACAGTGTTCCGGCAATGGCAGTGCTGATATGGCTCTTATCTTCCTCGAAAGATCTTGCCAACCCGAAATCAGCGATTTTGGCGCGGAACTTTAAATCCAACAAGATATTGCTAGCTTTTATATCCCTATGAATGATTTTGTTCGTGGGGTTTTCATGGAGATAGACTAAACCTTCTACGGTCCCGATGATAATTTGGTATCTCTTTTCCCAGGTAAGTTCTTTACCTCTGCTTGGATCTGTTTATGTTTTCGAAAGGGAAAAATACTGTTAGTGATATATCGGTATCAATTGAAGCATTGATATTGATATTGGAAGTATCAGTGTTTACCAAATATGAAATGATCAAGGCTCTTGTTAGGGAGGAACTCGTAGATGAGAAGACTTTCGGGTCCGGAACAACTACATCCCAACAATCTCACCAGGTTTTTATGCTCGACACTGCTTATTATGTTGACTTCATTGTAGAAATCTGCAGCTCGGTGTCGATTGTTATAGAAAAGTCTCTTGACAGCTATCTCTCTTCCATCAGGTAGAGCACCCTACAGATGAAAAATGAATCATCGCCCAATGCATACCGGTTAAATGCTGAACAGAGCACTAAACATCAGTGGGAAAACTACCTTATAAACTGTACCGAATCCTCCTTGTCCAAGCTTGTTCGCCTCATTGAACGATCCTGTAGCTTTCTCTACTGTAGAGTACTTGAAATTTAAGTTACTATCACGAAGTACTTTCACCCACTTTTCTGCATCATTTGAACCTGGAATTTGGAAACATTTTAGGCAACATAAAGAAGTTGCAGATGTCAGAATTCAGATCCTATGATCGAGGTGACTACATGAACAAACCGAGCTAAACATCTGATTTGGTAAATAAGCTTTTTACCTCTTTTCTTTTGTATGTATCTGCGCTTCCTGATATAAACTCCAATAGCTGCAATAACAGCTAAAACAACCAGGGAACTGACAGCAGAAATTACTATAATAATAATGGTTCCTGCAAATTCATGAATACAAAAACAAGTCAAGTTACGAATTTGGGAACGTCTTCCCCCATTGCCAGCCCTACTCGGATATAATTAACTAACATTTTAATGTGCGGAAGATGATAAAGAAGCTGAAATTCTTTTACCTCTTGAAATTCCATTTGAAGTTTCTTTATTGATGAAATCTATGTTGGAGTATCTCATGAAGCAGCCAGTGTAGAGTGCCCGTCCCTCTGACCATGGCAAGCACCTTAACATTGCTGCCGACGCATTATCGAAACATGCTTGGCAAGAACTCTGGTTCAATGACCTCCAGCAATCGACCAGAACATGAGCCGTCTCATTTGTTCCCGAAACAGCCACCGAAGCCTTACCATAGCCTCTGTTTCCCATTGCAGAAGCCACCGCGCGCGACACAGCTTGTCTTGCTGATGCTTGAAAGTTCAATCCCTTGCGGCTTGCATTCCCGCACAAAACCATGTCAGTAGGTCCCAAGTACTCGTCATAGAAGCTATAGTTCGCAGATCTCATGAAGCAGCCGTCAAGGAAAACTCGACCACCATTATACGGATAGCATTGAGGAAGAACCGTACGTGCCTCGGCGTAGCACAATGGACAGTCAAGCAAAGATAGATCACCATAGCACTGAGCTAGACCATAGTTAGCATCAGGGCCTGAACCAGAAACCGCGGTTCCGAAACCAAATTGACGCATAAGGTCACTGATGGTTTCCATTAAAGAAATGAAATTGGGAACAAAAAGGGTTCTATTGTTCTCCTTTTGAGAGCTACATGTCATGTTCAGTACTTGAGCTCTTGCATCGCCTACAACTCCTTGGAATGATGCTATAGATCCGATCATAAGAACCATGAAAACATATTGAGCCCTTCTATTCATTTTCTTTTGGACCAGAACGCCGATTCTGGAGTGGCTAAACTATTTCCAACTTCTGTTGCAAGAAATTGGTTCAAGTTACATTAAACCTGGAAAAGATAATAAAATTGATTATGTAAATTCCCATCTTCTTGTCCCACTTGATATTATATATATATATATATATATATTTAATTAATTGGATTAGAGTACAAGTATACTATAAATAGAGGTGCTTATGGGTTCAGCTTAAACATGATATTAACAAACCTTATACTTGATCAAACTCGATTCAGCCTGAAATATGACTTTAAAATTTTGCTTAAATTTGTCATATTTACAAAAAATTAACTCAATACTATTTTAGGCTCGCTCATATTATTTTTAATTTTTATTTATTGAAATGTTTATAGTCATTGTAACATCATTATTTTAATATTTACATAAAAGTAATATTATATATTTAGTATAGATTTATATTTTTAATGTGTTATAAATTACATAATATATAAAAATAACATAATATAAAATATTATAAATTTTAAAATGAGCCAAGTTAGGGTTGAATCTTAAATGTTAAAACCCAAACTTATCTTATATTTTAAACAGGCTTAATTTTTTATCTTTTATCTAAATCCTTTTTTTAGGTGTAATAATTTTGTTTAAACCCTCTTAAACTTTGAATAACCTTTAAACTTTAACAAATAACTAGACTATTTAAATTTTTCTAGAAAAAAATGAGATGGTAGAAAATGAGAAAAGAAAGTGATTGTGATTGAAAACGTGTCAACATTTATAAAAGGTTCTACATCACCCAAAGTCAAAAATGGCAGTGTCCTGAATTGGCGTTCAAACCCAGTTGTAAACGGAACTTTCAGGGTTTCACATCAGAACATGTATTGAGAAATTAATTAATTATTCTAAAGAAATTAATATTGGGAAATTATATTAGAGGAACGACTATATATATATATCTAACAGTTCAACAATATGAATGGAATCCGATTATTATTGAATCGAAACAATTAATTTTAATAAAATACCGAAACAATTTAATGCGTAGATATAGTAAATTATAATTGAAATATTAAAATAAAATCGAAATTAAAGTTTTTTTTAAATAAAATTGCAAGTTTATATTGGAGTGTATCTAGAGTTCAGTCGGTTCAGTAATTGGATAAAATGAGTTTGGATCGGCAGGCTCGAATCAAATGTCGTAAATCATTAGATTACTAAAAAATTTCATTGATGAAATTAAGCAAATAAAAACTTATAAACTTAATTTTAGTTTTATATGTAAACCTTTAAATTTTAAAGCATCAATCAACAAAAATTATGAAAGCTATAAGGCTCAATTATAGATGCAAAAATTGGTAAACTTCCAGATTTAGTCCCTTAAAATTGAAAAAGTACTAAGTTAATAGAATAGTAAAATTATATTTTGAGCTTTCAAAATTTTTCTGCTTTCGCCCCCTTAATCACACAAAACAAAAAAGAGAGGGAAAATCTGAAGAAACTTCAACTTATCACTACGCTTCTCTTTTCTTGTTATCTTCCAAAATCAATTAAGACCCAGAAACTAAACAGAGTTGAAAGTAAAAGGAAAAAAAAAACAAAGGATCTAATTGATACCTTAGTTTATCTGCCATGGAATCAGAAGACGACCGATTTGAGTTGCAGAAACGAAGAACAAAACCCCTTCGGAAAAAGAATTACAGAGAAAAGCAACAGATTTAAAGGAAAAAATGCAATACAAAGAGATGGACTGAATAAATATTGAAGAAGATAGAAGGGGAGAGAAAGTCAAAGTAAGGAATGGAAATGGAAATCTGTGTAAAAGTTTCAAAGGAAGGCTGCGCCACTTCCTTTGTTAATAGGAAGGATGAGCGAAGTCGTTGGAACAAAGAATCTCAGCAATTAAACAATTAAAAAATAAAAAATAAATCGGAACGCGGTACCCAGTGTTTCAATTTCTTACCTACCCTTGGACTCTGAACACATCACAATCAATAATTTAAAAAAAAAAAAAACAACTCTTAATCGTAGGTTAATCTAGGGTCATTTTATTTATCCTGATTGAATCCAAATATTTTATTAAACATTAAATACAAAGCATGTGATTTTATGTTTTCAATTTTTACAGGCTTAGACTTTAACATGATAAATTAGGTTGTTTTGGGGAGGAATTTGCTTCCCAACTTCACTAATCCGTTTGAAACGTTCAAAACAATTAAAAGAACACACACGAAATGAGTAAATGCTTAATTTTTTTAGGGGTAAACTATATCTAATGTTACTAAATTATTAGTAAGTTTACGTTTTAGTCACTAAACTTCAAAAAGTTACAAAATAATCACTGAACTATTTGAAAATTTTCATTTAAGTCACTGAGCTATCAAGATTTTTTTTTTTTTTAAAAAAGTCTAGCTAGACAACTCCAAGCGATAATTCAACAATCAATACGGTGGGTCAGTACCCATCGACAAGTAGAAGGACATACTTTAGATCCAAGTCGATCGGATGGTCATATCAGAGATAGGAGAAGAAAATTGAACTGTAAAAGAGAAGGAGAAAGAGAGCTTTCAATTGGTGCAAGTGGTGTGAAAAGAGAAGGCCATAGAACAACGATTGTAATAATCAAATTGCTTTGAGTAACCAAAACTATTATAGGTTTGGAGCAAACAACTTGCACGCAATTCTCACACTATGATGGAAATTGATTGCCCTTTGGCTGAAGTTTTTAAACTATTCTTAAGGATTGATTATTTTGTAATAAGGAAAGTCAAGTCAGTTGAAGTTATTTGTTAGTTAAAGAAGTTGTTAGCAGTTAAAGTTGGTTAAGGTTAGTTGTTAGCTTAGTTCATTTCATTGTATAAATATGAGATGTAAGCCTTGTATTATTGAAGTTTTACTCAATCAATAAAGTGAGTAAACTGATTTTTTCTTCAGTTTTTGTTTTTACCGTTAATCTGTTCATGGTATCAGTGCCAGTTCGTTTTTGGGTGTTTGTAGCTTTCAAGGTCAGGCATTCATGGTTCTAGAGGTAGTGTCTGGGAATGGTCATTCATCAATAGATGCATGAATGCAAGAAAGGTCCCTTGTGTCACCAAGTATGGCTAGTTTAAGTGGATTAAACAATCAGATTCAACAGTTCCCCAAGCATGATACTATTAAGCTCAATGAGAAAAATTTTCTCTTATGGAAGCATTAGATTATGCTCATTCTTGAAGGTTATGGGTCGAAAAGGTATGTGTTGGGTCCTTCCTTTGATATTTCTCAGTATACAATAGGTCCAGATGGTGTTCTTGTGGACAATCCAAAGTTTTTGCTTCATAAACAGCAAGATAAACTCTTGGCTTCATGGTTACTATCTACTATATGTGATGATATTCTTGTGCATCTAACAAGAGCTATTACGAGTATGGATATTTGGCTAACGATGAAGTGAAGGTTTGCAACTAGATCTAGTGTTAAGCTATTTAGCATAAAACATATGCTATACTCTCAAAAGAAGGGGCAATTGTCTATTAAAGATTACATGTCCAAGATAAAGCAGAGCTGTGATGTGTTGGCTGCAGCTAGTAATGGTGTTTCTGATCAAGAACAGGTTAGTATTGTTCTTGCTAGTCTTCCAGTAAAATATGAGTTAGTTCAAGCAGTTGCTTCTACTACTAGTGTTTCACTTGATTTCCTTGCTAAGTTGCTGGTAGATTGTGAGTCCAGTCAACTTGATTTTGTGGCTAACCTTCCTATGCAAGCCAATGTAGTTCAAAAAAAGGAAGGTGATTCTAATCAATTTAAAGATTCTAGTTCTGTTTTTAATAGAGGTGGTAAATTAAGAGGTACAAGAGGTTTCTTTCGAGGACAAGGATCAAAATAACGGTTTTCTAATAATCGTCCTCAATGTCAACTCTGTGGACGTATTGGTCATGTGATGCAAAAGTGCTACTATCGTTTTGATGAGACTTTTTCAGGAGATGCAGGGTTAGGTTTCCAACTAGATGCTAACTGTCATCAGTTTCATGGTGATAGGTAAGTGTCTTAGTCTTGTGGAGGATGCGTTCATTCTCAACCAATATATTCTCAGTGTTGTGCCTCGCCTCAGGTTCAGATAACCTTTCCTTCAAAATCAGAATGTAACATTATTGTTACAGGTCCTGGTGCTCGTGATGGACAAGTCTGGTATCTAGATTCTGGAGCTACTCATCATGTAATTAGTGATATCTCCAATCTGACTGATGCTGTAGTTTATACAAGTACTGGTCAGTTAACTGTGGGAAATGGTGCTAGTTTACCTATTGATCATGTAGGTTTTTCAACTCTTATGTCTGGAAAGAGAGCTCTTCATCTCAAGCATGTTCTTCATGTTCCTAATCTATGTAAAAATCTTTTGTCAATTGCTCAGCTTGTAAAAGATAGCATTGTTTTCTTTGAATTTCATCCATTCCATTGCTTTGTGAAGGATCTACAGACAAAGGAAAATTTATTAATGGGGCACATTCATAAAGGGTTGTACATATTTGTAGCTGATTGTCAACAACACTTTGTTGCTAGAAGTGCTTCTAGTAGTCTCCCTATGAGATCGTTGAACAATGTTGAGTTCTCTTTCAGTACTGATGTTGATCTATAGCATAAATGGTTGGGACATCCTTGTCAAAGATTACTTCAAAGTGTTATTCAAACTTGTAATATTTCTTTTCAGAAGAATAAAGTTGTATCTATTTGTTCTGCCTGTCAGCATGGCATATCTCACAAGCTACCCTTCTAGCTTCTAAAATTGTATTTTCTTCTCCTTTTGAACTGATTGTATTTGATGTAATCAAGTAATTATTTCATTTGCCATTGCACATCCAAATAGACCTTAGAACAACTCCTAACTTTACCCAAAACTCCAACTAAAAGTTGCTTCAAATATGTGATGCCTTCACTTTTTATATGTTTATAACAATAGATACATATATTTTGGTTCCTTTTGCGCAACACCTTTCTGGCAGATGCTTAAGCAGGACTATTTGATTTGGTTAGAGTAGAACCGATATTTGGTACGTGTTATACTATATGTCGATAATGGCAATAGAAATTATTGCAAAGAAATAAGAAAGAAAAATAAGAACACGAATATTTTACGTGGAAAACCCTTATCGGGAAAAACCATGGGTAGAGGAGGAGAAATTCACTAATGTTGAAAAATAAGAATACAAGAGGTTTTCGGCTATGCGCAATTTTTAAGGGTTAAACAACCTTTGTTTTTTTTCTTAATCAACATCTAATATAAAAAGTATAGTCCTATATAGATTTAACTTGTGCGACAAAGCTCGTACCGCAAGGGCTCTAACCCCACACCCCCTATCGAGATTAGTGGTGGATGTTCGACCCTCAGACCTTCACCCCCACAGATCTTGAATTTTGCCTCTTCATTTTATTTCTTTAACAAGTGAGTTGCACCTCGAACTTTTCAGGCTGGATCAAACGAGATTTGGGTCACACAACTTTCATATTGCAAATAATAAATAGAATTAGTCATAAACTTTCAATAAATAGTGTAATCAGTGACACATTCAAAGACATAACTGTGTAAACTTATAAATTCAATTACCATTTAGTTTTTCCATGAAACTACCATTTCACATATAAGTAACTTTTTTGGCAGTATACATAAACTAGACGAAATTAGATTCTCATGCGAAATTGTCCTGGTTGTTTAATTATCTATATTTTAATAATAACAGGCTCCACCATAAACTTTTGGATGGTTTCGACACAAGAAACTCAATTTTATTTCCCTTGAATGTGGATGTGCATACAAACAATTTAGGGTTTCATGAACATGAACATGCATTTTTTTCCTTAGTTCAGTCTTGGTTCTCTATTGATAATTGTAGAACTAACATCGATAATGACAATATAGAATGATCACAAAACAATAGGAAAAAGAAAAATAATGCACACAGATTTTACGTGGAAAACCCTTTCTGGAAAAACCACAGACAGAAGAGAAGAAAATTTCCTAATGTCATATTCGAATGATTCAAGAGGAGTTTAGACTACATCTATTTATAGGTTGAAAAACCTTATTCTAATCAATGTAAAATAAAAGAAGAATAGTTCTATATGGATTTTACTTTTATTTTATTTTACCACTGTATTTTATCTTAACAAAGATTCGTGTCACTCAACTCTAAAAATCTCCACCTTGACACGAATTCTCAACAAAAAAGTTCTTCATCATGAACTCTCAATGAACAAGTTCTCCACCTCTTCCACGAAACCCCTTAAGGGGTGTTCTTTAACAATGAATACCAACCAAGTCCAAGCAATGCTCAAACATGGTTATAGGAAGTGACTTAGTCACCATATATGTAGGATTTTCATGAGTACTAATTTTTCTCACAACAATATCTCCACGAGCAATAATATCATGCACAAAATGATATTGAACATCAATGTGCTTTGTTCTTTCATGAAACATTTGATCTTTCATAAGGAAGCTATCACAAAAAATTATATTGATTTGAAGGTCTTTACTGAGTTTACCCAAATAGCTTTTTTACAAGCCTCAGTAATCACCATGTACTCAGCTTTAGTAGTAGACAAAGCAACTATAGTTTGCAAAGTGACTTTCCAACTTATTGAGCAACCCCCAATAGTAAATACATACCTTATGAGGGATATTCTTTTATCAAGGTCTCCAGCAAAATCAGAATCAACATACCCAATGAATCCATCTCTAATTCTTCCAAACTATAAGCAAACATCAGTATTACCTCGTAAGTATCTGAAAATCTATTGAACTGTTTTCCAGTGTTCTTTACCAGGATTCGCCATGTATCTACTAACTACACTAACTGCATATGATAAATTTGGATATGAGCAAACCATAGCAAACATGAGAGATCCCACTGCACTAGAATATGGAACACGTGACATGTAGTTAATCTCATCACCTGATTGTGGAGACAAAGCCGATGAAAGCCTAAAGTGGGTTGCTAATAGAGTACTAACAGGCTTGGCACTCTACATATTGAACCTACAAAAAAACTTTCTCAATGTACCCTTTCTTTCTTAGGTACAATTTACATGCTTTTCTATCTCTGGGAATCTCCATCCCAAGTATCTTCTTTGTTGCTCACAAATCTTTCATCTCAAATTCTTTACTAAGTTGGGCTTTAACCTTTCTTATCTCTCATTTATCTTTGGCTCCTATCAACATGTCATCAACATAAAAGAGTAGATATACAAAATAACTATCATTATTTTTCTTAAAATAAAC
The DNA here is from genome assembly GCA_005393395.2 of Gossypium australe. NCBI lineage: Eukaryota > Viridiplantae > Streptophyta > Magnoliopsida > Malvales > Malvaceae > Gossypium > Gossypium australe. The sequence goes on along the minus strand of CM016618.1, from coordinate 44,631,193 downwards.
ACAACTTTCAAAACTACTTCTTTTGAAATCATGAGTAGTCATAAATGAATCAAACCACTTGTACCATTGCCTTGGTGATTGTTTCAGGCCATAAAGGGACTTTTTCAGCAATCAAACATAACCCTTTTTTTTCTAAGATTATAAAACCCTCTAGTTATTGCATTTAAATATCTTCCTCAAGTTCTCCATGCAAGAATGTTGTTTTTATATCTAACTGCTCAAGCTCCAAATCATACATAGCCACAATACCAAGCAAGGCTCAAATCGAACTACGCTTTATAACTAGAGAAACCATATTTGTGAAGTCTAAACCTGAAATCTAACTGTAATTTTTTGCAACCATCCTTGATTTATATCTGGGTTCTTCAACTTTTGGAGTCCTTTCTTTCTTCTTGAACACCCATTTACAACGAACAACCTTTTTACCCTTCGGAAGCTTCACTAGGTTCCATGTTCTATTCTTATGGAGCGATTTCATCTCTTATTGCATGACAAACAACCACTTTCCTGAATCTTCACAACTAACTGCCTCGGAATAAGTAGATGGATCTTGATTTGTATCTATATCTTCAGCTACATTTATAGCATAAGCAACTAGATTAGCCTCGACGTACCTTTTTGGAGGTTTAATTTCTTTTCTATGTTTGTTATTGGCAATAGAATATTGTGGTGCTGACTATGGTGAAGAAGCAACTCTACTCCGAGTTTCTATTTTAACTTGTGAAGTAGACTCTATTGTTCATCCTAGATCAATTTGAAGCTCCACCTACTTCACATGTGTGTTTGAACTTTGCTTGTCTTTATTGAAAGAGTCTTTAAGAGGTAAGTTAGGCAACATAGCAGTTTCATGAAAAATAACATCTCTGCTAATTACAACTTTCCTCGTTTCAAGACACCATAACTTATACCTTTTGATTCTAGCCTTATAACTAAGAAAAACACATTTAATAGATCGAGGTTGTAACACCCTTAACCCGTATCCGTCGTCGGACTAGGGTTAAAGGCGTTACCAAACAGATCAAAAACGTTTACAAAAATGTCATACAATTGAATAATAACCTTAACCATAATGTCCCTTTATTAGGTCATCGAGACCTAAAACATGCTATAAACTGGGTCGGGACTAAATCTGAACACATACAAAATTTCATGAAATTTTGAAACTTTTTTAAGTTTCAGGGGTTACACGCCCGTGTAGGCAGGCCGTGTGCCTCCCACGGTTGCTAGACACACCCGTGTGTCCTCCCCGTGGTCTGACCTTTTCTCCACAACCACCAAGCACGTCCGTGTACTTTGGCCATGGTCGATCCTGTCAAAATTCACACGGCTACTAGGCACGTCCGTGTGCTAAGGCCGTGTACTCTTATACTAGCTACTGACTTAGCCCCCACGGTCACTAGGCACGCTCGTGTGCTACAACCGTGTGGCAAAATAGGCCATTTGCAAGGCCAAAATGCCACCCACAAGGGTCTTACCTACAAGCAAATTCATTAAGACATCTCATGCCTATTTGGCAACCAAGAACATACCAAAATAACCATCCAAATTACAAGACTAAAACTCATCTCATCACAAGCATAATTCATTCAATTGCTTAACCAAAACTTGACTATTTCATTGATCAACTAACCATGCCAAAAACATACTTCACACATATCACATTCATTCAAGCAAATTTTCAATTCATAACTAGCCAAATCACATGGCAAAGTTCATATAACAAACTTATATCAAATACTAGCCTATACATGCCATATCTAGCTATATACATTTCCAAAATGTACCAAAATGAGTTTAGTAGTGTGATGACGATCCTTGACGGTCCCGAGCCTTCAGTAGCTTTGACGACCTATAAAACAGAGAAAACACACACACAGAGTAAGCTTTCCAAAAGCTTAGTAAGTCATAATACAAATAAGCTTAACATAAAAGACATATATGCACATAGGTACATTGGCACATCTTAATTACTTAGCAAACTATCACATATATGTTTTGGTTCATGTACTTGGCCATATTTGCCACATTCATCAATTCAAAAGTCTTATATATACAAAGCTCTTTCATGCTTACTATCACATCTCATATTGTTATCCAAATATACATAATCATCATAGTAAGATCACATAGGTACTTACCTTATATACACACTTAGTGTATAAATCAACGTACCTGAAACGAATTCACTATTTGCATAGCCATTCATATCACAGACTTACCGTTGAATTGTAAGGAATCTAATAGGATACTCAGAAAGCTCGGACTAGTCGTACAATGCCAACGTCCCAGACGAGGTCTTATATGCACTCAGATATTGATGCCACTGTCCCAGACAGGGTCTTACACGAATCAATACGATGCCGATGTCCCAGACATGGTTTTACATGTAAAGATCAAATCGATGCCAACGTCCCAGACGTGGTCTTACACGTAAAGCTCATAGCGATGCCTACGTCCCAGACGAGGTCTTACACGAAATCTCAAATCAACGCCAACGTCCCAGACGTGGTCTTACATGATAAAACAGAACAGATACCTATGTCATGACATAGCTAATCCTATCTATTCCTAGGTTCGTACAGGACTTATCAGACATTGTCACTCAGTAATCCTTATCTCGGAATTCATGAACAGATCATATCATAAGTATTCATCAATAACAATAGTCATAAGAACATACATAATTCCATACGAATACGCTTATTTGCATAATGACTTACCTCAGATTCGGTTTAACAGAAACGAAAACGGCTACTCGATTACTTTCGCTTTCCCGCGATCTAAGTCCATTTTCCTCGATTCTTGATCTATACATATTCAGAATTAACCCTTTTATTCACTAACTCATTCAATTCAATCTAAAGACACACATTTAAGGCTATTTACAAATTAACCCTCACATTTGCACAATTTATCAATTTAGTCCATTTTTCTCAAAACATCAAATTCACAAAATCATTACATACTCATGCTTAGCCGAATGTTCATACATCACATACAAGCCCATATTTTCCATCAAATTTGCAATTTAGTCCCTCAAATTACTATTTTCTCAATTTAGCCCTAATTAGCTAAATTCATCAAAAATTCAAGAACAAAGTATTTTCATCTAGCTCAAATCTTTCATTTAACAACTAAATTCATTACAAAGCTCAACATATCATCAATGACATTTTCATGAACAACATTAGTTCATCAAATTAAGACATGGGCTTGATAGTAAACTAAGCAACAATCTCAAAAACATAAAAATTATCAAAATCCAAAGCTAAAACTTACCTTAATTTTGCTTAATGAATGCCGAATGTTAGAAAGCTTCAAAACCTTTCTTTCCTTTGTATTTTCGATGGAGAATGCATGAATGAATGTTCCATTTTCATGCTTTATTTTATTAACAATCATATTATTAACCTTATTACTAAATTATCCTTATAATAAAAAACATATATAACATATAAATCAAGGTCATTTTTGACCTTAACCGTCCACTTACAAGCTAATGGCTTAATTGCCACATAAAATCCTCATACTTAAAAAGACATGACAATTAAGTACCTTTTCATGTAGCATGCTAATTTGTATATCAATGCAATTCAGTCATTTGCTCAAATTAAACACACAGACAAACGAATTAATTTACGATACTTTAATACATGCACCATTACGTATCAGAGACACAGAATATAATATTAAAATATTATACATACTCGAATTTGTGGTCCTAAAACCAATGTTCCGACTAGGGTATAAACCGAACTGTTACAGAGGTTCCAATTTTTCATTATCAACATGAGCATATGCGGGACACCCAAAAATCTTCAAATCAGAATAATCAGTAGGAGTAGCATACCATACCTCTTGTGGAGTCTTTTTTTCAATGGTAATGGACGAAGATCGGTTAATTAAAAAACATGCTGTAGAGGTCGCTTCAGCCTAGAATGACTTTAGTAAATGAACATTCGACAACATGCATAGAACCTTTTCCATGATTGTTATATTCATTTGTTCTACAACGTCGTTTTGTTGTGGAGTATGGCGAACTGTTAATTGTCTCATGATCTCTTCTGATTTGCAGAATTCATTAAACTCATCAAAACATAATTCCAAACCATAATTTACACAGAGGTGATTTATCTATTTTCTTGTCTACTTCTCGATCGTAGTTTTCCAATTTTTAAACGTGGAGAACATATCACTTTTCTGCTTTAAGAAGAATTCCCAAAATTTTCTCGAAAATTTGTCAATAATTGTCAGCATATAATTAGCTTCACCTCTCGAAGACACTCTAGATGGCCCCAAAGATCAGAATGAATATTATCCAGCATTCCTTTCGTGTTATGGGTTCCTATGGTGAAAACTCTCTTTTGCTTCCCAAAAACGCTGTGTGCACAGAATTTCAGTTTACTAATGTCTTGTCCATCAAGAAGTCCTTTTTTTGCTCAATTCTACCATGTCGTTCTCACTCATATGCCTTAGATGCATATGTCAAAGTCTAGTAACATCAACATCTGACAAGAAAGAGAAAGCGACGGCTACATCACCTGTAACACCCTTAACCCATATCTGTCACTAGATTAGGGTTACGATGCATTACCAGACATACCAGAAACTTTTACAGACATCTCATATCATAGCTAGGTCAATTACATCAAAGCGTCCCTTAACTAGGTCCACGAGACCTCAAACATGCTTTAGATTAGGCCCAGGACTAAGTCGAACACATAGGAAAATTCTCAGAAATTTAAAACTTTTTCAAAGTTACAGAGGTCACACGCCCGTATGGTCAAGCCGTGTGCCTCCCACGGCTACTAGACACACCCATGTGTCCTGGTCGTGCCAAAACAGAACATGTATACTGACTTATCCACACCGCCACCATACACGCCCATGTGCTATGACCGTGTAAAATTAAGCTAGCTACTGACTTGTTCACACGGTCACCAAGCACGCTCGTGTGCCACGACCGTGTATGCAAAATAGGACATTTGCAAGGCCAAAATGCCACCCACACTTGGGTCATACCTACAAGGACATACAAACTTATTTTCACACACAATTTGGTAACCAAATACATGTCAAATAATCAACAAATCTTCATGATACGGACGCGCCTATGGCGGAGATTAACCGAGACACTCTTGAACTACCCAATGGACCAATTACGCATAGCCGGGCTAAACAATTTAAGGAGACCACTTCAGTTTTAGTGGCACAAATTTGGAACGAAGAAAGGAAGTACTCCAAGAACACGCCGAACATTTACAATTTATTTAAGACCGAATATATTAGCTAGTTTGGATGCTAATTTATTATTTTATTACATGTTATTTTCATATTAATTAAGTTGTTTAATTAGTATAATATTTAATATATCTAGTGTTTAAATTAAAGTATTTTAATTTTTATTTAAATTAATGTTTGGTTGTGTTTTATAGGAAATAATAAAAGGCATAGTGGTGCAACAAGCTACTTGGGTGGAGTATTAGGTGATGGATGACTAAATGGAGAGCTAATGGAGGAATAATTGAATTAAGTATAAATAAACAAATAAAGATAAATGAAGTGGAAGCATGAATGGAAACAAAACATTAGCAACTTGAAGAATATGGTGGAAGACAAGATCAATTGGATTGAAGAAATTAATGTGCCATATTGGAATTAAATATTTATGTTTATTTTTATTTTTTATTTTTATTTTTTTATAGCCACTACAAGCTACCTATAAATAGCTTGTCAAACTTCAATTGTAGGCACTTGATTTTTATTGAATGAATTCTCATTTTGGTGAGTTTAATTCACTCTCCTAAATTCTTCAAGGTTCGAATTGATTTATCTAGTTTCTAGTGGCATCAATTTTAACTTTGTTACGAACTTATCATCCTCTCGGGTGTGGCGTTCAATTTTATACCGTGGGTTCCTATCTTGCTAGATAGCGGGTCTCGGTTTATTTAACTTCCTTTTATTCATTTGAAACTTATAAGATTCGGGTCTTTAATTTTTTATTAAATGTTCATTCTTGTTTCAAATCCCTATCATCCACTTGATTATCTTTATTTTCAAGCCGTTACCATTAAAATTATCCTTTTGTTCAAAAACTACCTAATTTACGATCGGGCAACATCTACGACTCGTTTCAAACCTGAGGCGAACCGTATCATCTGGTATCAGAGCCAATTAAATTAGGCACGTTTAACAATCTCGAGCTATTCCGAGTAAGTTCAAAAAAAAATAATCAAAGTTTTTAATTTATTTTTTTTATCTTTCTTTGTACTTAACATATAGTGCGTTTGGTGTTGTAAAAAAAAAGAAAGAAAGATACAAAAATTTAAAAAAAAATTGAATTAAAAAAAAGAGAGAATTCCAAAAAAAAAATTGTAAAAAAAAAAGGGTTTGCAAGTTTTGATTCATTACTTCTTTCCCCGATCTTCAAACCACCCTTCTTCACCCCAACGCCACTATACCAAATTTTTTTTTAAGCCTACCCTTACCTTTTATCCTTTAACTCCTTCAAACCGACCTACAAGTTGCTAGTAAAAATCAAGGACAACCTTCTAGAATTTAGAGAAGTGAATTCGAGTGGAAAAAGGCAAGAGAGATTTAAAAAAAAAAGAGCCGAAAATTGAGTAAGAAACATGAGCGTGTGTGTTCAATATTTATATTCCTTGTGAGTAATCAAGAAGAGAATTGTGGTGAGGTTTCTTTAAATTTTGTTCAATATGTCTAGAAGTTCCGAACGTCGAGTAATGGGCGACGAGGAATCTGATGCCGCTGGTGGCAGAAGAAGATTGCAACCACAAAGAAATGTTCCCGGAGGTAGATATCCTGATTTACAAATGCAAGTTGCATTACGAGAAGTCACAAGCTTGCTCCATTCTATCACCGAACGTTTGGACCAAAGAGATGAACGGAGACAACGAGCAAACACCCCCTCCAATTCCGAGAAGGGAACAAGAACGACCTTGGCTGCATGACAACGACACATACGAACAAAGTGAAGCTGACAGTAATCAAGTTTTGGAACAGAATGAACGAAGAAGAGGCCCGCGAACACGTGAGCAAAGAGATCGGAGGCGGGAAGATGATGATCTCAAGAACATCAAGTTGACCATTCCTCCTTTTCAAGGCAAGTCAGATCCTGAAGCCTATTTGAAATGGGAAAAGAAGATCGAACTTGTGTTCAATTGTCATAACTACTCTGAAAATAAAAAGGTCAAATTAGCCGCCATAGAGTTTTCCGAATATGCCATGATCTGGTGGGATCAGTTGACTACGAGCCGTCGGCGTAATGGCGAATGTCCAATCACTACTTGGACCGAGATGAAAGTGACCATGAGACGAAGATTCATTCCCTCTTACTACCATCGGGAGTTACATCAAAAACTCCAACATCTTGCACAAGGGACGAAAAGCGTCGAAGACTATTACAAAGAAATGGAGGTCGCGATGATCCGAGCCGATATCCAAGAAGAACGAGAAGCCACCATGGCTCGATTCCTAGCCGGACTCAACCGGGAGATAGCAAATGTTGTGGAACTACAACATTATGTTGAAATAGAAGATATGGTCCACATGGCCATTAAAGTCGAAAAGCAATTGAAGCAAAAAGGAGCATCCCGGAGTTATTCCAATGCTAAACCCTCGAAGAGGGGCCCAAGTACCAGCAAGGGGTTCCCCGTAAACAAGTCGAAAGACTTCACTTTCACCCCTAAGACGAACAAGCCTTTGGCCGAAACAAGCAAAGGCAAGGTTCCAAAAAGTTCTAATGCTAGATCGAGGGACATCAAATGCTTCAAGTGCCTTGGCCGAGGACATATTGCAAGCCAATGCCCGAATAGACGAACTATGGTGATGCAAGCTAACAGTGAGATTGAAACCGAAGACGAAGAAGAACTTGAATTCGAATCCAATTCTGAGGCCGATGAGGACATAGAACAACCTGTTGAAGGCGAGTTGCTTGTCGTTAAGCGAAGCCTCAATCTTCAAAGTGTAGGAAGCAAGGAGCAACGAGAAAATATCTTTCATTCGAGATGTCAGGTGCAAGGCAAGGTTTGTAGTCTTATCATCGACGGAGGGAGTTGCACGAACGTAGCCAGTACCTTCATGGTGGAAAAGCTAGGATTGACAACGACAAAGCATCTGACTCCGTATAAGCTTCAGTGGCTTAACGACGGTGGAGAACTCAAAGTTACTAAGCAAGTCTTAGTATCCTTCAGCATCGAAAAATACTCCGATGAAGTGCTATGTGACGTAGTACCGATGCATGCGGGCCACTTACTTTTAGGACGACCATGGCAATATGATCGTCGAGTGATGCACGATGGCTACACTAATCGGTATTCCTTCAAGCATCTTGGAAGGAATGTAACACTTGCCCCCTTAGCGCCTAAGCAAGTCTTTGATGATCAGCAAAAACTCAGGATTTCCATTGATCAATCAAAAGAAAAAGAAAAGAATACAAAAGAGAAAGTTAAGAAAAATGAGCTAGATAAGAATACGAGTGCAAAAACAAATGAGAGAAAACAAAAGAAAGAAAAAGATGAAGATGAAAAAGAAAGTGGAAAAATGAGTGTTTTTGCAAAAGCAAGAGATATTCGAAAAGCTTTGTGTGTGAGACAACCGATGTATGTCCTACTATACAAGGAATCATTTTTGAACACTAATGACTTACCCGAGAATCTTCCTTCTTCTGTGTTGTATCTGATTCAGGAATTCGAGGACATCTTTCCAGATGAGATACCAAGTGGTTTACCGCCCATTCGAGGCATAGAACACCAAATTGACTTGGTGCTGGGAGCTTCTCTGCCCAATCGACCTGCGTACCGGAGCAATCCCGAGGAAACAAAAGAGCTCCAAAAGCAAATCACTGAATTGCTAGAAAAGGGATATATCCGAGAAAGCCTTAATCCATGTGCGGTACCGATGTTACTAGTGCCAAAGAAAGATGGTTCGTGGCGGATGTGTGTTGACTATCGCGCCATCAACAAGATTACCGTTAAATACCGACACCCGATACCCCGACTCGATGACATGCTCGACGAGTTAAGCGGAGCTCGAATCTTTACAAAGATTGATCTCAAAAGTGGCTATCACCAAATTAGGATGCGAGAAGGCGATGAATGGAAAACGGCTTTCAAAACAAAGTTAGGTTTGTACGAATGGTTGGTAATGCCATTCGGACTTACAAACGCTCCAAGTACTTTTATGCGACTTATGAATCATGTTTTACGAGCTTTCATTGGAAAATCACGTGTTGTTTATTTTGATGACATTTTAGTGTACAGTAAATCTTTGGAGGATCTCATCCAACATCTACGTGCGATCTTAGAAACACTGCGGAAAGAGGTATTGTACGCCAATCTCAAGAAATGTTCTTTTTGTACTAACAAGGTTGTTTTCTTAGGATACGTCGTAAGTGCAAATGGCTCAGAAGTGTACCAAGAGAAGGTTCGAGCAATCCAAGAATGGCCCCGTCCTACAACGATTAGCCAAGTACGAAGTTTCCATGGGTTGGCTAGTTTTTACCGCCGATTCGTGCCCAACTTCAGCACGATAGCCACTCCTTTAATGAGCGTGATCAAGAAGAATTCAGCTTTCCATTGGTCCGATGAGCAAGAACGGTCTTTTAATGCCATTAAAGAATGTCTTGTTAAAGCTCCATTGTTATCCCTTCCTGACTTTACTAAAACCTTTGAAATTGAGTGTGATGCATCAGGTGTAGGGATCGGAGCCGTTCTAACTCAGGATGGAAGACCGGTGGCGTACTTCAACGAGAAATTGAGCGGAGCTGCACTTAATTACCCCGTGTATGACAAAGAGATGTACGCTCTAGTAAGATCGCTTGAAACGTGGCAGCACTACTTGAGGCCGAAAGAGTTTGTTATTCATTCAGATCATGAAGCGCTCAAGTACATTAAAGGTCAGCATAAGCTCAACAAACGGCATGCGAAATGGATCGAGTATTTAGAATCGTTTCAGTACGTAATTAAGTATAAGAAAGGTAAGGAAAATGTAGTAGCGGATGCGTTATCATGAAGGTACACTTTATTAACCTTTCTTGATTCTAAATTACTTGGTTTCCATCACATTAAGGAATTGTATGCTAATGATGCTGATTTTGGTAATGTCTATAATGCTTGTGAGAGTGGTGCTTTTGATAAGTTTTACAGGCATGAAGGATTCCTTTTCAAGGAAAACAAGTTATGTATACCGCAAGGTTCTATGCGAGACATGCTTGTGTTAGAGGCACATAGTGGTGGCCTTATGGGTCACTTTGGAAGAGACAAAACATTGTCCACCCTTCAAGAACATTTTTTCTGGTCAGGAATGAGAAAGGATGTCGAACAGATTTGCGAACGTTGCATAGCTTGCAAACGAGCAAAATCGCGGGTCCAGCCTCATGGTTTATATACGCCCTTTCCTATTCCAGACACTCCGTGGGCCGACATTTCCATGGATTTCATCCTTGGAATACCGAGATCAAAAACTGGGAAGGACTCGATTTTTGTTGTAGTTGACCGTTTTTCTAAAATGTCCCATTTTATCCCTTGTTCTAAGACTGACGATGCTGTGCATATTGCAAACTTGTTTTTTAGGGAAATCATACGATTGCATGGAGTTCCGAAGACGATCGTATCTGATCGGGACGTAAAATTTTTAAGTCATTTTTGGCGAACTCTGTGGGGAAAGTTAGGGACGAAATTGCTATTTTCGACCACTTGTCATCCTCAAACGGATGGACAAACCGAAGTAGTGAACCGAGTCCTATCAACCTTGTTGCGAGCATTGGTGCGGAAAAATCTCAAAACGTGAGAAGACTGTCTGCCCCACATCGAATTTGCTTACAACCGAGCTGTTCATTCTGCAACTAAATTTTTGCCTTTTGAGATTGCTTACGGGTTTAACCCTCTCACTCCTCTTGATTTATTGCCGTTGCCTTCAGATAAATTTATCCATTCTGATGCTAGGAAAAAGGCGGACTACATAAAGGAACTGCATCGAAAGGTGCGCGAGAATATTGAGGCAAGAACCGAGCAATACGTCCAACGAGCTAACAAAGGTCGTAGACGCATTCTCTTTGAACCAGGGGACTGGGTTTGGGTTCATATGTGAAAAGAAAGGTTTCCCACGCAAAGGCGATCCAAACTTCTCCCAAGGGGGGACGGTCCATTTCAAGTCCTTGAACGAATAAATGACAACTCATACAAATTGGACTTACCAGGTGACTATAACGTGAGCGCGAGTTTTAATGTATCTGATCTGTCTCCTTTTGATGTAGGTGTTGATTCGAGGACGAATCAACTTAAAGAGGGAGGGAATGATACGGACGCGCCTATAGCGGAGATTAACCGAGACACCCTTGAACTACCCAATGGACCAATTACGCGTAGCCGGGCTAAACAATTTAAGGAGGCCACTTCAGTTTTAGTGGCACAAATTTGGAACGAAGAAAGGAAGTACTCCAAGAACACGCCGAACATTTACAATTTATTTAAGACCGAATATATTAGCAAGTTTGGATGCTAATTTATTATTTTATTACATGTTATTTTCATATTAATTAAGTTGTTTAATTAGTATAATATTTAATATATCTAGTGTTTAAATTAAAGTATTTTAATTTTTATTTAAATTAATGTTTGGTTGTGTTTTATAGGAAATAATAAAAGGCATAGTGGTGCAACAAGCTACTTGGGTGGAGTATTAGGTGATGGATGGCTAAATGGAGAGCTAATGGAGGAATAATTGAATTAGGTATAAATAAACAAATAAAGATAAATGAAGTGGAAGCATGAATGGAAACAAAACATTAGCAACTTGAAGAATATGGTGGAAGACAAGATCAATTGGATTGAAGAAATTAATGTGCCATATTGGAATTAAATATTTATGTTTATTTTTATTTTTTATTTTTATTTTTTTATAGCCACTACAAGTTACCTATAAATAGCTTGTCAAACTTCAATTGTAGGCACTTGATTTTTATTGAATGAATTCTCATTTTGGTGAGTTTAATTCACTCTCCTAAATTCTTCAAGGTTCGAATTGATTTATTTAGTTTCTAGTGGCATCAATTTTAACTTTGTTACGAACTTATCATCCTCTCGGGTGTGGCGTTCAATTTTATACCGTGGGTTCCTATCTTGCTAGATAGCGGGTCTCGGTTTATTCAACTTCCTTTTATTCATTTGAAACTTATAAGATTCGGGTCTTTAATTTTTTATTAAAGGTTCATTCTTGTTTCAAATCCCTATCATCCACTTGATTATCTTTATTTTCAAGCCGTTACCATTAAAATTATCCTTTTGTTCAAAAACTACCTAATTTACGATCGGGCAACATCTACGACTCGTTTCAAACCTGAGGCGAACCGTATCACTTCACATTCAATCTCATTTCTAAACATGCCAATTTGTACAATCAATTCACATGTAAATCCAAGCATAATTCATCCATAACTTCACTAAATCACTATGGCATCAACCCATCAATAAGCTTACCATTCATAAGACCATTTCATTGCCATCAAGCCATATCAAAACATGCCTTATACACCATATTCATTCATGCATATTACCAACATTTAACTAGCCAAATCACATGGCTATTTACATCTCAAACATATACCAAATGACTAGCTTATACATGCCATATTTAGTTATATACACATTCAAAAGTACCAAAGTTGAGTTTGATAGTGTGGTGATGTTCCTTGACGATTCCCGAGCCTTTCGTAGCTTTGACGACCTGTAAAACAGAGCAAACACACACAAAGTAAGCTTTTCAAAAGCTTAGTAAGCCATATACAAATCAACTTAACATAAATCATTCACAAGCATAGCTATTTGAATTCATAAACATATATTCAATTCAAGCACATAAATAAACTCTTTGGCTCACTTGGTTTGCCATTTCTTACCAATTCATCACATCTCAAGTATCCCATTTGCTCATATCTCAAACATACATATATCTCAAATGTTCATTTGCATTAGAGCACATACATACTCGCCTTTTTGTGCTTAAACAAAGCTTATATTTCAACGTACCTGAAACAGATGTACAATTCACATATTCATTCATTTCTCGGACTTGCCCGTTGAACCGTTCAGAATCTAATAGGATACTTAGAATGCTCGGAATAGTCGTACAATGCCAACGTCCCAGACGTGGTCTTACATGTAATCAGGTATCAATGCCACTGTCCTAGACAGGGTCTTATACGAATCAAATATGATGCCAATGTCCTAGACGTGGTCTTACATGTAAATCTCATATCGATGCCAATGTCCTAGACGTGGTTTTACACTAAATATCGAATCAATGCCAACGTCCCAGACATGGTCTTACATGATATTACATATCGGGAACCTATGTCATGACATATACTATCTTATCTATTCCTAGGTTCAGATGGGACTTCTCGGACATTAACCATCTCTCGATACTTCCATATATTCATCATTTCGAGTATTATTCATAGCAATTCAAATTTCATATATATATATTCACAAATAAGTCAATTCAAATACATCTATTTGTATATCGACTTACCTCAAATTCGGATATTCGATCGGATTCGGTTATTCGACTACTTTCGCTTTCCCGCGATCTAAGTCCGTTTTCTTTGGTTCTTGATCTATAAATATATTCAAATTTAACCCATTTATTCACCAAAACATTCAATTCAGTCCAAAAACACATATTTAGGGCAATTTGCAAATTAGCCCTCACATTTTCATATTTTGACATTTTAGTCCCTATTTCACAAAATCACAAAATACACCAAATTTGCTTATACCCATGCTTGGCCGAATATATACTATGATCATATCAATCCATACATTTCATTTATTTTACAATTTAGTCCCTCAAATAATCATTTTCTCAATTGAGTCCAAAATACTCAAATTCAACAAAAACTCAAAGACAAACTATGTTAACCCAACATATATCTTTCATAATTCACCATCAAACATCATAAAACACATGAGTTCATGAAAGGCTTATCTAAAAAACATCATCAATTCTCAAAATTAAGACATGAGTTTTATAATATACGAAGCAACGATTACAGAAACGTAGAAGTTATCAAAAATCGAACAAAGCTCATACCTTAATTTTGCTTGATAGTTGCCAAAACCTAAAATGGTTTCCTTATTTTCTTTCTTTTTTATTTTCGATGATAGATGGATGAATAAAATCCACTATCCTGCTTATCTGTTTTATTTACTATCATATTATTAATCTATTTACTATATTAGCCTTATTACTAAACATATAAACATATATTATGGGTGGTTAAAGTTGTCCAACAACTATCCACTACTAATTATTGGCTTAATTGCCTCATAAGGTCCCCCACTTTTAAAAGCCACATCAATATGATCATTAATCAAATAGAAAGCTACTTTTACGAATTATGCGATTTAATCCATTTTTCAAATTAAGCATACAAACAGACAAATTAACTCACGAAACTTTCGTACATGCTAAATCACATATTATAGGCACAGGAAATAATATCAAAATATTTTTCAGACTCGGATTTGTGGTCCCGAAACCATTGTTCCGACTAGTGTCTAAATCGGACTGTTACATCACCAGTAACGGTTGAACCTTGCTACACATATAACTTGGCAGTCTTTCTCTGCCCTTTCATTACAACGAGGGAACCTTTTCTAATCTTTAGACTTTCAAAATAATGGTGTTATAAATGCTTAGCAAATACATTCAAATAGTCATTTGAAAAGCTAGTATTCAAGATTGAATACATAGAATATGAGAAAGTATGTGATGTTTTCATGAGGGGAGTAAATACACGTTGTACTCTTTTTCCCTTAACCGAGGTTTTGTCTTATTGGGTTTTCCTGGTAAGGTTTTTAATGAGGCAACATATTATGTGTATTATAGATATGTATACTCTTTTTCCTTCACTAAGAACTTTTTTTTCCATAGGGTTTTTATCTTAGTAAGGTTTTAATGAGGCACATTATCTGTCAATGGACATCCAATGAGGAGTGTTATGAATATCTTATTAAGTGGATGTCCATCAAAATCAAGATAAGTTTTGATGTACTTTAAATTCTAATAGCGACTAGAAGTAGATCTCTACTTCATTTATACTTCTTATGCCTATAAATAGAGACTTCAGAGAAGCTTTATAAATATCCCTATTGATCAATAGAAATACACTTTCTCTTTTGCTCTCCCATTTTCTTTATTCTTTACTCTCTGTCTTTTATTTTATAACAACAGTTAATTACTTTTTCTCATATATGTGATATAATTATTGAATAAATTTGTTTAAGTCTAAACTAAATGAATTAAAGTAAATTCAAGAAATTAGAAAAAAAAACATGAGACCTCAAAACTTAGGGGTGTTGAAATCGCAAGAAGTGTAATCGAGTCGAGTCGAGCCCGAACACAGTCAAGCTCAAGCTCAACTACAAATTCGGAGCTCGATACTCAGCTCAAGCTCGATCAAACATCTATTTTTAAGCTCGAGCTTGGCTCAATAATGAAGTTTAAGGTTAATAATATATATTTAGAGAAAAATGTAATTTAATAATATAAAAAATATAAAAAGCTTGATAAGGCTCATGAGCCATTTGAGTCTAAGTATTATTAAACTAAAATTTAACTTGATAATTACGGATTAGTTTTTTCAAATCAAACTAGAATAACTTACTAGTATGAATATCTTATTTATACACTACCAAAAAACTATTATACTTCATTGGTATTTGTGAGGATAATTAAAAAGGCATAAAATTGATGAGAAATTAAAAACCCAAAAACCGTAGGTATGGACAACAAATATAAAAAGTTTAAATCATTTAACAAGAAATATTGCTTTCAACATTGAAAGTTCCCCAAGAAATGGGTCTGGGGATATCTACTAAAGGGTTGAAGTAATTGAAATATGATAGCACTCGGAAGAAAGCAATTTCTTTGGATACTTCCTTCAAAATATAATATCTCTTCTTCATGGAAAAGCCAAATACCAATTCAAAGAAGTGCACAAATCTATAAACTATTAGCACTTTCCTTTTTCTTTTTTAAATAAATAAATCAAATCACATTGTTTAGTTTAATCACCAACAGTGGTCTTTCCGAGCATACCATCATACTAATCACTTTTATTTTGAGTTTAAATATATATATATATATATATATATATATATTAGTTTTGACCTACTATTTTTACATATATATTGATATATAAGTAATATATTTATATGGAATTAAATGATTATATTTTATTTTTAAATACAATAATAAATATATTAATACTAATATATTTTGGTGTACCATTTTGAGTTTATTAATATTTTTAAATATTTTCATATATATTATACACAGTTAATTAATTATATCTCAATCACATACATTTAAATGTATTTATATGAAAATATTAATTATGTTTAATAAATTACTTAAATGGATATATATTTTATTTTTAAATATAATAATAATAATACTAAAATCTTGTACAAATTGATACGGGTCAATATGCACTAGTACAAGTTGGAATGGACTAAAATGCACCGATATTGATAGGAATTTATACCAAAATAGTAACTAGAATTTTTTGTTCTGATTTACTACCAAAATGAGATATTTCAACCGTCACAAGCAATATCGATACGAAATTCACTTCTTACACTTAACCCAAAAATTTTGAAAAATCCATTTTAGTGTATATTTATAACTTAATTTTATGTATTAGAAATTGAAGAAACGTTAAAACTATAGAGTCATTTACCATTTTCGTTTTACCCATCAATAATATTTATAACTTGTTCAAATTAATTAGTTTGTCATAAATTATCATGTAAAAACTAAATAATCTTTTCAAAATATTAACTTCATCCTTTTCTTAACCACTTTAAAACTACAACAAAGAAAAACATTTCTAAATAATTATAACTAAAATCAAATAAATATATATTGAAAGTCAAAATATATTTGGATATATTTACACATAATAATATTTAAAATATAGAAATATGTGATTAAACTCAAATATGAAACATCAACTTTAAATTAAATATTAGTGATTCATTATGTGCTAAATTTAATAAAATGTGTAAATATTAAGGATTAAAATACCAATTAGTAAAAAGATGACATCAGAATCTTTGTTAATGATTTATCCAACAGATTAATATTGAAAATTAAAGTTTTTTTTTTATAATTTACATGTAATTTAGTCTAAAATAAAATAGTAGAAGGGTTAAGCCCCACCAGCCATGGCCTCCAAGTCATGGTTGGATGGACGGAATTAGTGGGAGTAGTTTTACCCGCAACTTCGTGCTAAAATAAGTCGTCCACCGTTCAACATTCTAGACTACTGCAAACGTGCAATGGTAGCTTCGCCTTTTGTAGAATTTCTGCTATTTCCTCTAATATAAATTATACACCATGTTTAAGGCGTTGTTGAAATTAGTTTATTTATTTTCCTCATGGAACAATTAATAATAATTATTAATTGAATACATATTGATAAAATTAAGACAAAGCTTCAAAATTCAAATGATGTTTAGGGTGTTTATTATTCTCAGCTTTTAATTTTATTGAAGTAATTTTAATTTTATTAATCATATGTGTAAAAAGAATTTTTTTTTTAATGTTTTCCAACAAAATTTTGTCAAAATTCGATCTGGATAAAAATGTTAAAACCTAAACTTAATTTTAAAAAAATTATAATACATTAAAAATACTAAAAGCATTAAAATAAATGTTTCTCAAAAAATTGAAAATAAATTTTAAAAAATATGTATATTTAAATAACATTAAGATATGTGCAACTTAACTAGTAAATATCTCTAAAATATTAACAAAATTAACAATACAATAAGAGTTATATAATATCCAAATAGTAACAATATAATAATGAAATTGTAACAAAATAGTGAGAAAACAACAATAAAATAACAACAAAATAGTAAAAAAAACAAAAGAAACTAACATTTTTTTTACAAATTCGGGCTAGGCTAAGCAAGGCTCGGGCCAAAAAAGTCTTATTTGAGGCTGGACTTTTTTTCTAAACGGGCCTTATTATTTTGCTCAAGCCCATTTTTCAGGCCTATATTTTTACCCAAACCTTCTCATTTTTCATGCGAGCTTTCGGATTAGGCCATGAACAATTCTACTAAAGTGAATATAGAGTTCTAAATTTGACCAACTTATATTGAGGTATCCTTTTAATGCTTTAACCCATCTTCATCATATTCATCATCTAGTATATATAATTTTATGTAATTTAGATTTTATATATTTTTCTAAATTTTAATATATAATTATTATATATAAAATTAGAGTTTATATTTGCTTTTTTTTATACTTTCCTTCTGTTTTAATAGTTTATATGTATATAAGTAGATTTTATATATTTTCTGATTTTTTTTATATTTAATTATTCACATATATTTTTCAGATTATTTATATATATTATTTCTTTCCATTTTTATAATTTTAATAATTGACATATATATTTTAGATTGTATATATATTTCTAAATTTTTATATTTTATTTTCATTTTTTTACAATTTTTTATGATTTATACATATTTTATCAAAGAAAAATGATATATTTTATAAAGGAATGTCAAGAGGTACTTTTTCATTGGCCACAACATGTCAAATGATGCTTTTCCATTCGCCAAATCTACCCAACGTTTTTTAACGTCTATTAAAAGAGGGACCAAAAACTTAAGTTTGACGCTTATGCATCATCAATGAACCAAACACTACACCAAAACAGACTTTTAGCGGCGTTTTTAACGGCGTTTTTAATGGTGTTTTAATAAAAACGCCGCAAATATTATACATTAGCGGCGTTTGAAAGAAAACACTGCAAAAAGTTGAGCAATAGCGGCGTTTTTGGCCCAAACGCCGCTATGGATCTGAGCATTACGAAAGCGCAGCTATAGATCTGAGCATTAGCGGCGCTTCCTCAAAAATGCCGCTATATATCTGAGCATTATTTGAGCATTAGCAGTGTTTTTATAAAAACGCCACAAATTTTTGAGCAAAACAACGTCGTTTATTTTTTGAGCTTTAGTGGCGTTTTTAGGAAAACGCCGCAAAAGGTAAGCTTTAGTGGTGTTTTTTATAAAAACGCCGCAAAAAAATATTTTATTTTAGGGTTTAGGGTTTAGAATTTAAGGTTTAATGTCTATGGTTTAGAGTTTTAGGATTTATGATATAATGTTTATTATTTTGAGTTAAGGGTTTATGTTTTATAGTTTAGGGTTTAGTGTTTAGGATTTAGGATTTAAGGTTTTATAGTTTGGGTTTGGGGTTTAAGGTTTAAGGATACTGTTTGAAAACTGAAAAACATTTGGAATTTACTGAGGTTCTTGCCATTTCGTACTACACCCATATTATTTAATATAAGAATATAAAATATATGTTTTGCACCACACTAACATTGGCCACATGAATTCCCAAAAATTTGGTCTCGGATTATGGTTTAAGGTTTACAGTTTAGAGTTTAGGGTTCGGGTTTTATAGTCTAGGATTTATGGTTTGGGGTTTTGAGTTTGGGGGTTAGGGTTTGGTGTTTGTGGTTTAGGGTATAATATTTAAGGTCTAGGGTTTATGATTTAGGGAGTAATCTTGGATTTTTTAGAATATAAATCAAAATAAGATAAATATAAATTATTATTTTAATAAAATATATATCAAAATGGGTTAAATCCCAAAAGCATACATGAACAATGGTTTAGTGTGCAATTGTATAATGAAATTTAATTTGATCCAAATCTTGTAAAATATAACACAATTATTGATATAATTAAATCATTTTTTATTTATATATTGCTACATAAAAATTTATATTTATTCAATATAAAAATATATTGATGTATTTATATTTTAAAATAATGTGTATGATTAAATCAAAATTAAACTTTTAATATGTATATTTAGGGTTTAATTAAGGTTTAAGGTTAATGGTTTTAGGATTTAGGGTTTGGTTTCATTTTTTAAAATTAATTTCGTACACAATTATTAATTTTTCACAAATTAGGTATATTGTTTGAAACAAAGCAAACTTAGTTTAAAAAGAATTTAAGATAATTAAACTATTAAAATTTATTACTATGAAAGACATTAGTGGCTGATGCGAACCTGGTCGCATCATAGTTTGACTCCATCCGACGCCATCGAGAGTGGCCTAAACTTGAGGGGCCCAAGTTCAAGATGAAACATCTCATGGGCCTGATTGATTGTTGGGCCAATGATTTTAAGGACTTTTAATTTAATTAAGTTTTATTTAAATTAATAAGTTTGCATATTTTAATTTTAACTTGCACTTTGTGTGTTCTGCATTTAATAAAGTAATGCATTATGTAACTGTAACATCCTAGATTAGGGGTTATGCGATTAGTGCATAATCCATGTAAGAGAAAGCTTAGTATGTAGTTGGGAGTGTTTTAAGGGTTTTGAGAATCCAACGATGTAGGAGGAAGTTTTAGAAAAATATTAGAATTTTAAGTCTAAAGGAGAAGCTAGGTGAAGGAGGCCTTAAGGAAAATTTTAGGCGCTTTTGGACATGAAATTGGGCTTGGAAGAGTGGCTACAAGGCGCCACTTAAAGCCTTTGGGAATGACGCCACAAGCTTGGTGCAGGTCTTGAGTTCGAGTCGCGTGGGAAGCAAAATTTTTGAGAATTTTGTTTTAATTGTTTTAAATATTAAGATAGTGGATGGATGTGGGTTATTTAATTTATTTTGAATAAGTGTGAATTATTTTATTTTAAGTGGGCAGATAATTGAGAATTTTGTTTTATTTGTTTTAAATATTAAGATAGTGGATGGATGTGGGTTATTTAATTTATTTTGAATAAGTGTGGATTATTTTATTTTAAGTGGGTAGATAATTGAGGATTTTGTTTTATTTGTTTTAAATATTAAGATAGTGGATGGATGTGGGTTATTTAATTTATTTTGAATAAGTGTGGATTTATTTTATTTATTTTAAGTGGGTAGATAATTGTGGATTTTGTTTTATTTGTTTTAAATATTGAGATAGTGGATGAATGGGGGTTATTTAATTTATTTTGAATAAGTGAGGATTTATTTATTTATTTTAAGTGGGTAGATAATTGGGGATTTTGTTTTATTTGTTTTAAATATTGAGATAGTGGATGAATGGGGGTTATTTAAATTATTTTGAATAAGTGGGATTTATTTTTAGTATAGATAGAAGATAATGGTGACTTTAGTTTATTTAATTTTAAATGGGAAGATAATGGATAATGTGATATTATTTTTTTTAAATGTTGGGTTTATTTAATTTATTTTGATGAGAGGTATGGAGAGAATATAGGAAAGAAATAAGGGGATATGAATGGAGGGTGAACTAGTGGCCGAATTTGAGTAGTATATATAAGGGGGATCATCCTTTGGAAATTCTTTTCTTCACTTATTTTCTCCTTTTACCGAATTCTCCTAGGCCTCTTCCATTCCTTTATTCTTCTTTTCTTCAACTCCATACCTACTCCTCTTGATAGCCGAATATGCAGTTACCCTTTTTAAAAGCTTAGCCGAACCTTGTGGAGAGCATTAAAGACGAAAATTTGATCACTTTGAACCTATTTGCTTCTTGGCCGAATCTACTTCTTTGTCTCAAGCTTCTTCCTTTTTATTGTTAGCCGAATCTTCAAGTGGTATTATTCTCCTACACCTGTCGCTAGTTTGAGAAGCCGAAAGTGTCTTGGTTGGTAAGTATTTCTCCTTTAGAAGTCGATTTTGGATTCTTTTCTTAAAAGGTGCCGAATCAAGGGATGGCCTTGGTTTCTAAGGGATGGCCGAATGTTCTTATTGCCATAATAAGTATTTCTTTTATGTAGCAACGTGAAGGAGCCTTAAGGGAGTCTCTTGGATTCGATTCAGCAAGGTAAGCCTATATGTACTATTCGGCCATAAGCTTTATTGGTTATTAAGTTAGCCGATTCTAACATTTGCTAGATGGGGATTTCGACAACTTCAGGAACAAGCCGACATTTCGGGAGCTAGTTAGCAAGGTAAGTGATCTAGGACTTTCGGTCAAAGGCTATATCTTAGGTTTATATGTGATCGATTTTTATTATGGTTATTTAGGGGGCAAGTCGACAGAAGTAGGGCAAGTATTTGGGATTGAGTAGACTGTGCCAAAAAGGTGCGTAGTTATCGCACTGTCTCTTGAATATTTAAATGTGTTATTATATGTATGTATATGATGTGCATGGTAGCCGAATTAATGGCTAATAGGGTGGATACCCATGGTGGGTAAGCGATTAAACAGGTCAGTACTTTATGACAATAAGTTTCCTATGGTATACGTATAAAATTGTGATAGCATGTGATGTATGCTTATTTTAATGATATTGTGGCATGACATATCTATGCATGGGATTTGGGATGAACAAAGAAGGAAAGGGTGTACATTATGTACGTGGTCTAATGATAGCCTTGTGCTACATTAGCGCTTGATGGTAGCTATGTGCTTCATCAAGGGAGGTGTTGGCTAGGTGCCTATCTCGGCGGTTGATAGCTGTGTGCATCACCGTAGACTGATTGATGTGTGGGATCACTTATGTGATCGGTGGCTTTGCCACGGCCTTGAGCAGCAGGTTTGTCAAGGTAAGATATGTGGGATCACTTGGTTGATCGGTGGATTAGCCACGGCCTTGGGCAGCGGGTCTGCAAACGTAGGTGTGATGGATGGACATTAGGTTGGGATGGGCTTCATAATTGCATAATTTTATATGTATGGACTGTGTGGATATGGGCCAAGCCCATATGTGGAGACATGTGAAATAGCTATGCACTGAGTCTATTTGACTCACCCAATATTTACCAACATTGCAGGTGATGCATAAGCTTGGACCGGGTTGGAGTGGATACGAGGTGGCCCATGCAGAAGACATTTCATCTATTTTATTCAGTTTATTATTAAGTACTTTTGTTTAAATCATTTATTGTAATAAGGCCCATTTAAAATATTTGGGAATTTTATTTATGTTAAGGTGGATTGACATTTACATTATTATTTGGGGATGTTTTTATGTTTTAATTTTAACACCTCATACCATAAGAATTTTATATTGAAGTTTTTTTTTTAATTCGGAATATTTTATAACAACTTAATTTTAATGGGCTTTTAAATACACAATGTTTTTTCTAAAGACAATAAATTTATATGTTTTTTTCCTTCAAGTCAAAAATATTTTTCAAACGTTTTCCACAGTGACATTTCAAATTCGGTCGTAGTGAATGGGCCGGGTTTGGGGTGTTGCAGTAACTTTCCTGTTAGTTTATTATGCATCATAAATAATGACTTGCATTATGAAACTCCCATGTTAGTTTAAGTCTGCATTATTAAATTAAGTTTTGCATTAAGTAACTCTTTTGTTCATTTAGTTTGCATTTCAAACCATGCATTTAAGCATATTAGTTTAATAAATGAGTTGCTGGACATTTATTCAACTCATCTTAGTTTAATTAATAAGTGTTTTTTTTTTGTTAAATTTTATTTAATAAGTGTAGCTCCTAATTAATCTAGTTACTAGGATTATTTATTGATGCATGAGTTTAAGTTTATTAATTTATGCTTTTTTAATTAACTAGTTGCTGGAATAATTGATGTATATGTTTTAGTTCATTTACTTAGTGTGTGTTATGTTTAATAAGTGTTTAAATGTGTTTAATCTGTTTGTTTTAATATATTAGTTGCATGTGTCTTTTCAATTGAAAAACCGTTACATTCAAGGGCTGTTACAAATTGATTAAAGAGACTTTTCAAGTGAATTTCGGTTACATTCAAGGGGAAGCATTATTCTTCATTAAAAGGAGCTGTTATCATTCATTAAAGGGAGTATTATACATCATTAAATTCAGCAACAGCCTCTTTCATCTTCCATAACCGATTGTTGATTAAAGTGATCACTTCATGAATTAATTTTTCATTAAAGTTGCTGGTGTCCATTCGGTTGACTAAGGGGATTTCAAAGGTTTTTTTCTAAGCATTCAAGACCATTGATTCAGCTGAATTGAAGTGTATTGAAGGGTAGAGTTATTTAGTTTGGCATTCCAAGAGTTTTTGAGCTTTATTTCAGCTCATTATTAGCTTATTAAGTTGATCATATGTGACCATTCAGTTAGCCTCTTTTAACACTATAAATAGTTATAATCAGCTTATTGTAGGGGACTTTTTAGACTTTTTGATATTTAATCAAATTTATGAACATTGTGTTCTGGAGTGAGTTATCTCCTCTCTATCTTTCATACAAGTTTCTTAAACTTATCAAGCTTCCTTGTGGCATCTTAAACTTGTTCGTTTGAACTTATCACTAAACCCTTGGTGTGGTGTTCACTCTATCTCCATCTTCCACCTTAAACAATATAGAAATCGGGGTGACACTTTCATATAGTGTTGAATCGTTTCTCCCGTTTAAGTTCATTTCTCCATCTCCACCAAACTATCACACATCTATCATTCATCCATCTTCATTCATTCCTATTAAACCAAACCATCCGAACATCATATTCTTCCTTTCTTATCTCTAGCTGAACCTATCCTTTTCATTATCTAAATCACCTTCAACTTTTATTCACTTCCATTCCTAACCTAAATCCATTTCTAAAAGTAAACCTATTCAAAGCTTTCGCAAACTTATCCATATTTTCTAACTTTTTCCCGAAGACTCAACCTCTCCTCGTAGACGATCGGGCAACTCACATACGACTCGACTCTCCCTGACGTGGATCGTATCAGTGGTGTTTTTGACAAAAAAATGCAGCAAAAACGTATCACTTTAGCTAAACGGAGTCGTTTCAGTTGTGTTTGTTGTGGCATTAGCGGCATTTTAGAAAAACGCCACAAAATGTAAAGTTTAAACGATGTCGTTTTTGTTTAAGTCTTCCTATGTATGTTCGATTATTGCACAAAGAGCAGTCGGGTTTTTTAACTTTCGATGATGACTTTTGATGTTAAATGGTTAACTTGCTGGTCCTTTGAGTAGAACCGAATTGGATGATTATATGTCAAATATTTTCTAAAAATTGTTGTGGCCTATGGCATTATTGCTTTTCAGTTTAGATGCTGCTGATTTCTGATCTTCCGTTTCATGCTTATCCATTGCTGCAAGTATTTTAAAGAAATGCTATTTTATCCAGGTTATCAGCACTGCCAGGACATGTCTTATTGAGAAAGAGCTTGAAGGCTCCAATATAAGCTAAGATTCATACCTTTCTTTTGTCGTGTGTTTATTATGTTATTGATATCATTTTGAATTTTGCCGTGTGTTTATTATGTTATTGATATCCTTTTTAAAGTTAAATAATTTATTTTAATATAAAAATCAAATTATTATTCCTTTTTGATATTAATAATGTTTGATTTCAATAAATAATATGTTTACATGTTTTTAAAAATTATAAAAAAATTTTACAGAGTAATGGAAGTATATTTTTTTCTTTCTTTAATATATACATGAATTTTATGACATTTTCTTTCATATGTTGAGAGAACAGTGACAGTACACATAAATATACAAGTTTAACAATTTTTTTCCTTTTATATATCCTTTGATAGAATGTTTTAAGTTATGACAAATAACTTTGTATATATTTATATATTTGTTTTGTATCATATGAGTTGTGTTATAGGGTCTATGAGCCATTCAATTTATGTAACAATCGTTTTCAATTTATGGTTGACAAGTAACCTTGTATATATTCATATGTATTTGTTACAGATTTGTATTGAGAAAAGTATCCGTACTTTGAAAGTGACTAGAATTGAAGAGGACTTAGATCGACTAATGAATTGACTATTTTTCTTTCAGCCAAAGAATATGAGTATCAGTTTTTAGTAAATAGCATTTTGTAATTAATCAATAGCATTTGCATTTCCTTTCTAATATTACTCTCTATCCCAAACATATATTTGATTACAAATATAAATGTTTTTATATTAACGGTTATCTTAGATTAATGAAACATGTCCATCTTGACATTGCCAAACCAGAAAGCAGTTAAGTGTGCTTTTTCTAAAAAAACAGTAGTGAATTAATGTTGTTTGATATTATTTTTATTTTCTGTTTTTATTTTTAATTAAAGTATTAGTGAGTTAATGTTGTCTGTATTTCAGTTACTACTTCCTACTCCTTCTGCAACTGTTGGTTCAACTGAAGCTGCCATTTAATCTTCGAATTAATATTTGGTAGTGATATTGATAAAGTTTTTATATTTGGTTCAACGAAATTAATATTTGGTGCTACTCTTATAATCTTACATCTGTTGTAGGTACTAACGACCACCTGAATTAATATTTGGTGCAAATAAATACACCACAACCATTGACATCTGGTCTGCTGGCTGTGTTTTGGTTGAAATATTGCTTGTGCAGGTGCATGTTTCGTTGCTAATTTTTTTTCTTATTTATATTCATTTTCCCTTTAAATTACTTAACAAATACTATTTTTCTAATTGCAGCCTTTGTTTCTTGGTGAGAGTGGAGTAGACCAGCTTCTTGAAATTATTAAGGTACGTTTTAGTTCAAAATTCTGATCAATAACAGTTATATCATGATGGTTTTGGAAAAATTGCTGTCCAAATTGCTATATAATTGTTGTTGATTTTTAATTCAGCCATATAATGTTGTTACAGCCGTATAATTCCTATCCAAATTGGTGCTTAAATGCTGTCGATTTTTATACAAATAATGAAATATCCTTATGTGTACACTACTATTGAATTTAGGACTATCTTTATGTGACTTGATGTCTAAAGCACCTTTGTGATGATGATACCTAATTTGGACTTAAATAACTTGTTGTTCATCTTTTTTTCATTCATTTTACATTATGTTTTAAGTTTTTTTTTTTTTTTTTACATTATGTTTGGACTTAAGTTTGTTTTGATGTAGTGGATGTAGATTGATATTTGCTTTAAACTTGTTTGGTTTGAGAAATGATTGCTTGTTTAGTTGAACCTAATTGTTACTAGTGTAGTGCAACTATTGGTTCAACTGAAGTTGCCATTTAATCTTCGAATTAATATTTAGTACTGATATTGATAAAGTTTTTATATTTGGTTCACATGAATTAATAATATTTGGTGCTAATCTTATAATCTTACATCTGTTCTAGGTACTATCGAGCACCTGAATTAATATTCAGTGCAACTGAATACACCACAGCTATTGACCTCTGTTCTAGGTACATGTTTCGTTGCTAAATTTTTTTTGCTTATTTATATGCACTTTCCCTTTAAATTACTGATTTAGATGCTGTTGATTTCTGATCTTCCATTTCATGGTTATCCATTCCTTTAATATATACATGAATTTTATGACATTTTCTTTCATATGTTGAGAGGAAAATGACAGTATATATAAATATACAAGTTTAGAAAATTTTTAACATAGTGATATATCCTTTGATAGAATGTTTTAAGTTATGACAAATAACCTTGTATATATTTATATATTTGTTTTGTATCATACGAGTTGTGTAATAGGGTTTATGAGCCATTCAATTTATGTAACAATCGTTTGCAATTTATGTTTGACAAGTAATCATGTATATATTCATATGTATTTGTTACAGATTTGTCTGATATTATATTTATTTTCTATTTTTTATTTATAAAGTAACCAAGTAACCAAGTAACCAAGTAACCATTCGCTTTAAATTGCTTAACTTTCTGACTCCAGCCTCTGTTTGCTGTTGAGAGTGGAGTAGACCGAGTTGTTGAGATTATTAAGGTACGTTTTAGTTAAAAATACAAAACAAAAGATACAAAACAAAAAATGTTAACCGAATAATTTAACATGAGAAGTAAACTATATGAAAATTTGCAAATGGTTGGTGAAATTGATAGTAAAGTTTGGTTTAGTTGATGATGTGTAATTGGCTAAATGTTGGATTTGTGTGATGAATATAGTAGGTTGGTAATTCGGCTATGATGTGTATAAATGTATGTGAAACTTTGTTGGTATATTTGGTTCTATGAGATTCGAAAATGATGTTTTTATCATATGAGTTCACTAATGTTTGATTCATTTGTGGTTTGGTCATTTGGTTTTGGTTTGTGATGACAAGTTTGTATATATGTTATGCTTAAATATTAGGTATTTATGTGTAGTTTAATATGACTTATTTCATGTGTAAGCATGATGTTTTAGACATGATTAAACCAGTAGATTATATGCGAAATAGGCCATTTGAGTGAGCTTTGATGTCTATACACATTTGGTTATGGTATTCATGAAGAATGCGCTATAAGGGATGCAAATTATAATATATTTACATATGTTTCCATATGAGTTTGCATATTTGTGTTCTAATGAGGTGATAAACAAATTACGGTTATTATTTGGTAGCCCTCTGAATCGCTGTTGGCAGCCATCGACATCGCCTTTAGTAGCCCTCTGAATAGCTGTTGGCAGCCCTCTGTTGCATCTCCATCGGCAGCCCTCTGTTGCTACTCCATTTTCTGCCATCCACTTATCTGTTATCTGCCATACTGTGAGTTCTTTTTTAAAAAAAGTCAGTGAATTAATGTTGTCTGATTTTATTTTATTTTTAATTATCCCTGGTTATTGGAATGCATGGTTAATTGGAAGGTTGAAGATGTCCAAAGCAGGACATGTTTCCTATGATTACCGAATGTTAATGCTTATTTAATTGGAGTGTAAATGCTGTCCAAAAGAGGGTTGGTTACTTATGTTTTGTCGTATTTAATTGCTTCTGCAAATATGTTAAATTAACTGTCCTAATGTGCAGTCATTTATGTTGTTTCATTAGTCAATTATGAGGTTTTATTTAATTAATTGAACTGTTCAAATGTTATGTGCTGTTGTTTATTGACTTAACTGCTGATTTTCCTTTTGGGGCTCCGATTTTGTATAGTTTTGATTGCTGATTTTGTCTTTCAATTTGCCATGTTTGCCATGATTTGTTTTTATTAAATTTTATTACCATGTAATTTTTTAAGAAGTAGTATGTTAATTCATTTTTCAAACTTAAAATTTAAGTTTAAGGATTAAAGTAGTCAACTGAACTTAAGAACTAAATTTGGATCATCGGAAGATATATAAGACATATATGAATTATATGAGCAATAGAACTTGAACTTGTGACTTGAGACGTTCTTTAATACTTAACTCAATAAATATTTTGGGAATATAAAGTAAACAAGAAGATGTCAACGGAGCAATGATAATATGAGAAGATAAAGAGAATGAGAGTGATATTTAATTTTTTTTAATCCTTGAAAATATTTTGTCCACTTTTATTTTATTTTTAAATTACATAAATAAATTAAATTGATATAAAATTTTTTAAAATAATATATTTTATTATTTTTAATCACGGAAAATATTGTCTAATTTTATTTTATTTTTAAATTATGTAATTAAATTAAATTGTATTTACACTTTTATTTTAAACTATTTATTTTATTTTATTTTAATAACGAAAAATATTTTGTCTGATTTATTTTATTTTTAAATTACGTAATTTTATTCCCTATGTTGTTTCAAATAACAAGATGAATTAATTTATTTCCAAAATCTCATTTTATGCTATTTTAATCAAGAAAAATATCTGTTTTGTTTTCTTTTATTTTTAATTCACGTAATTAAATAAATTGTATTTAAAGTTTTATTTTAAATATATTATTTTATTTTAGTCAGGAAAAAATATTTTCAATATTTTATTTTATTTTAACATTACTAAATTAAATTAAATTGTATTTTAACATTGCTTTAACAATCTATCTCCTTTTCTTCCCCTCAATTTCCTTTTAGTTTAAATTTAATCACGAAAAATATTTTATTTTATTTTATTTTTAAATTACTTAATTAAATAAAATTATTTTTAAAGTTTCAATTTAAATATTTTATTTTATTTGAATCAAGAAAAATATTTTCAACATTTTTATTTTATTTTAACATTAGTTAATTAAATTAAACTGTATTTAAAGTCTTACATAATTTGAAGTTCAAATTCATAACTTACATAATTTACATAACTTTCATAACACATAACTTACATAATTTAAAGTTTAGATTTCATAACTTACATAATTTACATCACTTACATAATACATAACTTACACAATTTAAAGATCAAATTCCATAACTTACTTAACTTACATAATTTACATCACTTACATAATACATAACTTACATAATTTAAAGATCAAATTTCATGACTTACATAATTGACATAACTTACATGGTACATAAATATATATCATATCATTACTTACATAACTTACAAATAAACAACTTACCCGTGTAATTTATTGTCAACTTTAGACTTTAACAACTACGAAATGGATAGGACTTGAATGAATTTGTCAAGGGTAAGCAACGACTATCGAAATGGAGTAGAAACTTTTCTAAATTTTGCATTTCAAAATGCAAGCCAAGAGAATATGATTCTTTGCCCATGTAAGAAGTGTGGCAATATCAATTGGCATTACCGTGAAGTTGTCTACGAACATCTAATTGTTGATGGCTTTATTCGGGGGTATAAAAAATAGATTTTCCATGGAGAGTGTACATCTAGTGGAGCCTCTTCATCGATGAATCTGGGTTATCCTCATAGTGCTTACAATCAAAATGTTAGAGAAAATGACATGGAAGGCATGTTGCGGGATGCATTTAATATGCGCAGTGATGGTTTGCAATCATTTCCACCTGGCTTGGGAGCAACCGATGATTATAACTTTTGTGGAAATACTTTCACCGGAACGGGAAGAAGTGTACCTGATGAACAACCAAATGAAGAAGCGGCGAAGTTCTACACGTTACTTGGTGAAATGAATGAAGAACTGTATGAGGGATCAAAATTTTCAAAACTGTCTTTCTGTATTCGTCTTTTTCACTTAAAATGTTTGGGAGAGTGGATCGGAAACTCTTTGACAATGCTGTTAGAGTTTTTGAGATAAATGTTCTCGTTTGCGAAAATCCCTCAATCTTCCAAAGACATGAAGAAACTAATAAAAGATTTGGCCCTTGGGTACAACAAAATTCATAGTTGCCCAAATGATTGCATGTTGTATTGGGGCGACCAGAAAAACCAACAGTGCTGTCATGTATGCGGTCAATCCCGTTGGATGAATAAAAATACAAAAGATGGTAACGAGGATGAAAATGATGTACAGTCAAGGAAGAAGCCAGTTAAGATTTTGCAGTATTTTCCGCTAATACCAAGGCTTCAAAGGCTTTTCATGTCGTCGAAGACAGCCGGGTCAATGACGTGGCACCATGATGGACGAACCGATGATGGATTGTTAAGGCATCCTGCATATTCTTTAGCTTGGAAACCATTTGACTCCAAATTTTCAAGCTTTGCAAGCGATCCTCGGAGTGTGAGGCTTAGGCTAGCATCTGATGGATTTAATCCTTACAAAATCATGAGCACTGCGTATAGTACTTGGCCGGTGGTGCTTGTTCCTTATAATTTGCCTCCATGGGTTTGCATGAAACAATCATCCTTTATCTTAACTATGATTATCCTTGGAGAGAAAGGTCCCGGGAATGATATTGACATATATTTGCATCCACTTATTAAAGAGTTAAAACAATTATGGACTGGTGTTGAGACATATGATGTACTGAGAAAGGAGAACTTTAATTTACGTGCAGCTTTGATGTGGACTATTAATGACTTCCCGGCTTATGCCAATTTATCTGGTTGGAGTACCAAGGGACGTTATGCTTGTCCTTGTTGTGCTGCGCAAACATGTTCGCAATGGTTATATAATGGGAAGAAGTTCTCTTACATGGGGCATCGTCGGTGGTTACTGCAAAATCATATATTTAGATTTCAGAGTACTCATTTTGACGGTACTGAAGAGTTAAGGAAGCTCCTTCGCAGACCGGTGGATCTGGATTCTTGTTCAAGTTGAAAGATATGAATTTCATTGATGGGAAGATGAATCAACCGCCCAACACGCAAAGAAATAGAAGATCAATGAATGAATCTGATGAAGAGGATGATCCTAATGAGGTGGACTTGTGAAAAAAAAAATATTTTTTTAGTTGCCTTATTGGGAGCATCACATTTTACGACATAATCTTGATGTCATGCACATTGAGAAAAATGTCTGCGAGAACATCATTGGGACTATTTCGAATGTCGATGGAAAATCGAAAGACAATCTTCAGAGTTGACTTGATTTAGTCCACATGGGGATTCTGCGTGAGCTTCATCCCCAAGCACTTCCGAATAGGAAATATCGGTTGCCGCCTTCTATTTTTTCAATGTCGAAGACGGAGAAAGAAGTGTTCTGCATGGTGTTGAAGGATATAAAGGTCCTGGATGCATACGTATGCATCAAATATATCTCGATGTGTGAGTCTTAAAGATCGAAGGCTATATGCCTTATGGATATGCATCATCAATGAAAATGATAACACATCATTAAAAATGAAGTTAAAAGAATTTAGTTATAAAATTTTACGACGATGTGTTATAAATTTGGTTAGCATATGGTGCAAAGTATATAGATAAGTACTGTTGAGGCAAGATGTGTTGATTGAAGTTGAGTGGCTACTACAGGCTGTTACTTGGGCAATTTAATTATTTGCCTTATTTGAATTGGTGATTGAATGAAGAAAAATTTTGGACTAGTTAAATGTGCTGTTACACTGAAGATATTATGGTCCATCTATGGAAACAACCCTTGACTTTTGAAGATTAGATTGGATTCGAGTGAATTAATTCAACCCTCGGGATGTGAAGATTCAATCAAAATTGAGTTGCTTATTTTGGAGATCATACTTTAAAATTTCTACATAATTTGGTTCGTATCCATTTATAATGTCATTAGTTGGTCTAAAGACTTGATATCGTAAACTATTTCTTCATTTTTTTTCTTAAGAACAACATTCCAACAAAAAAACTATTTTATCATGACGAATTCGAATAAGTGTTTTTTATTTTAAGAAAAATCCACATCCATATTTTTAATGTTATTAATATTATTATATTGTTTGTCCCAAAAATACCAATTGGGTGAATTAGTATTTTAAAAATTTCTAAAAAATATTCCAAAATAAAAGAGAAAGGGAGAATAGTTGGGAGAATTTGATTTATAGTGGGTCAGCCCTGATTGCCTATCTCCACTACCTTGGTATACCTCAAACAATGATTTTCCAATGTACTATAAGAATTGATACCTTTCAAGGAGAAGGTATAACCTTTACAATACTATATTTTTCTTAAGATTTAGACAAAATCTTTTCCCCTGGATTTTATGTTTAAACTAAAACCTTTCCTAGCTAGTTTTTGTGGCTCAACTAAAACCCTCCTAATTTACAATTGATGATATGAAAGAAAAAAAAAAAGAAAAAAAAAACATCTACAAAGTATGAGTTTGCAAAAATTAAGCTCAAATCGAAATGAAGTGAGAGTGATAAAAGATATTACAATAAGCTACTAAGATATATATACAAGAGAAAAAGAAAGAATGAAGACTTGAAGATTTTGTATTGACTTTGATGTTTGGATGTTCAACTCTTGAATATTGACCTGTTCTTGAAGAGTATTTATATTTGAGAAGTGATTTGTAGTCATTTATAATTATTAGGGATGTTTTAGATTCGTTCAGAGCATTAATTTCAAGCTCAAAAAGTGTTCATGCAACTTATATTCCAACATATAAGAAGTATGTATAGATACATTTCATAAAAAAATAGCTATAAGAAAATTGTTGTACAAGAACATAAGCTATGGTCCAAAACATGATGTATAGGAACATATATACGTTTCAATACCCTTTTTAAGTTAATAGCTTATTAACTATTTATATCCCGATAAATTAAAATATGTATCAAAAACTGGTTCTAAACTTTATAAAATTAATTTAAATTTTTTAAAACACTTTGACATTGATTTTAAAAAATATTAAGATTTGAAATATGTTTTTGAGCACTTGAAAATATTTTTAAAATGTTGGAATTTTCGGTTATCTTTTACTAAATGATTGAGGGAATATAATATATATAAAATTTATTTTAAATATTGTTATATCAAAAGTTTGGGACATTAAAGCAAACATATATGATTATTAAGTTATTTTTTTTATTTCAAATTGTCATACTAATGAATTTAATAGAAGAAGTTTAACTGTGATTATTAAAAATAAAAGTAGAAGGACTAAATTCCAAATCTAAAAGTATATAAAAACCTTGAAATTTTTTATTTATAATTTGACAGAAACAAATAATAAACTCAATGCGAAGCATGGATTCGACCCATTGTGTGCCTAAATCCATTGATACTGTTTTTGAGGTGTTGAAAAAAAAAATAAATTGAAAAAATAATTATATAAAAGAAACAAGCGATTAATGAAACAAATCTTTTTTACTAGGATTGTCTAATATGATTAAGCAAAAAAGTAGAAAGTTTGTTTGCCTGTGGTGTTTGGATGGTTTATCGAATTAAATTTTATTTTTATTTAATTTATAATTAATTTTATTTTTATGATGTAAAATATCGTATAAAATATATTTGTTTCGAAGAGATTATATAAAAATTATTGATTATTTTTATTTACTTAAATGAAAAAACTTTCCTACCTTATCAAATAATATTAAAAATTCATAAAATAAATGTCTCATAATTAGTCAAAGGAAACTAAGTATGAAAATCCGAAAGTGCAACCAAAGGGAATCGAACTCTGCGCTATTGTCTAACAATCTGTTGTCCGGCTTTAATTCAGATAATATTTGTATGCTTAATTATTTTTAAAATCAAATTTATGTTAAACACAAATATCAAAATATGGATATTTCATGAATAATAAAGATTCCGGTAGTATAAATCAACAATATTTTTCATTGTAAGTTACAGAACAGTGCTGTCTCGCTTAGCCATTCTCATCTGAAATGGAATTAGCTTGCTTAGGTAATTTTAATATCATATTGCATTTATAATTATTTATTCTA
Organism: Gossypium australe; assembly: GCA_005393395.2. Taxonomy (NCBI): domain Eukaryota; kingdom Viridiplantae; phylum Streptophyta; class Magnoliopsida; order Malvales; family Malvaceae; genus Gossypium; species Gossypium australe. The sequence continues at coordinate 44,596,235 of CM016618.1, read as the reverse complement.
CCTAGTGGGATCATTTTGAAGGTTTAATTTCCCCCGTTATACTCTTTCACTTGCATCTCATCTGACTTTAAAGATCATCTAGGGTATAAAGAACTATGGGTAATAGTGGCAATCGAATCAGTACCAGCTGCATTAATGGGATGCCATTCGTTCTCACTGCGGTCGTTGAATTCCAAGGTATTTTCATCCATAAAAGGAGGAGGAGTTGGTGCAGGGAGGTCTTCATCTTTCCTTTTTAGCATCTCTAGTACCTTCCACATTGATGGTCTTAGTGATCGACTCTCTTGTGTGCAAAGTAGTCCTATGTGCAGTACTCTCGAAACCTCATTCTTCACACTCTTGTTGCTTCGGTTATCGTCACTTAACATTAAATTTGGGTCATAAATCTCCTCCATTGTCCCTAATTGAAAGTGTTTCCATGCCTGTTTTCACACATGAAAACACGAAAATATCAAGAAACCTTTAGTTTTTTTTTCCTCACAAAGAGGTGCTTTGTGTAGGAAAAAAGTTTATGTTTGAAGCTTACCATGGCAACCACGCTGTATGAGTAATCTGTGTATTGACCCTTGTTGTTTTGCGTCCCGGTAACAATCTCTAGTAAAAGAACTCCAAAACTATAAATATCCGCCTTCTCCGTTAACTGCCCATTGGCTAAGTATTCAGGAGCCATATATCCCCTGTAGATGGTCGAACAAAAGTTATTTTTTGTTCTAAATAATAAATCATTCCTAGAGAAAAACAACCAAAAAAAAACAATGGTGATGATGCTTTTGCTTACAATGTTCCAGCAATGGCAGTGCTAATGTGACTCTGATCTTCCTCAAAAGTCCTCGCCAACCCGAAGTCAGCGATTTTGGCTCGGAACTTTAAATCCAACAGAATATTGCTAGCTTTTATATCTCTATGAATGATTTTGTTCGTGGGGTTGCCATGAAGATGAACTAAACCTTCTACGGCCCCCATGATGATTTTGAATCTCTTTTCCCAGTTAAGTTCTTTACCTCTGCTGTGATCTATTTATGTTTTGAAAGGGAGAAATAACTTACAGTGAATTGGATGATGACACGTTATCAAAAGTATCAGACATGAATAAAATTTACCGAAGATGAAGTGATCGAGACTCTTGTTAGGGAGGAACTCATAAACGAGAAGACTTTCAGGTCCGCAACAACTACATCCCAACAATCTCACTAGGTTTTTATGCTCCACACTGCTTATGATGTTGACTTCATTGTAGAAATCTGCTGGTCGGTGTCGATTGTTAATGAAAAGTCTCTGGACAGCAATCTCTCTTCCATCAGACAGAGCTCCCTACAGGTGATAGATAAATGATTAACCATAAAATACCCGTTAAATGTAGAAAGCAAAGCACATCAACTACCTTATAGACGGTCCCGAATCCTCCTTGCCCAAGCTTGTTTGCCTCGTCAAATGAACCGGTAGCCTTCTCGAGGGTAGAGTACTTGAAATTCAAGTTACTATCACGAAGGACTTTCACCCACTTTTCTGCATCATTTGAACCTGGAATTCGGAAATAGTTTAGCAACAAAGACGAGGCTCACCACTATTCCAGATAGCAATATTGTAATAATTCAATGGAGTTGAATAATTTAGATAACATTGGCTAACATTCCTTTGTTCTTTTGAGGTGACTGCATGATCAAACTGAGCTAAACATTTGATTCAGTAAATAAGACTTTTACCTCTTTTCTTTTGTATGTATCTGCGATTCCTGATATAAACTCCAATAGCTACACCAACAGCTAAAACAACAAGCGAACTGACAGTAGAAATTACTATAGTTATAATGGTTCCTGCAAATTCATGAATACATATCAAGTTAGCTTAAGAATTTTGTCACATATAGTGCCAGCAAAATAACTCAAACCTATCAGACTTCTGATTCGATTATATATTCTTTTACCTTCTGAAATTCCATCTGCAAGTTCTTTATTGAGGAAATCTATGTTCGAGTATCTCATGAAGCAACCAGTATAGAGTGCCCGTCCCTCAGACCATGGCAAGCACCTTAACATCTCCGCCGATGCATTCTCGAAACATGCTTTACAAGAACTTCGGTTCAACGTCCGCCAGCAATCGACCAGAACATTGACCGTCTCATTTGTTCCCGAAACCGGAACCTGTGCTTTACCATAGCCTTTGTTTTTCAGTGCAGTAGCCACCGCATGTGACACTGCTTCTTTTACCGATGTTTGGAAACTCAATCCCTTGCGGCTTGCATTCCCACAGACTACCATGTCGTTAGGTCCCAGGTACTCATCATAGTAGCTATAATTCCCGGATCTCATAAAGCACCCATCAAGGAAAACTCGGGCGCCGTTGAACGGAAAGCATTGAGGAAGAATCGAACGACCCGCAGCATAGCACAATGTACAGTCGACCAATGATAGATCCCCATAACATTGAGCTAGGCCATGGGTAGTGTCAAACCCTGAACCAGAAACTGCTATTCCAAAACCTGATTCACGCATCTGTTCACTGAGTTTCTGCATCACAGCAATGAAACTTGAAACCAATGACGTTTTGTTGTACTCCACTACGTTGGTACATGTCATATTCACTAATTCGGCTCTCGATACCAAAATTTTACACCCCAGATGAATGGAGGATAAAAAAAATGTGTTAGCTTTGATGTGTCAAATTTTTTATATAAATCTTATATGTATTATATGTCCTAAATCATTTGCTGAAAATATGATTGAAAATTTTATCAAGCATTTTCAAAGGCTTACAAAATACTTAAAAATATGTTTTAAATTATCTAAATATTTTTGGATTAATACCAAAGTGTTCTAAGGTGTTTAAAATATTTTTAAGGAACTTCGGTATGCAAGTTTCGAGACATATGCCTCGTAAAAACTTGAAAACAAAAATCTACTTTAGGAGCTGTCTGTCTTGGAATATTGTGCAATATGTCTAGAGATAATTGATAGATTGTCTTGAGACACACTATTCATGTCTTGAGACATGGCTTGTCAATGGCTATATAACGGCTAATTTTCAGCCATGTCTCGAAACATATTGCCAAGTCTCGAGACATACATTGCATTGATAATTTTTAAGCCTAAAATTTACTTCCAATGGCTAGAATTCATCCTCAATAACCATAAACATCTACAAACTTGTTCCTTGATATAAATACATTTCAAGAACACTTCAAGACTCAAGAAAGAGATATCCAAGCATCAAGATCAAGAGAAAAGTATTCAAATATTTATTCTTTCATTTCTCTTGTAAATATTCTCTAGGAGTTTATTGTTAGATCTTTTATCACTCTCATTTCATTTCTATGGGAGCATAATTTTTGTAAACACATGCTTTGTAGAGGTCACTTTGTTTACTCTCTTTCACATCACCAATTGTTCTAGTTTAGCCATAAAAATTAGGGGAAAAGGTTTTATCTAAGTGTTGTGAAAAAAATTGAGATTGTAAAGGTTATACATTTTTCTTGAAAGGTAACAGTTCAAGTATAGTGAATTGGGAAATCTTTAATTGAGGTATATCAAGATAGTGGAGGCAGGCAATTGAGGTCGAACCACTATAAATCAAATTGTTTAAGCTTTTTATTCTTTTCCTTATCATTTAGAAAAGTACGTAAAAAAATTTAAAGTACCAATTTACACCCTTAGTATTTTCGGGCCTAACAAAATGACTATGCCATATGTTCAAAATTACTTTAGGAAGACATTCGGTGGACGAAATGTAAGATTACCTCTTATAATGCCTCAAAAATTTTAGTGTTGAAATTCATAATGAGGTTTCCAATAATTAATATCGTATTATTCCATGAAAGTGAACTTTCACCGAGACCTATTATTAAATTGGTTGGAGCTAAAAAAATTTTTGAAAGAAAAGTCAACTTGTCTGGTAACAAATCCAAGGTTTAGATTTTATTAAGGAAAGAAGATTGAGGGGTTTATGTGGGAATTTTACCTAAGGGGTTTTTTCGAAGGAAAATAGAAGTGAAAGTTTGTTTTCATGTTCTCTTTACGCCGAACCAATAAAAGCAGGGAAGAAAAAATTTTCTCAACATTTCTTCAATCTTTGAGCCAAAATCAATGAATTAAACAAGATAAACCCATTAAAAGAGAAGTTTGATATGGTTGAGTGAAATCTTTGTGTTTTTCTTCCTATTCCCGGGAAGAAATTGATTTTTGGTGTTTCTTGATGAATTTTGGAGGGAATTAAAATCAGGAATAAATTTTAGTGAAGATTAGGTTGAGTGTTGATGGGGTTGTGGTTTGATTGTATCCAATTTAATTGATTAGATTTTTGGATATTTGATATTTGGAATGTGTTATTGAAACGAAATAAATCAGTAAAAGGTCCAAAGATAAGAAAAGGCAAAAAGTTGTGGAGGAGTGATTGTTTCTAGGCATTGAACGGCTAATTTACTTACTTAGAGGAGTATTTATGATTTGATTATAGGTTGATAATAAAAGTTGACTAAAAGGATTTATTTATGTTGACTAAAACTTTGTTTGGGAAGTTTAGAATTTAGCATGTCGAAACCATCCTTTTTTGGAAAAGGCGGGAATCGAACTTGGGTTTTAAAAATAAAAACAGGAGTCGCCACTGATCTTTATTTGGTGTGATCGGATCACCTTTGTTTTAATAAAACGTTTTGGTTTACTAAAACAGTGTTTTTGGTCCACGAATTTTGAGAAATCGAGTTCGGAAGTCGGTTACGTGCGAGGAAGGGTTAGCACCCTCGTCACGCCCTAAATTGGTACCAAATTGATTAATTAATGTCTCAATGTCGAAAGTCGAAAATAAAAAAGAATTTAAAAAATCGATTTCTTTTGAAAACATTTGAGCTTTCTCGAATTGCATCAAGATTTTCTCGTTTCAAAGGAATAAAATATCACATCCAATACTTTAAGACATGATGATTTAAATCCTCGAATCCAAGATCATCTCATAGTATTCTCGAGTTGAATATTAAGACTTCCTCGTTTCGAAGGAATAAAATATCACATCCAATACTTTAGGACACGATAATTTAAATCCTTGAATCCAAGATCATCTCATAGTTTTCCCAAATTGAATATCAAGACTTTCTCGTTCCGAAGGAATAAAATATCACATCCAATACTTTAGGACACGATAATTTAAATCCTCAAGTTCAAGATCATCTCATAGTTTTTCCAAATTGAATATCGAGACCCCTTTTTTACCAAAAGAAATATCAAGACTTTCTTGTTCTGAAGGAATAAAATATCACATCCAATACTTTAGGACACGATAATTTAAATCCTCAAGTTCAAGATCATCTCGAAACTATCGATTTACATGAAATGACGAAGGCGAGAAATAACAAAAACACAATAATAAAAAATGTAATAAAACATAAAATTGAAAAAGACCACATTAAAATAATAACAATAAATTAAAAAACAAAAAAAAGATGTTAATAATAATAATAATAATAATAATAATAATAATAATAATAATAATAATAATAACAACAGTAATAAGTGAAAATAACAAAATAAAAAAAAGGGGTAAGTCGAACTTAAAATGAAATAAAGGGGCAAATTATATAGAATAAATAATATGGGGGACTAGACTGAAACATGCGCGAAATAGTGAGGGACGAGGAGCACAATTTTCCAAATTCATTAAACAAAGCTTTTAATTCGGGACTAAAATGAAATCGAAATAAAATCAAAGAGACAGATTTGAAAATAAAGAAAAAATGGGATTGTGAAAGTGTGGAAGGTCGGAGGGACCAAAAGGATAATTAACCCTTTTAAAGAAAACACGCGGATCCTCTGGTTATGGATCGGGTCATCGGGTCGGCCTCCCAAAAACGACATCGTTTTGGCGTCTGGGGAGGCCAGTCAAAACGGCGTCGTTCCTTAGGGCTATATAAGCCAAAATCCCTTAAAAAAATCATTTCTTCCTTCTGTTCTTAAAAAAAAAAAAACTAATTCCCTCTTTTTGTTTTCTTTGCAGAGGGTGGGTCTGTTATGCTCCGGTGGGGGTTCCGGCCGCGAGCTCCGTCGTCGATGGCGCCGCCGGCCACCGTACACGGTGGTCGGAATCCACAAATGTGAGTTTCTTATTCCCCTTTTTTTAAAATCCTTTATATATGTATATATTTGGGAATAAAAGAAAGGATTCGAAATAAAAGGGAAGAAAAAGTAAAAGATACCTTCGAATATATCAGATTGATTTTCGCGTTTTTGGAATTTAGTGTTTTGATTTCTTTTTGTTATTTTTGCCCTCTTTCTTGTTTTGAAAACTATTGCCTCTCTTTAGTTTCTGATCTTTTGTTTTTGACTATTTTTTCGATTGAAATTTTTTTGTATTCTCTTCATATATCCAAAAAAAACCAGCCTTGTTACAGTGCAATAATCGGCTTTATATAGCCGAATGGTAATGAATAAAAAGAAATATTGTATTGCTATTGCTTCTGGAGTCTGCTCCTTTTCCTCTGTTTGCAGGTCATGGTGGCGACAGAGGTTAGTGGAGGAGCGGCGCAAAAGGGGTAGTGGGCATGGTGCTGCGGTAGTGGAGTTGCGGCGCACCTGGTGATGCGCGTGGAGGCACGCGCGCGGCGCTCCTAGGGTCTGTGGCTAGGGTTTCCTGAAAACCCTAAACATATGGGTCGTTTGGGCCTTTGGGATTTGGGCCAAAATTTTTTTATTTGGTTTATTTGGTTTATTTTGGGCTTAATCTGGTTTTGTAACGGGCCCGGACGAATTTGGGCTTATACATAGCATTTGTAAGCTTTTGCATTCGAGAGTATACAAATATCACGCTTTGCACATTAACGAAGCCCTGTAGTATAAAAATTTAACTTATTCCATAAATGGTTACTAGGGTTCAAAGTATAAAAGAGTTAATGAATATGGTGATCACGATTTCTACTTCTTAAAGGATTTAAATATCAATTGATTCCTATCACTATGCTTAATTGAGTAACTTCACATTTTAAATAAATGTGGTTGAGATATTGACATAGTAATTGTACTATGGTATGGGTTGTTTGATTTCAGTTAAATTTTTGCTATTTTGTTTAAGTTATAGATTTAGTCATTACACTTTAAATTAATTAAATTTTGTCATGTATTTTTTGAATTGATCAACTTTAATCCCTGTACTTTTTTAAAATTTAAAATTTTAGTCCTAACCTAAGTAGTAGCTATTAAATCTATTCAGTTAAATTCATTATAAGTTCCTAACAATTTCGAAATTTGAAACTTTAGTCTTGACGCACATGACATCCATTGATCTATTAACTTGATTTTTAGTAAGTAATATATGGAAATAACAAGTTAACATGACATTACATAGATGATAATATATTTGTTACATCCGATTTTGGAAATACTGGAACTTAATAAAATTAATAGTTACTGTTTGGTGAGAACTAAAATTTAAAATTTTGAATAGTAGAGAGACTAAAACTGACCAAATTAAAGTATAGGAATTAAATTCATAATTTTCATAAACTACACTAATATTAGAATTTAACCTTTGATTTTTGTTTAGGTATAATTTTTTATTTGTTGTGAAATTAATAGTGTGCATGTGTTTTTAGCTTTGGTTATATGATATTTTAGAACTTAGTTGAGCGCCACTAAGCTTTGAGGAAAGCTCAATGTTCAAATGTTTGGTCCATGCGCAGATCATATGTAGAGATCCGAAGAGATCATTGGTCAAGCAACATCATCTCGAGTCTTTACAAATTTATTATTTATTTCCGTAAAGACTTATGCTTTGGTGTTAGCATGGCATGTACTCAGAACTATCTTATTTGTTAATACCATTTTCATTTCGGTTTGAGTTTTACTATTGTTGTTGGTCATATTAGATCATCTTGAGTTACAAGTTTTGTTTGCTAAAGAAGTTTTAAATAAAATTTTGTTGAAGTTTTTAGCAAGCAAAAGTTTGATAATTTTGGTTTCTATTTTGCCAAGGCTACCAATTTTCATTTTTCTGATGTATGCCGCCTAACAAGCATGTTTTGAATGAGATATTGGATACCAAATATGTTGGTTATGGTTTAGGTTTATGTTTGCTACATTTTGTTTTTTTTAGTATTTTTCATTGCACTAGTTTAGCCTAAATTTTGCATTTCTATGCTTGAGTATCAATACCTCTAAGTCCCGATGTTAGTACCTTTTGGTTGAGTATCGATACTTAGACCCTTTATTCCAAATACTTCCACAAACAATAGCCAAAATTTTGAAACAATGCCAACATGTATTGATACATGGTTCCAGATATCAGTACATAGGCCCAAGTATCAATACATCCCCCAACAGTGTTGGTTCTCTAAAACATTGAAGCTAAATCGCTTTTTAAATCTAAAAAAGAAGAAGAAATTTTTTTGTGACCAAAATGAAAGCGACCTAGAAGTTGGGTGACCAAAATGAAATTGTAAATATGATGTGGCGTGTACAGTTAACCACCATTAAGGATCCAACACTTGCGCGACTAAAATGAAAGTGCCTTAAACATTGAGTGACAAAATTGCAAGGATTTTTTTGGGTGACCAAAATGAAACTATCCTAAAAGTTGGGTGACTAACTAGATAGTTTACCCTGTTTTTTATATAAAATTAACAGTTATGAATTTTTAGTTCTCTTAAAACTCAATCTGCATAATTTAAATAAATAGTGTATGATATGTCATTGAGTTAGACAAATGCAAACTATCAAAAAAAGAAAAAGAAAAAAAAAGATACATGTAAAACTATTTAGTTTTAACAAATATTTATTTTAATAACAAGGAAATGTTAATTTCATATAGACATATCCATTCCTTCAAAAAAAAATGTTGGAATCATATATATATTATATAAAAGAAGGAATTGTAGGAGGGAATTATAGGTAATGAGATTCCCAAGTACATGGGAATAATAGCAAAGATATGTGAAGCTTTGGGAGAGATGGGATGAGACCAAGAACGTGAGTTAAAGGGAAATGGGGTGTAAACCTAATTGCTACAACATATGAAGAAGTCTGTTATGCATGGATTAACAACACATTGGCTAACCCTATTGACGTTAGCAATGGAAGTCAACAAAATATAGTTATTGAGCAGTAGATTTTTTGAATAGGGAGTCAAACAAAGCAGCTAAAATTGTAGAAGGACCGAATGGAAGTTTAAGGAATGAAGGATACGACTTGGGTAACAATGAGATTATCGAGCATTTAAGTGAGAAGATTGACAAAGTTTTAGCCTTTATGAAAAATGCGTCAAGGAAAGGTTTCAAAGTTTGAAAACAACCGAAACTCAAAACACCGATTAACTTGCAAGTCCTTAAATGGGTGGACAATATGTTGAGGGAACTCGGTACACTTAGTGGTGAGATAGAGTCGACTAATGCCAATGATGAGGATTTTGATAGTGCCATGGCTGACCTGGATAAACGTGGACTATCTAATTGAAGCTCGTACCAAAGTTAGCATAACTTTGTAAGTTTGATTTTGTCTAATTTATTATTCATGATGAAGTGCAAGTTTTGGAATTTCCAAGGTGCTACTAATGTCACGGGCCACAGGTTAAAGTCCATGACCATTGTGCACAACATGCCCTATAGAGGTCAGCTTATGAAATAGGGCTCATTTGACCTACTTGAACTGACTCGACTCGTGGAACCCATGGAGAAGTCTATCTACTTGAAGCATTGGTGGCCCAGTGAAACACTCCAGTAAAACTAGAGTTATCAGGACAAATAATGTAAATCCTAAAGGGATAATATTGTTTAGATTTTAAATTCCTTAGAACTCTCAATTGTAGATAGGCTCTAATCTCAACTATTGATGTAACTCAATATGTATCGTTGGTTTTGGGGAGCTCAACTATAAATAAAAGGCTTCCCCCTTATCTGTATTCACTCAGCTGTAAACCTTCAAGGTAATTGAATACTATTTAGAGCATTTACTCAAACACTTGGTGTGCGTTATTTTTCTGTGGTTTTTTATTTTTCTATAGCTTCTTTTATTTTATGAGTTTGCTTCCGCTTTGCTCCAGTACCTTAGAGAATTTTTGTTAGAATTCTCATATTTTGAGAGTAGATTGACTTAGGAAAGATTTGAACACAAGAAATTGCTTAAGGTCGAGCAGTTTTTTAAACTAAAGATCTTGCCCCGTGATAGTTAGTATCAGAGCCAGTGTTCGAAGGCAACGATTGCAAAAGGAGGAAACGATAAGAATGTCTCGATGGGGACTCGTGGGAGGTCTAGGAAAAATAGCAAATCAAGGGATATGTTGTTGGCTCTGAAAGGTAAGGTGACCAATCTCAAGGAATCCATGAGTGGTGTGAAGGAAACACTCAAGGTAGTTGAAGGACGCACCGATGAGTTAGACTCGATGAGAGTGCAACTTAGAGACTATGTGACAGAGGCTCTTAGTGCCAATTGGGATGTGCTAAAAAAGGCCTTCAATGCCTTCATGGGTGAATAGATCAAGAAGCTGGCTAAGAGTAATGGTGTTCTCGAATCTTCGATTGTAGCTTTGAAGGAGGAAATTAAGGCCGTGATGGAAAAAATTGAGGAGCTCGAAGGAGAGCTTGCTTTGTACAGAGCTGCTGTGGGAAAAAGGGAAGTTGGCTTCAGTTCCTAAGCAGCATAAGATGGATATCCTTAAACTGAAAGAGTTTAATGGGATAAGGTTTGCGAGAGATGTGGATAATTTTCTTTGAGGGTGGAAAAGTACTTCTGTACGGTAGGCATCGAGGATGATGCCACTAAGGTAAACATTATTGCAGTTTATTTTTCTAATATCGTTTTTTTATGGTGACATTGTAGGTCCACAGATGAGAGATGAGCTAGGACCACGATTGAGACTGAGGAGGAGTTCCAAAAGGAACTAAAAAAGTAGTTTTACCTGAAGCATGTCCAGAAAGAGGCTCAGGATAAGTTGTGTTGGCTTATGCAACAAGGCACTATTCGGGAGTATGTTCGAGAGTTCAATGAGTTGATGCCCCAAATCTCTGCACTTTGAGCGAAACAAGAGTTGTGTCGACAAGGTATCACTAAGCTTACTATAGCCATGGCCGCGGTAGAATCTTTTATTGAGCTTGATTCGAGGAAAGGCAAATTCGAGTCTTCCAAGCCTAAAGAGACATGCAATGGTGGGATAGACTATGAGGAAGATAGAAATGGCAGTGGCGGTAATGGTAGGAATGGTGGTAATAGGAAATCACATAATGGGAAGTGGAAGCCTAACAATAAACCGAAGGGACTAGTGAAATGCTTCATTTGTGATGGTTCGCATATGGTGAAGGAGTGAGGGATTGTCCAAAAAAATCTATACTTTTTGTCATTGAAAGGGACGATGAGCCAGATAGAGCATCAATGAGGCTTGGTTCAATTGTGTGTTTTGTTGAAGCCAAGAGGGTCAGAGAGAATGAAAAGAAGCCAATGAAGTGTTTTTTATATTGTGGTTCACATAGGATGCGAGACTATTCAGAGTGATCGAAGATGTTCGGGATGACTAAAGCGAATGAATCAGAGCCTGTTGAATTTGAGACTTTAAAGCTTGGGTCAGTGATACTCAATTCTGCGAAGGTAAAGAGGGATCGAAAGTAGAAAGGGTTGATGTATGTGGACATCAATATAGCAGGTTAAAAAAGTGTTTTTATTGATATAGAGGTATCAGATCTATTCATATCGGAAAAAGTCATTGGTAAACTTGGTCTCTCAGTAAGCAAATCAACTAAGAAGATCAAGATTGTTAATTCCAAAGAGGTCCCAATTGTGGGAGTAGCACAAAAAGTTGAGCTACATATCATCAATGGAAAGGCAAGGAAGACTTTGAGGTAATTCATTTAGATGATTACAACTTCGTGTTTGGCTTGAATTGCCTTGACAATATTTATGCTTTGTTGATTCCTTTTGCTGACTACATTTGTATCTTGGATACTCGATAACAACAATACATTGTACTAGTGAGTCGAGACACAAGGGGTGGAACCAAGGTATTGTTGGCAATCCAGCTAGCCAAGGATGTTCCATGTGGTGGAGATATTGACTTGGTATATAATAGTGTCAGAAAGATCCCATTAGAAATGCTATAGGGGTAGAATATTAATATGAAACTTGTTGAGTTATTAGTGGGGCTACAACTTAGGGGAAAAGGTGGGTTGTGTATTAGACTTTGAGGGAAAAATGGTGATACAAGCTAGAGAGTAGGACAAAATAAATTCTACGAGCGAGGTACATCTTAACACATATATAGTGTTTTACATTATGACTTACCATTGGCTTGGCAAAGAAACAATGAGCCTTTCAGAGTTTTGAAGCAGGTAAGCCGAGGGGCTTACATTCCAAAGTTAGCGGCAAGACTCAAGGTAAACCCGATGTTCAATGTAGGCATGCCTAAGCCTATTTGTGTGGATCAAGAGGATCTTGATCGAGGCAAGTCACAATAGGGGCAAGTAAGATTGGTGGCCTCTTATGATCGATATCTACATGAGAGAAATACAATTTGAGTTAGGCGACGACAGAGACATAAGCCGAGGCAAATGTTCCGAAGAGCAGAACTACTCAATAGAGAGACTAGTTGATAATCAGTCGAAGCATCGAGAATGTTCCAAAACGAGTCCAACTAGTTCCATTTTGAGGATGTGACGAGGGAGTCGCAAGAATGGATGGGGGAGAATGTCATGAGCCATGGATCAAAGCTCGTGACCATTGTGCACAAAGCACTCCATAGAGATCAACTTATGAAATAGGGCTCATTTGATCCACTTGAACTAGTCTGATTCATGGAACCAATGGAGAAGCCCATCTACTTGAAGCGTTGGTGGCCTAGTGAAACACTAGTAAAAACTAAAGTTACTAGGGTACATACTTTAAATCCTAAAGGGATAAGATTGTATAAATTTTAAATCCCTTAAGACTTTCAATTATGGTTAGGCTTTAATATCAACTGTTGATGTAACTCAATCTGTACTGTTGGTTTTGGGGGAGCTCAACTATAAATAGAGGTATTTCCCCTCAACTATAAAGAGAGCTAAACTATTGAGAGCATTTACTCAAACATTTGGTGAGCATTATTTTTCTGTGGCTTTTTGTTCATTCATAGCTTCTTTCATTTTTCGAGTCTGCTTTCGCTTTGCTTCGATGCCTTAGAGAATTTCTACTAGAATTCTCATTTTTCGAGAGTAGGCTAACTTAGGCAGGATTTGAACCCAAGAAATCACCTAAGACGGTACAAGTTTTTAGACTAAAGATCTAGCTCCGTGACACTGGTGTTAAGTTTATGAGAATATTAAAGACTTTGTTGTTGATTTACTAGTCCCATGTTTTTGTTCTTATGGAAACAAATGTTAGTGGGAGGAAAACGGATGAGGCTATTAAGAACATAAGGTTTGATTATTCATTTAGAGTGGAAGCTTAAGGCTTTTTTGGCAGTATTTGGATTACATGGTTGAGCCACTTTAATATTGATGTAATTGAGGTTGATAATCGGTTTTTCACACTAGATTCTTATGTACTAAGGAGAACAAAGCTTACTTTTTTGTAGTAGGGTATACAAGCCCAAGCACTAGCAAGAAAAATAGGTTATGGGATCGAATGCTACATTTGAGGCCTTTGAACAACATGTCTTAAGTTCTCGAGGGTAATTTCAATGTAGTTAGTTTTTCGGAGGAGAGTAATATTGGAAGTGTGGCAATTGACCAAGCGAGTTCTCTTTTCAAAGATTGCATGTTTGATATTGGGTTGGAAGACTTGGGTTATATCGAACTTGGTTTTACTTGGTCAAAAGCCAATCTCCTAAAGCGTCTGAATAGGTTTATTGGTAATAGGGCATAGCTAATGAATTTTTTGCGCTCGGCCATACGTCATTTAAAGCGGGTGGATAGCGATCATTAGCCCCTTCTTCTTATTTCAGGCCATTAGCGACCATTTAAATTTGTGACAGTGTGGCTCTCTCACCTGAATTTCAAAGATTTCTTAAAGAAAACTTGGAACCCAGAGGTAAACATCCAACACCAATAATGAAAGTTTTACTAATGAAGTTAATATTTGGACAAAAGACATGTTTGGTTATATTGACTGTAGAAAAAAAAAGTTGATGTCTCGGATTGTAGGTACTCAACATGCTTTAGAAAGACATCCCTTGCACTTCCTAAAAGATCTTAAACAAATTTTGAAATTTGAACTTAAGTTGGTCATTGAACAGAAAGAAAGCTTATGGTTTAAAAAATCTCGAGCTTAGTAAATTCAAAATAGTGATAGGAATACTCGATTCTTTCATATGTCAACTATTTGTGTTGACGGGGCACTCACATCAGTATATTAAATGATGATTGCAATGAATGATACATTAACCCTACTGTTCTTTAAGAAATGGCTCACAATTATTACCGTATTTGTTTACTCGGGATGCTACTTGGAGGAATTATGAGATATGAGGTTACTTCCAACAATTAGTTGAGATGAGAAGGTTCTATTGGATAGTGTAACATCTCAATTTCGGTGAAATCAAAATAGTGGTTTCGGGACCTCAAATCCGAGTTGAAAATAAAATTTATTTTAATTTTATTATATGGACCATATTATGTTAGAAAAGTCATGTGAAAATTTTGATATGAAAATTTTACCAATTATGTGTTCAATTACGGGAAGGACTAAATCACATAAAATGTAAAAGTTGAATTCTAGTAGCTATAAGGATTAAATAGCTTTAGAATTAAAAAATAGAGGTTCTTATATGGTAATTAGACCATTAAAGAGAAGTATATAGATATTTTGGTATTACTCATCCATGGAAAAATAAAAAAAGTCTAAGGACTAAATTGGAAAAATGAAAAGTGATTAAATGACAATTTAATTAAATGAAAAAGAAAACAATTTCATATCATCTTCCCCAAATATTTCCATGGAAACCCTAGGAGAGAGGAAGAAGACTTATCAAGCTTATTTGGGTAAGTAATCAAGCCCCGTTTTTAATAATTTTGATATTTTTGAAACCGAGATAGCTTAATTTGTCTATTTGGGGGATCAATTTGTAAAGTTATCAAAGTGTGAAAAATGGTTTATGGATGTATATGCTGAAATTTAGAAATTTATGGTAGAAAATGAAAGGTTGTTGATAGATAAACAACTTTTACAAAGTGATTTTTGATGAAAACATGATTTAGGGACTAAAATGTAAAGTTGTAAAATTGAAGAAAAATGCTGAATTTTTATGAATACATGTGTTGTAAATTTTGTCATGGGATTTTGGTTAGGCTTGGAATAGGGAGTAAATTGCACAAGTTTCATTTTTCGAGCCTAGGGACGAAATGAGAATTTATGGAAAAGTTAGGGACAAAAATGACAATTTTGCCTAGGATGTAAATTAAGTCCAAATGTATATGAGATGTGTGAATTTGATGCTAAATTTACTCGTATAGATCCGGATAGACCGAATTCGGAGTTAGAACGAGGAAAAGAAGAAAATGTCAGATTAGTAGATGTTTGTACACGAACCTTTGTCGAGGTAAGTTCGTGTAACTAAATTGTGTCTATTTACATGGTTGCATTGATTGTGTTTATGTAAATTGTACAAATGTCATGAATATGTGAAATGATTACATATCTGATCAAGCTCAATAAATAAAAATGTTTAAATTAAATTATAATGCCCTATAGATAATAAAGGATAAACGAAGAAAATGTTAATTTTATGCTTGGAATGTGATCATTTGAATTATATGGATGTTATAGATGTATGAAATAATCACATACCAAAAAATTCTTAAAAATGTTAAATTCCATTTGAATAAATGAAAATCGATGGATAAATGTAAATGTCGAAATGAATGAGGTCCTGTATTTGTTACAGAATGGATTAGGCTCGAACGAGCAATCCTAATGACTTCATTACAGAAAGGATTTAGCCTGGACTGGTAATCCTATTGTATAAATGTGTGGCTCGAGAGTGTACTCTTTGAAATTGTACCTTATGGGTACTATTGGGCATGAATTGACGGATTCTGATTTGTACACCTCAAGTGTACTACCTATGTATCCATCGATATTTCAAATAAATTCAACGGGGTAAAAGTTCTTGACAGGAGAAGATATGAACAAGAAATGAGTTATTTCACATATCGGCTTGAAATACATGAAATTGACAATACGTGATAATTGATATATGGAAATATGAAATGATAATATTGTATATGGAATTTATTTGATAAGTATGTACATCCTTGATTATAGACTTGTACACCTTGAGTGTATTAATTATGACCTTGATATTTCGAGTAATATGGGTAAAGTTCTGATATGAAATGATATGAACTCGAGATAAACTATTATGAAATTATACTTGTAGTATAAAGAGGTGATTTATACATGTCAAATGAATACATGTTGTGGAAAGCATATGTGCATGGAAACTTGATTGTTGTTGAGCCTATATATGTTTTGATGTTATTATGAAGTATATGACTAACAAGGGCAATAAAGATATGTGTAGGGCTTGAGGGCAAATTGATTGAATATACCCTACATAGTTACCTCAAAATAGAATGAATGGTAAGTTAAGTACCATGTTATACAAACTTACTAAGCATTTTATGCTTACTTAGTTTTATTTCCCTGTTTTAAAGTAAATCGGAAGCTCAGCGGAGATCACTCACACTATCCATCGGCCCATGTCAATACAATATGGTAAATCAATTATGGTTGTAAAGGCATGTATAGGTTAAATTGGTCATATTGGCATGTAAATGTAAATGATGCTTCTAATCTAGCCATTGGAATGACTAGTAAGGGTTTGTTTTGATATATTTGTAATGTTATACTATGGTAGCTACATATATGTTAAGTAGTTGATCAAATTATGCCTAACATATGGACTAAACCAAGGTAAGATTATGAACATGTAAGCATGTAATAATATGCTATGTTGAATGATAGAGTCTGCTTAACTTGAATGCTTGAAATGGTTGGCATTTGGATGTGAGTTTAAGTGCAGGTCATTGGTGTGATTTTGGGTGAGAAATGAAGCTAGGAATAGCTTGATTTTGTCCACACAGGCGTGTGTCTAGACCGTGTGTGACACATGGCCTGGTACATGGGTGTGTGGTTAGGCCGTGTGTCCCCTGCACCTTAAATTCGAGAAAAATAGAATGCTCAGAATTGAGCACACGGCAGAGACATGGGCGTGTCTCAGCCGTGTGTGCTACACGACTTAACACACGGGCGTGTGGCATGGCCGTGTGCACAAGTCAGAGAGTTACATAAGGTAAGACACGGCCTGTAGCACGGGCGTGTCCCTTGGACCACACGGGCATCTGAGTCCTACAACTTGGAAAATTTTTCTAATCTCGCGAAAAATTCTTAGAGTTTCCGATTATTTCCCGACTTGATTCTAGTGCTCGTATTAGGCCTCGAAGGTCCATTTAAGGGACGTTACGAATGATATCGTTTAATGAATAGTGATTGACATGATTTATCTGTAAATGTTTCTAAAAGTTCAAGTAATGCTCCGTGACCCTATTTCGGCGATGGATACGGGTTAGAGGTGTTACGGATAGTGTGGTAGGTGATTTCTGTAATACTGTGTAGTAGATTAAACTAGTTTTTGAACTTGAAGAGCTTGAATATAAGCATTTTTATTATGTTTTAGTTAAGTTTTTCATATTAGTTTTAAATTCAATAAAATGTGTATTTTGAATCTTTTTATGACCTTAGGGGCCGAATGAGGCCTAAGAGTGAGCTAACGTACTTAGTGAGTGTGTAGGATACCATTTAAAGGCATAGGAACTCAAGGCTGGTTGTTGTATTGCAACACGGGAAGTTCAATGTCGCAACATAGGAAGCATTATACAAGAATTTCAAGTCTGCCATTGGTGTCGCGACATAGCAATAAAATGTCGCGACACACCCTTGAAGCCCAACCTAAACCAGGCATACTGCCTCCAGTGTCGCAACACATGCACTAGGGTGTCGTGACCCTGGCCCTGTATGGGAACAATTACAAGCGAGGGGCATTTTGGTCTACACAATTGAAATTAACATGAAAACGTCAGCTAACCTATGTCTGAGGATGACGACCAACCTTATCTCTATAAATAGGTTCTTCAAACACTTATTTAGGGACAATTTTCCCTATTATCAGTTTTTACTTGTAATTTAGTTTTCAGTTTTCTTTTCTTTTAGGCTTTAGATTTCTTTTCAGTTCTTTTCCTTTGTGTTCGTCAAAGAACTTGGTTTGTAAACACAATTAAAAGTTTGAAGATTTCTGTATTTCATCAATTGAATACCATCAGGATTATCTAAACCTTATTCTTGATATATTCTTCATGCATATCTTTATCATCAAGTTTAATATGTTTATGGATTCTATAAGGAACTAATCCTTTTATGGAGGATTAGCGAGTGGAGGTGTGATTGACTAATTGCTATGTAAGGTTTTCTTAGCGGATCAGTTGTTTGGGAGAGGAAGAACTTAAACCCTAAGCTTGATGACCTTATGAAGTCATTTAGGTGGGAATTAACCCAAAATTTGTATGGTCTATTCATGAACACCTTAGCCTCGAATTGGTCTGGACTGTAAGGTCGAGAGATAAGTAGTTATTGCTGACTCATTAGTTTAGTGGAAGATTAAGAGATCTTGCTAAGGTAACAATTATTTGATTGAATAGAAACTCGAAATAGGAATTAGTTATGACCACTGAAGCGAGCTAATCACCCATATTTAGATTTGATTGAGTTTAGATTTTAGTTATTCGAAGTTCACTTTATTTATGCAAATTTTTATTATTTATTTATAAAAGTAAAAAATCTCTTCTTTATGTTCACTCGTAATATAATTTATTTAATTACTAATTAATTTTATTTGCGTTTAGGTTAAATTTAATTTAGTACTCACCTCCCTTGGCTATGATCCTCGGAATACTCATCTACTTCGTTGTAAAAACTATATTACAACTTGACCTGTATACTTGCGGACACTGCCTCAATTCCATATCTTTAGTTACATCATTCACACTTTGGATATTAGTATGTTTGGAGACGGTCAATAGGGGATGAGACGGTTAAGAACATGGTAATGGATATGCAAACCCTTAAAGTGTCGGGAATTGATGGTATTAACGCCATTTTTTTTCAAAAGAATTGGAAGGTGGTTGACAAGAGTGTGTATGATTTTGTTAGAGGAGTCTTTGTTGGCAATGTCATGCCTTGTTGGTTTAATAGGACTTTACTGGTTTTGATTCCTAAAACTCAATGCTTGAAAATGGTAAGTCAATTTTGGCATATTAGCCTTTGCATTATTTTATATAAAATTGTCATGAACGTGGTGGTGAATAGGTTAAAGCCTCTCCTTCCTTGATGGGTCTTTTCAAATCAAGTGAGTTTTTTGATTGATAGTAATATTATTGATAATATCATTATAGCATAGGAAATTATTCACCCAATGAGGTTGAAATATGGGAAAAGTGGTATGATGGCCATCAAGATTGACCTTGAGAAACTGTATGACAAATTGGACTGGGGATTTATTAATGGCACTTTGGGTGACATTAGTCTTTCAGATGGATGTCACAAACTTATTATGTGGTGTGTCACATCCATTTTGTTTCAGCTATTGTGGAACGAAGGCTTGTTAAGAGAATTTACTCCCACGAGGGGTATTTGACAAGGAGTTCCTCTTTCTCCGTACCTTTTTGTATTATGCATAGAAAGGCTAGCCCACGCGATTACTACAGAAGTTGAGTTGGGTTCTTGGTAGCCGATGAAGTTAGTAAGGAATGGTTTAGTGCTTTTTGTTGAGGCATCTTTGGAGCAACTAAATGTAATATAATTCTTAAGGAATTTTGTCTAGCCTTGGGGTATCACATCAATATTCAAAAAATCCAAATCTTCTTTTCTAAGAATGTTACAAGTCATATTCATGGCAATATAAGCTCAAGTTTCAGGTTTCAAGTGGTGGAGGATCTTGGCAAGAAACTTGGAGTACTTATCTTTCACACTAGAGTTACCAAAACTACCTTTGACTACTTAATTGAGAAGATGAAACAAAGATTATCTGGTTGGAAGGTGAAAACTTTATCATTGGTTAGTCGTATCACTCTAGCCAAGTCTGTCCTAGCAACAATCTTGAGTTAAGTTATGCAATATAATTTTATTCCTAAAGGAGTTTGTCTTGAAATAGAAAAGGTGATACGAAGCTTCATTTGGGGTGGTACAATGGAGAAGAAAGGGATAAGCTTGGTTCGATAGAATGAAGCTTGTAAGCCCGTTAATGATGATGGCCTTGGCTTAAGGACTCTAGAGTTACAGAGCAATGCATTTTTTTTTATGAAAATTACTTTCAATTTGGTTTTTTATAAAGACTGTCTTTGGGTTCAAGTTATTCATTCCAAGTATAAATTGGAGGGGGTTTTACCAATCACCCTTAGAAATTCTCGATACACTCGACTTTGGTAGGAGGTTTGAATGGTGTGGGATATTACTAGATCATGAATTTTGTGGAATTTGGGTAATGGTAATTGTATTGATTTTTGGAAGGACTAATGGGTTCCTAGTTATGGTCCTTTGGAAAATTTATGGTAAGGCCCTTCACTTTCCAAAGGTGTGCACGTTCTAGTTAGTTGCATGGTAATGCATGATGGAGAATGTGCATGGGGAAAATTTGCTCATTTAGCCCCTGTTGAAATTGGGTATTGGATTGCGACAATTAAACCCCCAAATTCTATGGATGCTGATGATATTCCAAGTTGGGTATTGAATCAAAACAAAAGCTTTGCAACAAAGAGTGTTTATGAAGTTGTACCAAGAACTATTTCTAATGCATCAGACAAGATTTGTGAAATAGTTTGGAAAGTTCGAGCTTTCTAAAGAGTGTGAGCCTTCTTGAGGCTCATTTTCCAGAATAGCTTGATGACTAATGCTAAGTGACAAAGGCATCTTACAATGGACCTTAAATGCAACCTATGTGGGGCTAAGCTAGAGGATATCAATCATATCCTTTTGTGATGTTTTCCGATGATTGATATATGGTCAAAACTAGTTATAAATGTCACAGAGCTAGAACTTTAATTTCGCAATCTATGCTGCCTTAGGCGATTTCTTGGTTTCAAATTCACCTAAATTAGTCTAACTCTCAGAAAGTAATAATTCTCGATAAAAAATCTCCAAAGCAACGAAAATAAAGTGGAAGCAACTCGAAGAAAAAACAGCAACGTAAGAACAAAAAATGCCACAAGAAAGCAACACACAAGGTGTTTGAGTAAATGTTCTCTAAGTATCTTTATTACTTTGAAGGATTACAATTGAGTCCTTACAAATGAGGGGGGAAAGGCCTCTATTTATAGTTAAGCTTCCTTAGATCCAACGATACAAATCGAATTACATCAATGGTTGAGATTTGTGCCTATCTACAAAATGAGAGTCCTAATGGATTTAAACTCTATACATCTTTATCTCTTAGAATTTACATTAATTACCCTGGTAACTCTATTTGTTGTTATGAAATGAGCTCATTTTGTTATAACTATGAACTCTTTTTAATGTATTTTCATAATTATGGTTATGTCCAATGATGTTGAAATCAAATCAGACAAACCAATTGGATCGGGAACTAGTCAATAAACTAATTCAAAGAATGTTAAAAGCCCGTTTGAACAGTGAACTAGCAAAAATTACGGTTGAACCATAAACGTCAATCGAAAAAAAATCAATTGAACTAGTTTTCATATATTAGTCTAGATTGGACTAAGCTAAACCAAAAAAAGCCCATGATTACCGGCCCAAAAGCTAAAAAAAATAGCATTATGTATCCAACACAAAAAGAAAAAGAAAGAAAGAATAATAATAATAAAAGTCCCCCAATCGGTACCCTACCTAAGCCAAAATGATAAAGAAAAACCGTCTTTCTACTTCTAAGGAAAAAAAAAACAATTTGCTTTATTAGTTTCTTTGCTTCGTGCCACCTTGAAGCTCGCTGCCATTCTCTCCAACTGCCGCTATCAGCGTTGAGTTATTTCAGGTGAAGAAACTTTGCAAAGCTGTATTTTCTCTTTCATTTTGCTATTTCAAAAGACTAAAGAACTTAAGAACATAAATGCTTTCTTTATTTATTTTGACCAAATGAGTTGTAATGTGATTAATGATTTTGACTTTATATTTTTTGTCACAATTAAGGTATTCATCCTCCATAATAATGATTAATTCTTTCGCTGTGAGTATTCTCTAAAATGATGAATAACTAGTTGTGAATAGTGACAGAATATTTTTATTATTTCTTGGTTTATATTTGTGTTTTATTTTCAAGGTAAAATTTGTAATTTTTGAAGAGAAAAAGAGTTAATGTATATTCAGTATCCACTAATTTTTTATTAATAAAATAGTAAAATTGGAATAACTAGTTTATTTTGTTGTAATGATTCAAATGAATGTCTTTTTTTTTCTTTCCTGTTTTGTCTGCCTTTAGTATATAATATTGATTATCTTGAATTGGTTAGCTCAGTAGTTGAATCAGTTGAACTAAAAATTGGTGGTATGATCAATTCAATTACTAGTCTAATTTTAAAAATATTGATCACGTCTTTTACTTTCAAAATAATTACTGCATATTTGACTATAAAATAAATATTTTATTATTTTTGAATTTCAAATGAATTATAAATTTTGGTTTAATTTATTTATTACCTATTTTCATAATGTTTAATGTGGATTTCAATTATTTGGATTAAAAGTTTTAGGTTATTAATGTTTTGTTTAAAAATATATTGTTACTTAAATCTGGTGTGTTGGCATGATAGCCAGGGTATTCACCATTTTAGATGTGGTTTAATTTTGAGCCGCGTTGCTGTTAGGGTTTTGTCATCCTCTTATAATTCATTTGACATAAATTTAATGATTATTATCGCTTAATTATATTCAAATATCTAAATTTTGAATTATTTTATTTTTTAAAACAAAATTTACGTAAAGTTTTATATTTTAATTTATTAAACTATATTTTACATACGAGATTATACTATATTTTAATTATTACACGCGAACCTGGGAGTCATACGATAAAGAAAGTAGTTAAAGGATTTCAAAATTTACAGATATATGTTTTAATTTGGCTAATATGTTATCTTTAAACAAACTCATATACTTATTTTCTAATTAAATAAACCCCTAATCTATTAAAGCTTTTAATTTTAATCTAGTTAAAATTTTTATCTTTTACTTCTATTTTTACACATGTCATGAGTTTATTAGTTACAAAGGTTTCATTACTAAAGACTCAAATGTATGATATTAAAACTCTTTTAATATAGTTGATTTTTTTTATTTTAGTAGATTAAAAGATATTTAATCTCATATATGAGTGTTTAATAAAAAAATATTTGTAACTAATAAAAGTATGACAAGTAAAATATAAAAAATTACCTATATTAAAATTAAGGATTTTAGTGGATAAAAATAATATATTAGGGGCTTCTTTAACTACAAAATAAGTATAAAGGGCTTTCCAAACATAACATGCTCGTTTGAGGGTTTTTTTTTTTTAAATGTATTAGGCTTTTATTTTTTTCTAGATTCAGATATTGATGAATCAAATAATATTAAAATTTAAATATTATAAATAGAATTCGTAATGGATTTAGAGAAAATGTAATTATCCACATTTATTTTTATACTTTCAAATAATGGATTTGGATATTTGTAAATAATGAATTCCAATTTAAATATTTGAATATATTTGTCATTTCAGTATTTTTTTTCCATGTCATTGACACATTATTTTGATATTTTTTTTAACCCGAATCCTAGACCCTCGACCCTGAACCTTGGACCCGAGATCCTGTATCTTGGACCATGGATCTTGAACCCTAGACTTTGGACACTAGACCCTAGTTCAAGGCCGAGAGTCCATGGTCTAGGGTTTCAGGATCTAGAATCCATGGTCTATGGTCTAAGGTTCAAGGTTTAATGTTTAGGGTCTAGGGCTCAAGTTAAAAAAATACCAAAATGATGTGTCAATGACATGGAAAAAGATGTTGAAATGGCATTAAATAATGATACAAAATGATGTGATATCTTTGTTTCATACAATCACTTGTTCAAGGTTTGGGGTCCAGTATTTAGGGTCCAATGTTCAAGGTTAAAGGTCTAGGGTTTAGAGTTCAGGGTCCATGATCCAAGGTTTTAGGATTCATGGTCCAAGGTCTAAGGTTTCAAGGTCCAGGGTCTAAGGTTTAAGGTTGAAGGTTTAGGGTCTAGGGTTCAAGCTTAAAAGAAATACCAAAATGATGTGTTAATGACATGAAAAAATATGTTAAAATGACATTAAATAATTGATAAAGGATAGAAGATGATGTGGCATCTATATTTTATACAATCCTAATTTCTCATATTTAACATATTCAAATATCTCATGAATAAATGTTGTTTAAATAAAAATCAAATAATAATAGTAAATAGATTCAAAATCTAGAACATCTGCACAAAATCATATTTGAATATTCAATGTGGTAGAGTATATAAAAGAAATGTATTTAGGCTCAAGTTCAACCCTTTAATTTTAGTTTTTTTATTAAACCATTTCATATAAATAGTATGCATTAATATTCATTACTCTATAAAAAAAGGTTTTTAAATATTTTTTTTAGAGACATTAACTCAATCAAGCAAACATTATGTATTAGATTATGGCATATTAATGATGTAAATGAAAAATTATTGATATATTAAAAGTTAGTGTTTTGAGTTCATAAGCAAATATTTTTTTAAAGATTTTATATACCTTCAAAATGTTGATAATTTTATGGAGTAATAGTATAGATTTAATTGGGTGTCATCTCTAATGAGAATAAAGTTAGAAGTGTGAGTTTATTAATTTCCCTAGAAGAGCTGAGGAGGAGCTTGCAACAACTTCCATTAAAGTAAAATAAAAAATAAATTTCAAGATATATATCATGTAATACCTACAACACTACAAACAATTCTTTCTTTGTCTTTTAAAAGGAAAAAGGAAGAGTAAAGCTCATAAATAGGAATCAATTGAAAGGGAAACGAAGACTTCATACCTAAGAATATCAACCATGACGAGACTCGATGAGTTGCAGGAAAGAGGAGCAAACGTATTCGAAATGTAATACTAAGAGAATGAGTAATTTATTAGAGAAGATGGAAAGAAGTAGAGCACAAGTCCATGTAAGGATTGGAAATGTGAAAAAGAATTCCAAAGTCATTCAGGCAAACAAAGAAAAAGAAAATGGAAATGGAAAATCAAGGTTGACTGATTCAAATTATTAACGACCTGACCTCTAGCTTTACCTACCATCAACCTTACAGGATTACGGTGAGAAATTTTAAAGATTCAAAATTAGTGGTGTATCTTGGTCTAACTAAAACATTTTAAAATTTTGAGAGTTTTAATAACAATTTTCCAACATTTTAAGATTCATAATTTCTTTTTTAAAAAAGTCTATTTAAAAATTTTAAAAAATTTCAAAAGTTTAATAATAAATTAAATTTTTCCAACACACCCTAGGCCCTAATGAGGATTCGCTTTTACTCAAAATACTAGTAATTGCGATTGCTTTTTTGGATAAATAATTGTTTTAGAAAAAAAATATTAATTTATTGATATTAAAAATAAACAATATAAAAGTATTCATTATTGACACCATTAGATTTTTAATAAGTTTTAAATATTTTTAAAAAATAAAAATTTTAAAAATATATTAAAATTAAATATATATTTTTTAAAATTTTAAGTTTTTATTTTATTATGGATCGTATGTATTAAATTAAATAAATAAATATTTTTTTTTTGAAAAACCACATTTGTTAGTGGCTTAAATGGCAAAATCATTGGTATATGTCGATTTCAGAAAAAAGAAGAAGAAGATATAAGCCATTTTTTAGTATTTAGAGAAATAGATTTTTTTTATGTGGCTAAAAAACGCGCAATAAAAGACACATTTTGTAACACTCCAAACCCGGCCTAAACATTATGATCAGATTATGGATGTTACATCACTAAACAAAAGAAAACCATTGTTTATTTTGAAGAAATCCAATTTCTCGCGGGTTGAAAATTTCTATCGTCTCTTTCTTTTACAAACAGTCCAATCATTTCAATAAGCCAAGCTAAATTCCCTATTTCTATAACTCACCAAAATCATCTTTAGTGAAATCCTTAAATTTTAGTTTGCAGCGGCAATTACTTGAAAACTTATCATTTGAAATATCGGAGTTCATTTTAATTACCTTATGTCGGATTATTAACCATTTAAGATTAGGCGAGATAAACCATTCAAGTCCTAACGATTTAAACGAATTATAAAATATCCAAAAATTAATAAACCTTAATAAAGTCTGAAATGTCCCATTAAAACAAATGAGTCAGAACCATAAAATGTTGTATCAAATGTGAAACTCGAGTCTCCAGTGACACCGTCCAATGCTAAGTTGGAGGATTACCTGAAACAAATCATACAAGAATGTGAGGTAACAGGCCAATGTGAATTGGGCCAAATTCCAAAATCATGCTTTTCTTAGACGTCAATTATATATCAGAACATCACTTAACTCATTTACTTCAAATAATTCATACCATATCAGATTATAACTTATCATACTGTAGCATAACTTGCTCGAACATATTAGACATATAATATCATACCATAACGTACATATCAAATCCTACCTCCATCCACTACACACCATCTTCGATCAACCAATCACACCATATTGGACTTCATGAGTCCCTCCATCTAATCACACCAGTATGTGGTGATATGCCACTTATAAAATTGCAATGGAGTTGCCATACATATAGTGTTGCGGTCTATCCACCATATTTGCAGTATGTATTGCCATATACACTTCCTCCATCATACATAACCCACCACATACATATACATATCATACACATATATTAATAACAACAGATGGCATATATACATATAGCATATGTTACATGACATGCTTACATTCATAATTTGTTTAACAAATATTAAAACTTATGATTCAATTTTAGCTTAACATATTTGACATGCTTTTAGAGTTACTCACACAAACCTAAGTATTAAACTTGCAGCTTTTCGGCCCTTATGATGTCTTCAGACCCAAATATCAAGTCCCTTAGACGACCCTTAATTGGCCCAAAAGGCCCACACGGCCCAGAATCCTAGCCCGTGTGGTCCAAACGGGCCACTGACATGGTTTGTAATGACTCACACGGCCCATCCACACGGGCTACACTGTAACACCCCTAACCCGTATTCATAATCAAAATAGGGTTACGAGGTATTACCGATCAATACATATCATTTAACATCCAATACTCATACATTTATACATTCATACTCAAATACCATCCAACACAAACATATTGTCCCTTATAAAAGCTTACGAGGCCTTAAACATGCTTTAGAAGTGATTCGGGACTAAACCAATAACATACGAAATATTTGGAAAACTTAGAAATTTTTCATTCATTCAGGGATCACACGCCGGTGTGAACAGGCCGTGTGCCTCACACGGCTTCAGACACGCCTATGTCACAGGCTGTATGGAAACATGGCATACATACTGATTTGGGTCACACGGCCGGCCACACGCTTGTGTGTCTAGCCCGTGTGCCCTTCGAAGTGGCCACACACGCCCGTGTGCTAGGCCGTGTACTAGGCCGTGCCAAACCTATAGGGTATACTAACTTATGCAACACGGCCAAGTCACACGCCCGTGTGCTAGGCCGTGTGCCATTTAGGAGGTATACTAACTTGTGCCACATGGCCAATCACACGCCCGTGTATGAGGCCGTGTGGAGCATACTGTCTTCATTTAATATCAACACTATAGGACACACAGCTGTGTACTTAACCGTGTGTCACACACGGCTGACACACACGCTCGTGTGGACAAAAATATGCCACCCATTATGCACATATCTATTCAAGCTCAAATGGCACCATTTTAAGACACTAATAGGCATCCAAATACCAACAACCAATCACAAACACACTATAGTTTGCCATCAAATTTTCATACCTAAATTCACATATACAATTCAATCGACTAATCATTCCACACTTACATTAATCAAACACAATTTCACTAGTACATAACTCTCAAATTATCAATTTCCATTACACAATATAAGTCAATTACCAAGCTCCAAATATAACCATTTTGAGCAACTAAAAACCATAACAACATTCATGCCAAATCATACCAAAATAAGCCATCACTCATGGCTATATATATCTATACAAACCAAAACATATTCATTTATAAGCTAATTCTCATGGCTATCATCACAATAAAAAATACCACAAGTAGCCTATACATGCCATATACCATATATACACAACTCAAAAGTACCAAATAGATGTTCGATAGTGCGATGATTTTCCCGATGACTCCTGGATCTGAGCTAGCCTTGATTCACTATAAAACATAGAAAAATAACACAAAGTAAGCTTCATAGCTTAGTAAGCTCGTATGTGAATAACTTAATTCATCAAAAAAATACAAATCAACCAATTATACATAACATCAACATATACACATTAACTACAAAACTTTATCATGTCTCAAAACATGATCAAATACCATATCATCAAACTTTCCCTATTTAATACTCGGATAGGTTCTATACATACATGTAATGCCTCCTACTAATCTCTTTCTCAACCACATCATTCGTTTACCCGTTGAACCATTCGAAATAGAAGTCGGATACTCAAAGATCTCAATTGATAAGTACCTATACCATGGCCCGTAGCCAAATCAAGGTATCACTCGCACCCGAAGTGCCGATATAGTGGCCCGAAGCCAACACATCTGATATGCATGGCCCGAAGCCAAATTAGTATATCATCTTTTAACAACACATCAGTATCCAAAATCTATTCCTAAGGTTCAACCGGGAATTTACACTTGTTGATTCCATCGTCGAATATATCCATAGAGTCGTATTCACAATTCAAACATTATCCGTATCTCATAATCATAGTTTATGCGATATCAAAGCATTTAACATATGTTTATAATGAAATTAACACATATGAACTTACCTCGAGTATGAAAACTGCGAAATGACTAAATTACTCGATAATCTTGCCTTTCCCTCGATCTAATTCCGGATTCCTCTTTTCTTGATCTAAATATATTCAAAATTAACTTATTCAATCTCATATTCATTCAATTTAGTCCAAATCACACTTTAAAGTACTTTTACACATTTACCCCTAAATTTTCACATTTTTACAATTTAGTCCTTATTTCACAATTACACAAAATTCACATAATTCAACAAGACTCATGCTTGGTCGAATTAGCATAATGCCCCTAGTAGACCAAAACTTTCATTTATTTCATATTTCAACCACTCAATTTGCATATTTCACAATTGAATCTCTATTATGCATTTTTATCAAAAATCACTTTACAAAACATGTAAAACTATCATCAAGCCTTCATAAACTATAATCAAACTTCAAAGAACACATAGATTCAACAATGGAAATTCTAAAAAGCTTTAACAATTTTGAAATCTAAGGTATGGGCTAGCCAGAATACGAAGCAGCGATCTCAAAAACGTAAAAATCATTAAAAATGGATCAAAAACGAACTTACATGTAAGGATGAACCCTAGCTGAAAATGCAAGCTTCAAATATGGTGTTTATTTTGTTTATTTTTGATGGATGATGATAATTAGGAAGACAACCATTTGTTTTTGATTATATTAGTTAGGTTATTTAATAATTTACCAAATTATCATTGATTTAAAACATTAATATATCACATAAACCATGGACATAAATGTCCACGAACCTTAGCAATGGTCTAATTTCAACATAAGGACTCCTACAATTTAATTTCATAGCTATTAAGCACTTTAAACAAAAAGTATGCAACTTTTGTATTTTACGCGATTAAGTCCTTTTTCTCAAATTGAGCAATTAAACGATAAAATTACTTCACGAAAATTTCGTACATTCATACTTTCATGCTGTAAACACATAAAATAAAATTTAAACAATTTTTTGACATCGAATTTTTGGTTCTGAAACCACTGTTTCGATTTAGATAAAACCGGGCTATTACATACACAATTTCACACGACCGTATGCTACACACAACCACAACGCACAATCTGTAATGACTCACATGGTCGTGTGTCTCATACGGCCTAGCCACACAGGCTACATAATCCCACACGACTGTGTGCAATATACGACCACAACACACGGTCTGCTTAAATTCCACACCCGTATGTCTCACATGGCCTGGCCACACGACCATGTGGAAATTAGGCAATTTCGTACAACCTTTGTTTTACGATTTTAGTTGAGTTTCTAAGGGATTTTTGGGTTATTTTCACCCACCTGATTACGTATTTGACCCACTCCACTATCGGGAACCTACGAACCTACAATTTCAAACTAAACACACCAATCAATTCATCAAAACCCAACCCATTAACAATCCTAACATCTTAAAATCTCAGCCTCCAAAATGATTTTGGCACACTTACCACTCGAAAAACAAAGACCAACTAGAAGCCTACTCTAATGGAGGAGTTAGATTTTGTACCACCTCTGTTTTGAGATTTTAGTCGAGTTTCTAAGGGATTTTTGGGTTATTTTCACCCACCTAATTACGTATTTGACCCACTCCACTATCGGGAACCTACGAACCTACAATTTCAAACAAAACAAACCAATCAATTCATCAAGACCCAACCAATTAACAATCATAACATCTTAAAATCTCAACCTCCAAAATGATTTTGGCACACTTACCACTCGAAAAATAGCGACCGACTAGAAGCCTACTCTGATTGAGGAGTTGGATTCTCACCCCTTTCGTCTAATTGAACACCACAAAGAATTACTAATCAAATACTTCGAAAACAATTCAACCACCTTGATTCAAAATCGAAAGAAACTTACAACATAAAAAGGAAACAACAAAATAACACTTACACTGCAGCCAAAATTTAATCCATGCGAAGAAACAATCTATATCTTTCTAAAACTCAAGAGAATAGAGATGAACAAAGAGAATGAATTTGGAATGGCAGCAAAAGAAAAAGAATGTGAAACCAAGAAGAAGAGTTTAGGGTGGTTACAAAAGGAGTAAAAGTAGGAGAGTTTTGATTTAATTAAAATCTAATAAAATCTTATAATAATCTTAACCCCATCCAAATCCCCACATGTTAAATACTTTTAAAAGAAAAATATTCCACAACTTGCACCTAACAAGACTCAAACATAGGACCCAAAGCAAACACCCAAAGCACTTAACCACTAAACTAAGCTAATTTATCTGACAAACAAACACGTTCAAAAATCTAAAAATTTGGGGCGTTACACACTTTCAAAAAGTACTTTAGCTTGAAACAAACTTAAAATAAAAAAGCTCCAAAGAATATGAAATAAAAAAAATCCAAAATATTGAAGAGAGGAATCAAACTTGGGTCACAAGCAAGAAAGCACCATCCTTTTTTTTTGGCTTAAGGGTGTAAAAAGTCCTTAAACTTTTTCAAAAAAAGTAATTAAGCCCCTTTTTTTTACGCTCAATTGGGTACTTGAACTTTCAAAATGCATAAAAAATGTCCTCAAACTTTTTAAAAAAACTAATTAAGTCCCTGTTTTTTTTTTTTTTTTGCACTCAATTGGGTAATTGAACCGTCAAAATGCATAAGAAAGACCCTCAAACTTTTCAAAAAAAAAAAAGCAATTAAGTCCATGTTTCCTTTTTGCACTCAATTGGGTACTTTAACAATTGATCATTAAAGTTAATTGCTATTAATTTGTTTTAGTTAAAGCCACTCTGTGTCATAACCGCGACATGACATGCGGAAAAAAATAAATAAAAGTTAAAAAATTATTAAATTTCAATAAAAATAAAAATATTTAAATTTTATTAAAAATTATAAAAATCGTAAAAAATATAAAAAATTGTAAAATTTTATAAAAACAATCATAAAAAATTATAAAATGCATCAAAAATGCCCTTTAACCATTAACTTTAACCGTTGACCGTTAAAGTTAACGACCTCCAGTTTTTTTAATTAAAGCCATCACGTGTTGCAACACAGCATGACATATGGTGGAAAATGATAAAAGATAAAAATCAATAAAATTTATAGAAAATTATAAAATGATTCTTTTGGTACAATAATTTTTATAATTTGTTTTACAAAGTTTATATTTCTTTACATTTTTATAATTTTCTTACGACTTTATAAAATTTTATAATTTTTTTCTATATTTCTATATATTTTATAATTTATTACTATTTATATAAAATTTTACACTTTTATATTTTTTTACGATTTTTATATTTTTTTCTAATTTTTAATGTTTTTTATTAAAATTTAATAACTTTTATTGATTTTTATTTTTTATAACTTTTTTTGCCACATGTCACGCCGTGGTCGTGACATGTGATGGCTTTAACTGAAAAAATTAGGAGCAGTTAACTTTAACAGTCAACTGTTGTGACACGTGTGGCTTTAACTGAAAAAAATTAAGGCAATTAACTATAACGGTCAATTGTTAAAGTACCCAATTGAGCAAAGAAAGCAGGGACTTAATTATATTTTGAAAAAGTTTGAAGGTCTTTTTGATGCATTTTAGCAATTCAAGTACCCAATTGAGTGCAAAAAGAAAAAGCAGGGACTTAATTGCTTTTTTTGAAAAAGTTTGAGGGTCTTTTTGATACATTTTAAAAGTTTAAGTACATAATTGAGTGAAAAATAAGTAGAGGCTTAATTGTTTTTCTTTTTAAAGTTTGAGGATTTTTTTATTTCTCAATGTATCTACTATAATGAGCCCAATAACTAATCTTTCATATCCTGTAAACCCATTATAAAGGTGAATAACATCTAATTAAAAATGGTTATATATGAATTAAAAGTACTTCTTACATAAAATACTTTTTAAAAACACGTCCCTTAATGCGTTTTCACACCACATTAATAACTACAACCTTTTCAAAGTTCCGTTTTCAAGCATTTTATGATCTTCAACTAGGAAATTAATTGTCTTTGGAAAAAAGTGTTGTTTTCAAAGAAATGGATATTGATTTATTTTGGGGTACAACTGTGATAAAGAAATAAATATTGAGCTTGGGTTTCTTAATTCAACAACATTTCCTTTTGTTGGGTGCATCAATTTTTCTTAATTTTCTAATTGAAAATATTCATTTTAGGCTTTAAATATGCCCCTAATACTTGGGATTTGTTTAATGATAGCAACAATCAAAATGGTTTTCACAAATATTATATAAAACATTTCACCTAATGCTGATTTTAATTAAAGAAATTTATAATTTTACATTAAAATAATCCCATATAATTATAATTTTAAAATTTATCTTTTATCATTTTTAAAAAATAAATTATTATTTTTCATAATTTTTAGAATTCTATGTGTTTTTTTTTTAAATTCTAAAAGTACCAAACTGATATTTTAATTATAATTCAAGGGCCAAATTAATTATCAACCATTTGAGTTAATGTGTCACATCATCATTTTCATAAACAAGTGACCAAAATGTAACAACCTAATAACGTTGGTGACTACTATATAATTTTAAAAAATTCAATGACAAAAAATAATTTTAACCTTAATTTAGTGACCATTTTATAATTTATTTACTAAATCATATCACAAAATAATGTAGGGATCTTTTTTTTTTCCTTTCTTTTTAAAGGAAGTAGGGATCTATTATTTATCTATAGTAGTTATAAAGTTTTTTATTACCAATTCAATTGAAAAAAAAAAGTTAAACAAATAGAAAATTTTAAAAGCAACAAATTTTATTATAAAAGTATTTATGTCTTCAATAACTATATATATATATATATATATTAAAATAAATAGCTTAAAATATAATTTTAAAACAAATTTTAAAATAGATAAGTGGTTAAGTTGGGAGATTTAAAATTCTTTATGTGCAAGCTTAAAATTCTTTATGATTTTATATAAGCTAAACTATAAAATAGTCCCTTATGTTTGTTTAAGTTTAAGTTTTGGTTTCTTTTCTTTTTTTTTACTAAGTTTAACTTCTCCTTTTTTTAGGTTCAATTTTTGGTGCGTTGAAATAGGTTTTTTTTTGTTATTTGGTTGTTGGTTACT
Organism: Gossypium australe; assembly: GCA_005393395.2. Classification (NCBI taxonomy): domain Eukaryota; kingdom Viridiplantae; phylum Streptophyta; class Magnoliopsida; order Malvales; family Malvaceae; genus Gossypium; species Gossypium australe. The sequence goes on along the minus strand of CM016618.1, from coordinate 44,562,144 downwards.
GTTTGTTGAGTGTTGTTATGGTAGTGATGATTGAGGGTGGTTGGTGCAAAAAGGGTTAAGGTTAAGCAAGATAGTTTGGGTATGGGGATGTTGGTGGTTAGGTAATGATCGAAAAATAGAGGTTCAGTTAGGTTGAGAGTTGGTGTTCGAGAGAGAGCTGAGGGAATGGATGTAACAGCCCGATTTAGGGGCTAGTCGGAATAGTGGTTTCGGGACCACTAATCTGAGGTTGAAGAAAATTATTTTAATATTATTTTATGAGTTGTAGCATGATTATATAGGTGCATGAAAATTTTGGTACTTTAATTTTAGCGATTGCATGCTTAATTGCAAAAAAGGACTAAATCGCATAAAGTGCGAAAGTTCTATTTTACAAGCTAAAGATGTCTAATAGCTATAAAATATAAATTTGAGGTCCTTAAATTGCAATTAACCCCTCTAGTAATGGTTGAACGGCCATAGGAGACAAAAAGATGTCAAAATTGGTTAAGTTAGTGGACTAGGTGATAAATTGTTTAGAAATAAAATAAAATAAGGAAAAGAAAGATATCATCTTTTCTCTCCATCTTCTCCACCAAAAATACCAGAAAAATAGGGGTTTGAAAGCTTCAATTTTTCATTTGTGAAAGGTGTTTCCATGAAAACACCTAAAAGGACCATTTTGCAAAGGTTATAAAATAGGTGTTAAATGTGAGAAATAATGAGAATTTGGAGTTGCTATAAGCTTAAAATGTATTCAGATAGGCTTGATTAATAAGGAAATTTGATGAAAATCGATATACGAGCCTAGGGATAAAATCATAATTTTGTGAAAGTTTAAGGGCAAAATGGTAATTTTGGCAAAGTATTGATTAATTGAGATGTATTGATTAATGTAGTAATTAATTGAGCTAATTTGCTATTATAGATCAAGAAGAACGAGGAATTAACCTTGATTGAGGAAAAGACAAGGTTTCGGACTAGATCGGTAAATTGGCCTATTTTGGTACCGAGGTAAGTTTGTGTGTAATAAATTCAACATTATGTTATTAAGTTTTAAAATGTTTGATATTAGTGAAGATGCATATTATTTCTATGAAATTGAGTAATGCTGTTGAATGAGAAAATGATAAAAATTTATGATGTTGAAGTCCCGGTTGGACTTTAAGAAGTGAGAGGATATCATCATCGAGACATGAGATTGGTAAGGTCTCGTATAAGACCATACCTAGGACATGGCCTCGGCACCGATTTGAGATCCCGTATAAGACCATATTTGGGATATGGCATCAGCATCGAATACGAAAATCGTATAAGACCATATCTGAGATATGACATCGACATCGATATGAAATCCTGTATAAGACCATATCTGGGATATGGCATCGGCATCAATATGTGACCCCATGTAAGACCATATCTGGGATATGGAATTGGCATCGTATTTATGTGTGTGATGATGATTGTGTATCCTCGGATTTTCCAGGTGATTCATCGAGATAAATAGTCAAGCTTATAATAGACATGAAATTAGTGCAAAAGCTATGTGATGAAGTGATACAAGTACATGTAAGTAACTCACAAGAAATGTTTACGATACGTGACATGACATGTAATTGGTGAGAGTAAGCATGTGTAAGTTATGGCAATGTGCTTGAGACCTTGTGTTGTTATTCAATGCAATGGATGGATGACATTATGATCCTTTATGTTTCTATTTATTTCATGCAAACTTACTAAGCTTTATGCTTACCCCTCTCATTTCCCTTTTCCTTGTAGTATCGCCAAACTAACTCAGGGATCCTGGGACATCGGAGTTCAGAATCACACTATGAACTTCTCCTTGGTATAGCAAGATCGTTAAATTTTGAGTATGGCATATATAGGAACTTGGTTATTTTGTGTTATGTCATATTTGTTAGCCAATGTGTGGCTATTAATGTCGTTAAATTCGTTTTGTAAAGGGTTATTGGAAATTGGCCAATACTTGATAAGTTAATGTATTCAATGATGGTGTATGCTTGTGTGGATGTCTTGATTTTGAGTTCTTAGAAGTGCCTTATGGTCATGATGTATGTTGAATTGAATTAGTATAAGTGTGGTTGCTTTGTATGGTGGCAATTGGCTTGGTGGATAGCCTTACAATTGTCCACACGGGTAGACACACATTGTCTACACACGGGCGTGTGTCTAGGCCGTGTGTGACACACGGTCAGCCCCATGGACATGTTGATAGGCCGTGTGTCCCCATGCATGCTAGGTTGGCAAGTAAGAATACGCAGTAGTAAACACACAGGTTAAGATACGGCCGTGTGTCTCAACCGTGTGGAAGATACGGCCATAGAGCATAGGCGTGTGCCCAGGCCGTGTGAAGTCTGCACCTAAAATTAGGAATTTAATTCGACACACGGTCTAAGGACACGGGTGTGTGCTTTGGCCGTGTGATCCTATTGAGATGATGACATTATAAACAGAATGTCAAGGTTTTCACACAAGGGTAAGGACACAGACGTGTCATGGCCGTGTGAGGGACACGGGCGTGTGTCAGGTCGTGTGATAACCCTTGTAGGTTCAAAATGAAAAATAAAATCTACACGGACTAGGGACATGGGCGTGTGTGACCACACGGTTTGGCCACACGGGCGTGACCCTCACTACACTGGCGTGTGACCCTGTCTTAAGTAAAAATGTTCTAAGTGTTCAAAAGTTTTAGGTTTAGTCTCGAACCACTCCGTAAGTATGTTTAAGGTCCCATAGACCTATAAAAGGGACGTTATGAATTCGAATGAAAAGTGCTAAGTTGAAACGAAATTTTATGGCTCAGTGTTGTATGATTGAGTAAGTTAAGTCTGGTAATACCTCGTATCCAGTTCCGTGTTGATTACAGGTAAGGGGTGTTACATTTAGTGGTATCAGAGCCAGGTTTAGTCGATTTTCGGACTAACGTAGCGTAAGTATAAGTCTAGCTATACATGCCATATGTACGAGTATTTATATAATGATAGTGTGATGACACTTGACGATTTAAAATTGTGTTTTTATATAGTAAATGGATCCTGAATGAGCTGCAATCGATGATGCTGCAAGTAATGCACCGGCTCTTGCGTAAGGGACCGCGCCAGTAGAAAGTAGACCCGAGACTTTGGGTCAGGGAGAAGAGGCTCGAGAAGCCTTTCTCCATATGATGAACAACTGGTACACTGAGTTTGTTCGAGCAAATCCTAATTCTCAACCCCCTCCACCCCCACCTATTCCTCAACCTACCATAGTAGCTCTCCAAGTTGTGGAAGTAGTAAGAAGAGAAAAGCCTCTGGTTGATAGATTTCAGAAACAAGGAGTTGAGGAATTTCGAGCCAGTAAAGATGATGATCTGGAGAGGGTGGAATTTTGGCTTGAGAATACCATCAGGGTATTCGATGAGTTGTCATGCACACTTGAAGAGTGCATAAAGTGTATGGTATCTCTCTTGAGAGATTTGGTATATCAGTGGTGGAACACCCTTGCGTCGGTGGTACCAAGGAAGAGAGTTAACTGGGAATTCTTCCAAGAAGAGTTCCGTAAGAAGTATATTAGTCAAAGGTTCATTGACCAGAAAAAAGAGGAATTTTTGGAGCTAAAGTAAGGTCGAATGACGGTGACTGAATACGAACGTGAGTTTGTAAGGCTTAGTAAATATGCTCGAGAGTGCGTGTCCACCAAGGCTATTATGTGCAAAAGGTTCGCGGACGAGTTAAATGAGGATGTCCGTTTGTTTGTTGGTGTCCTAGAACTAAAAGAATTTGTGGTGCTGGTAGATAGAGACTGTAAGGCCGAGGAACTGGTTAAAGAGAAAAGAAAAACTGAAATCGAGTCCTATGACCCGATGAAGAGACAATTGAGTAAGTCACTCCAATCCTCATCTAAGAAGTCAAGAGATTTCACTACTCGATCAGCCACCTCAGCTGGATTTTCAAATAGAAGTAAGGGTAAACAGTATTTGGGATCTAAAGCTCAGACCATTTCAGTTACTAGTGTTGGCAATGCTCGACCAAGTAGACCGGAATGTCCTTAATGTGGTAGACGTCATTCCGGGGAGTGTTGAGCAAATGAGAAAGCTTGTTTCAAGTGTGGATCCCTAGACCATTTTATCAAAGATTGCCCCGTGGCGGGTGAGAAAGAGAAACCTCGGAGTGCAAGACCTGGGAGTGCTGCTAGAGGAAGGCCACAGAGAAACCCGAGAAATGAAATGAGTAGTAAGAATACATCTAGAGAGCAGACTATAAGATCTAAAGGTAGAGCACCGGCGAGAACGTATGGCATTCGCTCTTGCGAAGAGGCGTCCTCTCCCGATGTGATCACGGGTACATTTTCTCTCTATGATACTCATGTTATAGCTTTAATTGATCCGGGATCTACCCACTCGTATATTTACATGAAATTAGTCTCTAGCATGAACATGCTTGTAGAGTCTACCGAATTTGTGATAAGAGTGTCAAATTCCCTAGGCAAATGTGTGCTAGTTGATAAAGTGTGCAAAGAATGCCCTTTAAGGATTAGAGGTCATTACTTTTCGGCTAATCTTATGTTATTGCCGTTTGATGAATTTGACGTCATCCTTGGGATGGATTGGTTAGCTACTAATGATGTGATAGTAAATTGTGGAAGGAAATTTATTGAGTTAAAATGTAAAAGTGGGGATATTATTCGTGTTGAATCAGATGAGCAAGACAGGTTACCAGTAGTTATATCTTTCATGTTGACTCAGAAATATCTAAGAAAGGGGTACGAAGCTTACCTTGCCTTTGTGATGAATGCCAAAGAAACTGAGTTAAGAATCGAATCAGTGCCGATAGTGTGTAAGTATCTAGATGTATTCCCAGAAGAATTGCCAGGGTTGCCTCTAGTTAGAGAAATTGAATTTGGCATTGAGTTAGCCCCTAGTACTGCACCTATATCGATTGCTCCATACAGAATGGCTCCAACCGAGCTAAAAGAACTGAAGGCACAGTTGCAAGAGTTGACAGATAAAGGCTTTGCAAGACAAAGTTATTCTCCGTGGGGTGCTCCCATTTTATTTGTGAAAAAGAAAGATGGTTCCATGAGGTTATGTATAGATTATCGGCATCTCAATAAGGTAACCGTGAAGAACAAGTACCCGTTGCTAAGAATCAATGATTTTTTTGATCATTTGAAGGGAGCCACGGTATTTTCCAAGATAGACTTGAGGTCTGGTTATTATCAGCTGAGAGTCAAAGACTCAGATGTGCTAAAAACTGCATTTCAGACAAGGTATGGTCACTATGAGTTTTTAGTCACGCCTTTTGGTTTAACCAACGCCCCTGCTGTGTTTATGGATTTGATGAACCGCATCTTTCGGCCATATTTGGACAAATTTGTGGTAGTCTTCATTGTTGATATACTGATTTACTCTTATGATGAGAACGAGCATGCTAAGCATTTGAGAATGGTTCTACAAATGTTACGAGAGAAACAATTGTATGCCAAATTTAGTAAAAGTGAATTTTGGCTTAAGGAAGTCAAATTTTTGGGGCATATTGTTTCGGGTGACGGTATTCGAGTCGACCCGAGTAAGATTTCAGCGATTGTTGAATGGAACCCGCCAAGGAATGTAACCAAGGTTAGGAGTTTTCTGAGCCTAGCTGGCTACTATAGATGATTTGTCAAAGGATTTTCTATGATAGCTACTTCGATGACGAGACTATTGCAAAAAGATGTGAAGTTTAAGTGGATAGAAAAGTGCCAACAAAGTTTTGAGAAATTAAAGACATTGTTGACTGAGGCTCTAGTTTTAGTACAACTCGAGCCGGGAAAGGAATTCGTAGCCTGCAGCGATGCATCCTTGAATGGATTGGGTTGTGTACTTATGCAAAAGGGCAAGGTGATAGCATATGCCTCTAGACAATTAAAGCCGCACGAGAAGAATTACCCGACCCATAATTTGAAGTTAGACGCAATTGTATTTGCATTAATGTTTTGGAGACACCATTTATATGGTGAGAAATGTCGAGTGTTCACTGATCATAAGAGCTTTAGTACTTGATGACTCAAAAGGAGTTGAACCTTAGGCAACGGAGATGGGAGATGGTTAGAGTTGATAAAGGATTACGAGTTAGTAATTGACTATCATCCGGGAAAGGCGAACGTGGTCGCCGATGCCTTGAGTAGGAAATCCTTGTTTGCACTGAGAGCCATGAATACATGGATGATTTTGTCAGATGATGGTTCTACCCTAGACGAGTTGAGGGCTAGACCATTGTTTCTCCAAGAGATTTGTGAAGCTTGGAAAGGCGACAATGATTTTCAAGCTAAAAGAGTTCAATGTGAGTCAAATGTTGAGTCGAACTTTCGGATAAGTCCTGAAGGATGTTTAACGTTCCGAGGCAGAGTCTGTGTACCGAGAGATGATGAGCTTATTCGAAAGATTTTGCACGAAGCACATAGTGGATGTTTGTCTGCACATCCAGGCAGCACGAAGATGTATAATGACTTGAGGAAATGGTACTGGTGGCCGAGTATGAAGAAAGACATTTCTGAGTTTGTATCGAGATGCCTAATTTGTCAACAAGTGAAGGCTGAACACCAAGTACTTTCAGGTTTACTTCAACCTATTATGGTTCCCGAGTGGAAATGGGACCGTATTACTATGGGTTTTATGACGGGTTTACTGCCGACACCAAAAAAGAAGGATGCGTATGGGTCGTAGTCGATAAATTTACGAAGTCTGCCCATTTCATATCGGTATGGGTTGGTTAGTCGCTTGATAAGTTGGGGGATTTGTATGTGTCAGAAATTGTGAGATTACACGGAATTCCTTGTCGATTATTTCAGATAGAAATCCTACATTTATATCGTGGTTTTGGAAAAAGTTGTAAGAAGCCTTGGGCACAAAGTTGAGTTTTAGTACAGCCTTCCATCCGCAAACTGAGGGTAGTCGGAGAGAGTAATACAGATACTGGAAGACATGCTTTGATGTTGTGTTTTGAAATTCCAAGGTAATTGGGAGAAATACTTACCATTGGTGGAATTCACCTATAATAACAGCTTTCAGTCGAGTTTGAAAATGGCACCTTATGAGGCATTATATGGGCGTAAGTGCCGAACACCCTTGTATTGGACAGAACTCAGAGAGAATCAGATCCACGGGGTCAATTTAGTCAAAGAAACTGAAGAGAAGGTAAAAGTGATACGTGAATGTCTAAAGGTTGCCTTAGATAGACAAAAGTCCTATGCGGACTTGAAATGGAAAAAGATTGAGTTTCAAGTCGGTGATAAAGTATTTCTAAAGGTATCACCATGGAAGAAGATTATTAGATTTGGCAGGAAAGGTAAATTGAGTCCATGCTTTATCGGACTGTATGACGTTACCGAGAGGATAGGGTCGGTAGCTTATCGTTTGGCATTGCCATATGAGTTGGAGAAGACTCACGAGTATTCCATGTGTTTATGTTGCGTCACTACCGATCAGACCCTTCGCATGTGATTGTACCATCAGAGGTAGAAATTCGATCGGACATGACTTATGGCAAAGAGCCGGTTAAGATTTTGGCAATAGAAGTAAAACAGTTAAGAAACAAAAGTATATCCCTTGTGAAAGTGCTATGGCAAATACATGGAGTAGAAGAGGCTACATGGGAGCCCGAGGAAACTATGAGAAGCCAATATCGCAACCTTTTCACCGGTAAGATTTTCAGGGGCGAAAATCTTTAAGGGGGAGAATTGTAATAGCCCGATTTAGGGGCTAGTCAGAATAGTGGTTTCAAGACCACTAATCCGAGGTTGAAGAAAATTATTTTAATATTATTTTATGGGTTATCGCATGATTATATTGGTGCGTGAAAATTTTGGTGCTTTAATTTTAACGATTGCATGCTTAATTGCGAAAAAGGATAAATCGTATAAAGTGCGAAAGTTCTATTTTACAAGCTAAAGATGTCTAATAGCTATAGAATATTAATTGGAGGTCCTTAAACTGCAATTAACCCCTCTAGTAATGGTTGACCGGCCATAGGGGACAAAAAGATGTCAAAATTGGTCAAGTTGGTGGATTATGTGATAAATTGTCTAGAAATAAAATAAAATAAGGAAAAGAAAGATATCATCTTTTCTCTCCATCTTATCCATCGAAAATACCAGCAAAATAGGGGTTTGAAAGCTTCAAATTTTCAGCAACTTGTCCTCTTTACAAGTAAGTGATTTTGGTGATTTTTTCTTGATGATTTTTGTACTTTTAGGACCCTTGTATCATGACCTAGCTAAAGAGGGGGCTATTTTGCAAAATGGTTGAAAGTTTAGGGATTTTCCATGAGAGTGATTATGTTGTTTTCTGAGTTTTTAAGGAAGAAAATGAGTCTTGGTTGTTAAATAAACAACTTTCGCGAAAGGTGTTTCCATGAAAACACCTAAAAGGACCATTTTGCGAAGGTTATAAAATAGGTGTTAAATGTGAGAAATAATGAGAATTTGGAGTTGCTATAAGCTTAAAATGTATTCAGATAGGCTTGATTAATAAGGAAATTTGATGAAAATTGATATACGAGCCTAGGGGTAAAATCATAATTTTGTAAAAGTCTAAGGGCAAAATGGTAATTTTGCCAAAGTATTGATTAATTGAAATGTATTGATTAATGTAGTAATTAAATGAGATAATTTTCTATTATAGACCAAGAAGAACAAGGAATTAACCTTGACCGAGGAAAAGACAATGTTGCAGACTAGATCGGCAAATTAGCCTATTTTGGTACCGAGGTAAGTTTGTGTGTAATAAATTCAACACTTGTTATTAAGTTTTAAAATGTTTGATATTAGTGAAGATGTATATTATTTATATGAAATTGAGTAATGATGTTGAATGAGAAAATGATAAAAATTTATGATGTTGAAGTCCCGGTTGGACTTTAAATAGTGAGAGGATATCATCATCGAGACATGAGATTGGTAAGGTCCTGTATAAGACTATGTCTGGGACATGGCCTTGGCACCAATTTGAGATCCCGTATAAGACCATATTTGGGATATGGCATCGGCATCGAACATGAAAATCGTATAAGACCATATCTGGGATACGGCATCGACATCGATATAAATTCCCGTATAAAACCATATCCGAGATATGACATTAGCGTCGTGTTTATGTGTGTGATGATGATTGTGTATCCTCGGGTTTCCAGGTGATTCATCGAGATAAATAGTTAAGCTTATAATAGAGATGAAATTAGTGCTAAAGCTATGTGATGAAGTGATACAGGTACATGTGAGTAATTCACGAGAAATGTTTACGATACGTGACATGACATGTAATTGGTGAGAGTAAGCATGAGTAAGTTATGGCAATGTGCTTGAGACCTTGTGTTGTTATTCAATGCAATGGATGGATTACATTATGATCCTTTATGTTGCTATTTATTTCATGTAAACTTACTAAGCTTTATGCTTACCCCTCTCATTTCCTTTTCCTTGTAGTATCGCCAAGCTAACTTGGGGATCGTGGGACGTCGAAGTTCGGAATCACACTATCAACTTCTCCTTGGTATATCAAGGTCGTTAAATTTTGAGTATGGCATGTATAGGAACTTGATTATTTTGTGTTATGCCATATTTGTTATCCAATGTGTGGCTATTAATGTCATTAAATTCATTTTGTAAAGGGTCATTGGAAATTGGCCAATACTTGATAAGTTAATGTATTCAATGATGATGTAGTTCATGAAGTGCATGCTTGTGTGGATGTCTTGATTTTGAGTTCTTAGAAATGCCTTATGGTCATGATGTATGTTGAATTGAATTGGTAAAAGTGTGGTTGCTTTGTATGGTGGCAATTGGCTTGGTGGATAGCCTTACAATTGTCCACACGGGTAGACACACGGGCGTGTGTCTAGGCCATGTGTGACACACGGTCAGCAACATGGGATGTTGATAGGCCGTGTGTCCCCATGTACGCTAGGTTGGCAAGTCGGAATACCCAGTAGTGAACACACGGGCTGAGACACGGTTGTATGTCTCAATAGTGTGGTAGACACGACCATAGAGCATGGGCGTCTACACAGGCCGTGTGAAGTCTGCACCTAAAATTAGGAACTTAATTCGATACACGGTCTAAGGACACGGGCGTGTGCCTTGGCAGTGTGATCTTATTGAGATGATGATGTCATAAATAGAATGTCAAGGTTTTCACACACAGGTGAGGACACGGGCGTGTGTCAGGCCGTGTGAAAACCCCTGTAGGTTCGAAATGAAAAATAAAATCCACACGAACTAGGGCCATGGGCGTGTGTGACCATACGGTTTGGCCACACAGGTGTGTCCCTCACCATATGAGCGTCTGGCCCTGTCTTAAGTAAAAATGTTCTAAGTGTTCAAAAGTTTCTGGTTCAGTCCCAAACCATTCTGTAAGTACGTTTACAGTCTCGTAGACCTATAAGAGGAACATTATGAATTCGAATGAAAAGTGCTAAGTTGAAACAAAATTTTATGGCCCAGTGTTGTATGATTAAGTTAAGTCTGGTAATGCCTCGTACCCGGTTTCGATGTTGATTACAGGTAAGGGGTGTTACAATGGATCTTATAAAAGTGGTGATGGGAGTAGCTTGAAGGGGCACCAGGTATTGGTTTAGTGTTGTGATGGTGGAGAGGTGAACGATGGTGGAGAGCATAAGATGGTTTGAGGTTGATTGAGGGAGGCAAAGATTTAACACGGAAAGGATTCTTGCTTCTTATTAACGACCCATTGGATGAAATAAACATCCAAAGGTAGCTTGATGAACTTGTAGCTACCAATATGATAAGCTAGACTTTAAATCTTGTGTATATACCAATGGAGATAAAGGTGTTAATCAAGAGTGGATTAATGTAGAATGTACATATAGAGGGCATGAAGGTGGTAATAAAGATAGAGATAAGAATAATAAAGGAAAATCTATTGTGATTGTTATAGGAGATGATGGAAGAACCTACAGTGACAACCTTGGCAAAGAGGCTAGAGAAAGATTCAAATAAAGAATCTAATAGAAAGAAACAAATCAAAAGAATGATTTCCAATCTTAAGGTGATGGGCATGGAATCTGATGCAAAAGAAGACCAAGAATAGACTAATGGGCTTCGGAAGATTGGCCCACAACAGCCTTCCTAAGAACCATGATTCTTTTAAGCTGGAACACTAGAGGTATAAGTCAACCTTACTTATTCAACACCTTTCTTGATCTACTTCAACATCCCTTATTATAGAGTAAAGTAAACTATCTACTTGATGGGGTTTAAATTTTTTTGAAATAATTCTATATATTGTCAAGGGAGGGTTGTGAATGCAATGTGGGATGAAAGTATCACTCTTTCCCCAATATATAGTAACGATAGTGTCAAGCATTTTGGTGTGTATGAAAAGTTTAATAATTTCTTCTTCTTAACTTGTTTTTATGGTTACCTAGTGTTGTGTAAGAGAAAATTAATTTGGGGTAGAATATGTGAATTATCTTGTAAAGTTGAGAAGGAAATACGGTTATTAATGGGGGACTAGAAAAGATGGTTATTAGTGGGGGAATTTAATCAAATACTTTTCTCAAATGATAAAATGTTTGAGGAATTCAAGTCCTTTAAAGATAGTGAACAGTTTACGAATTCTTTATGTTAGCTTGATTGATTAAATTGAAATGCTAAGAGGGGGTGAAATGGCTTTTAAAAAATTTAAGAAAGCTAGAAAGAAAAGATAAAACAATGAACATAACAATTTAGAGTGGTCCGGCACCAATTCCCTACTCCACTACCTTAGCTTTCCACAACTAAGGATTCTCCCTAATTCACTAATTTGTACAACCTTTGAGGACAAGGTTTAACCTTACAACTCCCTTAAGATATCTACCAAAATCTTAAGACACAAACTCTCTGAAAGAATTACAAAGAAGAAAACAAAGAAATAATCCTAAAAAGATTAGAATATTTGCCAATTAAGCACAAATAGACAAGAATACACTTGAGCAAAAGAATAACAATAAAAGCTCACAAGTGTGTAAAAGAGAATTATGGAAGAATTGTACACAAAGGTTGTTTGATTGATGATTTTTGCTTGAATATGCTTTATTGTTGCTGTATGATCTTTAGAAGCTGGTATTTATACCCCCTAATTGATTTCCAATCGTTGAGGTTGTTGTGGTTGTTAATAGAGTTGTTGGGGATTAATGTTGGGACTGTCAGTATGCCCTGTGGCGCAGCGGAAAAATATTCTGGCAATCCTCAGCCATTGATCCATGTACGAGGAACGAAACGGGTTGAAATAAGGTTGAAGATATACCTTCTTAACTAAAAAATGATGAAAGGATAATGCTGATTCAATGTCGATTCTAAGCCATGATGAAAACGTCCTGGCCTCTACGTAGTCCACCTGGTATTAAAATGAACGAAAAAAACTCTCCTGAAACTTTTCCAAAGAAACATATCTCAAAACGGTTGCTAAACCTTTTTTCTTAATTTCTTTTAGAACACACTTAACCCTAATTTGAGATTTTGGTATCCATATATTGAAAACAAGATCATTTTATAGAGAACATATGGAAAGTATTAAAAAACGCTATATTCTTTCCAAAAAGAATTAGAACTATCATGTTTCAATGTTTGATCGAAATCATAATTATAATAATTTATTATAATAATTTCAGTAAACTATATCCGGTTAAAATTTTATATGAATCAAATTCATATATTAATTTTAATTATGTTCTCTAATTGATACAACAAGCTTTTACATTTAATTTGTTTAATATTTAACTGTCAAATTAAATTAATTCAATTATTAATCTAATTCATGTGACAGCTAAACACAATACCGACTGTGCTTGGATTTTGTTCGTTTTAACCATAGGGTGTGACCTTGTAGGTTCTTGTAACGTTAGTAGTAGTACTAGAACATTTCTAATAATACAAGCAATGAGTGGCGTCTAACAATGCATCATTGCTACCTAAGTTACAAGAAGTCATAATTCGGTATAATCCTTCTGTGATAAACCTTTCATCTATTACATCCTTTTGTCCTTTATATCTAGATTGGACACAAGTCATGGAACAGTAACACTTGCATAATCCAATCTCATGTTTCTTGATATCTCTAGTAAACTACAATAAATAAATAAGTATGATATCTTACATCAACTTATTCGAGCATTGCCATGCATTTCTAGTCTTACATAGTCGTAAACTACAATAAACAAATAAGTATGATATCTCATATCAACTTATTCGAGTATTGCCATGTATTTCTAGTCTTACTTAATCAAGTGACCTAAGATGTTGCTCCCATTATGTAGGAGGGACAAATCTTATATTGATCAACCATATCCCACTACATAGATTGTGACATATCCAACATTAGTATTTTCAATAAAACCTGTTAGGGAAGACGTTTGAGTATATCAAAATATGCGACTCATGATGTTGGGATAATGATGATCTCAAGTTTGAGAATCATATATATAGTTATCACTATGAGTAATGTTGTGACTATTACATAATAATCCAAGAAACATACTCATAGCATGTCAGTCCAATATGTTGTTCTCTAGCACATAGTCATGTATTGATTTTGACAACCCTATGTCAATGACAACATTTTGTCATAAATCAACTACACATTAGTCTCAATGCATTATTATTGTCCAAGCTTACTTTAATACTTGACTAAGGACCTTTTAAGAATAATCATATTTTTCTTAGGACTTTATTATAATTCAGTTTATTTATATACACAGAAAAAGAAAATGAAATAACAATGACAATACCTTATATTAATAAATAAGGTAAAACAAGTATGTAATTACAATTATCACATGATTGGCCTTTGGGTATACTATAATAGTGAAAACCAAAGCATTTAATACACCTACAACATGTAGAAAAACGCAGTGGAAAATAAATTTAGGGAAAAACCAGAGTTTTAAACTTTTTTCCAAAATTAGAATTTGGTTGTGATATCTAAAGTAATGAACACTTAATCAACATTGTACCTTTTCGATTCGTTTAGGATGAATGCTTCGACCAAATAGTCTTCTTTGCTATCCTCAAGCTCATGTCTGTCGAGTGTAGACTCACTTCGAATAAGAAAATTTTTCACAAAACTTTCCAATGAGATAATTTTGCAATTTCTCTAAACTTTTGTGCCGATTCGTAAATAAGAAAAATATCTCTAGAAATTTTCTAAAATAATATCTTCAAAGAATTTTCTCTCTACAACTTTCTCTTGAATTCAAGTGTGTGAAAAATAATAACACAAGGCTCTCTTTATATAGGGAGAGTTTAGCGAGTTCAACTATAATTAAACTTTATCACTTTAATATTAAATTTATATAATACTTATCAAGATAAATATATTAGATTAAATTTAATATTAAATTTTATTAAATTAATCAAATATTTATATACAAGATAAACATTAAATTAAATTTAATATTAAGATAATCACTTTCATATTAAATTAATAAAATACTATTAAGATAATATTATTTTTGGAATAATTAATCTTAAATCAAATTCTCTAGTAGAAACCCAGTAAAAGTGTAATTCTTCCACTACTTAACCACCGAAGAACCACCGCCGTCAACCATTTTCTAGCCACCATTGCAACTGCTAGCAGCTGAGCTGGTTCGGTTTCTACCGATTCGGCCCGGTCCAACCACCGATTGGACTGTCGACCTAATTTCACATACTAGGCCTAGTTCGGCTAGTTTTTGGGTCTTGGTCTCAGTTTTAGGTTCTTAAGCCTAATTTACGATTTCAGGTCCAATTGTCATATTCAATTACCCATTGAGCCAATTGTTTGACTTAAAAATTAATTTCTAAAAATATCATATTAATTTTAAGTACTTTGATTAATTTAATTTTACTTGATCAAAACTAATTTTCCCAAAATTCACTTAAATTTTCCAAATTAATTTTTCAAGAAAATTCTTTAATCAAATTCTCTAGTTGAATAATTCTTACAACTGCCCAATTTAATTCCACATCGAATAAATAGACTCAATTAAATTATTTCCAAAGTCGTAGAATTTTATTTTAATTCAAATATAGTCCTACCGAACTTTTATTGAACTAGCGGAAGAACCAACTGGACATATACAATTAGGCTCTAGTAATTGCAATTATTTCCAGAATTATCGTTTCGATAATTTGAAATTACTTAATCATGGAGTTAGTCCACATGAAGTACCATGATTAAAAACTCTTTATTGTATACTCTTTACGAAAATACTACTTTGTCCAATGACCTCGTCATGTGTGTGTTACCCTCATAAAATATCCTTGATTCCTTTGAGTTAAATCCGTTCACTCAATACAATCATATTTTATCTCATTGTCATCATTGTGTCTTCTTAGTGATTAATATGATCACTATCAACAAATGACCGTGATAAATAGCTCATTCGAGAACAAGCAACCCATGACCACGTTCTATATTTATCAATCCACACAATGCTAATGAGAGGATATCGTTAACTCTTTAATTGAGCCATGGATTCCACTGTTGCTAGTAAAGGTATACCATACACAAGTCATGTACCTAACATACCGGCTATTGGCTTTATCATCTTTAGAGCATAAGCCTCCACTTATATCAAAACACATGAGTTACATACTCATGGTTAGTGACTAACTCAGGATTTAGGTAAATCACACCATGAACATCACAAGTGAATTAAATCAAAAATGGATTAAGAATTAATTCATCTCGGGTCCAATCCAATGTATCATTTTGCCAATGAATACATCGAAGCCTCTACCCATGGAGTCAACTGCTCCGATAGCCAAGACTAGTCACCTGCTCAATTGGAATTGTAGACGACATAATAATCCTTCTCAGTATTTGAATCAAATGCTGACTTTGATTCTTTTACACGATTACGGACTCGTTTAATTTATCTACTGAAGTAAGTTGTGTAACACCCTAAACCCGGCCTAGATGTCCAACCCAAGTTTAGAGAATTGCCTCATCAATTATCAATTATCACACACCTACACAATAAAGTTAAACCATGCTTCATAACACATTCATCATAAAAATAATTATGTATATAATCTCCCAAGTTGATACTATGATAGTTTTCCGAAATCCTAATATACTACTTAAAGAAAGGTAATTGTTTGACCGAGCATCCGCTGCACTGACCCGCTCAAGATTGGGGATCACCTGAAATCCAATAAAAAACAAAATGAGTTGTGAACTCAGTGCATAAAAGAAGATTAAGTTTATTCAATTAGTGTTCATTTATAAAGTAGTTTCAAATTCAGAAATTCAGTTCGGTACAAAACTATTTACAGTTCAGATTCAGAACAGATCAGTTATATACATATATTTATATATGCAAATTCATATATATATTGCAGATCAGATTCAGATGCAGACATTCCTAAACCCCATCCACTACACACCATCTCCGACCATCCCAACACACTGTTATGGACATTCAATGCCCATCCAACCCTACACACCACAAGTGTTTGTTTGACATGTTTACAGTAACACAACTTAGCTGCTAGATCATAATGCATGAAGCGCCAGGATCTGAATTATTCACATAGTGACTTAACCATTGATTCAAAGTAGATTACTTCCTTCTTCATAACATCACAACCCATGCAAATGCAGAGTACAATTACCCACAATGCACTTACAACTATAATATTCATACGTTCGTTACAAAGTATCAGAGAATTCTAATTCAATCAAATTCATATCATTCATACAATAGGGAAATCATTATCAGTCATAAACAACATTTACGACCTCAAAAATGGGTTTTGGGCCCCTTTTATAATGCTACACGACCTGGACACACAACCATGTCCTTGCCCGTGTGGCTCACATGGCTTGGGCACACGCCCATGCCCTCTGCTCATATGGTTCTAACATGTAAATAGAGAGTTACATGGCTTGGACACACAGTCGTGTCCTTGCCCGTGTGACTCACACGGCCTGGGCACACGCCCACGTGCTTACCTATGTGGACCTAAGTCACAAACAGTGAGTTACACGGCCTGGACACATTCCTGTGTCCCATGCCCAAGTGAACCCTACACTAACATGGCCATACACGGCTTGACACACACCCGTGTGGCTCCAAATTGATGAATAGTGAGTTACACAGCCACTTACACAACCCTACGCACGACCATGTGGGTCACACTGCCTGGACACACGCCCGTGTGCCTAGCCGTATGGTGTCGACAGCCACCATTTTCGACAACCAAAACTTCCAAAATTAAGGGTTTCTTTACGCACCTGGTTTTGTTTTGACGAGGAAACAACAAAGAGACTACCCGGAACCTAATTAATCATTCAAAAACCAATCGCACCATCAAGTTTAATATTTTAGCAAAATCAACCTACCGCTAAGACTATGTCGAAAGATTCGACGCAATTCCAACTCAATTCATACACTCACCTCGCACGAATAGGAGAAATCAGACTAACACGGTGGATTAACATCTCTTGCAATATCCTTGCCTAAACAAAGTAACCAATCGAGTGTTTAACAGAACGTCAAGTAAATGAGAAAAATCCCGTTTCAACAGAAAAGTGCTAACATAATGGAAATCGCAAATGAAAGAGAATCACAATAGATGTTACACAATATATAGGCAACAAGACTCCCCAATTCACAAAAATCAACCGTAGAAAAGAAGAAAAATAAAAAGAAGAAAGAACAACAAAAACAAAGAACTTAAAAGTTTAGAAATGAAAAAGAATAATAACATTTCATTAGAATATTTTAAATTAACCACCACCCCTTCCGGCAGTTGCAAAAAAAAATTTCCTAATGCGTGCGGTGGGATTCGATCACGGAATTGGACAGATGCTTAATCAGTGAACCAGCAGGCTTATTCTTGTCACTAAGTTACCTAGAGTTGAACTTAACTAAGAAACGCACGGATGAAGGTTGTTTTAAAAACAATCACAAAACTTTTTAACAATGCAACTCGAACTCTAGACCTTAAACACAAAAGCAGAGCACAGAACAAGAGATACATAAATTTAATTACTCCAGATTCTCACAATTAAATTCCTAAAATTTGGGGTGTTACAAGTTGTCTTTCTCGTAATTTAAACGTTTTTACAATGCCACTTATCATCAGTTTGAACTTATACAATCAATGAGCTAATATTTGCTTGTCACAATTCCGCTATGTATGCAAAATATGAAAAACAGTAATACAAAAGGCATAATAGTGAAATATGAAATTAACTTTATTTATTTATTCATCATTCAAATAAATTAAAAAATTACATATTTACTACAATATAGACTCATTTCCCAACAATCTCCCACTTGCCTTAGTGAAGTAAATATGTCATGTTTCTCATTCTCATATCCTCGACGTGTTTGTTAAAACTCTTAGTTACGATAGTCTTAGTAAACAAATCGACAAGGTTATCTTTAGAAGCTACTTTCACCATATATACATTTCCTTCAGCTTCTGCCTCTTGTATTAAGTGATACTTCCGATCAATGTGCTTCATCCTCTTGTGACTTCTTATTTCCTTGGTATTAGCTATTGCAGCATTGTTAACACAATACAGTGTTATAGCTTTTTCCAATACTAGGAATGACTTCAAGTTCGGTTAAGAATTTTCAAAGCCGTCTTGCTTCTTTTGTTGCCTCAGAAGCAACCACATACTCAACCTCCAAAGTAGAGTCAGTAGTGCTAGTTTGCTTTACACTTCTCCATACTATGACTCCACGGTCTAGGATGAATACATTTCTCGATGTCGATTTCCTCGAGGTGAGTCGAGTCGTATGCGAGTTTGCCCGATCTTCTACAAAGGAGTGTTTTTTGATTTGTTTAAAAGAAAAGAAAATGATTATATTTTAGTAAATGGCAGCAAATTGGGTTGGATAAAAAAATAGATGGATGAATGGAATGATGGTTGAAACAAGAAAGAACCCTCAATAGAAGATTAAGGACTCAAATCTTATAGGTTTCAAAGGAATGGTTGAATTGGATAAAAACCTCAACCCAATATCTAGCAAGACAGGAACCTCGGTATACAGGTTTGAACGCCACACCCGAATGGATGATAAGTTCGAAATAAAGTCAGATTGATGCCACTAGCTACTAGATAAATCAATTTGAACCTTGAAGAATAATGAGAGTAGATAATCACAGTAAGAAAATTTCATTAAAGATCAAAAGTCCCCTCAATATGACTAGTTACACATATTTATAGTGATAGAAAAACTAGCTGAAAAGTCACATCTTAATTTGCTAATTAAAATAAAATTAAACTCAAGACTCTTTATATTCTTGTAACAACTTAACTCCTTACTTGAATTCACTTTAAATCAGCTTGAATGTCCTTATTGAATGCTTTAAAATGTCCATTGAGTTGTCCTTGGCTAGCCGAAAAGACACCAGCAACTAATGGTGTTTTGAATGTTTGTTATCATCTTTTAAATGAGCCAAAAAAATTGCTGGTAAGTGAAGAGGTTGCTGACGAATTTAAGAGGAGTTAAAATGCTCCTTAAAATTCCTTAATTTGATGTATTAAGCATCCCTTGTAATAGCCACTTCATTTGTAACCAAAATCAACTAAAAAGTCACTTCAATCAATGTTGTAACAACCTTGTAAAGTAACGATTGTGAGCTGAAAAGTTCCTGCATTAAACACACTAAAAATGAACTTAATAAACACAAATGGACACTAATTAAACTCTAACACATTAAACACTTGACTTTATTAAGTGAACTAAAAGTTAAGACTTCAATTAATGCAGTAACTAGTTAAATTATGGAAGCAGAATTAAACTAACTTAAACTCATACTTCATTAAAACATCCTAGTAACTAGATTAATTAATAAGCCTCTTATTAAACACAACTTATTTATTTAAACTAAACAGCTTTATTTAAGGCTAATTTAAAAGTTTTTATTCAGGAAAATAAAAATGCATGAATTAAATCAAACTAAACACAAGCTGAATGAGCTGAATATGAGCTTATTTCAACTTGCAAAAGCATGAGCATTGGGCTTATTAAGTTAGCCCGATTCTCCTCATTTTGTCTAGCCATGAACTTTCTCCACTTTTGCTCAACTAAGGCCGAAATAGCCTCCTTGAAACATTTTGCACGTGCTCGGGTGATGGGTCCTTGCGGCAACACTAATGGCTATTTGTTGGAACTTGGTGCGAACCGAATCATGGCCGTATCACGAAGTCTGAGTCTATATGTCCAATAAGAGTAAGGTTCTCCCTATAATACACAAGCATATAATCTCTAATTCTTTTAAAATACCTTAATACATGCTATACAGTTTGCCAATGCCTGAGATATGGATTCGCTTGATCAACTATCCATTCCTACTACGAAAAAATATTTGGATGTATACAAAGCATTGCATACATAAGGCTTCCAACTACCGAAGCATATAGAACCTTACTCATATGCTCTTTTTCTTACGTTGTCTTAGGACAGTCATCTAAATAAAGATGAAAACTTGATGCAGTCAGCTAAGCGCCTAGCTTCGCATCAGTCATTACAAAGCATTCTAGTACCTGATCGATGTATGAAGCTTGCAATAGGGCTATCATTTTATTCTTTCAATCCCTAAGGATTGGAATTCCAAGAATATAACTAGCTTCACCCAAGTCCTTTATGCTAAACTATTGAGCTAACCGCATTTTAACCGATGACAATTCTCCTACATTGTTTCCAATAAGTAGAATATTATCGACACACAAAATGAGGAAAACTAGCTTTTTGTCCTTTATACACTTATAAACACAAGGTTCATCAACATTTTTCTCAAATCCAAAAGTCTTGATTGTTTGATCAAATCTTTTATTCCATGAGTGGGACACTTGCCTAAGTCCATAAATGGATCTTAGCAGTTTACAAACTTCTGCTTCTTTCTTTTGACAACATAACTAGTGGGTTGAGCCATGTAAATGGTCTCATCAAGATAGCTATTCAAGAATGTTGTCTTGACATCCGTTTGCCAGATTTCGTAATAGAGAGCAGCAATAATGGATAAGAGTATGTGGATAGACTTGAGCATGGCTATCGGAGAGAAGGTCTCATCATAATCAGTGCCTTCTGTTTGTGTGTGGTATGTCCCTACAAGTCTAGCTTTATGTGTTTCCACTTTCCCTTTTGCATTTCTCTTCTTCTTGTAGATCCACTTACACCCTATTGGTTTAATCCCAACCAGTAAGTCTACAAGTTCCCACACCATTTTGGATTTCATAGAATCCATCTCGGCATTCATGGCCTATTTCCAGAGCTTGGAATCAACGTCATACATAGCCTTCTCGTAAGTGAGTGGATCATCATCCTCATGATTGGCTTTTGTATTATAAATACAACCATCATAGATGAAGAAGTCTGGTTTCTTAGAAACTTTTCCACTAAGACAGATTTCCATATGCTGTTGATTGTTTACATGTCTTTCTACAACTTTATCGAGAATTGAACTTGGTGATTGTTCTACAACTCCCAAAAGTTCCTCGAATACCACTTTACTTCAAGACTTAAAGTTATCCATGTAGCTTTCCTTGAGCAAAGTAGCATAAGTAGAAACTTTGATATTATCATCTTTCGGATTGTAGAATAATCCACCCTTTGTTCTTTTCAGATATTTTATAAACATGCACAATTTTGTCCGTACATCCAACTTCTTTGCATTGTTATCCAGAACATGTGCTGGACAACCCCATATTCTAAAGTGATTTTGAGTAAGTTTCTTTCCATGCTGCATTTCATAAGGTGTCTTACAAGTAGGCTTGGTTGACACATCATTCAGAATATAGCAAGTCGTTTCTATCTCATACCCCCAAAAGGAAGTAGGGAGTTATGAATAGCTTAACATTGAACAAACCATGTCAAGCAAGGTTCTATTCCTTCTCTCAGCTACACCATTCTGCTATGGACTGTCCGATGCAATCAACTGGGATAAAATCTCATTCTCTATGAGGTATCCTAAGAACTCGTCAGACTACTTCCCCACATCGATCAGATCGAACATTCTTTATAGATAAACCTAATTTCTTTTCTACTTCCACATGAAACTCTCAAAATTTATCAAAGGTTTCACTTTTACGGTGTATTAGATAAATATATCCATATCGAGAATAGTCATCAATGAAAGTCATATAATAATTGTAACCTCCTCGGGCATTGAGGCTTATGGGACCACATACATTAGTGTGCACAAGTTTTAAAGGTTGGTTAGCCCTTGTACCTTTCGCATTAAAAGACCTTTTAGTCATTTTACCTTCCAAGAAAGATTCACAATGTGAGAGGCTAACTTCCTTAAGCATACTTAAGGGACCATCTTTCATGAGTCTAGTGATTCTTTCTTGGTTAATATGACCAAGTCTTAAGTGTCATAGCTACCCCTAATTAGAGTGAGAAGTTTTAAGCTTTTTATTTACTATTTTAGTTTGAAACATCGAGTAGTTATTTGGTTTGATAAAGTAGAGATTGTTTTCCATCATCCATTACAGATTAAAGAACGATTTCTGTGAATATCAACCCCTTTATTGAATGTCACGGTATAACCGTCATAAGATAAACATGCTACAGAAAATAAATTCCTCTTAAAATGAGGTACCTAAAATACCGTTCTTTAAAACAATCTTCCTAAAATTACCAAAATGTAAAATAACTTCTTCCACTACTTTAGCTGAAATATAGCTCCTATCTCCGGTCCGCAACGAGAGGCTCCTGTCACACAGACTTTGTAACAGCCCGGTTTAGACCCTAGTTAGAATAGTGGTTTCGAGACCACAAATCTGAGGTTGGAAAAATATTTTAATATTATTTTTTGTGTTCACAATATGTGATTGAGCATGTGTGGAAATTTTGTGTGAAAATTTTATTGATTGTGTGCTTAATTTGCAAAAAGGACTTAATCGCATAAAATGTAAAAGCTGTGCGCTAATTGTAAAAGTGCTTAATTGGCATGACTTATTAAATGAAAGGTCCTTATGTTGTAATTAGACCATAGATAGTGGAGATGGACATATATGTACATAGTTAGTGGAATTTTAAATGAAATAATAAAAGGGAAAAATGGTAAAATGATTATTAATGTTAATATAATAAAAACAAACGCATTAAAATGGCCATTAACATCTCTCTTCCACCGAAATAAGAAAAGAAAAAGAGAGTTTAAAGCTTTGTGATATTCGGCTTTGGCTAAGTAAAATTAAGATCAAGAGAAGAGAGATTTGGATTGAGATCGAGGCAAAGATAAAGTGCTCAATTAATCAACTTGTTTTGTTATTTCGACGTTCGAGGTAAGTTCGGGTATAATACGAATTGTTAAATTCATATTTATGTGTTATGAAATGAATGCATATGTGGTTATTGAATTAGAAATGCTATATGTGGAATTGAGAAATGTGGCACTGAGTGTGCGTAATTAGAATGGAGATAGAGGTGAATAGCACTGTGTGTGCGAAGTAAAGGAAGCCTCGGCTATATCGATTGGCACTGTGTGTGTGATACTGAGTTAAATTCAGTTTAATATAAAGGCGCAAAGTGTGCGAAGATATTAAAGCTTCGGCTAAGAAATTGGCACTAAGTGTGCGAGTAAATCGGATAATTACTGAAGATTGATCGAACTGTGGTACTGAGCATTGAGTAGAAAAAGTGTTCGATTATTAAGTGTTGGCACAGGTATGTACGGAACCTATATTGTTGATGATTTTGTAAATGGATAAATGGATGGTTCTGTGAGCATTTGACCATGGATGAGATTGTGTATTCATGAGAACTAATCTATGTGATGGTTTACTTTGTATATTTATTTGAATTATTGAGTTAAATGTAACACCCCAAACCCTGCCCAAACACTACAATCGGATCTGGTATGTCACTAAGGAAGTTTCGTAAAAGATGTCGCAATTTCCGGGAAATTATTTTTCTTGTATTCAACCTTTTGTTGGTGAAACTTATTAACTTGATAAGTTTAAATAAGATATAAATTTCATTCGTTGTTTTATGAATTAAAACCCAAAATCTTAAAATATGCTTTAGTTTAATTAAAATTTAAGTATCTAACAATAATAAAAGCCCAAAATAAAGTACGATAGTCTAATGGCCCATGGCCTTATTACAATAAAATTTAAAACCCATTAAATAAAATTATAAAATAATAAACTAGAGTCTTTTTGCTGAATCCAAATGTTCTTTTGCATGGCCACCTTGCTCTCCTCTCCAGCCCGGTCCGAAGCACTAAGTGTCACCTGAAATTGTTAAATTAATAGGGTGAGTTGCGAAACTCAGTATGCAACCCTCGTGCACCATCAGATTGGGCCTTAGCCCACAGATCAGAATATAAAACATAATATAGAAGATAACATACATAAAACCCAACCCAATCCAAGGTTTCCATCCACTACACACCACCCTTACCTGCCAATCACACCATTGGGGATTTCTACAATCAACCCACATCGCTACACACCATCGATGGCAGTCATACTGCAGTTAGCTGCTCATCGTCAAAGTTGTGACAGAGTCACCAGGCTGAAATGGCTAGAGCCACCAGAAACAGAGTATGTGACAGAGTCACCAGGCTGAAATGGCATAAGCCACCAGAACAGATCACTTCCCCTCTCATCAATCACCCAACCCCAAGCATACATAGAAATTGACATATGAAACATATCGTTTTTAACAGAACATTCACTGAGGAATGGCAGAAAATACTAACCTGATATTTAGCCTTTACCCTTCTCGAGTTTTCAAATGTTATGCCGGGATTTTGGCATTTAACAGAGTATAGCAGATTTATACATATATGTATATAAGCAACCAAACTAATAGATGTGAAAGGTTACACACCTGATTAATGTCGATACTCTTGCTAAACCGATCTACAACTTGCTCAAAAAGCCGAAAAGATGTGAAAATAGGCCCTCTCCTATAATCGGCCATGGTTAGTGTTCTACCCGATTTTACACACTAAAATCAATAGACTTCCTTACCTTGAAATCCCGAAAGTACCTTGATTAGAGTATTACTGAACTTATGACTTAGAGATCTACGTGATTGACTCCTCTTCAGATTCCAGAATGTCGAAAATAAGAGTGAAATAAGAGATTAGTTTCTAAATAGCCATTCGGCTAGGGACTTTGAAAAGTCGAAAAAACATTGAAATCCTGAAATCAACACTTACCTATTGTTTCCTTCAGAATTCGGTACAAGTAGACTCCACTAAAGAAGATTCGGCAACTTCAGGAGGTGAGATCCTAGGGATTTTGGCTTTTGGAAGAACAAAGGATTTGAAGGGATGGCTAAGAATAGAATAATAGATATGTAGTTTCAGCTTTTAGAGATTAGAAGAAGAATTATAATAGAGGTTAGCAGATTCGGCCAACCAAGAAATTTTAGAGAGGAAGAAAGGGTGAAGAAGATGATGGTTTTTCGGCTTTTGAGAGGAAGAAGATGAGAAAAGAAATTAAAAGAGAGGCTTCAAAATTTCGGCACACCCTATTGCCTATACAAAGCCGATTCTTTTCCTTTTACAGAGTCAAATTTTCGGCCAACTCTAGCCTCTTAGATGAGCTCTCATCTTTTCCCTTATCTTGATCTTTTATCTCCTCAAAAATAGCCCTAATTCCTCTCTTCATTATCTGCCTATTATCCTTATAATTAAACATAAAATAAATCCCTACATAATAGCCTTGTGCCATTCCCCCTTGCTCATTTAAGTGCCGAATTTTAGCCCTAAAACTTGGGCTTCAAGCAACCATAATTTGGGCCTTCCTCATGCACATGTGATGCCAACTCCTCTTCCTCCTAGTGGCACTATTTCCTTTGGGCCACAAGCCCAATATACCCATTAAACTATTAAAACTTCAATTTAAACCCCTAGAGTGTCTGAACAAAATATTTAAAACAAGGCCTCAGCCCAATTTGAGCCCCATTTGTACCTCAAATTCTCAATTTAATATTTTAAGCAATCACCATATAAAATGCATAGGCCCAATAATTCAGGATGTTACAGTTCTACCCCCTTAAAATAAATTTCAGCCTCGAAATTTACCTGATCAAAAAAGATGGGGATACTGTTGTTGCATAACATCCTCTGGCTCCCACGTCGCCTCTTCTGCGCCGTGATTTCGCCACAAGACTTTGACCAAAGGGACGGACTTCCTTCTCAACACTTTTACGTCTCGATCCAGGATTTGCACTGGTTCCTCCTCAAAGGATAGATCTGGCTTTACTTCAATCTCTTCCACCGGCACCACATGCGATGGATCAGAACGATATCGTCTTAACATCGAGACATGAAACATGTCATGTATCTGTTCTAACTCTGAAGGCAACTCCAAACGATAAGCCACTAGGCCCACACGTTCTAGCACCCGATAAGGCCCAATAAACCGAGGACTTAGCTTACCCTTTCGTCCAAACCTCATCACCTTCTTCCATGGAGATACCTTTAGAAAGACTTGATCTCCTACATCAAATTCCAACTCCTTTTTCTTTAGATCCGCATAAGACTTCTGCCGACCAGACTCTTCCTTCAACCGAGCCCGTATTAACTTAACTTTCTCCTCCGTCTCCGAAACTAGCTTAGGACCCAACACCTGACGTTTACTTAACTTCGTCCAACAAGTAGGGGTACGACATCTCCTTCCATATAACGCTTCGTACGACGCCATCTAAATACTAGTTTGATAACTATTATTGTACGCGAATTCAGCCAAGGGTAAATACTCCTCCCAACTACCCCTAAAATCAATGATGCAACCCCTTAGCATATCCTCCAAGATCTGAATTACCCTCTCAGACTGACCATCAGTCTGTGGGTGAAAAGCGGTACTAAAGTCTAACCTTGTTCCTATTGCTTGATGAAAAGCCTTCCAAAATCGTGACGTGAACCTAGGGTCCCTATCCCATATGATTGACACCGGTAAACCATGTAGTCTTACAACTTCAGCCACGTACAACTTAGCCAACTTTTGTAGAGAAAAGTCCACTCGAACCAGTATGAAGTGAGCAGACATCGCCAACCGATCCACGATTACCCAAATCGAATCCTTTTTAGTGGGCGTAAGAGGTAACCCACTAACAAAATCCATCGTGATTCTTTCCCATTTCCATTGGGGAATCTTCACCGGCTGCAACAATCCCGAAGGCACTTGATGTTCAGCTTTCACCTGCTGGCATGTCAAACACTTCTCCACATATTCCGTAACTTCTTGCTTCAACCCTGACCACCAGAATTGCTCTCGCAAATCCCGATACATCTTAACTCCTCCAGGATGCATAGCATAAAGGCTACTATGCGATTCCCAAAGAATCATCTGCCTTAACTCCATCACCATTCCAACTATAATCCCCTCCTTCACCATTCTGCACTTGTCGAATCCAAGTACTCAAAACATCATCCAAAAGTTGCTTTTCTTTGATCTGACTTGTCCACAAAGGTCTTACTTGAAGTTCAGCTACCAAACTGCCATCTTCATACAGGCTAAGATGAGCGAACATCGCCCTCAAATCTGCTATCGCCTTTCTACTCAGCGCATCTGCCACCACGTTAGCCTTACCCGGGTGATATTCGATCGAGCAGTCATAGTCCTTTAACAGTTCGACCCACCTTCTCTGCCTCAGATACAACTCCTTCTGGGTAAGGATATACTTCAGACTCTTATGGTCCGTGTAAATAACCGACTTCTCCCCATACAGGTAATGCCTCTAAATCTTCAGAGCAAACACTACCGCCGCCAATTCTAAATCGTGCGTAGGGTAGTTCAATTCATGCGGTCGCAACTGTCGAGACGCATATGCAACAACTTTTCCATCTTGCATTAACACACACCCTAAACTTGTGTATGACACATCACAGTAGACGGTGAATTCTTTTCCCGCCTCTGTCTGAATCAATACTGGCGCTTCCGTCAAGATTCTCTTCAGCTTTTCAAAGCTCTCCTGCTGTTTATCAGTCCATACAAACAATACTCCTTTCCTTAACAACTTAGTTAAAGGTGCCGCTATTGAAGAGAACCCCTCAACAAATCTCCTGTAATACCCTGCCAATCCCAAGAAACTTCAAATTTCCGCCACAGACTTCGGCAATTTCCAATCTAATACAGCTTCTATTTTCTGAGGGTCTACCCTAATTCCCTCGGTGGAAACCACATGTCCTAAGAAGGTCACTTCCTTCAGCCAGAACTCACACTTACTGAACTTAGCGTACAGCTGCTTCTTCCTTAGAATTTGCAACACCACAAGAAGATGTGCATCATGCTCCTCCTCGGACTTGGAGTAAACCAGAATATCATCGATGAACACCACCACGAACCGATCAAGATGTGGTTGAAACACCCAGTTCATCATATCCATAAATGCTACTGGCGCGTTCGTTAAACCGAACGGCATTACCAAAAACTCATAATGACCGTAGCATGTTCGAAACACCGTCTTATGAATGTCCCCTTCTTTTACCTTTAACTGATGATAACCCAACCTTAGATCAATCTTCGAAAAGACCGAAGCTCCTTTAAGCTGAACGAACAGATCGTCAATTCTTGGCAATGCGTACTTGTTCTTAATCGTTAGCTTATTCAGTTGACGATAGTCCACACACATACGCATGGATCCGTCCTTCTTTTTCATGAATAGGACCGGCGCTCCCCATGGAGACACACTCGGTCGGATAAATCCTCGATCCAAAAGCTCCTGGATCTGAGCTTTGAGTTCCACCAACTCCTTCGGTGCCGTTTGATAAGGAGCAATGGATACCACAGCCGTACCCGGAAGTAGTTCTATTCTAAACTCCACTTCGCGATCTGGGGGTAATCCTGGCAACTCCTCCGGAAAGACATCCGTGAAATCCTTTACTGTTCGAACCTCATCGACAGTCACCTCCTTAGCATCCAAAGCACTAATACAAGCTAGGAATGCGTTGCATCCTTTCTGGATCATCTTAACAGCCTTCAACGCCGATACTACGTTAGACAAATAGTTCCATCTTTTCCCTAACACAACCACCTCCCCGCCTTTCGGGGTACTCAACACCACACGCTTGGTCTCACAGTCTAACTTAGCACGATGCTTAGTTAACCAATCCATTCCTAGAATATGATCAAACTCTCCAAATGGCAATTCCATTAAGTCTGCCGGAAACACTACCCCTTGAGTCTCTAAAGGTATATCCTTAAATAGCTTGTCTACTACCCTAGATTGCCCTAGGGGACTAACCACGATCATCTTCCTAGTAGTTGTTTCAAAGTCTATACTTAGAGTCTCAGATATCGAACATGCAATATAGGAGTGGGCTGACCCAATATCAATCAAGGCAAGAAAAGGGTTGTCAGCAATAAGAAACGTACCGGTTATGACATCCGATGCGACATCATCCTCCTGTCGACGAACTGCATAAACTAGACCCGGCTGCCTTGAATCTACATTACCTGCACCTCTACCAGGTGCTCCATGACCACGACCAACCCCATTTCCTCCTCTACCTGGGCCACGACCCCTCGGTACTGGCTGACCACCTCTCACAGCCTGATCAGAACCCCGTCCAGCTGGCTGCACCTGATCCTTCTGTGGACAGTCCTTAATCATATGTTCCGTGGATCCACACTTGAAACATCCACCGGTTCTTCTTCTACACTCCCTAGATTGTGCTTTTCCGCACCAATTACATAATCAATTCTGATTCTCCGTAGCAGGTGTCAGTGCACGAGCTGGCCCATCAGACCTAGACCTTTTCTACGAGTTTCCAGATGCTCCTGCCGGCCCAAAATTCCTCTTATTCCTTCCTCGCTCTTTATCTCTTTCCAATCTCTTGGTCTATTTTACCTCCTTAGCTATCTTATCCTTCTCCACTAAAACCGCAAAATCTCTCTCTCTCTGCGATGCTATCAAAACCCTTAACTCATTCCGTAAACCATCATCGAACCGAACACAACGTTCATATTCGGTTGCTACCATTCCTCGAGCGTAGCGGCTCAAGCGCAGAAACTCCGCCTCATATTTAGCCACAGATTTACTTCCCTGCACCAGATTCAAAAATGCCTTCCTCTGCGCATCCACATAGCTGGCCCCAACATACTTTCCCTGGAATGATTCCTTAAAGAAATCCCAGTCAATTCGATCTGCGACAGTACCTTCCTTCATCACCACTGATAAGCCTCGTCTCGAAGAAGAGACACGACCCCTTTCAACTTCTCCTCCACCGTGAAATCTAAGTCATCCATATGCGCTCAGTCGCTTCCATCAAATATTCAGCTGTGTTAGGGGCTACGCCAGAAACTCCCCTAAACAATTCTGCCCCATTGGCCTTAAGCCGCTTAGGCACCGATTTCCGGGGTCCTATGCCCATGCCTCCTCCAGCAACCCTCTCTAAAACCCTCAACATTGCCTGAGATATAGCATCATCTCCGTTCGCCTGATCCCATAATTCTCCCTCCACAGCTGGAGGATCCGGCATTTCATTTCTTGACCCGTGGCCAGACCCTGCTGGCTCAGAAAAAGCCATCCTACCCTTGCCACGTCCACACGGCAGATGTCCTCGACCCCTTGTACTCATTCTTCGCTTAGCGTTTATCTGATTAAAAATTTTATGAATCATTAATTCTTTCCATTGATTAACCACGAACAGTTTTATGAATAGTAATTTTAAGAGTAGTTCTTTCGAATCTACAATTCAGTCTCAAGTTTACCTCCTGATTCTGGAGGCCACATACATTCAACAATCAACATACAGACAACATCCATGCACCCACATTCAACACATAAGGGTATTTTTCTCATTCCACTACCTAGGGGTATTTTCGTAATTTTATCCTACAGGGGTATTTTCATAATTTTCAAAAATGGAGTTCCTTGTTGATTTCATGAAATAAGGGTATTTTGGTAATTTTAAAATCCGGGGGTATTTCGGTAATTTTCAATTCGGGGGTATTTTGGTGATTTTTTTCAATCCGAGGGTATTTTAGAAATTTTTGAAATCAGGGGTACTTTGGTCATTTTGCAAATCAGGGGCAATTTAGTAATTTTTACGAATCAGGGATGTTTTAGTTATTTTCACAAATCAACGGTATTTTTAAAAAAAAATTTACGAAGCTAAGAAGGTTTTTTTGGTTTTTTTGTTTTTTACAAACTGAGGTAACTTGGAGAATTTGATTTCAAAGAAAATAGTAGTGTTCAGGTGTTTTTGGTTGTTGTCATGTGTTGTGTGTGTTTTCTTTTTTTTTTTTTAGGAAAAATTTCGTTGACTTCGTAAATCGAAATATATTTGCAAATCATGGGTATCCTGGTATATTTTTTTTTTTCAAAATAAGGGTATTTTAGCAATTTTTTTGAAAAAAACAAGGTGGCTGGTCCCTTTCGGGTTTTAACTATAAGGTTTAGCCTGTCAACAAGTCCTCGTGATTAGGGTGAACAGTCACTACACACCAGGTAAGATTCCAGTGAAGAGGAGGTGAGTCGCTAGGACTGCTTAAATACCAAGCTCTCCCTGAATCCACTCCTAGACATGCGTATGCCCGTTGCTACACCCTAACTCGGCTAAGATGAACAGTCACTATGCACCAGGTAAGATTCCAGCGAAGAGGAGGTGAGTCACTAGGACTGCTTAACTATCAGGCTCTTCCGGATCCAATCCTAGACATGCGTATGCCTATTGCCACATCCAAGCCTTGCGACTCATTTACGGGTTTGTTTAGTGAAATTAAGTCTTATGAGATTTTAGGAGTTGTTTAAGCTAGGCCTAAAGTCCATCAAGTGCTTAATCTAACTAATCTATGTCCCATAAAGCCCATCAAGCCCACATATAGATCACACAATGGTTTAGAATACTTACCTGGCGGATTTGGGCCGGAGACGCAGGTGCCATGCCGAGCTAACAGACCTGTATCATTTAAAAACATGCATGTTTCAAAAGCCCATTTTTAGAAAACGTTTTGAGCCCAAAAACCCCAGAGCCGAGTTTTGAACTGGGCTCTGATACCAATTTGTAACACCCCAAACCCCGCCCAAACACTACAATCGGATCTGGTATGTCACTAAGGAAGTTTCGTAAAACTTGTCGCAATTTTCGGGAAATTATTTTTCTTGTATTCAACCTTTTGATCGGTGAAACTTATTAACTTGATAAGTTTAAATGAGATATAAATTTCATTCGTTGTTTTATGAATTAAAACCCAAAATCTTAAAATATGCTTTAGTTTAATTAAAATTTAAGTATCTAACAACAATAAAAGCCCAAAATAAAGTACGATAGTCTAATGGCCCATGGCCTTATTACAATAAAATTTAAAACCCATTAAATAAAATTATAAAATAATAAACTAGAGTCTTTTTGCTGAATCCAAATGTTATTTTGTATGGCCACCTTGCTCTCCTCTCCAGCCCGGTCCGAAGCACTAAGTGTCACCTGAAATTGTTAAATTAATAGGATGAGTCACGAAACTTAGTGTGCAACCCTCGTGGACCATCAGATTGGGCCTTAGCCCACAGATCAGAATATAAAACATAATATAGAAGATAACATACATAAAACCCAACCAAATCCTAGGTTTCCATCCGCTACACACCACCCTTACCTGCTAATCACACCATTGGGGATTTCTACAATCAACCCACACCGCTACACACCATCGATGGCAGTCATACTGCGGTTAGCTACTCATCGTCAAAGTTGTGACAGAGTCACCAGGCTAAAATGGCTAGAGCCACCAGAAATAGAGTATGTGACAGAGTCACCAGGCTGAAATGGCATAAGCCACCAGAATAGATCACTTCCCCTCTCATCAATCACCCAACCCCAAGCATACATAGAAATTGACATATGAAACATATCATTTTTAACAGAACATTCACTGAGGAATGGCAAAAAATACTAACCTGATATTTAGCCTTTACCCTTCTCGAGTTTTCAAATGTTATACCGGGATTTCGGCATTTAACAGAGTATAGCAGATTTATATGTATATAAGCAACCAATCTAATAGTCTGAAAGATTACACACCTGATTAATGTCGATACTCTTGCTAAACTGATCTACAACTTGCTCAAAAAGCCGGAAAGATGTGAAAATAGGCCCTCTCCTATAATTGGCCATGATTAGTGTTCTACTCGATTTTACACACTAAAATCAATAGACTTCCTTACCTTGAAATCCCGAAAGTACCTTGATTAGAGTATTACTAAACTTATAACTAAGAGATCTACGTGATTGACTCCTCTTCAGATCCCAGAATGCCGAAAATAAGAGTGAAATAAGAGATTAGTTTCTAAATAACCATTCGGCTAGGGACTTTGAAAAGCTGAAAAAACATTGAAATCCTGAAATCAACACTTACGTATTGTTTCCTTCAGATTTTGGCACAAGTAGACTCCATTAAAGAAGATTCGGCAACTTCAGGAGGTGAGATCCTAGGGATTTCGGCTTTTGGAAGAACAAAGGATTTGAAGGGATGGCTAAGAATAGAATAATAGAGATGTAGTTTCGGCTTTTAGAGATTAGAAGAAGAATTATAATAGAGGTTAGCAGATTTGGCCAACCAAGAAATTTTAGAGAGGAAGAAAGGGTGAAAAAGATGATGGTTTTTCGGCTTTTGAGAGGAAGAAGATGAGAAAAGAAATTAAAAGAGAGGCTTCAAAATTTCGGCACACCCTATTGCCTATACAAAGCCGATTCTTTTCCTTTTACAGATCAAATTTTTGGCCAACTCTAGCCTCTTAGATGAGCTCTCATCTTTTCCCTTATCTTGATCTATTATCTCCTCAAAAATAGCCTTAATTCCTCTCTTCATTATCTGCCTATTATCCTTATAATTAAACATAAAATAAATCCCTACATAATAGCCTTGTGCCGTCCCCCCTTGCTCATTTAACTGCCGAATTTTAGCCCTAAAACTTGGGCTTCAAGCAACTATAATTTGGGCCTTCCTCATGCACATGTGACGCCAACTCCTCTTCCTCCTAGTGGCACCATTTCCTTTGGGCCACAAGCCCAATATACCCATTAAACTATTAAAACTTCAATTTAAACCTGTAACATCCTGAATAATTGGGTTAGTGCATTTTATGTGTTCGAATGCTTTAAATATTAAATTGGGAGTTTGAGATACAAATGGGGCTCATATTGGGTTGAGGCCTTGTTTTAAATATTTTATATAGACACTCTAGGGGCTTAAATTAAAGTTTAGTAGTTTAAGTGACATATTGGGCTTGTGGCCCAGCAACTAAGGGCACAGTAAAGGGGAGCTATAGTGGCGTCACCTGTGCATGAGGAAGGCCCAAATTTTGGCAGCTTAAAGCCCAAGATTTAGGGCTAAAATTCGAAAATTACATGAGCAAGGGGGCAGCACAAGGCTAAATTTTAGGGATTTTATGTGTGTGGATAATAAGCAGATAAAAGCTATTTTTGAGGAGATAATAGATCAAAGATAGGAGCCATCTTTAAGTGTTTAATGTTAGCGGAAACTTTGAGGAATTTGAAAAGAAAGGGGCATTCGGTTTTGGCTTAAGGTGTATGTGCCAAATTTTGCTATTCATTCTTCTCTTTTCTGCCGAAATCTCTACTAAAGCTCTCATATTTTTCTCTGCCGAAATTTCTCCCCTATCCTTTCTCTCTTCTCTTCTTCTTCAGTTAGGCGAATCTTCAAGCCTCTCCTTGCTCTCTTTTCTCTTTTCTTTCTAGCCGAAACCATATCAGTTCATCCCTCTGGGATTTTATTGAAAAGCCAAAATCACTAAGATCTCACCTCCTGAAGTTGCCGAATCTTCTTTAATGGAGTCTACTTGTGCCGAAATCTGAAGGAAACAATAGGTAAGTGTTGATTTCGGGATTTCAATGTTCTTTCGGCTTTTCAAAGTCCTTAGCCGAATGGCTATTAGAAACTAATCTCTTATTTCACTCTTATTTTCGGCATTCTGGGATCTGAAGAGGAGTCAATCGTGTAGATCTCTAAGTCATAAGTTCAGTAATACTCGAATCAAGGTATTTCCGGGATTTCAAGGTAAGAAAGTCTATTGATTTTAGTATGTAAAAACGGATAGAACACTAACCATGGCCGATTATAGGAGAAGGCCTATTTTTCATATCTTTTCGGCTTTTTGAGCAAGTTGTAGATCGGTTAAGCAAGAGTATCGACACTAATCAGGTGTGTAACTTCTCACACCATTAGATTGATTTCTTATATATATATGTAATAAATCTGCTTTATTCTATTAAATGCCAAAATCCCGGCATAACGTTTGGAAACCCAAGAAGGGTAAAGGCTAAATATCAGGTTAGTGAATTCTGCGATTCATCAGTGAATGATTCTGTTAAAATGATATGTGATATATGTCGATTGTTTTTATATATGCTTGGGGGTTGGGTGATTGATGAAAGAGGAAGTGATCTGTTCTGGTGGCTTATGCCATTTCAGCCTGGTGACTCTGTCACAACTCTGTTTCTGGTGGCTTCTGCCATTTCAGCCTGGTGACTCTGTCACAACTTTGACGTTGAGCAGCTAACTGCAGCATGACTGCCATCGATGGTGTGTAGCGGTGTGGGTTGATTATAGAAATCCCCAATGGTGTGGTTGGCAGGTAAGGGTGGTGTGTAGTGGATGGACATCTAGGATTGGGTTGGTTTTATGTATGTTGTCTTCTATATTATGTCTATATTCTGATCTGTGGGCTAAGGCCCAATCTGATGGTGCACGAGGGTAGCACACTGAGTTTCGTGACTCACCCTATTATTTTAACAATTTCAGGTGACACTTAGCGAATCAGACCGGGCTGGAGATGAGAGCAAGGTGGCCATGCGATAGAGAACCAAGGACTTCCGCAAAAGACTTTACTTCATTTATTTATTTTTAAGAAATTTATTCTAAGTGGGTTTTAAGTTTCGTTGTAATAAGGCCACGAGCCACTAGACTATTATACTTTGTTTTGGTTTTATTTTGGGCTTTCATTATTGTTAGACACTTGAGTTTTAATTAAACTAAGGCATGTTTTAGGTTTTTGGTTTTAATTCATAAAACAACAAATGAAATTTATATCTTATTTAAACCTATCAAGTCAGTAAGTTTTTCCAAACAAAAGATTAAATACAAGAAAAATATTTTCCGATATCACGACATCTTTTACGAAATCTTTTTAGTGACATGCCAGATCCGGTAGTGTTTGGCCAGGTTTGGGGTGTTACAGATTGGTATCAGAGCCCGGTTCAAAACTCGGCTCTGGGGGTTTTTAGGCTCAAAACGTTTTCTAAAAATGGGCTTTTGAAACATGCATGTTTTTAAATGATAACAGGTTTGTTAGCTCAGCATGGCACCTGTGTCTCCGGCCCAAGTCCGCCAAGTAAGTATTCTAAACCATTGTGTGAAGTATATGTGGGCTTGATGGGCTGTATAGGACGTAGGCTATTTAGATTAGAACTTGATGGACTCTAGGCTTAGTTGAAAAAACTCCTTAAAACTCATAAGACTTAATTTCACTAAGCAAACCCGTGAACGAGCCGCAAGACTAGGGTGTGGCAACAGGCATGCGCATGTCTAGGATTGGATCCGGAAGAGCCTGGTACTTAAGCAGTCCTAGTGACTCACCTCCTCTTCGCTGGAATCCTACCTGGTGCGTAGTGACTGTTCACCCTAGCCACGAGGATTTTTGACGGACCAAAATCTATAATTAAAACTCGAAAGGGACCAGCCACCTTTTTTTTTTTTACAAAATTGCTAAAATACCCTTAGAAAAAAAATTACTAAGATACCCATGATTTGCAAATATATCCCGATTTACAAAGTCAACAGAATTTTTCCTTAGAAAAAAAACACACACACACAACACATGACAACAACCAAAAACACCTGAACACTACTATATTTCTTTTGAAATCAAATTCTCCAAGATACCCCTGTTTTTCAAAAAAAAAATCTTCTTAGTTTCGTGAAATTTTTTGAAAATACCCTTGATTTGTAAAATTTCTCAAAATATCCCTGATTTGTAAAAATTACTAAATTGCCCTTGATTTGTAAAATGACCAAAATACCCCTGATCTTAAAATTACCAAAATACCCCCAGATTTCAAAATTTTCGAAATACCCCTGGTTGCAAAATTATCGAAATACCCCCAAATTCCAAAATTACCAAAATACCCTGGGTTGGAAAAAATTACCAAAATACCCTTATTTCATGAAATTAACAAGGAACTCTATTTTGAAAATTACGAAAATACCCCTATAGGATAAAATTATGAAAATACCCCTAGGTAGTGGAATGACAAAAGTACCTCTATGTGTTGAATGTGGGTGCATGGATGTTGTCTGTACATTGATTGTTGAATGTATGTGTTTCCTAGAATTAGAGGATACGGACTTGAAAAGGTATTGCGAATGTGAATTCGAAAGAACTACTCTTAAAACTATTATTCATAAGATTGTTTCTGGTTAATTAGTGGAAGAAAATTAATGATTCATAAAATTTTTAATCAGATAAACGCCAACCGGAAGAATAAGTACAAGGGGTCGAGGAAGTCTGCCGCGTGGACGCGGTAGGGGTAGGATGACCTTGCCTGAGCCAGTAGGGTCTGGCCACGGATCAGGAAACGAGATGTCGGATCCACCAGCTGTGGAGGGAGAATTACGGGATCAGGCGACTGGAGATGATGCTGTATCTCAGGCGATGTTAAGGGTTCTAGAGAGGGTTGCTGGAGTAGGCATGGGCACAGGAGCTGGAAATCTGTGCCGGAACGGCTTAGGGCCAATGGGGCAGAAGTGTTTAAGGGAGTTTATGGCGTAGCCCATAACACAGCTGAGTATTGGATGGAAGCGACCGAGCACATAATGGATGACTTAGATTTCACGGTGGAGGAGAAGTTGAAAGGGGTCGTGTTTCTTCTTCGAGACGAGGCTTATCAGTGGCGGCTCACAATGAAGGAAGGTACTGCCGTAGATCGGATTGACTGGGACTTCTTTAAGGAGTCATTTCAGGGAAAGTATGTTGGAGCCAGTTATGTGGACGCACAGAGGAAGGCATTTTTGAATCTAGTGCAGGGAAGTAAATATGTGGCCGAATATGAGGCGGAGTTTCTGCGCTTGAGCCGCTACGCTCGAGGAATGGTCGCAACCGAATATGAACGTTGTGTTCGGTTCGAGGATGGATTACGGAATGAGTTAAGGGTTTTGATAGCACCACAGAGAGAGAGATTTTGCGGTTTTGGTGGAAAAGGTTAAGATAGCGGAGGAAGTAAAACGGACTGAGAGACAGGAAAGAGATAAGGAGCGAGGAAGGAATAAGAGGAATTTTGGGCCGGCAGGAGCATCTGGAAACTCGCAGAAAAGGCCTAGGTCTGATGGGCCAGCTCGTGCACTGACACCTGCTGCGGGGAATCAGAATCGATTATGTAATTGGTGTGGAAAAGCACATTCTGGGGAGTGTAGAAGAAGAACCGATGGATGTTTCAAGTGTGGATCCATAGAACATATGATTAAGGACTGTCCACAGAAGGATCAGGTGTAGCCAGCTGGACGGGGTTCTGATCAGGCTGTGAGAGGAGGTCAGCCAGTACCGAGGGGTCGTGGCCCAGGTAGAGGAGGAAATGGGGCTGGCCGTGGTCGTGGAGCACCTGGTAGAGGTGCAGGTAATGTAGATGCAAGGCAGCCGGGTCTAGTTTATGCAGTTCATCGACAGGAGGATGGTGAGGCACCGGATGTCATAACCGGTACGTTTCTTATTGCTGACAACCCTTTTCTTGCCTTGATTGATATTGGGTCAACTCACTCCTATGTTGCATGTTCGATATCTTAGACTCTAAGTATAGACTCTGAAACAACTACTAGGAAGATGACCGTGGTTAGTCCCCTAGGGCAATCTAGGGTAGTAGACAAGCTATTTAAGGATGTACCTTTAGAGACTCAAGGGGTAGTGTTTCCGGCAGACTTAATGGAATTGCCATTTGGAGAGTTTGATCTTATTCTAGGAATGGATTGGTTAACTAAGCATCGTGCTAAGTTAGACTGTGAGACCAAGCGTGTGGTGTTGAGTACCCCGGAAGGCGGGGAGGTGATTGTGTTAGGAGAAAGAAGGGATTACTTATCCAACGTGGTGTCTGCACTGAAGGCTGTTAAGATGATTCGGAAGGGATGCAATGCATTCCTAACTTTTATTAGTGCTTTGGATGCTAAGGAGGTGACTGTCGATGAGGTTCGAACAGTCAAGGATTTCGCGGATGTCTTTCCGGAGGAGTTGCCAGAATTACCCCCGGATCGTAAAGTGGAGTTTGGAATAGAACTACTTCCGGGTACAGCTCCGGTATCCATTACTCCTTATCAAATGGCATCGACGGAGTTGGTGGAACTTAAAGCTCAGATCCAGGAGCTTTTGGATCGAGGATTTATTCGACCGAGTGTGTCTCCATGGGGAGCGCCGGCCCTATTCGTGAAAAAGAAGGACGGATCCATGCGTATGTGTGTGGACTATCGTCAACTGAATAAGTTGATGATTAAGAACAAGTACGCATTGCCAAGAATCGACGACCTGTTCGACCAGCTTAAAGGAGCTTCAGTCTTTTCGAAGATTGATCTAAGGTTGGGTTATCATCAGTTAAAGGTGAAGGAAGGGGACATTCATAAGACGGCGTTTCGAACACGCTACGACCATTATGAGTTCTTGGTAATGCCGTTCGGTTTGACGAACGCGCCAGCGACATTTATGGATATGATGAACCGGGTATTTCAACCATACCTTGATCGGTTCGTGGTGGTGTTCATCGATGATATGATGCACATCTTCGTGTGGTGCTGCAAATTTTGAGGGAGAAGCAGCTGTACGCAAAGTTCAGTAAGTGTGAGTTCTGGCTGAAGGAAGTAACTTTTCTAAGGCATGTAGTTTCCGCAGAGGGAATTAGGGTAGACCCTCGAAAAATAGAAGCTGTATTAGATTGGAAACTGCCGAAGTCTGTGGTGGAAATTCGAAGTTTCTTGGGATTGGCAGGGTATTACAGGAGATTTGTTGAGGGGTTCTCTTCAATAGCGGCACCTTTAACTAAGTTGGTAAGGAAGGGAGTATTGTTTGTATGGACTGACAAACAGCAGGAGAGATTTAAGAA
The DNA here is from genome assembly GCA_005393395.2 of Gossypium australe. NCBI lineage: Eukaryota > Viridiplantae > Streptophyta > Magnoliopsida > Malvales > Malvaceae > Gossypium > Gossypium australe. Next base: position 44,522,124 of record CM016618.1, on the reverse strand, counting down.
GCTGAAGAGAATCTTGACGGAAGCGCCAGTGTTAATTCAGCCAGAGGTGGGAAAAGAATTTACCGTCTACTGTGATGCGTCACACACAGGGTTAGGGTGTGTGCTAATGTAGGATGGAAAAGTTGTTGCATATGCGTCTCAACAATTGCGACCGCATGAATTGAACTACCCTACGCACGATTTAGAATTGGCGGCGGTAGTGTTTGCTCTGAAGATTTGGAGGCATTACCTGTATGGGGAGAAGTCGGTTATTTACACGGACCATAAGAGTCTGAAGTATATCCTTACCCAGAAGGAGTTGAAGCTGAGGCAGAGAAGGTGGGTCGAGCTACTAAAGGACTATGACTGCTCGATCGAATATCACTCGGATAAGGCTAACGTGGTGGCAGATGCGCTGAGTAGGAAGGCAATAGCTGATTTGAGGGCGATGTTCGCTTATCTTAGCCTGTATGAAGATGGCAGTTTGGTAGCTGAACTTCAAGTAAGACCCTTGTGGACAAGTCAGATCAAAGAGAAGCAACTTTTGGATGACGTTTTGAGTACTCGGATTCGACAAGTGCGGAATGGTAAAAGAGGGGATTATAGTTGGAATGGTGATGGAGTTTTATGTTTCCGTGGGAAAATTTGTATGCCAAAAGATGTGGAGTTAAGGCAGATGATTCTTCGGGAATCGCATAGTAGCCCTTATGCTATGCATCCTGGAGGAGTTAAGATGTATCGGGATTTGCGAGAGCAATTCTGATGGCCAGGGTTGAAGCGAGAAGTTACAGAATATGTGGGAAAGTGTTTGACGTGTTAGCAAGTCAAAGCTGAACACCAGTTGCCTTCAGGATTGTTGCAGCCGGTGAAGATTCCCCAATGGAAATGGGAAAGAATCACGATGGATTTCGTTAGTGGGTTACCCCTTACGCCCACTAAGATGGACTTGATTTGGGTAGTTGTGGATCGGTTGATGAAGTCTGCTCACTTCATACCGGTTCGAGTGGACTTCTCTCTACAAAAGTTGGCTAAGTTGTACGTGGCTGAGGTTGTAAGATTACATGGTGTACCGATGTCGGTCATATCAGATAGGGACCCTAGGTTCATGTCACGATTTTGGAAGGCTCTTCATCAAGCAATGGGAACAAGGTTAGACTTTAGTACTGCTTTTCACCCACAACTGATGGTCAGCCTGAGAGGTAATTCAGATCTTGGAAGATATGCTAAGGGGTTGCATCATCGATTTTAGCGGTAGTTGGGAGGAGTATTTACCCTTGGCTGAATTCGCGTACAATAATAGTTATCAAGCTAGTTTCAGATGGCGCCGTATGAAGCGTTGTACGGAAGGAAATGTCGTATCCCTACTTGTTGAACGGAGTTAGGTGAACGTCAGGTGTTGGGTCCAGAGTTAGTTTCGGAAACGGAAGAGAAAGTTAAGTTAATACGGACTCGGTTGAAGGAAGCGTCTGATCGACAGAAGTCTTATGCGGATCTAAAGCGGAAGAAGGTGGAATTTGCAGTAGGAGATCAAGTCTTTTTGAAGGTATCTCCATGGAAGAAGGTAATGAGGTTTGGACGAAAGGGTAAGCTAAGTCCCCGATTTATTGGACCTTATCAGGTATTGGAACGTGTGGGCCCAATGGCTTATCGTTTGGAGTTGCCTTCAGAGTTGGAGCAGATACATGACGTGTTTCATGTCTCAATGCTAAGACGTTATCGTTCTGATCCATCGCATGTGGTGTCGATGGAAGAGATTGAAGTAAGGCCAGATTTATCCTTTGAGGAGGAACCAGTGCAAATCTTGGATCGAGACGTAAAAGTGTTGAGAAGGAAGTCTGTCCATTTGGTTAAGGTTTTGTGGCAAAATCACGGCGCAGAAGAGGCCACGTGGGAGCCAGAGGATGTTATGCGACAACAGTATCCCCATCTCTTTTGATCAGGTAAATTTTGAGGCCGAAATTTGTTTTAAGGGGGGTAGAACTGTAACATCCTGAATAATTAGGTTTGTGCATTTTATGTGTTTGAATGCTTAAAATATTAAATTGGGAGTTTGAGATACAAATGGGGCTCAAATTGGGTTGAGGCCTTGTTTTAAATATTTTATTTAGACACTCTAGGGGCTTAAATTAAAGTTTAGTAGTTTAAGTGACATATTGGGCTTGTGGCCCAGCAACTAAGGGCACAGTAAAGGGGAGCTATAGTGGCGTCACCTGTGCATGAGGAAAGCCCAAATTTTGGCAGCTTAAAGCCCAAGATTTAGGGCTAAAATTCGGCAATTACATGAGCAAGGGGGGCGGCACAAGGCTAAATTTTAGGGATTTTATATGTGTGGATAATAAGTAGATAAAAGCTATTTTTGAGGAGATAATAGATCAAAGATAGGAGCCATGTTTAAGTGTTTAATGTTAGCCAAAACTTTGAGGAATTTGAAAAGAAAGGGGCATTCGGTTTTGGCTTAAGGTGTATGTGCCGAATTTTGCTATTCATTCTTCTCTTTTCTGCCGAAATCTCTGCTAAAGCTCTCATATTTTTCTCTGCCGAAATTTCTCCCCTATTCTTTCTCTCTTCTCTTCTTCTTCAGTTAGGCGAATCTTCAAGCCTCTCCTTGCTCTCTTTTCTCTTTTCTTTCTAGCCGAAACCATATTAGTTCATCCCTCCGGGATTTTCACAAAAAGCTGAAATCACTAAGATCTCACCTCCTGAAGTTGCCGAATCTTCTTTAATGGAGTCTACTTGTGCCGAAATCTGAAGGAAACAATAGGTAAGTGTTGATTTCGAGATTTCAATATTCTTTCGGCTTTTCAAAATCCTTAGCCGAATGGCTATTAGAAACTAATCTCTTATTTCACTCTTATTTTTGGCATTCTAGGATCTGAAGAGGAGTCAATAGTGTAGATCTCTAAGTCATAAGTTCAGTAATACTCGAATCAAGGTATTTCCGGGATTTCAAGGTAAGAAATTCTATTGATTTTAGTATGTAAAAACGGATAGAACACTAACCATGGCCGATTATAGGAGAAGGCCTATTTTTCATATCTTTCCGGCTTTTTGAGCAAGTTGTAGATCGGTTAAGCAAGAGTATCGACACTAATCAGGTGTGTAACTTCTCACACCATTAGATTGATTGCTTATATATATATGTAATAAATCTGCTATATTCTATTAAATGTCGAAATCCCGGCATGACGTTTGGAAACCCAAGAAGGGTAAAGGCTAAATATTAGGTTAGTGAATTCTGCCATTCATCAGTGAATAATTCTGTTAAAACGATATGTGATATATGTCGATTATTTTTATATATGCTTGGGGGTTGGGTGATTGATGAAAGGGGAAGTGATCTGTTCTGGTGGCTTATGCCATTTCAGCCTGGTGACTCTGTCACAACTCTGTTTCTGGTGGCTTCTGCCATTTCAGCCTGGTAACTCTGTCACAACTTTGACGTTGAACAGCTAACTGCAGCATGACTGCCATCGATGGTGTGTAGCGGTGTGGTTTGATTGTATAAATCCCCAATGGTGTGATTGGCAGGTAAGGGTGGTGTGTAGTGGATGGACATCTAGGATTGGGTTGGGTTTTATGTATGTTGTCTTCTATATTATGTCTATATTCTGATTTGTGGGCTAAGGCCCAATCTGATGGTGCACGAGGGTTGCACACTGAGTTTCGTGACTCACCCTATTATTTTAACAATTTCAGGTGACACTTAACGAATCAGACCGGGCTGGCGAGGAGAGCAAGGTGGCCATACGATAGAGAACCAAGGACTTCCGCAAAAGACTTTACTTCATTTATTTATTTTTAAGAAATTTATTCTAAGTGGGTTTTAAGTTTCGTTGTAATAAGGCCACGGGCCACTAGACTATTATACTTTGTTTTGGTTTTATTTTGGGCTTTCATTATTGTTAGACACTTGAGTTTTAATTAAACTAAGTCATGTATTAGGTTTTTGGTTTTAATTCATAAAACAACAAATGAAATTTATATCTTATTTAAACCTATCAAGTCAGTAAGTTTTTCCGAACAAAAGATTAAATACAAGAAAAATATTTCCTGAAATCGCGACATCTTTTACGAAATCTTTTTAGTGACATGCCAGATCCGGTAGTAGTGTTTGGCCAGGTTTGGGGTGTTACAAAACCCCTAGAGTGTCTGAACAAAATATTTAAAACAAGGCCTCAGCCCAATTTGAGCCCCATTTGTACCTCAAATTCTCAATTTAATATTTTAAGCAATCACCATATAAAATGCACAGGCCCAATAATTCAGGATGTTACATTAAATGTATTATATTACGAACTTACTAAGCTTTAAAGCTTACTGTGTGAAGTTTTCCTCTTTTTTACAGTGTATTTAAAGCTAGCTAGGATTCAGGGATCATCAACGACTTAATCACACTATCGACTATCTATTTTGGTACTTTTGGAAGATATATATATTTGGTATATGGCATTTATAGGCTATTGATTAGGACATATTTTGAGTTGTATAATCTTGCCATGTGATATGGCTTGAAAGTTGAATGATGTTGGTATATATATGTGTGGGTTATCTGAATGATGAAAATGGTATGTTTCATGCTTAAATTGGTTGATGAGAATGATGGTTTAAGTGTGGACTTGTGGTATGAATTATATGATGCTTAACTTATATGATTTGGGATGTGAAAATGGTATTTTAGATGAACTTATTTGAGTAGAAATTGAGTATGGAAATAAATGGTGTGGTTGATGATTAATTGGTGCATATATTGGTATGTTTTGGTTGCATTTGAGGCATGATTTGATATTGGTTTGGTTCTTGTAGGTGATCCCAAAGAGTGGATGGTAATTTGGCCTTGAAAATGGCCTATAATTGCCTATACAGTTGAGCACACGGGCGTGTGGCTCGACCGTGCCTTTCGAGTTTGCAGAATTGAAACAAGTCAGGCTCGCACACGGGCTAGACACATGGGCGTGTGACTGGCCGTGTGGTACAAGTCAGTGTCGACCACGGGTGAGGCACACAGACGTGTCTCAGGCCGTGTGGACAAGTTAGTATGTATGCCCTGTTTTGCCACGGCTTGGACACACGGGCTTGTCCGAGGCCGTGTGAGGCACACGGCCTACTCACACGGACATGTGACCTCTGTAGCTTTGAAAAATGTTTGATTTTCAGAAAATTTTGTATGTGTTCGGTTTAGTTCCGACCCCTATCTAACACATGTTTAAGGTCTCATAGACCTCAATAAGGGATTATATTCTTATATCTTGATATGTTTAGATGATGATATACTTTGTGTTGTAAAATGATCGTAAATGTTTCGAATTAACCGGTAATGCTTCTTAACCCTAGACCGGCGATGGTTACGGGTTATGGGTGTTACAAACTTCTCGTTTCGCTGAACCCCTATAAAGAAACACACACATGGTTAATGGTTCCAGAATCAATAACCCAATTGTCAATTGATTCTTCCACTAAGCAAGCTTCAACCACCAACAATTCTATACCTTTGCCCTTTTCGGCTAGGTAATCCAAATACTCATTGCAGTTTGATCTAAAATGTCCTTTCTCACTGTAGAAGAAACATTTGATCTTTTTAGGATCTTTTGACTACTTAGCCTTCTTCCTATATATATGAGGTGGAATTGAAGACTTAGTTGGTTTCTTTTTTCCCTTAGCTTTTTGCTTCCTCTTAGAGGACGAGGGGCCCATAACTAAGTTTGGCTCGGGTGTTTATTGAATCGACTTACCACCATTCAGCATCAACTCATAGGATTGTAATTCTTTCATGAGCTGAGTCAAGGTAAGCGCCTTGTTCCCCAAGTTGTATGCGACCCTAAAGCTAGCGAACTCCTTTGTCAAGAATTTAAACACTATTTCATTCTAAGTGTTCATGTCTAGTTCAGCCCCATTGTCCTCCGCTTCCACAAAGAATCCCATAAGCTTAAGCATATGTCCTTTGACCAGAGTGTTAGGTTTCTGCTGAGAGTTCATCCAATTTGTAATAGCGGATTGTCGAGCCAATGCGACTTGGCCTCAGAGCAAATCCTCCAAATTCGTCATGATCTCTTTGGCAGTACAAAAATTCTCATGTTGCTTTTGCAACACACTACTCATGCTCGTTAACATATAACATTGAGCAATTGAGTCAGAATCTCTCCAGCGATTTCTCGCTTTAGGCTGAGCTTCAAGAGGGCAGGTTTCGTCAAGAACAAATTTGTGTTTCTCACAGCTGAAAACTATTATCAGGTTCTATTTCCATTCTCAAAACTTATACCTATTTAATTTATTCTCAGTAAGAATGCTAATAAGAGGAGTAGGAGACATATTTGAACTGAAAAAATAAAGATTCACTAATTACTATCTTTGTATTAAGCAAATATTTTCATTTTAGCAACATATCAAGAAGCAGTATGATGCATGCGTATTGTATTAAAACCTTGAAAAATCATTTTTCGTTGCTGCGATCATTCTCACACCCATCAATCATGTTGCCTTGGGGTCCCATGGTTAACTAGCAAGAACATAAATTACATGCAATTAGTTTGTAAATCTTAATTCTCAAGACTCCACACAAACCAATGACCGTTTAACATTTGGCCATCATCTCTAGCTTAAATATCATTTCTAAGGGAACTATTTAATAAGAGACTATCTTGAGTGTGTAACATTGACTCAACACCCATCATTAACATGCTTTCATTTGTGAGTCATTTTGGGACAATATCTCTAAAAGTCATGTATGACTAGTTTTCCTTAAAAGGAAATTGCATCCAATGAACCCAAATGATAAAGTTTACCTTAGGGTGCGGCCAGAGTAGGAACCGACTCAAAACCTTAACATGTTATCACTTAGGGACTATCAATAAAGGTGGTAGGTCTTTTTCAAGGACCTTCTCTCACCCAATATTTTAAAAAAATGTAATGTGTTTTTCCCAAATTTCATGAATGATCATACAATAGTCCTAGTGGCATTATTTCCTAATTTATATGACATGCTTCCAATATATGCTTGATATGCTATGACAATTTTATAATATTCACATTCATTCATTCATACACAAGAATCAATCAATCATAAAAATAAATAATTTTGATTCTCCATAATTTTTATTTTGAGGGAAAAAACCGAAGAAGTGATGTGAACGGTGCACCGGATAGGATCCTAAAAAAGGAAGGTGAGTCAAATTTGACCACTTAAAAACCAAGCCTTTCCTAGCTAGAGCCAATCCTAGACATGGACATTCTCATTACCACACTTCTTATTTTTAATCGGTTAACTGTGGATCATCTCATATATATATACACCACAATTATAACATTAAATAATATAAATATTATAAAAAATTATAAACAAATATATAAGGAGATAGGTAATTAAATTAAAATTGTCAGCCAAGGTTTCCTTGGTTTTATTTCTAGAAATAAATTTAAAAAAATATTACATAGTTTTTCGCCACAAGGCACTCCTTGGGTCTTCAACTACCATCGCTCTATCTTCTCCTCATCATAGATTCCTTTTGGAAAAATTACATTTAAGTCCTATGTCTGTTTTTGGCTCATAAGAATCCTATGGACTAAAAAAACAGTCATACGTGGAGATGATAGTCAACAGTCTATTTCTTAAGAACCATAACCTTGGCATATATATAACAAATATATAATATCACATCCATTCTCAGATATAACTCAAAACACGCATAAGATCTAAAGTATACCACTTTCTATGTAATTAAATCATTCAAGAAGAAGAGAATTTTATTTTGATTATTTGTTTATACTTATAGATAGAATACAACCTAACTCTGATACTAATATTTGGAAAAGTGAGTTTGAAAAACGCAACGAAAAATAAATTTAGGGAAAAACCAGTGTAACCTCCCTAACCCAGCCTAGACGTTATGGCTAGATTGAGAAGACTACATTAGCCACCAAAATGGCTAAGCTAACTTACGTTACTTTTGAAGAACTTAAATAAACTCATTTTAGAGAAAACCATAGTTGTACTTTAATTTAGCATAAAAGCATTCATTCATTAGGTTGTGTATACTTAGGATTCATTTTATTATTGATAGTGTTGTTTTAGAAAAATCGTTTGGGTGTCGCTCTTCTTTAAAAAAAAAACTCGATGTTAAACAATGCAGTGAAAAAATCATTTTTCAAGTCATTTTGGAAACTTAGTTGCCTTATCGATATGTTTTTCAAAAACGGTTACTTTGTAATGTAGCGAAAACTAGGGAACAATATCAAATTTTACTTGCCCGATATCATGCATTATCCAATTATTATGCTTGAGTAATCCATGCATGCAAAAATCCCAGAATAAAAGTTACCAAGCCACAGACCAGAAGTCATTAAAAATTACAAACCAAAACCAATAGAGATTGGTTAATACTTATAAAAAACTTCGAGGTCGAAGGTGATTATCCGAATGCCGAGTCCGGTCCTAATTTCAAAGTTTACCTGAAAAGTTAAACATTATTGGGGGATGAGCTTATGAAAAGCTCAGTGTGAGTCGTAAAATTATTTAAACAAACATAAATATCAAAAACAATAAAAAAAACTAGCTTTAACAGAAGAAAACAGAACCATTTTAGGAATTTCATATCAATACATAACCATTATCAAATTGATGTCATACAGTGTATGAACATGGGTCATCATTTATTTTAGTAACAATCATTAATTTCAATACGATTCAATACAACACAATACAATACGTCGCATAAATCAATAACATTCGAATATGTTGTGAGCATGATGCAATGCAAAAAGGTTTCTACCCATACATCCGCTACACAGCACGAGTTCCCCAGAACCCGTCATCCAAACTCCAAAACATTATGGGCTTAAACCCGTTGTGGTTAAAACCACCGATAACTATATGTAGAAAATTTTTCCAGTAAAAATGCAGGCAAGCTGCCAGTAAAAACGCAATAAATCGCCATTCCCCTTGGTACTCTAGGTGCAGTGCACTGGCTACGAATAATGCGGACTTAATATGCCGCCAGTACTCCACAGAACTCTTCCGTCAACCATAAAATCCCAACCCAATGCATATGCAATATGTCACACAATTTCATACACAATCATATCTCAATACTTTTCACATCCATTTGACATGCTCAGCATGTCCTCAGGAATCACATACTTTCAGTAAATGGAAACATCATTCCAATCTTTCAAATTACCATTGTGTTGGTATCAATCAATATCGTTCAATTTCACATACTTTACGGATTTTCGTTGTGCATAAATAGCACCCTTTTCAGTACACAATATAACAAATATCTCATGCATTTAAATCATACATAAGCGTAATATCTCAACGCATTATATCATTCATTGAAACATTCTCATATCTCATAACTCAAATATGCAATTACAAACTCAATCAAACATTCATACTATCAAACTAGCAATTTTGTCAACATATCAATCTTTTAAGGCTCAAAACATACCTAGTTCGGCCACTCACAAAATCAATAATTTGGCTATTAAGCCAATCCAATAAGCAAGCTAATTTATCAAATATAACATGATATTTAACATTTTCAAACAATTTTATGAGTTTAGGACCTATACATTATTTTTCGCTTCCTCGCAGCGCACTAGCAAATCTTCCAATTTTTCTTAATAATTCCTTAAACGAACCTAAACCGAAATTCATTATAATTCAATAAATTTACCATTAAACCACCTCCAAACACCCACGTATTAGTTCAAACCAATCGTTGAAATTATAACTATTTTATGAATCCAAACTAGTTAGATTCCTTACAATGTACCGATGCGAACTGTACGTACAATCGTTCTTCGCCTTTACTGATGATTTAGGGCATTTGGGTCAGCAGCTAAATAAATAATATACTGATAAATCAGCAGCTAATAATGATTAAATTCCTTCATTTAATCAATCCATAACCTTTACCCTACAACTATGTCGAAACAACAATTAATTTTACGCTTTATTGCACTTACACTTCTCGATCTGTGAGTTTCGAATGCCCAAACGACCAAGAACGTCACTCCATAATTAACATGTAATTAAATCATAATTAGAAGGGTTCAAGAACAAAATTTAATGCTGGAAAAATATTGGCAAGACCCAAGAAACAAAACAACCCCCTTTCTTGCACATAGGCGTATGCACCACCACCCATGGTGGCCAAAATTGGGGCTAAATTTTAAAACGGTTTGAGATCTCATTAAAATCTGGAAAAATACCTTTGAAATCATTTAAAATCCTCCAAACCTAATGTCTAGAAATTTTGGTTTTTAATTTACAATATTAATCAAGAAATTGAAGAAAAAAGAAATCTAACCCAAGCTAGTTGAGAGAAACGACAATGACACTTTCTTGGCAATGTTCGGGATCAATCTTGGGGTTCAAGATTTTAGATATGGGGCTGATTTAGATGAGGATAAATGGCAGCAATAGAGTAAAGGATATGATGCACAATCTTGATTCAAAAAGAAGAATAAAGATATGGTAAAATGGGAGGTGTAGGCGACAACAATAATGGGAGAAAGAAAGAAAATTGAAGAGAAAAGAGGAGAGGAAGATGATGAACAGATAGGGTAGGGAAAATTTGAATTAAAGGCTAAAAAATACAATAAAAATTTGTATTTATACTTAGGGTTCAAGGGTATGAATGGCACACACATAAAAAAAACAAGGGATTTTGCAAAATTTAATTATTTTACAAGGGAAAGGAATCGAACTTGGGACCTCATTTAATTTCAATACTTTCTCATATTTCTTTTAACCATTAGGATTTTTCCTCATTCTTGAAATAATTTTTAAATATTTATTTTAAAACCAAGGCATGTCGCATACTAGGGTTTAAGGCAAAATTTGCAAAGTAATAAAAATGATGCGAAAGAAGGATTTAAACTTGAGTTTTAAGAAACGTTTCACTAACACTTAACCAACAAACCAATACCTCATTTATTTCCTGAAAATGCATAGATAATCTCAAAAATTAAGGCATGACCACTCTCTTTTGATTCACAAACCTGATTCTACTAACCCCCTATTTCTGGGATGTTACAACTAGAGTTTTAAATTTTTTTTCCAAAACTAGAACTTGGTTGTGATGTCTAAAATAATAAACACTTAATCAAAATTGTACATTTTCAATTTTTCAAGGATGAACGCTTCGACCAAGTAGTATTCTCCGCTATCCTCAAGCTCATATCTACCGAGTGTGGGCTCGTTTCAAATCAGAAAATTATTCACAAAAATTACCAGTGAGATAATTTCACAATTTCTCTAAACTTTTAGGCCAAGTTTTAAATAAGAACAATATCTCTAGAACTTTTTTTGAAATAATTTCTATAGAGAATTTTCTCTTTACAACTTTCTCTTGAATTCAAGTGTGTGAAAAATAATGACCCAAGGCTCTATATATGGAGAGTTTAGAGAGTTCAACTATAATTAAAATTAATCACTTTAATATTAAATCAATATAATACTTATCAAGATAAATATTAGATTAAATTTAATATTAAATCTTATTAAATTAATAGAATAATTATCTACATGATAAATATTAAATTAAATTTAATATTAAATCTATTAAAATAATATTATTTTTGGAATAGTTAATCTGATATCAAATTCTCTAGTAGAGTCCCAGTAGGAGTGTAATTTTTTCACTGCTCAACCACCGAAGAACCACCGTCGTCGACCATTTTTCGGCCGTCATCGCAGCCGCTAGCACCTTGAGCTGGTTTGGTTTCTGTCGATTCGGTCTAGGCCAGTAATGGCCTGACGGATTTGGTCCAACCAGGTTTGATCGTCAACCCGATTTCACATACCAGGTTCGGTTCGACCAGTTTTTGGGTCTTGATCTCAATTTTGGGTTAATTGTCTAACTTGAAAATTAATTTTCAAAAATATTATATTAATTTTAATTAATTTGATTAATTTAATTTTATTTGATCAAAACTAATTTTCACAAAATTCACTTAAATTTTCCAAATTAATTTTTCAAGAAAATTCTTTAATCAAATTCTCTAGTTGAACAATTTTTACGACTACCCAAGTTAATTCCATATTGAATAAATCGACTCAATTAAATTATTTCCAAAGTCGTAGAATTTTATTCTAATTCAAATATAGTCTGACCGAGCTTTTATTGAACTAGTGGAGGGACCAATCAGGCACAAACAATTAGGCTCTAGTAATTACAATTATTTCCAGAAGCATCATTCCAATAATTCGCTATTACTTAATCATGGAGTCAATCCAATAATTCGCTTTTATTGAAAACTCCTTATTGTATACTCTTTACGAAAACAATAGAGTGAGTTAGAATTTTAATAATTATTTAAAGTCTATGAGGTTATATTAGGGTCGTATTAAAGTTTCATGAAGAAATTTTGAGGTTTGGATTTTAATTAATTAAAAATGACCAAATTGAAAAAGGTGCAAAAGTTGAGTTCTATTAGTTAAGTGAATTAAATAGCTTTAAAAAGGTGAATTAATGGATTTATATGGTAAATATACCACATTTAAAGTTAGTGGATATGAATGGATATGTTTTATTGTAAATTATGTGAATTTAAAAGGTTAAATTAGTAAGTTAATAATTAAAACTAAAATAAACTAACCAAAAGTGGTCATTTTCTTCAATTAAACTCTCCAAAACTGAATAGCCATTAGAAAGGGGTGAGAAGCTTTCAGTCATGGTGTTTTCCCTTGCATGGTATGTTATTGACTTTTATGTTTTTGAGCTTGTTTTAGCTTGAACTATGTAGCCCGAGGGTTAATTTGCAAACCATTCAAGCATTTAAAATGGTGCATATAGGGTAACTAATATAGGGATTAATTTGCAAACCATTCAAGAATTGTGCATATAGGGATTAATTTGCAAATCATTCAAGCATTTTAAAACGGTGGTTAGTAAATAATATCGATAACCTTTTATGTTTTTGGTTATGTAATAGTTAGTAACAAATACATAAGCAAACGGTCACTGAAATCTGCATTAATTACAAAAAATATCGATACCCTTTTAGTAGGTATTGATACCATTGCTATAAGTGCAGTTAATGACCTGGTATTTCAACCCCAACGGCTACATTCACTTCTACAACAACCACAACGGTTGGAAATCAATTAGAGGTATAAATACCATCTTCCAAAGGTCTAGCAATAACAAGAGTAATGTGAAAATCTTAAAAATCAATCAAAACAACCTAGAGCTTAATTCATTCATACATTTTCTTGTAAACACTTGTGAGCTTTCATTGTATTCATGTAGCTTAAGTGTTCTTCTTTGTATTTGTGCTTCATTGGCAAACATCTTGATTTTGTAAGGATTATTTTGTTGTTTGCTCATTTGTTTCTCTTTGAGAAAGAGGAATAATCCTTAAGGTTTTGGTAGAAACCTCACAGGAATTGTATCTTAAGATTTTGGGGCATAAATTTTAAGAGAGATTGTAAGGTTAAACATTGTCCTCAAAGGTTGCTAAATTAGTAAATTTGAAGAAATCCTTAGTTGTGGTAAGCTAAGGTAGTGGAGTAGGCAATTGGGGTTGAACCACTATAAATGATTATATGTTTATATGTTTTAGTTTGGTTTGTATATGCTAAAACTCTTATGGTTATGGTCATTTTGGTATGCCTATCTAATTACTTAGACTTTCAAATTTTATTTTATTGAGTACTTGAAGTTCATATTTAGGTTCTTTAAACTCTAATTAAGGTTTATAAGTGTATGCTTGACATGTTTTATGAGTAAATTGATTATTATAATTTAAGTAATGTTTATGATGTTATATTTTCAATTGTTTCGTTATTTTTTTGTGACACTCTGGAAACCATAATCAATGACGGTGACAGGTTAGGGGTGTTACAAGATATGGCGAAGACATAAATATTGATAAAGGGTTTCCAAAATATTTATATAAAATAGACATGTTGAAAGTAAGTAGGCCCAGCCCGTATGAGCTAAGCCTACTTTAAAGAATGTATTTTTAAATTTGAGATAATTTTGATTACCAAAATTAACATTTAGAAAAAATAAAATAAATTAAATACTCAATTTGTATGAGATATTATAATTATTTAATTTTATTTTTTACCTAATTAATATTTAGATACTATTTATACTTAAGTATTGCAAGTATTTAACTTTTTTTACCAAATTAATATTTAGATACTACTTTGTTTAATTTACCAAATTAAACTAAAAATGTAACTAAATTTATTATAAAAAATTATAAATTCTATAAAAAGAAACTTTGAAAAACTTTGGGAGGTTAAATCCAAATTTATCCTATTTTTAAGTATTAATTATAAGGTTAAAATAAAAAATTTAAAATTCAAACAAATATTAATAGAAATTTTACAAATTTAAGAGGGTCAAGGCCCTTGCCAACCCCCTAAATTCGCCCGTAGACGCATGTGCCATTATAAATTAGTATTTACAAAATACATGTATTGTAACATCCCAAAAGTCATAAGGTAAGAATTAATAAAATTAACTAGAAATAAGCTTTAGTTTAAGTGGTTAAGAGCTTAATAGATTGCTTAAAGAATTAAGGCTCAAACTCCATTCTTTTCATTCTTTTCTCTTTGCTTTCTCAGCAAATAAGGATTAAAACCAAGCTAGTATAAGAAATAAATGTGTGAAAAATAACCAAGAATGTTGATTTAATGGTAAGGGCTTAGCACAATTCCCCATTGTATTAAGTTCTATCCATGTTAACCTCATTTTTTCCCCTTTTATTTTTTTTTTCTTAATTTCGGCCATAAGGATTAGTTGCCAAAACCAGCCTTTTAACTCATTTCTTAATCATATTAGAATTTTGGTTTTTATTTTCAATCTAAACAAGAATTTCTTTTATTTCTTCTTTTCAATCTAAACAAGAATTTCTTTTATTTCTTCTCCATTCCTTCTTCATATTTTCTTTTGTGAAAATTTTCTCTTCTTTCCTGGAGATTTTATTTTGATCCCGAGCTTAAAATCGAAACCCGTTCAATCCCTCCCTCGCATCGATTTAGCGTAACTCCATCAATTTTGTTCTATCGTGCCAAGATCGATAAGCAATCACATTTCTATTTTTTAGAACCCTAGAAATCTGATATAACATCGTTCTTGATAAATTTTCCAAAATCAAATCCGAATCTTTAATGAGTTTTCCCGAAAATCTTGTTAAAGTTCGATAAATTTTGAAACATCGATATTAATTCTTGCATTTTTTGTAACACCCCAAACCCGGCCTAGAAGTTATGACTGAATCTGGAGAACTTACATCAACTCATTTGGAAAATTGTTTTCAATAAGTATTTAGCAAATACGAATATGGCAAACAGTCATTAAAAAGTCATTTGGCGTTTACAGAAAACACTTAAGAGATTGCGGCGAAAAATCTTTTTTGAAGTTTTAGTTTTAAAAACCGAATTCCATTTTGTCGACCTAAGTCATTTTTAATTTCACGTTTGAAAATATCAATCACCGACGTATTAAACGAAAAATCCAAAACAAGTTCATAAACATATTACAAACCCAAAAGTCCTAAATGAATAATTACAAAAATCACCGTATTTACATCAAGTGCAAAAACAATTCGAGCTCCTACACATCGTCTGGTCCTAAGTCAGAGGATTACCTGAACAGTCAGAGATAAAACAAAAAGGTGAGCTATAAATTTCAGTGTATAATTGAACTCAGATAGAGAGCATACAAAACACAATATACAAATCAGAGTAACACAGAGAGTTTCGTAACAATCATAAAACCATAACAAAGCAAATCAGAGTATCACAGACATTTTCATAACGATCATATAAACAGAACGGAGAATGCATGACTATGCCAATGAGGATTTTTTTAGAAAACCAGAAGTAGATTTTTTTTTAGAGAGCATCCTACCCATCTCCGCTACACACCAAAATAGAGTTCCTTAGAACTCATCCAACCAAATCACACCAACAAATAATTGTGGACAGTGCCACCAGGATTGCAGTTTAAACTGTCAGATCGGATATATGTAGTCAAGCCATTATGTTACAGCCGAGCTACCAGAACAGATGTATGTGGTCAAGCCACCATAGTTGCAGACAAGCTGCTAGACGAAATTGTGGGCAAACCACCAGAATTACAGATCATTAAACTATCAGAAACTTCCTCCTTAAACATCATCCCAAACCCCATGCAATGTGTCATGGCATGCATATACAGAATCAAAATGATAAGCATGTAGGACATGTTGTCACACTATAACAGAAATAGAAGGCATGGGAACCCATGCTTTGTAGAATAGATTTATCAAATCTCAACGAATCATATCATATTTTCCATGAAGTCACATACATGGTTATATATCAGAATTAATTCAAACAAACCAACATATTCGGATATCACATGTTCTCATTCGACAAAGTAACACAGAAACTTACCATCAAAATTAACAGAACATGGATATTACCTGAATAAATCACACACCTTAAACACATCCCTAACAAAAGCACATTACACACTAACTAATCATACTTACTTTGCTTATATCTTATCAGACATACGTACAAATACAGATTATACACTAACAGATCACCAGATATCAAGATTTATAGCTCAATCCAAATCATACGGACCCTACGAAAGGCCTATGTTTGATCCAAACAATGTTTACAGCTCTAGGGAAAATTTCAAAATTTTGGCCCACATGTTTGTGTGGCTTCACATGGTCTTACATGTCTAGCTCGTGTGGCCCACAAAGCCGTGAGGTTCACATCAGTACCTCACACGGCCTCGCACACAGCCATGTGGCTCAAGTCAGTATCTCACACAGCCGTGTTGCTCAAAACAGTGTTACACACACACGGTCGTGTGTCACACACGACCTGGCACAAGGCCGTGTGGCATTGACAGCCCTGTTTTTGACTTTCGCTGTTCACTAATTTCTTGGGTTTTCATTACACGGTTGATACAATTTCGATGTAAAATCAACAATGATGATCCCAGAACCTAAAAACGACATTCAAACATCCAATCAGACGATTTATTTGCAATCAAATCGCTAAAATAACATCCAAAACTGGAATTATGTCAAAGAACTTTGACACAAAATCTCAAACAAAAACTTATGCTTACTTTCAAGAGATAGCAACAAACCAACTCAATTCGCCAAAGGATTGTCGAAGGTTAATCGTTCCTCACCTAATAGGAAAACCAATAATCGAAACCACTTAACGTTTAACTCGAAAAATGGTATGTCATGAAACCAAAACGAACCCAAACTCATTAACCAACAAAACCAAAATCACTTACCCGATAAGAGCGTTCGTCAACTAAGCAAAAAAAGAGGAGTTGATAAATAATACACCACCACATCATAAAACCAAAAGAAAGGAAAAGATCAATTGAAAAGAAGGAAAGAAAAAATAAAAGGCAGAATGGAAGAGACGAGAAAAACAAATTGGGAAACGTGGGAGTTTTTGGAGAATAAATAAAAATATAATATAATTAAAAAAACTAATTTACAAAACATTGCAAAAACATTTCCTTATCATTTTTGCAGAGACTCAAACATAAAACCAAAGGGTAAACTAAAACCTTACCATTGAACCACTAGGCTCATCATTGACATTAGTTGATTGAAAATATTATTTATGTCATATGATCAAGGATAGAGGCTAAGACAAAAACAACAAAAATTCCAAAGAAAGGATTTGAATAGATGACCTCAAACACACATCCAGAGAACTTAACCATTGAACCAATTTAAATCACTTTACAAAATATTCAAAATATTAACTCAAAAATCAAGATGTAACCACTTTTGGTTTCACTAACTCAATTTCTTCTAACCTGATTTTTGAGATGTTACATTTTTATTGATCGAAAGACTTGTCTAGGTGACTCGGATCAAAATTGGATGTGAGGATCATCGTACGAGACTTCAAAAGTCAAGTGTGTGTTCTTTTACGAAAAAATTGAGACAAAAATCAAAACAGCCCAGTCCACACGGGCGTGTGGCCCACCAGCATGGATTACACGGCCTTACACATAGTCATGTCCCCCTTGAAACCCTAGGTTTTCGCTTCTCAAAGGGCTTAGGACTCCCCATACGGCCTGCCACACGACTATGTCTTCCTCGTAGGTTGAAATTTGGAATGTCACATGACCTCAGTCTCTTACACGGCCTAGCCACACGACCGTGTACCCCTTCCAGACGACCCGGAGCTCCCTACATGGTTTGGTCACATGGTCGTATGTCCCTTAGAAACAAGAAATTATAGTTTTACCCAAAATTTTATGTTTTGATTAGTTTAGTCCCTGAATAGGTTTCAAACTATTTTTAGTGAATTTAAATATGCAATTAGGTCCTTGATGATACAAAGTATGCTAGAATATATGAATGATTGAATCAATACGGTGTTTATTTGCCATTATGAATGTTTGCATGAATTAAGAATAATATATGTTCCTTATATATATATATATATATATATATTTATATATATATATATAAATGTTTGAGACCGTATGAGTCGACACACCCTAAATTATTGACTATCTAAATATACGAAAAGCATGAACTTTGTTACTGATTTGCCATGTGTTAGAACATTAAATGTTACCATATATGATTGTATGAATTTAGCTAGATTGCATTGGATGGGTTGGGACAATATGGTCAAAGGAAGAACCGATAGAATATCTACATTAATGTTTACTGTGTACCCACGTCCATAGCAGATTCCAACTACGACGATCTTGCTGTGAACCCACAACCATAGCAGATTCCACCTGCGACAGTTTTCTGTGCATTCACTACCCTCTAACAGATATCATGTAACAGACCAATTTTGACCCTAATCGGAACGGTGGTTTCGGGACCACGAATCCGAGCCTGTGGGATATTATAATATTATGTTTTGTGTCTATTATGTGTGTTTTAGTGAGTGTAAAAATTTCGTAGAAAATTTTAGCTATCTAAGTGCTTAAATTGCTAAGAAGGCTTAAATTGCAAGAAGGATTAATGTAGTGGGCATTAATAAAAAGGGGGCTAAGTGAACTGCCCATAAAACATGGGGATTTGCATGTCAAATCCCCCATAAAAATATGGTGGACGGCAAGCATGCAAGACTAAGATGTTTTCTATGCATTTTCTACTTTAAAGTATTTGATTGTCATAAGCATGCTAATTAAATAATAATGTGTAAATAGTTTTAAACAAAAAGAAGAAAAATAAAAATCATTATCATCTTTCTTCTTCCTCCTCACCCACCCGAAGCTATCATCAAGAGAAGAAGAAATTCCTCTTCTTCAATCGGCCATTGCATGTGTTGAGCAAGGTGAAATTTCAAACTCTAGTTTAACAATCCTTCTTTGAAATAGGTTGATTTCCTTGATCAACATTGAAAAATCAAGTAGAGATTTGAAATGCCATGCATGATGAAGTTCGGCCATGGGGGGGGGTTATGATTTGAGCTGAAAATAACTTAAATGGTAAGAGAAGAAATAGCTTGAACTTGTAAGAAAGCTTTGTCGATTTTTGACTTGAAAGTACCCTACTAGTTGGCCGAATGTGAGACCACCTATTTGAATCCTTTCCTTTGTGTTAATGTTCGGCTACACTTATATTGTTTAGTGATTAGACATGGATGAATGGTTTTGCATGGTTGTGTTGGTAGCCTTACATCCTATTGAGTTCTTGTGCTAAGATTCGAGAGTTAAGCTCTCCTTAGATTCGGCCATGATTTAGTTCTAAGGCCTTTTTCATATGTGATGAAAGAAAAGGTGGCTATGGTTGGTTACATTGTTTGATAGATAGAAGAAGAAAAGAAATGGTGGATACCTTAGCTTGATTTAATAAGTCTTATGAATGTAGTAATTATTTGCTTAGGATACTAATAAAAGAATCATGTTAAATTTGGGTTTAAACAAGCTAATATTCGGCTGGAATTAGGATGAATAAGTTGTGGTTATCTAGCTTGTTTCTTGGTGGTATATTGAAGAAAAAGGCAAGGGTATGGAAGTAGTACATTCGGCCATAATAGAAAATGAATTTGAGCTAATGTGTTTGATTATATATGTGTAATTATATAAAGTTAAAGTACGGTTAGATAAGAAGGTAAGTGTAAGTTAAAACACACCAAGGAAATTATCGCCAAAGTGTTCCCTAATAAATTGAATGCACATTGTTATGTCTCGAAATATGTATTTTATGATTTTGCTCTTGAATTGAATAGAAGTGTAGTTAATTGGTTAAAATTGAATCAAATTAGATCGGGAACAAAAAGAGAAAGATCAAGATCGAGGCAAAGCAAAGATTATCGAGTAGCCGATTTGCACGGCTTATCGACAACCGAGGTAAGTCCTTTGGTTAGATTTTGTCAAAGAATAAATTATGGTTACTTTGACTATAATAAAATTTATGAAGGTTAGTAGCAAATTGCATCATGGCCGAATGTATACCTACATGTTGGTTGATGATTTATGTTGAGAATATGACGGAAATTGTTTTGGCTAATGCAAGGTAAATGAGTAAGTTCTTGAGCTACTTATTATCTAAAGATCATTTGCACATCTAGTGAATGATAAAGTTGGTAATAGCTTGGTGTAAAACTATGAGTTGGCCGAATGTGATGATTGATGGTTTAGATTGATTACAAATTTATTTATTGCAATGGGAATAAATGGTTATAATTCGATATGTGATGGTGGAATGTGAAAAGCAGGTGATAATATTCTGGTATTCGGGCTTCGAGCCTAGCAGGCCTCGTGCCGGTGACATTTATCGGGCTTATGCCTAGCAGGCCTTGTGCCGGTGTTATTTATCGGGCTTATGCCTAGCAGGCCTTGTGCCGGTGTTAATTATCGGGCTTTTACGCCTAGCAGGCTTGATGCCGGTGATGAAATTTCCTAAGAGGAATCTAATCCTTGTCAAGACAATTTAGAACTAAATTGTCAAGAATGTGGTTCGGGTAAGTATGTGAGGTATGTTATGTTAGATATTACTTGTGCTAAGTTGTCATTGA
Source organism: Gossypium australe (assembly GCA_005393395.2). Lineage (NCBI taxonomy): Eukaryota > Viridiplantae > Streptophyta > Magnoliopsida > Malvales > Malvaceae > Gossypium > Gossypium australe. The sequence goes on along the minus strand of CM016618.1, from coordinate 44,501,165 downwards.
TGAATATAATTTGTCGGAAGTCGACCTTCGAACATGCTACTATGGGACAATTGATTTGCATGAATGACTACTATGAAAGTGGGTCCTTGAATTATTAAACTTGACTTTGTGTAAACTATTTACTTAGTTGTTATTGTAGAATACCATATGTGGATTGCTTTATCTTCATACATAATTAGATGTTACAATTCTAAATGAATTGGGACTTACTAAGCTAGTATGCTTACCCGTGTGAGATGTTTCCTCTGTTTTATAGATTAGGGGCAAGCCACAAGCTCATCAGGGTCGTTGGAAGGTCGCTCACACTATCAACCTATCTTTTTGGGGTACTCCTTCATTTTGGGATTGGTTTTGAACGAAGGCATGTATAGGATAGGCTTGGATTGTTTAATGAAGTTTTACGGTTCACATGTAAACCCTAAAGAATGGCCATGCGAATATGGCTAAATTTCTCATTAAGTATGTTGTAGTATTGTTAATGTGTATGCTGGTTCTTGATGGTAAGGTTTATGCTTTCTAAATCAAAGTTTAATCATTTTGTTAAGGTAATATTTATATGTGGGATAAATCCTTGAATTAGGAATGTAGGTGAGTTTGGTAAGAAGCTAGCCCTTCATAAATTGTGTCAAAACAACTTGTAGTAACAGCAGTGATATGAGTTAGAAAAATCACCAAAAATAGGGTATATTGAATTAAAAGGTGAATGAGACATGGAGTTAACCCTTATTGTGTCTATTTTACATGAAAGAAACATAGTTGGCAAAAGACTCATACATTATGAGATAATCCAGTTTTAGTGAGACCTACTCTGAATGCATTCGCGAGTCACTGTTCTGTTTTGGAAAAATTGTCAAAAATTGTACAAAAATAATTAGGAAGCATGGGATATATGTGTAGAACCCTTATTGAGTCTATTTTTCGTTGGTATAAACTAGAACAGTACATGAAAATCGTGCAATGAGATATCTGCAGTTTTATAGGGACAGGTCAGAACTGTCCAGCAGTGTAATAAGGGTAACTTTGATGAATAAACTGTACTAATTGGCCACATGAAAAATTCTAGAAAAATTATGGTAAACAGATATATGAGTCTACTTTTAAGGAAAATTTACGGATCTGAATTTCGAACTCTATAACTCGAGTTATAGCCGAATTGGTCGGCACAACACAGTTTGACAGCTTTAAGATTTACATGTTCTGATCTAATAGTAAAGTCTAGTAATGCCTCTTGCCCAACTCCGGCGACGGTGCCGGGTACGGGGTGTTACATATCATCTGCAAGTATGTTGTGTTTCCATGGTCATCGGTAGATTTCTCTGTGTACCCATAGCCATAGCAAATTCCATCTATGGCATTTTGCTGTGTGTTCATAGCCATCGGCAGTAAAACTACAAACTATTGGTGGTTAACCCACAATTTGGAGTGTTGGTGGTTGGAGTTTTGAGGAACTCCCAAAGTGGTGTGTAGCAATGGGGGTAAGACAAATCCTATTAAAATCGAAATCGTATGGCATATTTGATATCTTGTGCCTACATGCCTAAAAGTTATATTATGGGATTTTTGTGCATATGAATGATTACATATTTATAAATGTGTGTATATCCTACATGATTATTATGGGAAATTCTAAATAATTGATTATTTTGAAATTTGTGATTGTGGGTTCTAATGCTCAACTAGTGGTAGCATTGAAATACCATATCTTGAATTGAATTGTTATCCATGATAATTATGTGCGATGTTATTTAATGTATCATAACAATTGTTTGTATTGGTTTTATTGTAAATGAACTTACTTGAGCGTTATAGCTCACCCCCTTTAAATTCTATCTTTTCAAATAATCTTCAAGGTTAGGACACGGGCACAACATTCGAAGGGACTCGACTTAATTTCATTTTTCTTAATATTTTAAAGTTTTATTATTATTCTTTATGTTAAAAGATTGTATTATTTATTTATGAACTGTGGCATGCGACTTAGCGTTTTTGTTTTGAATTCCTATATTGCATGACATTCACTTATAAATTTCAATTAGATTAGTAGACAATTATTATCTGATGAACCTTGGTTTTTCTAAAATAAAAAATAATTATAATCTTTTCCGCTGTTAAGTAAAAATTAAAACTTAAGGTTTAACAAATTAAGCACTTAATTAAGTTTTCTAAACAAATCAAACAAATGTTTTAAAATGGATCATTTTCTAAAACTCCAATAACTTTTCGGGCCGCTTTAGTGATTAATATAATCTTCCGAATTCGAGTCTAACATTTAAATTAGATTGAGAAGCTTATATGTATTTGCATGCATATTTATTATAAAAATATTTAAAAACATTTATAAACCGTTAACAATACATAAAACGTTTTAATACCAAGATAAAAAGAATACAGAAGTCTTGTCAACGTCTGATGTTGTAATTCCAATTTCCAAGTCATGGAGTGATTTACCCGTCAGTTCATTCCAAAAAAGAGTCCTCTATATACCATTTTCAACATTCAAGACTTTTCACTGCTTTCAAAAAAGAAAATTTACGACGAATGTCCAATGCTGACTTCCTAGGATTCTTCCTTGGAATTTCTGGTAGACCCTTTACAGTAACCTATGTTATTTTAAATTATATAAAATGTGTTCGAATTTAATTTTAGACTGCATGTAAATCATATAAAATGAAATAAATTAATTTGAGTTTCAATAATTTGATTTTATTTTAAGTTGAACTCAAGTTTTTATAATAATACGTTTAATATTTAATTAATTTTTTAGTATTATATTTTTAATTAAAAAAATTAATTTAACATAATATTTTTATTTAAATTATTGAATATAATTAAAATATATTAACTTATCAATTCAAATATTATTGTATAAATTTTTTTAAATCATAATTAAAATATTTTTAATATATTCAATAAACAATTTTATTTTCTTTTATGTAATTAATGAAAGTAACATTATTCAAAATAATAACTGATTAGTATAATTGACTCGAATATTAATTAAGTGATAACTAAGATGTTTAGATTCATATTAAGTAATGACTCTATTTTATACCAATAAAATTAGCAAACTTGTTTTTTACCTCAAAAGTTTTTAACTAATAAGCTACAATTACAATTATAATTATCACTGCTTTTCCTGTATTTATATTTCGAGTTCCTTTCGGTAATAATTTTATTTTAAAATTAATATAAATTTTTTATTAAAAATTGAAAATTAAATTATAATTATCTAATTATCTCAACTTCTATTTTATTTTAATTTTATTTTTAAATATAAATTTAATAATATGATAAAAATAAAAAATATTCTTTTCAATTTAAAAATTTTCCAAACTTATACTTTTATATATATTATAAATAAATAGATTATAGATATTTGTCGGAACTCAGATCGAGTTTTAAACAGTAAATTTTTAGTAGAGGTTGAAATAAACTAAATTAGAGCTCTTATAGTTTTTTCTTTCTTTCTTTTTTTAATAGAAAAAAATCGAATAGGAAAAGCAAAATAAAAGTATTGAAATTCTAACCTCAGATATTTCTGATAAAAAACTACCCAATGGCAAGCTATCCTTGTAGCCATGTAGACTCTACTTATACGGGCAACACCTTAGGGAAAGGTTATGGATTTGAATGGATCCAATTAGTTCAAATCCATGTTTGATAAATCTTTTAAAAAATCCATGTTCAATAGTATACATATTTTTGTTTATACTTAATTGTAAAATATATAAATCTTAGGCTAAATAAGGTAAATATGTCGTCTTTTTAATTGCCCTTTTAGGCCTTTTTTTAAAATTAAGGAAATAGATTTTTTTTTGAAAGAGTGTATGAAAACGCGTCCAGCTGGATGCGCTTTCCTCCAACAATCATTTCCCAATAGCTTTTTCAACGTTGGCAATGCTAAAATTTTTTAAAGGCCCCAATGACAATTTTTTTCCCGATAAATACCATGTCATTTTTCATTCTTTTCACTCAAATTCAACTATCGCAATTATTTCTAAACTCTCAACTCTTTCAATTCTCTTAATTTTCTAAAGGTTTGTTCTAAATTTTTCGATACACTTGTTTAAAAATATTATAGTTTTATTTAATTATTTCGTATATTATTCGTTTCAATTAAATTTTCACAAATGGCAAACTCTATTCATTTCGACGACAAGCATATTTCCACCGCTCAAACGATAATGGTAAGATGAAATTTTGAATTTTGTTTATTATCAATTAAGTTAAATTTAAAGTTTTTTTAAAATATTTTAAATTAATTTATTTTTTTGATAAAAATAGGCGGATGGTCGTATTTTGGAGGGGTTCATACATAACCTGTCAAAGAGCCCAGATACGAAAATTCGTGGTTACTTTCAAGATGCGGGATTTTTGTATGCGTCTCATATGCTCGGGGGATGCAAACCCGATCCTACACTCATCAGTGTGTTGGTAGAAAGATGAATCCTGAGACACACACTTTCCATCTTCTATGTGGCGAGTGTACAATCACACTCGAGGACATAACTTTACAACTCAGTTTACAAGTGGATGTTCTAGTTGTCACAGGGTCAGCGGTCGTTCCTGGTAAAGAGGATCTTTATGAGGCATTTTTAGGGAAGGTGCCTAACAAGTTTCAAGGTGGCTGGATAGATGTGAAGTGGTTGGAAACCAATTTCAAATATCTTCCTCTGAATGTGTCAGACGTCGTCAAAGAACAATATGCCTGAGCATTCATCTTGAGGTTAATTGGGGGCATTCTAATGCCCAATAAATTTCAAAATTTTGTTCACGTAAGGTGGTTACTACACCCAGTAGACTTCAAACAATGCAGACGACTGAGTTGGGGATCAGCCATGTTGGCCACATTGTATTGGGAGTTGTGTCTGGCGATGAAATCGGATAAGATGTCAATTGGTGGTTGTCTGATCCTATTGCAGTCATGGGCGAGGTGGCGGCTACCATTTCTACGTCCCTGAGTGAACTACCCATATGCGTTCCCATTGGTGACAAGGTTAAAGTCATTTGATAATAAAAAATGTAATTTGTATAGCAAATATTGTTTATTTATTATATGTTTGAATTGGCACGTCGCTTGAATAGGTGGAATCATGGGTCGAGTTACGTGGGACTACCAGAGCAACTTAAAGATACCTGGTTGTTGTTAGATCAACGCTTGGAAGCTGAGGTTACTGACTTATTTTTTTTAAAACCTATAATAATTTTGTAATGATTTGTAAAATAAAATTTTGTACATAATAAAATTTACAATTGTGCACTGCAGTTTGAATGAATGTCATACGCCAAGCTAGATATCATAGAATGTGTCCCGTTAGAATTTTTAGCTATTCTAAGTATGTGGGACGCGAATGTGCTGCTGATAGTGTACGCGATGGTGGAAATGCACGAATCAGATTGAATGATGCGTCAGTTTGGGTAAAGGCAACAAATTCCGCCGCCACCTCGAGACATGGACGCACTGCACAAGTTAGATTTGCAAGGGAAAACTGACGAGAATTGGTAAGATTACCATAATGAGTTCATCGACTAATTATTACCTCCCGACTTCTAATTAACTAATCGATTGGTTGATACTCGCTTATCTACCGACCTTACTTTCTCAATGAGGATAAATTAGGATTTACTCGGTTCAACTTATCTCCCTACCTTTTCTAACATTTGATAATTTCCTAGGGTTACCAATCCAAGTGGTTTAAGCACACGTAATTTATACCAACTAACTCTCTCGAGAAACCCTAAATCCTCTATTAATCACATCTCTATCCACTCGTAAATCTCCCCTAAGGGACTTAGCCATTCATGTTATTCATAATCTCAGTCTCAATTGAACAAATCATGTGAAGAACATGATTGATTCGAAAGAGAAACAAGATTTGAATAATCGTGAATTTAATATCGAATGGGGAACGGAGTAGCAAATCGCTTGATTGAAATAAATAAATAAATAAATTGAATGCAAAGAAAATATAAATTAGAATAATTTGATAAAATAAATAACCCCTTGGATCGAAATTGATTCCAAGAGGAAAAACAACTAGTTTATGAAAAGACGAAAGAAAAATAATCTATTCGTACTCCTAAACTACTAGGGTTTTTAAAGGCGTCTAGGACAACTTAGTTACACCAAACCCCTAATGTCTTACTTATAGAAGTGTCCATGCTTTGAACTCTAATGCAATATAGGGTATATAATCAGTTTGAATATTTTTTTCCTACTCAGTTCGAATATTTTTTTGAACTCTAAGGCGTATAATCAAACCCCTAATGCTTATCAGTTCCAAATTTTTTCCTACTCAATTTATTTTTGTTCATGCTTTGAACTCTAATGTAGTAATATTTCCCCTTATAATCCCTTATGATTATTTTCATTCATGCCAATACGATTGAAATTTTTCTTAGGCACTTCTACAAATATAATTACCTATTTGTATCTGCCATTATCACTTGGTATATTTAATCTCTTTTTCCTATTTACAGTATAATAAACTGAACTAATTAGTCTAAAAATAAACAACCTAAATTATTCAATTTCATGCTAAATTTACAATTTAAACAAACAACCTATGTAATGCTCCTAATCGATAACTTGTATTTCTACAAGATCAAGCACATAGAAAACATGCAGAAATTAAAATTTTAAAAACTAATAAAAGTGAAAAAATAAAATAAAATTTAAAAATTTTACCTAAGTTACCCCCACACTTTATTTGACACATTGTCCTTAATATGCAATTGAAAGTATAAAGGAAAGATGTTACCTGATTGGCGTGATACGTGCAACTCAATTGCTGGGACTACTCCTCATTTCGGTTTTAGCTCGCAATGGTAATGAAGTCAAAATTGTGGGGTTTCGACAAAAGAAAAATTAAAATACAAAAATATATTTAGAAAATACTAAATCCTAACTAATTAACAATAAAGCAAAAATTAAAAATCATCCTAAATAAAAATAGAGCACAAAATCAAAATGTTCAGAACTTGTTGGACTCAAATTCCTACTCCTCCATCATCAAGGCCTTGCCTCTATCGCGCCTTGCGGATGCTTTTGTAGCTCGCCTTCTTGAAGTCTGGGCCATGTTGTGCTGGCTCCAGTCATGGATCACCACACCCTTCATCGATTAGCGGTCTAGGTCAGTGAGTCCCATCATCTTTGTTGTGTGTGATTTACCCTTCCTTTTCATCGGCTCCTGGGTCTCACTCCTATGTTTTGTTCTTTGCTCCTTTTCTCGATTCTGCTCACGTTAGAGCTCAAGAAACTGGTCATACAAGTTGTTCCCAATCACGCTCCTTGTGGGTCTAGTGAATGGCTCAACTAGGGAAATAGGGACATCGGCTTGGTAGCATAGGGCGATGATCAAATGTGTGAAGTACATACTTTGCTTTCAATGTCATATACACTTCAGCATTTCCTCATGGATATAGCGGCTGACACAAATCTGCTTTCTCTAAAAGATAGAAAAAAGAATAGTCGCTCGATAGGCGGTGACGTTAGAAGCATTTTCAGTTTGTCCTAGGCGGGTGCAAATAAATAGCATCCACATCTTTACTAGTGGGGACATGATGGCCGAGTTAAATTTCACGAGCACTTTGGAGTTGGCTTGGCATGTCCACTCTCCTCGACCCTTCATTAAATAATCGATTATACCTTCCATGTCAAATTCTTTGAAATAGGTGAATCAACAAGTGATAAATCGTTATAGGTATAATACGGGGCATCATAATATGGACAAATCGCTCGAGTTGCAATCGACACCTCTTTTCACCAGATGATAAAGCGAGTGATCGTCACACCCCGTTGCTTGCGATTCTCCTTATCTTTTAGCGAGGCATAGAATTCATAAACTACCGTGTCAATCATTGGTTCGGTTGGGGTTGTGCAAAATTTGTTCCAATGATGGAATTGTACTAATTCCCATATCTCATTGCAAGCGAACATCGTGAGATCAAACCCACACTCTTGTATAAATGAATATCCACTCATTTGAAGAAAAAACCTTTCAACTTCCGGGTTATGGGAGGGATTGACATCGACAATATTCAGTGCCTAAGTAGAACATTGTTTTCGTGCTGCCATTTTCGAAATAACGTAAAATAAAAACAAACCCAAAATGATTTAAGTGATAAAGATTAATTTTAGAACACAATACCTCGGTGGTTGTCAATGAACCTTGACTCTCGATTAATGTGGAATGTAACAAAATAAAAGATGAGAACTTGGAACAAAAAGAGAAGAAGAACACTTACTTATGTGGATCGGAGGTTGAGAATGTGAAAATTGAAGCTTGATTGTAGGGAAGACGTGCGGCGGCTCAAGGAGGGTGTTCCTCTTTAGGGTGTTTTATATGTGTGTTTTATGCCTAAAATTGTTGACTATAAATAGAATTTGAACAGGCTTTCTGCCTGAAACAACTCAATTTTGGCTGAGAACTAAAGTGTGTCGTGCCACAACTTGTGTGTGGCACGACCCGATGCCCTAACAATGTCAATTTTAGCTTTGAAGTGCTCGTGTCATGCCATAAATAGTGCATGGTATAGAACAACACTTTAACACCAGACTTTTTTCTTCGTAGTGCATCTGTCGTACCATGGCGCAACATGACATTGCTCTTAGCCCTTCAGGATATGTCGATGCCCTCTAATCATCTGTTTTTGTCCCTGTTTGGCTTCCTTTCTTCTTATTACATCCAAAAACCTGAATTCTCCTAATTCTAATATGTAATTACACTATAATTATCCTAAAATCTAACTATAAATGAAAAGTTAAGAATAATTTACAAAATTTTACAAGTTCATTAAGGTTCAATAGCTAATACTATGCCGTGTTACCGGACGTGTCCGACAATACTCTAAACTTCACCATTGACTTCAATTTCCATTCACGATCGTCATATACCTTCCAATCGTTCTCATTCCTAGCTGTGTCTCGCTATTTGTCTTGTTCTCTCGCACTACAAGTACATATACTTACCAGAACATTTAAGGATTCTGATAAAGGAAAAGGCAAACCCGAATGGAGAAGCTCAAAGATGCCTCAATCCACCGATGGTGGAGGAATCCAGAAAATGTTTCAAGGTCAATGGGCAAAGGTTGAAACCTTTCTACGAAAACTTCCAAGTGCACGCAATGGAAGAATTAATTCTCGGAGAACCAAACAAATAACACTCAGGTCATCCAGCTAATGAAGTTAAACAAAAACACTTTTTCGAAGGCAACTCATATTTATTTTAATTTATTTAATTTCGAATTAATTTTAATTTATGTTGAAAATAAAAATAAAAACAATAAGATTATTATTTAATCTATTTTAATCTGTTGTTTTCCAGGAATGGAGGTAGAGGTTGTCCTTTTTCATCCAAAAATAAATTAGAATCAGATTTCTTTTGTTGCATGGGTACGCCTTGTTAAATTTCAGTGCTGCCATTTGTTGAAACATACACCCAAGACCAAACCGATCAGAACCAACCCGAACTAACCAAACTACCCTATGCCAATTAATATGGGGAGTCCACTTGACCATTCTATTTATTATTGTTATAACACCCTAACCCGTATCTGTTGCCAAAATAGGGTTACGAAGCATTACTGTCAAACATAGTTCAAATAAAAGTCAGGAGTTATCACAATATCACAGGTTATATAATGGCATGTATTTCTAAACTCGTTCATGCTATGTTCAGTCTAAAAACCGACTAAACCGTAGCTTTGATACCACTAAATGTAACACCCCTAACCCGTATCCGTTGCCAAAATAGGGTTACGGAGCATTACCGTAAAAATTTAACTTTAAAACATACATCTCATACATTAACATAAACATAGCATAAATCATTCATTTATATGCATATCATCCCTTAATTGAGCCTCTGAGGCCTTAAAAACACTTTAGAAATTATTTGGAACTAAATTGAAAACATTTGGAACATTCAGGAAAAAGTTGGAAAAATTCAAATGCAAAAGTCACACAGCCGTGTGGCCAGGCCGTGTGACTCACACGGTTGAGGCACACGCTCGTCTCTTAGGCTATGTAACTTTTGAAATAGGGACACACGGTCGTGTCCCAGCCCATGCCCATGCTCGTGTAACTTTCTGAGTTGGGTCACACAACTAAGCCACACGCCCGTGTGCCAGGCCGTGTAACTCTCGAAATGGCTCCACATGCCTATGTCCCAGGCTATGTGTTAGGGCGCGTAATAGCTTGACTTGCATGCCTTAAAACCTACAAGGGGACACATGACCTGTTGCCTGGTCATGTGTCACACATAGCTGAGTCACATGCCCATGTCTTAGACCGTGTGGATATGAAATTGGCCAAAATTAAGCCATTTGCATCACCAACCCAAACATGTACCTAAAAGCATTTTGTACATAACTTCAAAGCTTCAAAACCATACCAACACATGCATGAAATGACCAATTCAAAAGACCAAATCCATTCAACCAATATCCTATACAAGACACCTCAAAAGCAAACATACAACTTACCTAAACATATGCATATTTGACCATATTTCATTCATACACATCTATTTCATCTCTATCTCAAAACATACCATAACTTGACCTATACCATTTCAACATAACCTTACCATTTGAACCATACCATCCATGCACCACAATCACTAAAATGACACAATTCAACCATTACCAAAATGGTACCAAACAACCAACATATATACATATCAAAATCAACATCTAAGCATTCAACCCAACACTAAACACAAGTCCACCTATACATGCCATTATAACATTGGCCAAACATCAAAAACTACCGATATAATTGCTGGATAGTGTGATAGATCTCCAACGAGCTTCCAAACCGATCGATCTTCCGATTGTCTATAAACCATAGGAAAGAAAACTACGTAAGCATATAATGCTTAATAAGTTCGTAAAACATGAACATAGCTTATCATTTCAATGCATAACATTAAAATTAAGCATGATATAATCCAACCATAAGCTTGGCACAAGCCTAAGCACCATCAACCACACATGTTAGTGTATTAAGACATAATTCACTTGAATTATCATAAGGTAAGCCAAGTGTAAATTAACATACTACTTTTGAATTCATCCTCTTCATGAACATAGATATACTTTCATTGAACATTTCCATTTCAAACCTTTTCATAGATTCATGACATAGTTCATTTGAACACTTACCATTCCTTTCATTTTCATGCCCATTGAACCATTTAGAATAACATCAGATACGCGGGAAAGCTCACACGAAGTGTGTTAAACATATAATCATAACCTTTCCTTTTCTTTTACATCATTACTCACACGAGCTGTGAAATGGGCTTGCCCACATGAGCTGTAGGTCGGAATGTAAGCTACACGATGCTACTCACGCGAGCTGTGGAGTATCCGCAACAGATCCAAGACCTCAGCCATCGGTAGGACGTTCAAGACCAGCACCCAAAACATGAAAACCCTAATGACATGTCATTTGTATCCTACAAATTCCTAAGGTTCAAATGGGGCTCGATAATCGTAATGACATCGTTGGATATACATTATATGGTTAGATGGAAAATAATAAATTAACATATAGATCATTAAAAACATTAAATGATATCTAATCATGCGGACTTACCTCGAAAAACAAAGCGTAAAAGCGTAGTTGATCAATCTGAGGCTTTCGTTTTTCCCCAATCTAAATCTGTACAAGGTCTATCTTGATCTAAATAGATAAATTCAATCTGTTTAATACTTCTATTATTCAATTTAGTCCAAATTTCATATTTTTGAAAAATTACTATTTGCCCCTAACATTTTAACCTTTTTACAATTTAGTCATTAAACTCGTAAATTGAAATCTAAGCAATTTCATCCATATTTCATGCTAGCCAAATTCACTAGGGACCTATACCAACCCATAAAAATCAGCATTTCACAAATTTACCATGGAATTTTACTAATTTTACAAATAAGTCCTTAAATGACATTTTCATCGAAAATAACTTTACAAAACTTGTTTATTTATCAACAAGGATTCATTTTCTTCCATTAAACTACAAGAATCATGCAAGAAAATTCATGGAAAAACCCTAAATCTTTAAATTTTTTTATTTAATCCGTGGGTTAGATAGATTAAGCTACAACGATCTCGAAAACATAAAAATCATTAAAAACAGATCAAAATTTCTTACATGCAACCCTTGGACGTAGCTGAACCTTCAAGCACTCTTCAATGGCATGTTATTAACCTATTTTTTGTGGAGGGATGGACTAAAAAGATGATAGCTTTTGTTTTCTTTATTTTGTTTTATGTTAATTTTACTAATTACAAAATTAACCTTGGTTATAAACCTTAAAATCACTTAATATTATGTCCATCTTTGTCCACTAACAAAAAAAATGGCCTAATTACCACCTAAGTCCACTCACATTTAAATTTAATAGTTATTTGACTCCTTTTACTAATAGAACTCTACTTTTGCACCATTGATAATTTAGTCTTTTTCACATAATTAAGCATGCAAGTGTCAAAATTTCTTAACGAAATTTTAATACGACCTTACTAACATTCCACAAATCGTCAGATTTGTGGTCCCGAAATCACTGTTCTGATACCAAAAATGAGATGTTACAATTGTTTTAAATTTGCACAATAAGGGCAATGTGGGCTAAGTAGGAGGTTCGTAGGACATGCCATGCTATTTTTTCTGTGCATATGTTAATTCATATACTGAGATTATTCTTTAATTTGTTTCAAAAATTCACTTCCAATTCCTATGCATAGTTTAGTTAAATAAATTAGGTAATTCATGAATAACTATTTCTTACTCTAATGGACAAGTATTTTGTAGAGTTGAAAATGTTATGGCTAAGTCAACACTTCATAAAGATTGGAGGCTCTTTAAACTTGTCTAGTAAAAGTACTCATATAAATAAATAAATAAATATGCTAATGGTTTAGTTAAGAGTGAAGATTTGGAAATGTGACCAATTTGAGTAACTAAAATAAGGTGCTTGGGTTGTGTAATGACCAGAATTTGGGCTAGTAGAATTGGGCTTATTGGGCCTTGACGAGGGGAGTGTTTAAAATTTTTGAGAACAAGAGAACGGCACTAATGCAAGTTGGTCCTATTAGGTGAGTGATTTTGGAAGGTTAGGGGGCTACTATGAAGTCTCGGGATCAAACGTGGGCTTTAGGAAAATTTTGGTTTTAGGTGAATAAAACCCTGGGAGTTAGTAAGTAGGCTTTAAGAATAAAACGTGGAGAAAAATAACGCAAAAGGGGTTGTGGTCTAGTGGCAAATGGCGCCACATGGGAGACAAGGGAATGACACCACAAAGAAGCAAGGGGTCCAAGGTTCAAGTCTTGGCGCTTGCATTTCATTTTGATTTATTTTTAAGTGAACTTAGATTGGCCCATAGACTTATATTTAGTTGCGCATGATTTTAGACACAAGAAGAGCTTGTGGCCTAGTGGCTAGCGGTGTGGATTAAGTTACAGGAGAGCCTGAGTTAGAATCCCATCGCAAGCAAAAAGGGATATTTATTTTGCTAAGTTGGGACGACCAGAGTTTGTGTTGGAATTAAATTTTGCTGAAGGAGGGATCCCACATCGGGAAGTTAGCAAGAGGGAAGGTGAGAAGCTGGCTTTAAATAGAGCAATCTATGAGGAGAGTAGGCATATCTGGGTTGGCGTTTGGGCATAGGAGTGTTCGGAGCGCGGATCAACTCCAGAATCCTATCAGGTGTGTATTTCACCCTACTCTAGCTGTAGAGCGGCAAATGCCGAAATGCTGGTCACACGGCAATGGTAGCCACACGAGCGTGCGAGCGCACGTGTGGGGGCTTTGACGCGATAGTTAAGGCCATCATGAGTGTTCTTGTGGGTTTAGGCTGTTTGGGCCTCAATGGGCCATGTGGGGCCAATATGCCCGTGGGCCCATATGAATAAATTGTATGATTGTGTAGTAGATATTGGACTAGTCTATGTGAATCTCATATCTGTGGTTAGATTTGGGCTAAACGGGCCACACGAGTGTGTGGGCCCACTTGGGCTGGGAATGGGCCTTAGGCCCATTCGCTTCATTATCTCTGTTTAAAATGCTTGAAGTTGCTCGAGGCAACTGTAGACCTTCTGAGGGGTTGACAAAGTTACCGAAATACCTCTAGAGGGTAAATTACCGAAATACCCCTAGAGGGTAAATTATCGAAATTCCCTTAGTGGGTGGATTACCGAAATACCCTCGATGGGTAAAATTATCGAAATACCTCAAAGGGGTGAAAATTACCGTTGTACCCTTATGTGAGAAAATGACCGTTATACCCTCGATTGTGGTTGAATATCGTGTATGTGATTTTATTTATACTGTTTGTACTTGTAATACATTGCATTCATATCATGTTGCATGGGTTGGGTTTGATGTTTGGAGGAAGTGTAGCCCGGTGGCTCTGCCACATACTGTTTAGTGGCTATGCCACATACTATATTGGTGGCTCAGCCACATATTGAGAGCTTGGCTTTGTGCCATCTTGATTATGGCTTTGTGCCAATCGTATTTACCAGTGGCTATGTGCCTAACATATATCAATGACTTTGTGTCGATCATAATTACCCAAGGCTAAGTGCTGATTGTATTACCGTCGCTGATGGCTATGTGCCAAACATAATGCAGTTTTTCAAAATAATAACAAATTTACAAAAATGGACATTAAGCAAATCACCTTTCTACAAACAAACAACGAAACTCGGAGTTTCAAAAAGAGATGCAACATTTTTAACGGTCGCTTAGCTTTTCAACTACCTTTTGATGTGACATGCTAGATCCGACCGTAACGTCTAGGCCGGGTTTAGGGTGTTACAGGTTGTCATCTCATTTCGCGTAAAAAGATTTGAGTGACGAACTGAAACTTGTAACACTCCGCTAATCGAGCTACCTTAAGAACAGAGAAATAAACTAATTAGGGATATGTCAAATTGAGTAACCGGGGTGAGGTGCTTGAGTTGTCATCTTATTTTGCATAAAAAGATTTGACTATGTTTCGAATATGTTTAAAAAAAAAAAGGGAAAAAGAGAAAAAATATCAAATTGAGTAACTGAGGTGAGGTGCTTGGGTTGTCATCTCATTTCACGTAAAAAGGTTTGACTATCTCGAGTATATAAAAAAAGTATATATTGAGTATGATTGTCTCGCAAGTTTGATTAAGCCTAAATTTAGTGAAGTAGTTGAATTTGACGTCATGTTCGAAATTTTATAAAATGTTTATTGATTGAACCTAGCAATTATTTATTTTTTTTATTCACCTAATTGTTTGCGTTACGCCTGACTAAGGAAGGAGATTTGATTTCGAAAAGGATTATCGAATGATTTTTAGTATACATCATGCTTGAGGACAAACATCAGCTAAGTACGGGGGAATTTGATAGTAAGTTAAATTTGTGCTTTTAATGTATTTATTTTTGGCTAATTTTCGAACAAGATGCTACTAAACTTGTGTTTTTCTTACTAGGGTTGAAATTGGAGTGTCGAAATTCAAAATAGAAAAATGGGCTAAATTGGAACAAAAAACAAAAAGGAGGGCCAAATTGAAGAATTGAAGAATTAGTGGTTGACTAGTTAAAATCAGATCTTTGAAATTGTCAAAATTCTATAAATAGTTTAAATTTGATTTTTAATTTTGGTTTTTAGTTGATATTTTTTAGGAGAAATCTTGCTAAATTTAGTATGAGAAATGTGTAAAAATACTTAGTGTTGGTGGCCTTTGAGGGACACACTTGAATAAACATTTGGTTGGGGAATAAAATAATTCATTTCATTTCACCATTTCTGCATCAGTGATGTTTTGGCATTCTGCCATTGCTGTCTTTATTTCAACACTTTGGCAAAATTGCTTCCCAAGTCCCTTCCCCTTTCCACTTACCACCATTTCCATTCAAAATCATTTTCATACGCCAACTAGCATGATTAATTTCATGCTCAACAAAATCCCTTTTAGCTTTGACCTGGTTATTGCTTCGACAATACAATCGTGAGTTATGAACTCGTGCTAAAAACTTTTCAACACAGTATTCATTATCTCTCTGGTATATTGGATAGTACAAATTCATCTCTTACAGTCAATTCAGTTTCAATTCAAAAAGCGCGCGTTGGGTTGGAGTTGTTTGACCGTACAGTTGGGAAGTCGAGTCGGCCGTGCTGTATTCAAAATCCTACGAAAAAATTGGCATGTTCAGGTGGAAAAAGCCAGTTGGATCCCGTCAAGAGAGATAATGATCGAATTTAAACGACCCACGCAGTTGAGGTCATTGATTCGAGTTGGGTTTTTCAGAACGCAAGGCTGTCGGAGTCTTGAATTGCGAACGCGTGTTTCGCAGTTAGATAATCAGTAAGGGTTGGTTTGCAGGTCATACTGAAATCAACCGCGAAAGGAAGAATTGACGGTTAGGACGTTCTTGAGCGTTATAACCAACTTATCGCTTGGAAGAGAAAATTCATTTTTCAAGGATCAGTTCAAGTTTAGAGTGTATCGAGGCTGAAGCTAAGCTTAAATATATTTAATTTAACAATTTAATTCAATTCACTTAATTTCATTTTACAAACATAATTCTGTTTTTATTTTTTTTATTTTTTATTTTGTTCTTTTTATCAACTAAATCCCCCTTTTTTTCATTTATATTACAACTGTGCATTCAAGTCAAGGGCACAACAGTTGCCTAAACTCAGAAATCTGGTCACCAAAAATAGGAAAAATAGGAATCACATTCCCTGTGAGATCGAGCCTACTACTTTATACTACTATTTAATATTATTTTGTCGTAGGAATTTATATTTAGTGGTTTTGACTCCTATCAAACATGTACACTTGAATATTTTATTTTGTTATGATTCTCATTTAAACTATTCTGTAACTTGATTATTTGGTTTTTCCTTGGTTCAGTTTAGCTTTACATATATTGAATTTCTTAATAAACCAATAAAAATAAAATTAAACCATATAAAAGTATTAATCAATAAAACATGACATTAGAATGTATAGTAAAATATATAATGAAACAGAGTTTATGTAATTATTAGATCATATCATATCAAAATTAAAAATTAAAAATGAAATAGAAAATAACATAAAATAGGTGATTTACCGCAAAGGTTTCAGAATAAAAGGACTAAAAGATAATTATTCCTTAGGGTAAAAAATGGTTGATGTAAAAGCATATTTTCTTAGCTTTCTGTCATTGGCCTCCTCATCCTTCAAACTACTTATTCTTTCAATATTTCACTGCAAAATCATTTTTCCTAGAGCTATTCATATGTCGGGCCAGGCCCAATTAAAATTTTAGGCTCGTTCGTTAGGCCTAGCCCGAAAAACTGGCCTAAGATTTTGTTCAAGTTCGGTTCGGATAATGTTAAATCCAGGTCCGACCCAGCCGTATTAATTTTTTATATTATTTATTATATAATTTTTTAAAAAATACTAAAAATATTAAAATAAATGTTTTCCAGCAAATTGAAAATAAATAAATATATATGTATACTTAAATAACACTAAGATAGGTGTAATTTAACAAGTAAATGCCTCTAAAATAGTAACAACATTAACAATAAAACAAGAGTTATACAATATCCAAATAATAGCAACAAAAAAGTACTAACATAATAGTGAAATGGTAGTAAAATAGTAAAAAATAACAAAAAAAAAAAAGAGCAAACATTAGCAAGGAAAAACATCAATATTTTTTTTTGCATATTTGGGTCGGGTTAGGCCCGTGACCAAAAAAGCCTTACCCGAGGCCCAACCCGTTTTCTAAACGGGCCTTATTTTTTTGCCTCAAGCCTATTTTTTGGGGCTATATTTTTACCAAAACCCTCCCACTTTTCAGGCGGACTTTCGGTCTAGGTCGGATCACCCAACCCATGGATAGGTCTATTCCCCTCCCATAACTAGGGTTCAATATTCCAAAAATATTTATAAAAAGAATGAAATTTTATTAAAATATTTTTTTAAAATGAATCTTTTCCAAAAAGATATTATACTATTGTCAAATATTTTATAAAAATTATTGTCAAACCTTTTCCAAATTTCCACCCTACAAGTTGAAAGAGTTAAATTTTTTAATAATAAATATATAAAAAATCTTTACAATATAAAAACTTTAGATAAAACATAGAGAAATAAGAATTAAAATATTTAAAAAATGAATATACCTAAAATTAGTAAGTCTATGTATTCTGTTGGTTTTTTTGAAAAACTGTCTGATCAATTCTTTTATACTGCATGCACTAAAGAAGAAAGGACTCCATCGAAGTAATTAAAGGTGAAACCCTAAATTTATGGTAATTGGAATTTATTTATTTACTTATTTTTGTAAATAATTACTTTATTTGTATGAAGCAATTACATTATTTATATTTTTTTGGTAGGGAATAATAGATATCAATCATAAAGATAAACCAATTTCATTACAAACAAGCTGCCTATCTATCCGAAGTTACTCAGTGATTTTTTTGGAATCTCTTTAAATATTTTAGTACCATACGAGAGATTCACATTACACCAGCCAAAGTATGAGCTATAGCATCTTTTCTTGAGACCTTCTATATGACTACCTGCCAATCTCTTCTACAAAACTCCTAGATTCTTATAACTGAGTCTCTATTCGACTGTCCACAAGTCTTATCCGAAATTGAAGTAATAACTTGAGCACAATATGTTCCAACAATAATATTATCCCATTTCACATCCCAAGCTAGAGTAAGGCCATCATAAATTGCCCAAAGTTCAGCCTACTCGACACTACACCTGCCAATGTTCCTCCAAACTTCTTCAAGCCATCTACCCACATTGTCTCTTGTCACTAATGTAGTTGAAGCAAACCCTGTAACACCCCTTACCTGTATCCGACACCGGGATAGGGTACAAGGCATTACTGGACTTATTCATAAGCAAACATTTAAAACCGAGATAGGAATTTCCACTAAAATTTTAAACGTTTCAAAAATATTCATATCGTCCCTAAAACGAGCCTACAAGGCCCAAAACATGCATAGGAAGTGGTTTAAGACTAAACCAAGAACTTTGGAAACTTTTGGAAAACTTAGAAAATTTTTCACGAAAGAGGGGTCACACGCCCGTGTAACCTTAAGATACGCCCGTGCTTCAGGCCGTGTTCAAATTAGGGAGCATTCTATTTATGACGTAATCATTAAATTGAGGTCACACAGTCAAGTCACACGCCCGTGTGCTTAGGTCGCGTGATCGATTAAATTTTCATAATTTTTCTTAAAATAGGTGCAAACTTCACACGGCCAGGGCACACACCCGTGTTCGAGGCTGTGCCGTCCACACGGCTGTGACACGTGCCCGTGTCTCTGCCCATGTGCTCATTACTGAGCATTCTATTTTGCAACAATTAAGGTGCAAGGGACACACGGTCGAAACACATGCCCGTGGGGGAGACCGTGTGTCACACACGGCCTAGACACACACTCGTGGGTCTACCCGTGTGGACAAATATAAGGCTGTGTACCAAGCCTTTTTGCCACCCTTTCATGCACCAACCTACACAACAAACATAGCACCAATCTAGGCATATACTTTCAACCCACTCAGCCATACCCAAGGCATCCACATATCATTTACATGCTATCATTTATCACATACAAACATCACATACTTAGCATCTCAAACCATGCAATTTCCCACATTCATGAAAACATCATCATATATATATATTTATATATATACTTGACCAATATTAGCCAATATCAAATGGCCATTTACAAAATGAATTATCACCTATTGAAGCTAACACATATGGCAAAATCAATTATGACACATAACAAAAAGACCAAGTCCCTATACATGCCATAACTAAAAATATTGTAATCATAAGTACCCAAAATGATAATTTGATAGTGTGAATGAATCTCTGATAGTCTTCGATCCCCGAGCTAGCTTGGTGACACTATAAGATAAGGGAAAAGAAAAGGGAGTAAGCTTTAAATCTTAGTAAGTTCTTATGCAAATAATAGGCATTATAACACATATTTAACACATAATTAATATGATGTAAATTAACATAAATGTCGTTATAAATCTCATTGTCAAACTTACTCAATCACCACCTTATCGAGGGTTCATCACATATCGAGCTCATTAAGCATAAGTCTAATGTACATACCTGTACCCAATTTCAACATACCACAGTCTTTCACAACTTTAATATTTTTGTTGAACTACCCGTTGAACCACTTGGAATACTAAAGGATACTCGAGACATATCACACTCACAGTACCATACCAATGCCATATCCCAGATATGGTCTTACATAGGATCTCATAACGATGCCAATAGCCCAGCTATGGTCTTACACTAATTCTTATATCGATGCCATATCCCAGATATGGTCTTACACGAAATCTCAATAACCCTAATGTCATGACATTTGTATCCTAACTATTCCTAAGGTTCAACCGGGATTTTCTCGCTTGTCGAACTTTGTCAATTATGTTCAAAGAGTAAATCACAATTCATACCATATTAATGCAATTAAAGCATAAATAGCAATGCATTATTTACATACGAACTTACCTCGGTACAAAAAAATAGAGAAAATGGACCTAATCGTCAATAACCTTATTTTCCCCCGATCAAGGTTCGAACCCCATATTTCTTGATCTATAATAGCAAATTTAACTAATTTAATTATCACAATGCTCAATTCGGTCAGAAAATCACACTATGGCAAAATTACATTTTTGCCCCTAAACTGACATATTTGCATTTTTACCCTAGACTCGAAAATTAGATCCATTCAATTTCTTCGATTCCTAAGCCTATCTGGTCCTTTTTTATATTTATAGTAGTCCATATTTTTCATTTAATCACACTTTTACAGACATTTTATAATCTTTTTACATATAGGTCCTTTTAACATTTTCATCAAAAACCACCTAGCAAAAGTTGTTTATCACACATCAAACATGCATAATCTACCATTAGACATCAAAATACACAAATATCCAACATGGTTCAACCCCTAGACCTTGATCTTTTCTTAAATTAATGGTAGAAATAGGTAGATCGAATGATAACGACTTCAAAAACATAAAGAGCATTAAAAACGGGGCTAGGATGTACTTACAATTAAGCTTGAAAGATGAAAAAACCCTAGCTATGGTGACCTTCTAAATTTCGGCGCTTGGGGGAGAAGATGGACAAGATTTTAGCTTGATTTTCCCCTTTTATTCTTTTATTTACCAAGTAACCAAAATGCCCTTCACTTAAAACTTTGAAATTTTATCTCACCAAGTCCATTTTTGTCCACTAACTTAACAAATGGTCTAATTACCATCTAAGGGCCTTCACTTTAAAATTTCATAGAAATTAGACACCTCTAGCATGTAGAGCTAAACTTTTGCGCTTTTTACAATTTAGTCATTTTTACTAAATTGAGTGCTCAAACGTCAAAATTTCCGTACGAAATTTTTGCAAAATCATTTCGTAAAACTTTAGACCATAAAAATGTAATAAAAATAAATTTTTCTATGTTGGATTTGTGGTCCTGAAACCACTGTTCCAACTAGCCGCAAAATCGGGCTGTTACAACTCTCCCCCCTTAAGGATTTTCATCCTCGAAAATCTTACCAGAGAATAGGTTTGGGTACTATTTTCGCATAGCTTCCTCAGGTTCCCACGTAGCCTCTTCGACTCCATGTCATTGTCATAAAACCTTTACAATGGCTATACTCTTATTTCTCAACAGTTTAGCTTCCCGAGACAAAATCTTGATCGGTTCTTCACCATAAGTCATATTAGGCCGAATCTCGACCTTTGTCGGGGAAATCACATGTGAAGGGTCTGATCGATAACGTCACAACATAGACACATGGAACACATTATGTATCCTTTCCAACTTTGTCGGTAAAGCTAACCGATATGCCACTAGCCCTTTTCTTTCAATAATTTTATACGACCCAATGAAACGTGGACTCACCTTGCCTTCACGGCCAAATCTTAAAATCCTCTTCCACGGAGATACTTTCAGAAAAAATTTTTCACAACCTGAAATTCGATGACTTTTACACCAACCTAAAATTCGATCTCTTTTCTTTTCAAGTCTACATACGACTTTTGTCGATCTGAAGCGGCTTTCAAGCAATCTCAGATTACCTTTACTTTTTCTTCAGTTTCCCTAACCAAGTCAACCCCGTGAATCTATTTCTCACTGAGCTCGATCCAGTACAAAGGTGTTCGGTACTTGCGGCCATACAATGCCTCATAAGGCCGCATCTTTATTCTCAACTGAAAACTGTTGTTATATGCAAATTCAGTCAATGATAAATATTTCTCCCAACTACCTTCGAATTCCAGAACAAAACATCGGAGCATATCTTCAAGAATCTGAATCGTTCTTTCAGACTGACCATCGGTTTGTGGATGAAACGCAGTACTAAAATTTAACTGCGTACCCAAGGCCTCTTGTAACTTTTTCCAAAATCTCAAAGTAAACCTTGGATCTCTATCCAAAATAATAGAAATAGGCACTCCGTGCAATCTCACAATCTCATAAATGTACAATTCAACTAACTTATTCAGTGAGTAGTCAATACGTACCGGTATAAAATGAGTTGATTTCATCAATCTGTCAACCACAGCCCATACGACATCTTTCTTTTTCAGAGTCAAAGGAAAACCTGTTACAAAATCCATCATAATCATGTCCCATTTCCATTCGGGTATCATCACTGGTTGAGGTAAACCCGAAGGTACTTGGTGGTCAGCTTTCACTTGTTGACAAATCAAACATCTCGAAACAAACTTTGAAATATCTCATTTCATACCTGGCCACCAGTACAATGCCTTCAAACCGTTATACATTTTCGTACTACCCGGATGCACAGACAAGCAACCATTATTGCCTTACGGAGAATTTTTAGAATAAGTTCATCATTTTTTGGTACACATATTCTACCTCGGAACATTAAACAACCATCGAATCTGGTATGAAAATCTGAATCACTGCTCGATTCACACTGAGTTCTCTTAGCTTGCAAATCACTGTCACATTTCTAAGCTTCACAAGTTCGTTGAAGAAATAACGGTCTAGCTCTCAACTCAGCTAGGATCGAACCATTATCGGACCAAGTCAACCTCATGTTCATTGCTCTCAAGGCAAACAAGGATTTCCTACTCAGGGCATCTGCAACTACATTTGCCTTACCCGGGTGATAATCAATCACCAACTCATAGTCTTTCAGTAACTCTAGCCATCTTCGTTGCCGTAAATTTAAATCTTTTTGAGTCATCAAATACTTCAAACTCTTATGATCAGTAAAAACATGACATTTCTCACTGTGCAGATGATGTCTCCAAATTTTCAAGGCAAACATAATAGCAGCTAGTTCTAAATCATGCGTCGGATAATTCTTCTCGTGCGATTTCAACTGTCTAGAGGCATAAGCTATCACTTTGCCTGCCTGCATCAACACATATCCCAATCCATTCAGTGACGTGTCATTATAAATTACAAACTCTTTTCTCGGTTCAGGTTGTACTAAAACCGGTGCCTCTATCAATATTGCCTTCAATTTCTCAAAACTTTGCTGACATTTTTTAGACTATTCAAATTTAACATCTTTTAGCAACAACTTAGTCATTGGAGTAGCAACCATTGAAAATCCTTTGACAAACCGGCAGTAGTAACTGGTTAAGCCCAAAAAGCTTCTAACCTCGGATACACTCTTCGGTGGTTTCCATTCAGCTATAGCTGAAATCTTACTTGGGTCAACTCGAATGCCATCACCCGAAACAATGTGCCCCAGAAATCCAACTTTTCTGAGCCAAAACTCACTTTTGCTGAACTTAGCATATAACTGTTTTTCTCTCAAAATCTGCAAAATAGTTCTCAAGTGTTCAGCACGCTCGAACTCATTACGAGAATAAATCAGTATGTCATCAATAAAAACAACTACAAACTTGTCCAAATACGGTCTAAGATTCGATTCATTAGGTCCATAAAAAATGCAGGAGCATTCGTCAGTCCGAAAGGCATAACAAGGAATTCATAGTGCCCGTAACTTGTTTTGAAAGTGGTTTTTGACACATCTGACTCTTTTACTCTCAATTGATAGTAACCAAATCTCAAATCTATCTTCGAGAACACTGTCGCTCCTTTCAGTTGGTGAACTAAATCATCAATCCTCGGCAAAGGACGCTTGTTCTTAATGGTTACCTTACTAAGCTATCGGTAATCTATACAAAGTCTCATAGATCTGTCTTTCTTCTTTACAAACAATACCGAAGCACCCCAGGGAGAATAACTTTGTCTCACAAAACCCTTATCTGTCAACTCTTGCAGTTGAGTCTTTAACACTTTCAATTCGATCGGAGCCATTCTATACGGAGTAATAGATATCCGTGAGGTCCCTGGTACTAAGTCAATACAAAACTCAACTTCTCTAACTGGTGGTAACCTAGGTAATTCTTCCGAGAACACATCTGGATATTCACAAACTATCGGCACTGATTCAATTTTCAATTCAGACTCTTTTGTATTCAACACATAAGCAAGATAAGCTTCACAGCCTTTCCTTACATATCTTTGGGCAGACATCGAAGAAATTACAACGGGTAACTCACCCGGTTCATCTGAATCAATCCGAAGAATTTCACCATTTTCACATTTCAGTTCAATAATATTTCTTTTACAGTTCACTACGGCATCATGCAATGTCAACCAATCCATTCCCAAAATAACATCGAATTCATCAAATGGAAACGACATTAAATCCGTCGGAAAATAGTGACCGCAAATCATTAATGGAAAATTCTTGCAAACTCTATCAACTAGTACATGTTTGCCTAAGGGGTTTGACACTCTAATCACAAATTTAGTAAATTCAACAGGCAAGTTCTTACTAGTTACCAATTTCACAAAAACATAAGAATGAGTCGATCCAGGATCAATCAATGCAACTACATTAGTATTATAGAAAGAAAAAGTACCAGTGATAACATCGGGCTCTAGCAGGTGCTCGAGCTTCAGATCTCACAGCTGTATCTTTCGTCACACCTTTACTGCTAGCTCCATATCTGGTATTTCTCAATGGCCTAATTCTAGTAGCAGTATTACTCGGCCTCACACTCTGAAATTTTTCATTCTCAGCCATTTCAGGACAATCTCTAATAATGTGCTCCTGAGAGCCACACTTGAAACAAGCCCGGTCATTCATCCTACACTCATCGAGATGTCTTCTTCCACATTGTTGACATTCGGGTCTGTTAGATTGTACATTTCCCACACTCGCCATTGAGGTGGCTTGAGATTTAAAGCTCCAATGTTGCTTCTCACGATCTCTGTGTGAATACCCCTTTGAAAAATTCTAACGGGAATACATTTCTTTAGACTTCTTGGACTGAGATAGAAACGACTTACTCATCTGTCTTTTCTTTGAATCTCTAGCTTCAAGATTAGTTTTTCTCTTCTCTTTGTTCAACTCTTCGACCTTACAAGCCCATTCAACCAATACCACAAATTCTTTTAGCTCTAAAATACCAACTAACCCACGAATATCTTCATTTAATCCATCCTCAAATCTCTTGCACATGATAGCATCGGTGGAAACACACTCCCTAGCATATTTACTAAGTCTGACGAATTCTCGCTCATACTCGGTCACCGTCATACGACCTTGTTTCAGCTCAAGAAATTTCTTACATTTTTTATCGATGAACTGTTGACTAATATATTTCTTTCGGAACTCTTCTTGAAAGAATTATCATGTAACCCTTTCTCTCAGTACCACCGATACCAGTGTATTCCACCAGTGACATGCAGAATCTCTCAGAAGCGAGATAGCACACTTTAAACACTCATCCGGTGTGTAGGACAACTCATCGAATACCCTGATGGAGTTTTCGAGCCAAAACTCGACTCTCTCGGGATCATTATCCACATTCACTCTAAAATCTTCAACCCCATGCATTCGGATCAAAGTCCATACCCTGTGAGGCTACGAGAACCGATCGAGGAATGGGTGAGGGTGGAAGAGGTTGGGCATTCAGATTTGTTCGAACAAATTCCATATACCACTTATTCATCATATGGAGAAAGACTTCCTTGCCTCCTTCTCATTGACTAACCGTAGGGGGTCTACTATCAGACAGTACTGCCCCTTGAGCGGGAGTCGGCGCATTACTTTTGACTTCACCAGCCTCAACTCAATTGGGATCCATTACTATATGAAAACACAATCTAAAGTTGTCAAGTGTCATCACATTATCACAGTTCCGTTATGGTATGTATAGCTAGACTCTTACACACGCTACGTTAGTTCGAGAATCGACTAAATCGTAGCTCTGATACCACTAAATGTAACACCCTTTATCCGTATCCGACACCAGAATAGGGTATGAGGCATTACCAGACTTATTTACAAGCAAACATTCAAAACTGAGATAGGAATTTCCATTTAAATTTTAAACTTTTCAAAAACAATCATATCATCCCTAAAATGAGCCTATGAGGCACAAAACATGCATCGGAAGTGGTTCAAGACTAAACTGAGAACTTTGGAAACTTTTAGAAAACTTAGAAAAATTTTCATGAAAAAGGGGTCACACACCCGTATGGGTTCGGGACACGCCCGTGTGACCCTAAGACACGCCCGTGCTTCAGGCCGTTTTTAAATTAAGGAGCATTCTATTTATTACGTCATCATCAAATTGAGGTCACACAGTCAAGTCACACACCCGCGTGTTTAGGCCGTGTGATCGATTAAATTTTCATAATTTTTCATAAAATAGGTGCAAACTTCACACGGCTAGGGCACACGCCCGTGTTAGAGGCCGTGCCGTCCACACGACTGATTCAATGCACATTCTCATCATGCCATCTTTCTTTTTCACAAACAGAATAGGAGCACCCCAAGGTGAGAAACTTGGTCTTGCAAACCCTCTATCTGTTAATTCTTACAACTGTGATTTTAACTCTTTCAATTCCATTGGTGCCATTCTATACGGGGCAATCGAAATAAGTGTCGTACCGGGCAACAGATCAATACTGAATTCAACTTCACGTATCGGAGGTAATCCCGACAATTCTTCAGGGAATACATCTGAAAACTCACAAACAATTGGCACTGATTCAACCCTCTTTTCAGATACTTTCGAATCAATTACATAAGCAAAGTAGGCATCATATCCCTTTTTTCACATATTTCTGACCTTTCAATACAGATATCATAGCAAGCAACCCATTCAAATCATTAGACTCAACCCGAACTATTTCATCATTCGGACACCTCAAATCAACAGCCTTTCTTATACAATTCACAACAGCATCATGTAATATCAACCAGTCCATACCCAGAATTATATCAAACTCATCAAACGGTAATAGCATCAGATTAGCAGAAAAACAGATATATCGAAACATTAACGGACAGTTCTTGCATACTTTGTCAACCAGGACACTTTTACCTAAGGGGTTTAATACTTTTTCCTCAAATCAATAGTCTTCCTTTGATGTCAAAGCCATGTCCCAGACATGGTCTTACACGGGACATTCCTTATATGGTGTCGATGCCATGTCCCAGACATGGTCTTACACGAGACCTTCCTTGTTCGATGCTGATGCCATGTCCCAGACATGGTCTTATACGGGACCTACATTCCTTGAGTGCCGATGCCATATCTTGACATGGTATTACGCAGACTTTCCTTGTCTCATGTTGTGATATTAGTATTCAACTGGGACTTTCTCTTACATATTCTTATCATAATATCAATAATCATAACTTCATGGAAATAGTGTATATTATAAAACATGATAAGCAATTTATTAAAAATACACGTGAAACCTTAAATTCATACAAACTTACTTCGGTATTCAAAATGAGCTAGCTCGACGGTCTAATCCGAGACTTTATTCTTTCCCCGATCAAGTCGGATCCTCAGTTCTTCTTGCTCTATAATAGCAATTTAGCTCATTTTAATCCTCACATTAAATAAAGCATTTTAATAATCATGCTTTGGCAAAATTACTATTTTGCCCTTAGACTTTGGCAAAATGAACATTTTGCCCTAGGCTCGAAAATAAATTCTAATCAGATTTCTACCTTCAACAAGCCTAGGTCAATGTTTAATACTATTATAGCTATCATCCAAACTCAACATTTCACATAATTACTACAAATTTGTAACCTTTTCATCAAGGTTCAATTAGGTGTTTTCAAGACAACACCTTTCACAAAAGTTGTTCATCTAACAACTAAGACTCAATTTCTTCCATAAAAATGCAGCAAATAACAATGATAGCTCTCATGGAAAAACTTTAAACTTTGCACAATATTACACAATAGTCCCCTCATTTGAAAGTTTAAGCTTTAGGGGTCTAAAAATTACAACTATTACTAAGAAAAATAATCAAAATCACTTACTAAAATGGAGGAGAGCTTGCTGAAAATTTTGAGTTTTCTAACCTCTATTTTGCTTGCTAAAATAGGTGGAGAAAGATGGAGAGAGGGATGATATATTTTCTTTTCTTATTTTAATATTAAACTACCAATTTAGTCTACCTTCTATTACCAACTTTGACCAACATTGTCCATCTTTATCTCCTATGGATACTATGGCCTGCCAACTCACTTAAACAAGGCCAAATTGCACATTTGGGACCTCCAATTAATAATCCATAGCTATTTGGCACCTCTAGCAAATAAAATAGAACTTTCGCACTTTATGCGATTTAGTCCTTTTTCGCGATTAAGCATGAAATCGCTAAAATTAAAGTACCAAAATTCTCATGTACTCATAAATTCATATACTAACTCATAAAATAACATGAAAATAATTTTCCCTAACCTTGGATTAGTGATCCCGAGATCAGTGTTCCGACTAGCCCCTAAATCGGGCTGTTACACATTCAAGCATGATTCATTCACCATTACCTTTCATATAATCATTCCTTTGCTGAAACATACATACCCATAATGCATTCATATGCCTACCATAACCTTGACAATTTCATTTGCTATCAAACCATGCCAAAACATATATCATGCATCATATACACCCAAGCATAATACCATCATTTATCTAGCCACATCTCATGGCTAATTATACACCTTTCAAACTTAACTCAAAATGACTAGCCTATACATGCCATATTTAGCTATATACAATTTCAAAAGTACCAAAACAAGTTGAGTAGGGTGATGACGATCCTCGACGGTCCTTGAGCCTTCAGTAGCTTTGACGATCTATAAAACAGAGCAAACACACACACAGAGTAAGCTTTCAAAAGCTTAGTAAGCCATATACAAATAAACCTGGCATAAAATGCACATAACCATATTAATACACATATTAATACAATGACATTAATAGTTCTCATAGCAAATTCTTCTCATGTCCTTTGGCTCATATGCTTAGCCATATCTTACCACATTCTTCAACTCAAATTTCACATATACATATAGCTCTTTTAAACATATTTCCACATATCATCTCATCATCCCATTGTACATAATCATCTTAGTAAGTTCATGTAGATACTAACCTTTCATACACACTTAGTGTACAAATCAAACGTACCTGAAATAGATATACAAATCACTTAATCGTTCGTATCTCAGATTTTCCCGTTGAACCGTTCGGAAACTAATAGGATACACATAGTGCTCAGAATAGTCGTACACTACCAACGTCCCAGACGTGGTCTTACATGTAGTCAGATGTCGATGCCACTGTCCCAGACATGGTCTTACACGAATTAATACGATGCCAATGTCCCAGACATGGTATTACACATAAATCTCATATCGATGCCAACGTCCCAAACGTGGTCTTACACGAAATCTCGAATCAATTCCAACGTCCCAGACGTGGTCTTACATGATAGAACAAAACAGACACCTATGTCATGACATAGTTAATCCTATCTATTCCTAGGTTCATACGGGACTTCTCGGATGTTAACACTATGTCGATCTTATCTCGGAATTCATGTATACAACATCTCATAAGCATTCATCATTATCAATAGTCATATGAACATACATAATTCAATACAAATACATTTATTTGTATATTGACTTACCTCGAGTTTGATTTAACGGAAATGGATATGGCTACACGATTACTTTCGATTTCCTACGATCTAAGTCCGTTTTCTTTTGTTCTTGATCTATACATATTCAAATTTGATCCTTTTATTCATAAATTTATTCAATTAAATCCAAAAACATACATTTAGGGCTATTTACAACTTAGCCCTCCCATTTGTACATTTTATCAATTTAGTCCTTTTTTTTCAAAACATCAAATATACAATATCACCATATACCCATGCTTAGCCGAATGCTCATGTATCTCATACAAGTTCAGACATTTCATTTATTTCACAATTTAGTCCCTCAAAATGCTATTTTCACAATTTAGCCCTAATTAGCTAAATTCACCAAAAATTCAAGAACAAAACATGTTCATTAAACACATATCTTTCATTTAACACCAATATTCATCACAAAGTTCACCATTTCATCAATGGAACATTTCATAAACATCATCAATTCTTCAAATTACAACATGGGTTTCAAAGTATACAAAGCAACGATTACAGAAATGTAAAAATTATTGAAAATCGAAATCAAAACTTACCTTAGTTAAACCAAAAGAGTGTCGAAACCTAGCTTCCTTTTTTTCTTTTCTTTCCTTATGAAATTCAGCCAAAATAATAAGAATATGGCCATTTTTCATGTTTCATTTTGTTATAAAATCATTTATTATCCTTTTACAAAAATAACCTTATGAAATAACATTTAAAACATATGAAATTCAAGGCTATTACTGTCCAACAACACCCACTCACTTTTAAAATGGTTTAATTTCCTCATAAGGCCTCCCCATTTAAAAGCCACAACAATTAGGCCATTAGTAAAATAAAATGCTACTTTTACAGTTTATACGATTTAATCCTTTGCTCAAATTAAACACACAAACAGACGAATTAATTTTCGGAATTTTAGCACATGCCAAATCACACACAGTAAACACAGAAAATAATATTAAATTATTTTACTGACTCAAATTTGTGGTCTCGAAACCACTGCTCCGACTAGGGTCTAAACCGAACTGTTACAATTCTCCCCCTTAGGGATTTTCGTTCCCGAAAATCTTACCATTAAACAGATTCGGATATTGTTGTCTCATTGAATCTTCAGGCTCCCACGTAGCCTCTTCTATTCCGTGTGGATGCCATAATACTTTTACTAACGGAATTTTCTTGTTTCTCTATTCTTTCACTTCGCAAGCTAGGATACGGATCGGTTCTTCTTCATAAGTCATATTAGATTGGATTTCAATCTCAGACGGAGTAATCACATGTGATGGATCGGATCTGTATCGATGAAACGTTGACACGTGAAATACGTTATGCATCTTTTCTAATTCAGAGGGCAACAACAATCTGTACGCGACAGGTCTAACACGCTCAATGATCTCATACGGTCCGATGAACCTCGGACTTAACTTGCCTTTACATCCGAATCGGAGTACTTTCTTCCACGGAAACACTTTCAGAAACACTTTGTCACTGATTTCAAATTCAATCTCTTTTTGTTTCAAGTCTGCATAGGACTTCTGACGATCAGGCACTGCTTTCAGACTATCACGGATCATTTTTACCTTCTGTTCAGTATCTTTTATTAATTCGACCCCATGTATCTTATTTTCACTAAGCTCGGTCCAATACAGATGTGTTCGACATTTACGTCCGCACAGAGCTTCATAAGATGCCATTTTGATGCTCGACTAAAAACTAGTGTTATACGCAAATTCAATCAGTGGTAAATACTGTTCCCATGTACCGTTAAACTCAAGAATGCAGCATTTCAACATGTCCTCAAGAATCTAAATAATCCGTTCAGACTGACCATCCATTTGCGAATGAAAAGCGATATTGAAAAACAATTTCATGCCTAAAGCTTCTTGCGATTTCTTCCAGAACCTTTATGTAAACCTCGGATCTCTATCAGGCACAATAGATAATGGCACTCCGTGCAATCTCACAATCTTATAAATATAAAGCTCAGCTAATCTATCAAGTGAGAAATCAGATCGAACTGGAATAAAATGAGCAAATTTCGTCAATCGATCAACTACTACCCAAATCGCATCTTTCTTTCTTAGAGTTAGGGGCAATCCAGAAACAAAGTCTACCGTTACTCTATCCCATTTCCACTTGGGAATCAGATTTGGTTGTAGCAACCTAGACGGAACCTGATGTTTAGCTTTAACTTGCTGACAGAATAAACACTTCGAAACAAAATCAGAAATATCCCATTTCATACCAAACCACCAATAGTATTGCTTCAGATCATGATACACCTTCGTACTACCCAGATGAACCGATAGTCGACTATTATGAGCTTCACCCAAAATCAACTGAATCAACTCTGAGTTTCTCGGAATAGAAACTCGGTTTTGATATCTCAGACAATCATTAGCATCCACTCGAAATTCAGAATCAGAATTCAAATCATATTGAGCACGTTTCACTAACATTTCACTATCTATTTTCTGAGCATCACATATCTATTGCAAAAACAATGGTTTCGCTTTCATTTCAGCTATCACTGAACTATCATCAGAAAAATCTAATTTAGCATTCATAGCCCGTAATACTGACAGTGATTTTTGACTCAAAGCATCAGCTACAACATTTTCTTTACCCATATGATAATCAATTACAAGTTCATAATCTTTCAATAGCTCTAACCATCTTCTTTGTCGCAGATTCAAATCTTTCTGTGTCATCAAATATTTTAGACTTTTATCATCTGAAAACACATGGCATTTTTCACCAAACAGATAGTGACGCCAAATCTTTAATGCGGACATAATTGCAACTAGCTCAAGGTCGTGTGTCAGATAATTCTTTTCATGCGACTTTAGTTGTCTCGAGGCATAAGCTATAACTTTGCCTTCCTGCATCAGTACGCATCCCAGACCATTCAATGAAGCATCACTGTATATCACAAATTCTTTACCCAATTCTGGTTGTACTAACACTGGAACTTCAGTTAACAGAGTTTTAAACTGATCAAAACTTTTGTGACATTTTTTAGACCATTCAAATCTAACATCTTTCTGAAGCAATCTAGTTAACGGAGTTGCTATCATCGAAAAGCCTTTTACGAACCTTCTATAATAACCAACAAGTCCCTGAAAACTACGGACTTCAGATACATTCTTCGGAGGCTTCCAATCTAGAATAGCAGAAATCTTGCTCGGATCAACTCGTACACCAAAGGCCGATACAATATGTCCCAGAAAACTGACTTCATGTAACCAGAATTCACATTTACTGAATTTCACATACAATTGCTTTTCTCTCAGAGTTTGCAACACAATCCTTAGATATTCGGCATGCTCAGTCTCAACCAGTGAATAAATCAAAATGTCATCAATAAATACAATAACAAATCGATCTAGGTACAGTCTAAAAATTCTATTCATCAAATCCATAAAAACAGCAGGAGCATTCATTAGTCCGAAAGGCATAACTAAAAACTCATAATGCCATACCTCGTTCTGAAAGCAGTTTTCGAAATGTCTGAATCTTTCACTCTCAGCTGGTAATATCCTATTCTCAGATCAATCTTAGAAAACACAGTGGCTCCCTTTAGCTAATCAAACAAATCGTCAATCTTGGACAATGGATATTTGTTCTTTATGGTCACTTTGTTCAACTGACGATAGTCAATGCACATTCTCATCGTGCCATCTTTCTTTTTCACAAACAGAATAGGAGCACCCCAAGGTGAGAAACTTGGTCTTGTAAACCCTCTATCTGTTAATTCTTACAATTGTGATTTTAACTCTTTCAATTCTGTTGGTGCTATTCTATACGAGGCTATCGAAATTGGTGTCGTACAGGGGAACAGATCAATACCAAATTCAATTTCACGTATCGGAGGTAATCCCGGCAATTCTTCAGGGAATACATCAAAAAACTCACAAACAATTGGCACTGATTCAACCCCCTTTTCAGATACTTTCGAATCAATTACATAGGAAAGTAGGCTTCATATCCCTTTTTCACATATTTTTGAGCTTTCAATACAGATATCACAGCAAGCAACCCATTCAAATCATTAGACTCAACCCGAACTATTTCATCATTCGGACACCTTAAATCAATAGTCTTTCTTATACAATTCACAACAGCATCATGTAATGTCAACCAGTCCATACCCAGAATTATATCAAACTCATCAAACAGTAATAGCATCAGATTAGCAGAAAAACAGATATCTCGAAACATTAACAGATAGTTCTTGCATACTTTGTCAACCTAGGGGTTCGATACTTTTATAACAAATTCGGTAAACTCTACAAACAAAGTCTTACTGAATACTAAGTTCATACATATATACGAATGAGTAGAACCAGGGTTTATCAATGCAATCACAGAAGTATCATAAAGTGTAAATGTACCTGTTATAACATCTGGAGATGAAGCTTCCTCAGGGCTCAGATAACATACGCTCTGGTAGGCGCTCTAGCTTCAGATCTTGCAATAGTATCTCTCAGAGTTCTCTGACTACCACTAACATTTCTTGCGTTTCGAGAAAGTCTACCTCTTGCTGAAACATTCTTAGATATCAGATTCTGGGCAGTCTCTGGCTCAACAGACTCTAGGCAATCACGGATAAAATGATCTAATGATCTAGATCTGAAACAAGCTCGGTCATTCAATCTACAACTTCCCAGATGCCTTTTTCCACAATGCTTACATTCAGGTTTCTCGGATCGAACATTTCCAACACTAGACATCCATGTTACTGGAGCTTTAGAGCTTAACTATAATCTAGCTCGATCTCTGTTAGAATGTCCTACATTAAGTCTAGAACGACTTTGTTCATCTCTAAATTTCTTTTAAACAGACTAAAATGATTTACTCGAGAATCTCTTTCTCACATCTCTAGCTTCAAACTCAGCTTTTCTTTTATCTTTTCCGAGTGCTTCAGCTTTGCACGCTTGATCGACAAGTACAACAAACTCTTATATCTCCAAATTCGCGACTAACAAACGGATGTCTTCATTTAAGCCATCTTCAAACCTCTTACACATAATTGCTTCACACGATACACATTCTCGGGCATACTGACTTAACCTCACGAACTCTCGTTCGTATTCAGTGACAGACACGCGGCCCTGTTTTAATTCCAAAAATTCTTTCCATTTCTGATCAATGAATCTCTGACTAATGTATTTTTTTTCTAAATTCAGTCTAAAAGAAATCCCATGTAACCCTTTCCTTCGGAACAACAGAAATCAGAGTATTCTACCACTGATAACCCGCGTCTCAAAACAAAGAAACAACGCATTTAATACTTTCTTCCGGAGTTAAAGACATCTATTTAAATACCCGGTTAATGTTCTCTAACCAAAACTCGTCCTTTTTGGCATCATCATCACTGGTAGCCTTGAACTCTTCAACCCCATACTTGCGAATTTTGTCAACCGGAGGCTTATTCAACAGATTCAGATTCATAGTCGGAGGCATAGCAGATGTCTGAGGGGGATTAACCGGGGGCGGAGGTTGTGAAATAGCCGAATTATTTCTTACGAACTAAGTAAACCATTCACTCACCATTTGGAAGAAAGCTTGTTTAGCTTCTCCCTCTTGACCACTCGTAGTCGGTATCGAATCAGATGGCGTTGTCTCTTGCGCAGGAGCAGGTGCATTACTTTCTACATCGTCATCTACGGCTCTTTCGGGATCCATTACTATACATAAATCATATTTTACACGTCAGGGTTCATCACACTATCACAGTTCAGATATATGGAATGTATAGCTATACTCTCATACTCTACGTTAGTTCGAGAATCGGCTAAATCGTAGTTCTGATACCAATCAAATGTAACACCCCTAACCCGTATCTGTAGCCGGATTAGGGTTAAAGGCGTTACTGGACAGATAAATTTTTTTTACAGACATTTAGTATAACAATTTATCAATCACAATCAAAGTGTCCCTTTTATAGTTCAACAAGATATTAATCATGCTTCAAAATAGGGTCGGGACTAAACCGAACACATATGAAAGTTCTTGGAAATTTAAAACTTTATCAAAGCTGTAGAGGTCACACGCCCGTGTAGGCAGGCCGTGTGTCTCTCCACGGCTACTAGACACACCCAGAGCATGCATACTGACTTATCCACATGGCCACCAGGCACGCCCGTGCGCCATGGCTGTGTACTCTTAGGCTAGATACTGACTTATTCACAAGGCTACCAGGCACGTCCGTGTACCATGGCCGTGCACACTTGGGTTAGTTACTGACATAATCCCAATGCAACTAGGCACGCCTGTGTACCATGGCCGTGTAGGCAAAACAGGCCATTTGCAAGGCCAAAAGGCCACCCACACAAGGGTCAACCCTACAAGAAAATTACCAATTCATTTCATGCACAATTAACAGCCAAAAACATATCAAACTAAGCAAATCTTTGCATTCAATCTCATTTCCAATCATGCCAATTTGCCCAACTAAAACACATATACATTCAAGCATGATTCATTCACCATTACCTTTCATATAATCATTCCTTTGCTCAAACATACATGCCCATAATGCATTCATATGCCTACCATAACCTTGGCAATTTCATTTGCTATCAAACCATACCAAAACATATATCATGCATCATATACACCCAAACATAATACCATCATTTATCTAGCCACATCTCATGGCTAATTATACACATTTCAAACTTAACTCAAAATGACTAGCCTATACATGCCATATTTAGCTATATACAATTTCAAGTTGAGTAGTGTGATGATGATCCTCGACGGTCCCCGAGCCTTCAGTAGCTTTGATGATCTATAAAACAGAACAAACACACACACAGAGTAAGCTTTCAAAAGCTTAGTAAGCCATATACAAATAAACTTGGCATAGAATGCACATAACCATATTAATACTATGACATTAATAGTTCTCAAAGCAAATTCATCTCATATCCATTGGCTCATATGCTTAGCCATATCTTACCACATTCTTCAACTCAAATTTCACATATACACATAGCTCTTTTAAACATATTTCTACATATCATCTCATCATTCCATTGCATATAATCATCTTAGTAAGTTCATATAGATACTTACCTTTCATACACACTTAGTGTACAAATCAAACGTACCTGAAACAGATATACAAATCACTTAATCGTTCATATCTCAGATTTTCCCGTTGAACCATTTGGAAACTAATAGGATACACATAGTGCTCAGAATAGTCGTACAATACCAACGTTCCAGACGTGGTCTTACATGTAGTCAGATGTCGATGCCACTGTCCCAGACATGGTCTTACACGAATTAATACGATGCCAATATCCCAGACATGGTCTTACACGTAAGTCTCATATCGATGCCAATGTCCCAGATGTGGTCTTACACGAAATCTCGAATCAATGCCAACGTCCCAGACATGGTCTTACATGATATAACATAACAAACACCTATGTCATGACATAGTTAATCCTATCTATTCCTAGGTTCATACGGGACTTCCTGTATGTTATCACTATGCCGATCTTATCTCGGAATTCATGTATACAACATCTCATAAGCATTCATCATTATCAATAGTCATATGAACATACATAATTCAATACAAATATATTTATTTGTATATTCACTTACCTCAAGTTCGATTTATCGGAAACGTATATGGCTACTCGATTACTTTCGATTTTCCGCGATCTAAGTCTGTTTTCTTCGGTTCTTGATCTATACATATTCAAATTTAATCCTTTTATTCATCAACTTATTCAATTAAATCCAAAAACATACATTTAGAGCTATTTGCAACTTAGCCCTCACATTTGCACATTTTATCAATTTAGTCATTTTTTCTCAAAACATCAAATATACAAAATCACCATATACCCATGCTTAGCCGAATGCTCATTTATCTCATACAAGTCCAAACATTTCATTTATTTCACAATTTAGTCCCTCAAAATGCTATTTTCACAATTTGGCCCTAATTAGCTAAATTCACCAAAAATTCAAGAACAAAACATGTTCATTAAACACATATCTTTCATTTAACACCAATACTCATCACAAAGTTCACCATTTCATCAATGGCACATTTCATAAACATCATCAATTCTTCAAAGTACAACATGGGTTTCAAAGTATACAAAGCAACGATTACAGAAACTAGAATTTATCAAAAACCGAAGTCGAAACTTACCTTAATTAAACCAAAAGAGTGCCGAAACCTAGATTCCCTTCTTTCTTTTCTTTTCTTATGAAATTCGGCCAAAATGATAAGAATACGGCCATTTTTCATGTTTCATTTTGTTATAAAATCATTTATTATCCTTTTACAAAAATAACCTTATGAAATAACATTTAAAACATATGAAATTCAAGGCTATTAATGTCCAACAGCATCCACTCACTTTTAAAATGGTTTAATTGCCTCATAAGGCCTCCCCATTTAAAAGCCACAACAATTAGGCCATTAGTCAAATAAAATGCTACTTTTATAGTTTATGCAATTTAATCCTTTGCTCAAATTAAACACACAAACAGACGAATTAATTTACGGAATTTTAGCACATGCCAAATCACACACAGTAAACACAGAAAATAATATTAAATTATTTTACTGACTCGGATTTGTGGTCTCGAAACCACTACTCCGGCTAGGGTCTAAACCGGATTGTTACAATTAATATGATGTAAATTAACATAAATGTCAATATAAATATCATAGTCAAACTTAATTAATCACCACCTTACTGAGGGTTAATCACATATCGAGATCTTTAAGCAAGAGTCTAATGTACATACATGTACCCAATTTCAGCATACCACAGTCTTTCACAATTTTAACGTTTCTGTTGAACTACCCATTAAACCACTTGGAATACTAAAGGATACTCGGAACATCTCATATTCATAGTACCATACCAATGCCATATCCCAAATATGGTGTTACATGGGATCTCATATCGATGCCAATTGCCCAACTATGGTCTTACACGAAGTCTTATATCGATGCCATATCCCAGATATGGTCTTACACGAAATCTCAATAACCCTAATGTCATGACATTTGTATCCTAACTATTCCTAAGGTTCAACCGGGATTTTCTCACTTGTCGAACTTTGTCAATTATATTCAAAGAGTAAATCACAATTCTTACAATATTAAAGCAATTAAAGCATAAATAGCAATGCATTATTTACATACGAACTTACCTCTGTACAAAAAATAGTAGAAATGGACCTAATCGACCCTAAACCCTAAAACCATACCTTTATTGATCTATAATAGCAAATTTAACTTATTAAATTATCACATTGCTCAATTCGGTCCAAAAATCACGCTAAGGAGACATTACATTTTTGCCCCTAAACTTTGACATATTTACATTTTTGCCTCTAGGCTCGAAAAATGAAATCCATTCAATTTCTTCGATTCCCAAGCCTAGTCGGTCCTCTTTTATACTTATAGTAGTCCATATTTTTCATTTAATTACACTTTTACACACATTTTATAATCTTTTTACAAATAGGTCCTTTTGACATTTTCATAAAAAAACCACATAGCAAAAGTTGTTTATCACATATCGAACATGCCTAATCTACTATTAGACATCAAAATACACAAATATCCAATATGGGTCAAACCCTAGACCTTGATATTTTCTCAAACCCAACTATCTAGCTTTCCTTGAATTTTATCCACTACAAACTTGAAATTTTTTGATGTCACCCTACGATGAAACAATGGCATCCCCAATTAAGTTCCTAGAATAATAATATCTTGAAAATTATATGAATAGGTTTACTAGTGACATCTATTTATAGAAAGAAAAGCTAAAAACCTTATAAAGTTGTAGAAGTTTATTTCCATTAGAAAAAAATATCCTAGTTTATCTAGGATATAGGGGGCGGCAGCCCTATTTAAAGATACTAAAGTTTTTTTGACCCACCTCCTTACAATAGGGGTTTTAGGCCGCTCTCATATCAGATCCAATTACGAGTACTTCCTGAGCCTTTTTGACCTAGTATTCTATAATATGATCTAACCCGATTCAGTTTTTCTATTTCCAAAAATAAAATTTAATATCTACATATTAAATAATTTTCTCACCCCAATTTTACCTTAGTAAAATTTTAATGATTTCACCCTTAGTAAAATTTCAAGAAAATTCGATCAATATGTCACAACTAAACATGTTCACTATGACTAAATGATTTATTTTCATTTCCGGGTTTCAAAATAGTCCAAAAACATAAACTCATTCTTCCATAATTTTTTAAGTAATCCTATATAAGATTGCAAGTTTCCATTTTTGTTTCCATTTCCATTTTTGGAAACCTATATTCATTTCCAAATTATTCCATTTCTCCATTTTGGAGAAAACCATAATCATTCCTGGATGTTTCCAATTTCTCTTTTTCTAATCATTCCATTCATTTTTATTCAAACATGCAATTTATTTCTAGTTTCAACGAGCTAGCAGAGGAACTGATTGAACAT
This sequence comes from Gossypium australe, assembly GCA_005393395.2. Taxonomy (NCBI): domain Eukaryota; kingdom Viridiplantae; phylum Streptophyta; class Magnoliopsida; order Malvales; family Malvaceae; genus Gossypium; species Gossypium australe. The sequence goes on along the minus strand of CM016618.1, from coordinate 44,460,607 downwards.
ATTTGGTTGAGGTTCAACTACCTTATGATTAAGTTCTGTCTTTTTGCCTATTAATTATAAACTCATTTAGTCATAAAGTCATTACACTATCACATCGTTATTGAGCTCTCCTCAACGGCATACCATTACGAAAACAACTACTCAGTGCTCATCCAATGATCTTGTCATATGTGTGTTACCCTTATAGTGTAACATCCCAAAATTAGGGGTTTGTGATTTTGCTGTGTAATTGCATGTTGTGTTTGTTTTGCAGGTTGTTTGAGGGGATTTAGGGGCTCTAAGGAGGCCCAGGGTCGAGGCCAAGCCCTGGAAAAATTTTATTTTTTGGGCCTTTAGTGGAGAGGGCTATTGGAAGTAGGGTTTAAGTAAATTTAAGTGTAGTTTTTAACACAAGTTGGTCATGTGGTAGGATAGTTGTGGCGTCATTGGGAGAGCAAGGGGGAAGGAGTTCGAATCTCATAAGCTGTATTTTAGTGGCTTTTATTTTGTGCTTGGGAAGAGGAAGAAGCAGAGTTGGGATCAGACTCTACCATGGAGGTTGGAGAATGAGTCAAACGGTTTGAATGGGAGGTGGAGAGCAAAGTGAGGAGGAAAAAGGGGAGAGAATCAAGGGAGTGGGGTGTGTGGAGGTGTTGGCTGTGAGTGGGAGTGTGTGTTAGGGGAGAATTTCGGTTAGAGAGGGGCTTGGGTAGCATATTCGATTTTGAGTAGGAAAGGGTTCCAAAATTCTCGAGCTTCTCCTTTGCATTTTTGCATTTTGGTCACTTTTCTTTAAGCATTTCGGGTCAACTTTTTGCAATTTCTTTCTTGCCGAATTCCTTTCTCCCTCTATTCTTTTCTGTTTCTTTTCTACTATTTCCTCTCCATAAGCCGAATCTCTCTTCTCCAATTTGAAACTGTTTCTTCTATCCCTTGCTAATAGCCGAGTCTTCTCCTACTCACCTATCCTCTCGTTACATTCACCTTTTCTCCCTTCTTAAGTCAAATAGTCACCCTACTTCTACTTTGATTCCTTTAGCCGAACACTTAGTAGCCTGAAGCTTGGTGTTCTTCTGTAATTATAAGGTAATGTTTTCTTTTCCCTTTATTTCTTTTCTTCTCTCTCTTTTCTCTTTACTAAAGCCGAAACACTCAGCTTTAACACTTTTTGTTTAGGCCGAATCTGATTACTCTTCTCCATCTTGAGTCTTGTTTGTTCTTTTTTTTTTTTTTTGTGGAAGCCAAAACCCTTGTTGAGCAACTGCCAATTTTGTGGCACTTTAGTAAGTATAGCTATGGTCGAATGGGGGTGGAATGTTCTTGTTATTATTTTGTGAGTTTCTTTGGGCCGAACGACCGTTTCTATGTTGTCTTGAAACAATATTGCTAATCTGTGCTCTTCTTTAGGGACTTGTTTTCGTGATCAAAGGCAGTAAACCAAATACTCTAGCATAGCAAGGAGTGGTCGATCTCTGGTAAGTAGAGGCAATGGGTATAATGTTTCAAGTTAAGTTTATCAATGAGAGAAACTAACTTGATTTCTCAACTATCGTTATAGGTGTTGGAAATGGTGGTTAGCACAACTCGTAATCAGGTGTGTAATCTCACACCAATCATCGATGAAAGCATGTCTTGATCTGTGTTTCAGCCAAAAGGCGAAAAGTCAGAAAACCGGCAACCGTGACCACTCGAGCGTGCGAGCGTTCATTGTGATTAACTAAGTTTCTATGATGGCGGTAGGTCATGGAGAGTGTCACGAGCACTCTTACGGAACTGAGGCTGTAACGAGCCTGATCGAGTCGAAATGAGCTAACGGGCCCACATGGGCAACACTGATAGAAAATTACCGAATGACGGATACGAACTGCGAAGTCTACAAAACTGTGACTGAAACCATGCTAAATGGGCCACACGAGCGTGTGGGCCCATTTGGGCCTAAAATGGATTTTAGGCCCAATTGCACTGTAGAGACCCAAAAAGGGGTCCCGAGTCGCACGAGGCTACAGTAGGCTTCCTAAAAGGTCGTTAGATGATTAAAATTACTGAAGTACCCTTGGTGGGTAAATTACTAAAATACCCTTGGTGGGTAAAATTACTGAAATACCCTTGGTGGGTAAAATTACTAAAATACCCTTGGTGGGTAAAATTACTGTTATACCCTTAAGGGTAGGTTTAGCATGATTGTGTGTATTCTGTTTAACAGCTATGATGGTAGATTTTTGCATACACTAAATTATTATGTCACGACATCTTGCATTGGGTTGGGATGGATAAATATACATAAATATATATATATTGGAGGAAGTACTGTACTGGTGGCTATGCCACATTATACTGATTCAGTGGCTCTGCCACACTATACTGATTATAGTGGCTCAGCCACAAATACTGTTACTGGCAGCATTGTTGCGTTATACTGGTAGCTCGGCTGCATTCTTGGTGTGTAGGGCTGGGTGGGTTGATTTGGTCCCCACAGGAGTGTAGGGCTGGGACGGGAGGTGTGTTGGATGGTTTGGGTTGGGCTGCATTTTCTCTATTTGCAGCATCATGATTTTGGGGCCTTAGGCCCAAACTGATACTGCATGGGCTTGGGCCCAGACTGTGATTGTAACTGGGATTACACACTGAGTTCTTGTAACTCACCCCTTTACCTTAACTGTACAGGTAATCCCCAGCTATAGAGGATTTGGAGCTGCGAGGGAATCGGAGATGGCCACTCGTTCTGCATGTTTTAAGGGTGAACTAAGAACTTTAAATTTTGGATTTCTTTACTTTAATTATTGGGTTTTATAATTGTTGTAATTAGGCCATTGGAACTATTTTAACTTTTATTTGGATTTCTTTAAACACTGCAAATTTAATCAACACGAAATTTTCAAAACTATAACAACTATTTTTTGAATAACTCATTTTCGTAAATGATAAGACCAAATTCTTTATAATCGACTCAGTTTTTATTAAACAAGACAAAACGCGCATTTTGAAAGAGTATTAAAATGAGTAAATCCCTCTTTGGGCATAAGTGAGGAGAAATGAAATTTTGAACCTATAAATGTGATTTTTAACGATATGTTTTCCAAACAACCTTGTAGTTTCAAACATCACCTGATGTAGTACACCAGATCCAGTCGTAACGTTTAGGCAGGGTTTGGGGTTACACATAGGATATCCTTGATCTCTTTGGGATAATATCCATTCTCCCAATATGATCCTGATCTATCTCATGGTAACTATTACATATTCCTTCATGAAAAGTCAATCACTATCAAATAGTGATCAAGTCATCCATCATAAAGACGGACGACCCATGGCCACATTTCCTTTTCATCAACCATGTAACACCCATGAGAGGATATCATTTACCCATGTTTTGGGCTATGAATTTCATTGTTGTGAATGATGCTACATACAGAAGTCGTACACGAAACACACCAACTTTTAGTTCCTTATCTATTTGAACTTAGGCTTTTACTTACATCAAAGTGTATATTGACCTTGCCATAAGTGTGTATATTGTGTCACGCATGCCTTAGATTTCGATTCCTTATCTATTTGAACTCAGGCTTCATACATAGACAAGTGTATATTAACGAAAATACTACTCTTAGGGCACCATATCCAAAAGTCTCTCGCTTGCCCTAGTGAAGTATATGAGTCATGTTTTGCATTCTTATGCCCTCTATATGTTTCCCAAAGAGCTCTCTAGCTATAAGAGTCTTGGCTAAACAAATCCCTAGGGTTTGTTCTCAATTGTGATTTTTTGACTACATCCACTATCCCGTCAAACGCTCCCATCTCCTTTATGTGGTTAATTTGGGTTTGGCTATATCTACATTGTTACATTACCATAGTTTCTTCCATGTCACATATTTGACCCTCTATAGTGAATTTAGCAGTGCAACCCTGCTTAACACTTAGTCACACTATGGACCCACCGTCTAGGATAAACACACAGCCCGATGTTGATTTCCTCGAATCTCGACACATTTGGAAGTCAAAATCTGTATATTTGATGAGAGTAAGATCTACTCTAGAATACTTAAGCATATAATCTCTTGTTCTCCGTAAATACTTGAGTATATGCTTAACTACTTCCCAGTGTCTTGGTCTTGGATTTGCCTGATATTGACTTACCAAGCCTACTGCAAAAAAGATATCTAGGCATGTGCATAGCACATCATACATGAGAGTTCCTACTACAGAAACATAAAGAACCTTTCTCATGTTTTCTGTTTCTTCCGCTGTCTTAGGATAGTCCTCTAAAGAGAGATGAAAACTAGATATAGAAGGTTGATTTCCCTTATTTGAATTGACCATTGCATAATGCTCCAGTATCTTGTCTATGTATGAAGCCTAAAAGAGTGCTATCACTTTGTTCTTTCGAGCCCTTAGGATTCGAATACCTAGAACAAAATTAGCTTCTCCCAAGTCTTTCATGCTAAACTGTTGGGTTAACCATAATTTAACCGATGACAATGTCTCTACATCATTTCCAATGAGTAGAATGTCAGAACGACAAAGACTACCTTTTCATCCCCTAAACGTTTCTAAACACAAAGTTCATCTATGTTTTGCTCAAATCCAAAAGTCTTGATCGCCTGATCAAATCTTTGAGTCCATGAGTGGGATGCTTGCTTAAGCCTATATATAGATTTAAGCAGTTTGCAAACTTTATAATCTTTTCCTTTAGCAATATATTCGGTGGGTTGCATCATGTAGATGCTCTCTTCAAGATAGTCATTCAAAAACGTTATCTTGATATCCATTTTCCAGATCTCGTAACCGAGAGCCACCATAATGGATAGTAATATGCGGATTGACTTGAACATGGCAATTAGAGAGAAGGTTTCTTTATAATCGATACCTTTTTTCTTAGTATACTACAAGTTTGGCCTTATAAGTTTCCACTTTTCCATCTGTATTTCTTTTCTTTTTTGTAGATCCATTTACACCCTATGGGTTTTATCCCTTTCGGTAAGTCTACAAGTTCCCATATTGAGTTAGAATACATAGAGTCCATCTCAACTTTTATAACTATTTCCTAAAGCTTGGAATCAGCAATTTGCATCACTTCGTCATATCTAAGTGGGTCATCATCAACCTGTTCGGCAAACTCAGTGTTAAAGACATTTCTGCCAGATTGGAACAACTCAGGCCTATGAGAGACCCTCCCACTATGATGAAGCTCCTTATGTTGATCGTATGGGGTTTTCGATGCTTCCTTCATTGGCACATAATTTAGAATATTGCAAGTCATCAGTACAGTGTATCCCCAAAAAGAGATTGGTAGCTTTAAATAACTTAACATCGAACGTACCATGTCTAACAACATTTTATTTCTTCTCTCCGCCACGTCATTTTGTTGTGGAGTGTACGATGCGGATAACTGGGATAGATACTCATTCTCTATGAGGTACCTTAAGAACTCATCAGATAAATGTTCCCCACCTCGATCAGACTGAAGTGCCTTTATGGGTAAACCTATTTGTTTCTCCACTTTTGCATGAAACTTTTTGATTTTAACAAAGGTTTCACTCTTACGGTGCATTAGGTATATGTAATGCCTCAAACCCGGCCCAATCATCATGGCCAAATTTGGAAAGCTACATTAGCCATCGGAATGGCCCAAAAATATTTTGTAACTTCAAATGTACTTTTTAAACCATTTACGTAGGTCATTCAAAACTAGTAAAATTGAATGTTCAACTTAATTTTTAAATCTCATTTCAAAACCAGTTGACCGCGGACATGGCCGAAATAAACTTTCGGAATTTTAAAAAATATATATTTAAAAACTATTGGCTTATCAATTCAAAGCAAATGAAATAAAATGTTTATTTTAATTTCGTAAAAACTGTGCAAATTTCAGGAATCGAAATAAATAATATCTCAATTGTAAACATTCAATCATTTATTCAAAACTATTTCAGATTTTCAATCATACTTCTAAATCATTTGTCATTTTATTCAAAATTTAGAGAACTTGCTTATTTGTCGTTATTTCATAAATAAAAACATATTAACTTCATAAATTGAATGTTTTTAGAAAACTCATTTGTAAACATTAATAATTTTGAAAACTAAGTCTAATTTTATTAAAAACTTATTTTTTTAGAAATGCAGCAGAAAATGTGTTATTGTTGGATTCTATTTTAAAAACAGAGTTTCAAGCAAAATCTTATCAAATACTAATTCATGCAGTTTTTAAAACATAATGTCATGCAAGCAATTTATGCAAATCAGAATGAAAAATCCCTAAAATAAAGTCCCATGCCACAGTCCATACTCAAACTTATTACAAACACAAAATATCAAAACATAATTTAATTGCTTTAACTTAAAAAGAATTCTGAGAAACTCCTCTAACTACAGTCGTCGACTCCTAATCTCTGGGTTATTTGTAAAATCAAAAAACTAAAAGGGGTGAGCTATAAAGCTCAGTGTGAGATTAACATAAACACAATCGCAAACATACACTCACATTACAAAATCATAACGGTCATATTAGTTTCATATAACTCATTATTTCACATTTATACTATGCATGATCATGTCGATGCACCTTTTGTAAAATGATGCAAGTTTTAGAAAAACGATCCTACCCACCTCCGTTACACACCAAAATCGAATTTTCTCAGAACTCGTCCATCCAACACACCAAATTCTGAACAATGTCATAGTAACGCAGATAAACTGCCACATAATCAAAATCATGGACAAGCCACCAGAGTCATAGATAAACTGCCATATAATCAAACCGTGAATAGTGTCACATTAATGCAAATAAACTGCCACATAATCAAAATCATGGACAAGCCATCAGAGTCGCAGATAAACTGTCATATACTTCCAACTTTCACATATCCCACCACATGCATGTGGTATGGCCAAAATCACTCTAAACCATATAGACATGTTTAACATACAAATCACATATGTACTCATGGTACCAAAATTTCATATTTTATTTTCATACGAATATCACATATGCCATATAATCACATAACATGAGAATGAGATGTACATATTTTTCACATTAACAGTAAGCATGGAAATCACATCAACATCACACAACATGCTTTCCACAACATATACGGTTTGGGGAAACACTTGATAAAATCCATAACGATGATTTATCTCTCTTAATGGATACATATAGTATCCCCATCAAACAACATTTTTATCAATATAAAACAAGCCTTAATTTTCTTTAGTGTTAAAACCCACACCTGATAGTAGATCCAACGCAAATCATCACTTTAAAGAAACACCCACACTCAGATCTAATCGATAGGTTACCTACTTGTCAACAAAAGCAATCTTTTATTAGGGAGGTCATTTTTAAACGATTTATAAGATACACCAATTTGAAAAAACTCTCATCTGCACTTACTCTAATAATAATTAGTCGAAGATTGTTCTCGTTCCTAACGTTATGTGTAACACCTCTAACCCAAAACTGTCGCCGGAATAGGGTTAAGAGGCATTACCGAACAATCAGAACATTTCATATCCATTTCACGACACAAAGTTAATCATCTTTAAAACATATCACAACATAATCATATAGTCCCTTAATGAGGTCCACGAGACCTTAAACACATGCTAGAAAGGGGTTGGGACTAAACCAAATACTTACAAAAATTTTCAGGAAATTTAAGCATTCTTCATCACTATAAAAGTCACACGCCCATACAGTCAGGCCGTGTGCCTCACACGGCTACCAGACACACCCATATGTCTAGGCTGTGTCATAACAGAGCATACATACTGACTTATCCCCACGGCCACTAGACATGCCCGTGTGCCATGGCCGTGTGTTCTTAGGCTAGCTACTGACTTGGTCACACGGCCACCAGGCATGCCCATGTGCCTCGACCGTGTAACCTGTCCAGACACACTTCGAAGTGGTCCTTGAACCACATGGTGGAGATACACGCCCGTGTCCCTTAACCAAATATGCAAAATAGGCCATTTGCAAGGCCAATTTGCCACCCACACAAAGTTCAACACTACAAGCACAACTAAGCATGTTTTCTCACACAATTTGGAAAACAAATACATGTCAAATAGTCAACATATCATCTCAACCAATCTCATTTCTAAACATGTTAACTTATAAACTAAATTGCACAACTTGAACACATTTAATACCAAACATGATTCATCCTCAAATTCACTAGATCATACTAGCATCAATCCATCACTAAGTTTACCATTCATAAGACATTCTCATTACCAACAAGCCATACCATAATATGCATCATATACCAAATCCATTCATGCTTATAGCCAACATATATCTAGCCATATCACATGGCTATTTACAAATCTCAAATTTGTTTCAAAACAACTAGCCTATACATGCCATATTTAAAAATACACATCTTCAAAGATACCAAAATAGATTGCTGATAGTGTGATAGAGATGCTGACGATCCCTGGATCCAAGCTAGCTTTACTGACACTATAAAACAGAGAAACAATAACATAGTAAGCTTTCAAAAGCTTAGTAAGTTCGTAACATAATACATTATACCAAAGCAAGCCATCACATAGATTAATTTACAACCACATATATCATATCATCCAAAACTAATATGTTCAATTACCTTTCATAAACTCATTCATAGTTTCATCAACCACATAGGTTCCGAGAGTACCTTAGCCAACACTTAGTTGTCGATTACATATGCTATTCAATACTCACTATTTCATTCCGATCAACATTCGTCCCTTCTTCGATTCAATCGCACACTTAGTGCCCAAATAGTTAGCCGAAGCTTAATTAACATCGCACACATAGTGCATCCATATCGAACCGATCTTAAATCAGTATCGCACACACAGTGCCAACCACAAAGCCGAAGCTTATATTATTTCGCACACACAGTGCTAATCATCTCGGTCACATTTCTGAATACGCACACTTAGTGCCACATATCTCGAGGCCTCACATAGCATTCACATTTCAATATTATCATACCATTCATTTCATAACATTTAAACATAGCTATATACACATATTATGTCTGAACTTACCTCAGACGTCGAAATATCAAGACGATCGATTAATCGAGCACTTTGTCTTTACCTCGATCTCTATCCGAACCTCTTCTTTCTTAGTCTATACACATTCAAATTCAATCCATTCAATCACCAAATCATTCATTTTAGTCCAAACACATATTTAGGGCATTTTACAAAATAACCCTCACATTTTCACATTTCAACACTTTAGTCCCTATTTCACAAAAAAATCATCAAATTCATATAATTTCTCTTCACACAAGCCTAGTCGAATTTTCCTTGTGTTCATACAAACCCACACATTTCATTTATTTCATATTTTAATCCTTCAATTTCTCATTTTCTCAATTAAGCCCAAAATACTCAATTTCACTAAAAATCCCAATACAAACGATGTTAACCCAACACCAAGTTTTCATATTTCACTATCAACTAACACATAGCACAAGTATTCATCAATGACTCATCACAAAAACATCATCAATTCATAAAATTACAACATGGGTTAGCTAGAGCATGAAGCAACGATTACGAAAACGTAGAAATTATCGAAAATCGAACAAAATCTAACCTTGAATCAAGCCAACTGCTAGCCGAAAATACCAAAGCTTAAAACCCTTCTTCTTTCTTTAATATTTGGTGGAAGAGATGATAGAAAATGGCTTATTTTCAAGCTTTTATTTTATTTAACATAATATTATACCCTTTTACTAATTTGCCCTTTTCATTAAACATATATAACCTTTATACATTAAGGTTATTCTAATCCATTGCTGATGCAATCCTGGTCACATCATGGTTCGACTCCATCCGACGCCATCGAGAGTGGCCTAAACTTGAGGGGCCCAAGTGCAAATGAAACATCTCATAGGCCTGATTGATTGTTGGGCCAATGTTTTTAAGGACTTTTTAATTTAATATAGTTTTATTTAAATTAATGAGTTTGCATATTTTAATTTTAACTTGCACTTTGTGTGTTCTGCATTTAATAAAGTAATGCATTATGTAACTTTCATGTTAGTTTATTATGCATCATAAATAATGACTTGCATTATGAAACTTCCATGTTATTTTAAGTCTGCATTATTAAATTAAGTTTTGCATTAAGTAACTCATTTGTTCATTTAGTTTGCATTTCAAACCATGCATTTAAGCATCTTAGTTTAATAAATGAGTTGTTGGACATTTATTCAACTCATCTTAGTTTAATTAATAAGTGTTTTTGTTGAATTTTATTTAATAAGTGTAGCTCCTAATTAATCTAGTTACTAGGATTATTTATTGATGCATGAGTTTAAGTTAATTTATTTATGCTTCTTTAATTAACTAGTTGCTGGAATAATTGATGCATATGTTTTAGTTCATTTACTTAGTGTGTGTTATGTTTAATAAGTGTTTAAATGTGTTTAATATGTTTGTTTTAATGTGTTAGTTACATGTGTCTTTTCAATTGAAAACCGTTACATTCAAGGGCTGTTACAAATTGATTAAAGAGACTTTTCAAGTGAATTTCGGTTACATTCAAGGGGAAGCATTATTCTTCATTAAAAGGAGTTGTTATCATTCATTAAAGGGAGAATTATACATCATTAAATTCAGCAGCTTCCTCTTTCATCTTCCATAACCGTTTGTTGATTAAAGTGATCACTTCATGAGTTAATTTTTCATTAAAGTTGCTGGTGTCCATTAGGTTGACCAAGGGGATTTCAAAGGTTTTTCCTAAGCATTCAAGACCATTGGTTCAACTGAATTGAAGTGTATTGAAGGGTGGAGTTAATTTAGTTTGGCATTCCAAGAGTTTTTGAGCTTTATTTCAGCTCATTATTAGCTCATTAAGTTGATCATAGGTGACCATTCAGTTATCTTTTAACACTATAAATAATTGTAATCAGCCTATTGTAGGAGACTTTTGAACCTTAATCAAATTTATGAACTTTGAGTTCTTGAGTGAGTTTATCTCCTCTCTATTTTTCGTACAAGTTTCTTAGACTTATCAAGCTTGCTTGTGGCGTACATCCATCCCCTTATACCATCGGTTCTTACTCTGTTAAGTAACGGGTCGAGGTCCATCTTCAAATTCCATCGTTCACCTTAAACCAAATAGAAATCGGGGTGACACTTTCATATAGTGTTGAATCATTTCTTTCGTTTAAGTTCACTTTTCCATTCCCACAAATTATCCTCTACTTAATTTATCTCCATTCATACTCAAACTGAGCCATTTCCAAACACCATCTTCCTTTCTTAATTCTAGCCAAACCTAAGCTTCCATCTTCTAAATCGTTTCCATCATTTCTCAACCTCCAATTCCTAACTTAAATCCATTTCTAAAAGCAACCCTATTCAAAGCTTCCGCAAACTTAACCATATTTTCTATTTTTTTTTTGAAGACTCAATCTCTCCTCGTAGACGATCGGGCATCTCACATACGACTCGACTCACCCCGAGGCGGATCGTATCAATTGCCACCCACTATCACTAAATATGGCCTAATTGCATCATAAGGCCTCCACATTATAAAGACAACAACAATTAAACATTTAACAATCAGCACACAACATTTTACACTTTATGCGATTAAATCCTTTTTCATAATTCGACACATAGTTGATAAAAATTACCACACAGAATTTTCACACAGGTTATATCACATATAATAAGCACTAAGAATAATATTAAAATATTATTTCAACCTCGGATTTGTAGTCTCAAGACCACCATTCTGACTAGGGTCTAAACCGGACTGTTACATTAAGGGTTTTCTAAAATGGTATCAATCGACCCTTCATCAAAATTAGAATACGATGCGTTAATACTTAAAGGAAAATACATTAAAACCTCTTAAATACATTCGACCTACAAGAAAAAGTAAGGAATGAGTAGTAAATTTCATTCCACTACCATACTTACTTTATTTCGATTAAAACGAAGGTCGAAGGATCACTATGCTCTTGAGAAGGATGATAGTCTAGAGAAAAGGATCACTTGAAAAAGTGAGTCACTCAGTTCAATATTTTAAAACATAATATTTAAACTTATTGAAATAGGGTTGCAAAATTTTTTTGTTTACTATAAGGATGATAGAGGTTGGAAAATGGTGAAGAAAAGAGAAATAATCACCAAAGTCAGTGGAGGCACGGCAGCGCGATGGCAACGGTGGAAGAGGTCTAGCGACAGAGGCGGTGGTGCTATGACAAAGGAGTAAGAAGAAAAGAATATAAGTTCTATCACTGTCTTAATGGAGGATAAATGAGAAAAAAAGAAGAGGAGAAGTTTCGCAGTGGTCGCCACGGTGGCGGAGGGCGGCACTGAAGGTGGCTCTTGGAGAGAAAAAAGGAGAAAAGTGGTGGTGCAAAGAAGGTTTGATAGTAAGGTGATGATGGTTCAAGGCCAAGATTTGGTGGAGAAGAAAGAAAAAGAAAGCAAAAAGGGAAGTTGAGAGTTAAACAAAAGTGAAAAAGGGAGGAAATGGGAAGGAGTAAAGGTTGGTGCTACAATGAGAGGTGGAGAGTGATAGGATGGATGGAAAGAGTGTGGTGAACCTTGTCTAGGTTCAATGAACCATTCATATGGAAAAAATAGAGGAATTGACAAGTAAGGGGACAATAGAGTGAAAAGGGGATCATGGTCTCTACAATTGCGGCATGTTAACAAAAAGAAAATGAAAGAATCTCTCCCCCACTATGGAAAGAAAATTGGATGGCAATGGGGTGTTTTACACATGGAAAAATCACAAAAATTAATTAAAATATTTGTTAATTAGGAGACTTGAACTTAGGACTCATAATATATTAATTAAACAATTAACCACTCTACCACTCACTTCCTTCTGATCAATTTAGAAAGAAAATAAATAAAACATGGGATGATCTAAGCTAAGGGTTTGAGACAAATTTGCACCAAATAGAAATTAACGAGAAGGACAGGATTCAAACACAGATCATCAGGGACAACTCCATCACTACTCAATCACTATAATTGATATCTATTTATTATCAAATGTACAAAGATAACCTTAAAAAAAATCAGGGTGTGACCACTTTTAGTTCATTAACCCAATTTCTACTACCTAATTTTTGGGATGTTACAGTATACATACCCATATCTAAAATAGTCATCAATAAAAGTTACATAAGATTCATAATCACATTTTGCATTAATGCTCATGGGGCTACATACATCAGTGTGCTAAAGTTCTAAGGGTTATCCAGCCCTCGTTCCTTTTGCATTAAAAGATCGCTTAGCCCTCTTACCTTCCAAGCAATATTCACATTATGGAAGATCAACTTCTTTAAGTGAACTTAAGATTTAGTCTTTCACACAAGTCTAGTGATTTTTTCATGGTTAATATGACCAAGTCTCAAATGCCAAAGGTATACCTCATTAGAGTGAGAAGTTTTAAGTATTTTATTTGATATTTCAGTCTCAAGCAATGTGTACATCTTTAGTTTGATAAAATATAGATTATTTGACATCCATTCATTACAGATAAGATTGCGATTTCTAATTATTGCAATCCCATTATTAAAAGTCACGGTCAAGCTGTCTTTATATAAACACTCAACAGAAATTAAGTTTCTTTTGAAACTTGGTACATAGAAAACATCTCTTAAAGTAATCTTTCTCGAATTATCAAAATAAAAATGTACATCTCCCACTACTTTAGCTACGACACTTGTCCCATTTTTGATCTGCAATGATAAGCTCTTATCTCTAAGCTCTTTTGTCTCCTCAAACCCCTGTAGAGAAACACAAACATGATTAATGGCTCCCGAATCAATAACCCAGTAGTGTATTGAATCTTCCATTAAACAAGCTTCTAGCATCATGAGTTCTATACATTTGCTTTTGGTAGCTAGGTATTCCTTCTACTCTTTATAGTTTGTCTTGAAGTGCCTTTTCTTGCTGCAAGAGAAGCATTTAGACTTAGATAAGTCATTGGGCTTTCTGGTTCTCTTCCTTTCCACTTGTTGTGGGTCAGAGATCTTAGCCTTGCCTTTATTAGTGTGCATTCCCTTCCGTTTTGAGGAAAAAGCAACGACTATGTTCATTTTTACTTTTCAAATCGATTGACTGACCGCCTCTAGATGTATTAACGTTCAGAGTGTGAATAGTGCAATTAAAGATATGAAATTTGAGGAAGTATCCGCAAGTATACAAGTCAGGTTGTGATATAGTTTACAATGGAGTCGGTAAGTACTCCGAGGATCATGCCCAAGGGAGGTGAGTACTAAATTAATATTAACCTAAATGAAAATAGATCTAATTAGTACTTTAAATAAATTTTATATTACAATTAAACATATGTGAAAGAATTTAGGTTTTATAAGAAAAAAATAAATATGCAAAATAAAGTGAACACGGAAAAATAAGATGTAAATCAACCAAATCTAAGGCATGGGTGATTAACTCACTTCAGTTGTCATAACTAATTCCTATTTCAGGATTCTACTCAATCAACTAGTCATTACCCTAGTAGGATTCTCGATCTTCCACTAAACTAACAAGTCAGCAAGAACTACTTATCTCTGGACCTCACAGTCCAGAGCGGATTAGGGTAAGGGGTTCACGGATAGACAATATCAATTTTGGGTTAATTCCCACCTAGATGACTTCTTAGGATTGTCAAGCCTAGGGTTTCAGTTCTTCTTATTCCAAACAGCTGATCCGCTAAGAAAACATTACATAAAAATTAATTAATCACACTTCCACTCACTAATCCCCATTATAAGGATTAGTTCCTCATGGATTTCATAAACACAGTAAACTTGATAAATAAGATAAACATAAAGAATGAATCAAGGGTAAAGGTTTAAGAAGAATCCGAAATTGTATTTAATAATTGATGCACAGAAATCTAGAGTTTGTGTTGGATCTACAAAACCAAAACAACTGAAAATAAATCCTACGTCTAAAAAGAACTGAAAACTGAAAACTAATTACAAAGAAAATTCTAAGTTATGAAAAATGTGTTGGAACGCCGGTACCCCATGGCGCAGCAAAATAAAATTAGATCCAAACCATGAATCCATGTGTGAGGAATGAATCGGGGTGAAATAAAGGTTTCAAAATTACCAAAACTTCAATCTGAGTAGACAGTGACGCATTGGCAACAAGAGTTTTGATCTACTGTCGAATCAACCCACAACCTTTTCCGATGTCGGCCTCTACGTAATCCACCCAGTTTGACTATGAACGGAAGAAATCTCCAAAATTGTTTTGGAGGTTTATTTGATTGACGGCTGCTAGACCTAACAAGCAATCACTTAGGGTTTTTCTTCTTTGCTTTGTCTCCTTTTAATACCTTTTATAATGGGTGCCTTTTTCATTGGGCCTTTTATAATTGGTATCCTTTTAATTGGGCCTTTTATAATTGATATCCTTTTAATGTATTATAAGATTAAATAAATACAATAAAGTTTTTAATCGAAAATTATAATTACATTAATTATATCCGAAATTTATAATTACATTAATTATAATAAGGATTTCGGTAAACTATATTTATTTTAATTTATATATGAATCAAATTCATATATTAATAAAATTATGTTATCATTATGTGTACAACATCCTTGTACATATAATATATGCAATATTTGATTGCCCAATTAAATTAATTTTTTAATTAATTTAATTTATGTGACAACCAAACACAATACCAACTATATTTTATTCCGTTCATTTCAACCATAGGGTGTGACCCTGTAGGTTCTTGCAACGTTAGCAGTAATACTAGAACGATTCTATTGTCACAGACAATGAGTGGCATCTAGCAATGCATCATTGCTACCTAAGTTACAAGAAATCATGATTTGACATAACTTTTTGTGATTAACCTTTCATGCATTAATCCTTAAGTCCTTTATCTCTGGAACGGATACAAGTCATGGGATACTCACACTTGCATCGTCCATCCCATGTTTCTTGATATCTTGAGTAGACTATGATATACAAATTAGTATGACATCTCATATCAACTTATTTGAGCATGGCCATGCATTTCTAGTCTCACTCAATCAAGTGGCCTAAGATATTACTCCTATTATATAGGAGGGACTTATCCTTTATTGATCAACCATATCCCTCTACATAGATTGTGGTATATCCAACATCAGCCTTTATAGAACAACCTGTTACGGTGTACGTTTGACTGTATCAAAATATACAACTCACGATTCTGGGATAACAATGATCTCAAGTCTGAGGATCATATACATATTAATCACTATGAGTAATGTTGTGACAATTACATAATAATCCAAGAAACATACTCATAGCGGGTCAATCCAATATGTTGTTCTCTAACACACATATTCATGCATTGATTTTGACACTCCATATCAATGACAACTCTTTATCATCAATCAACTACATGTTAGTCTTAATGTATTATTGTTGTCCTAGTCAACAATAATACTCGACTAAGGATCTTTTAAGAATAATCATATTATTCTCAGGACATTATTATAAAACAGTTTATCTATACACACAGAAAGAAAAACTGAAATAATAATGACAATGCTTTATATTAATAAACTTGGTAAATTAAGTATGTTATTACAACGATCTCATGATTGATCTTTGGGCATACTCTTACAATCTCCCACTAGCACTAAGACCAATCACTCATATATCTAATACCAAGTGACTTAGTGTGACGATCATGCTTCTGCTGTGTCAGAGGCTTGGTCAAGGGATCAGTAATGTTATCATCTGAAGGTACTCTGCATATCTCTACATCCCCTCGATCAACAATCTCTCGAATAAGATGGTAGCGTCTAAGTATATGTTTGGATCGCTGGTGAGATCTGGGTTCTTTAGCTTGTGCAATAGCTCCATTGTTATCACATCAGAGTTCTATAGCATCTGATATGCTAGGCACAACCCCTAGTCCAGTAATGAACTTCTTGATCCAAACCACTTCCTTTGCTGCCTCACTGGCTGCAATATACTCAGCCTCTGTTGTAGAATCGGCTACTGTACTTTGCTTTGAACTCTTCCAGCTTACAGCACCACCATTAAGGCAAAACAAAAAACTTGATTGCGATCAAGAATCGTCCTTGTCGGTTTGGAAGCTGGCATCAGTGTAACCTTTTACACTTAACTCTTCCTCACCTCCATATAATAGGAACGTATCCTTAGTTCTTCTTTAGTACTTAAGGATACTCTTGACTGTGGTCCAGTGACCTTCACTGGGATCTACTTGATACGTGCTCGTCATACTTAAGGCATACGAGACATCTGGACGGGTACATAACATAGCATACATGATAGATCCAATAGCGGAAGAATAGGGAATTTTACTCATACGTTCTCTCTCTTGTGGAGTAGAAGGACACATTTCCTTTGAGAGTGAAATACCATGTCTCATAGGTAGGAATCCTCTTTTAGATTCTTCCATACTGAACCTTTTCAGTACTTTATCTATGTATGTACTTTGGCTTAGACCTAGTAGTCGTCTTGATCTATCTCTATAGATCTTGACTCCTAAGATATAAGTGGCTTCGCCCAAGTCCTTCATAGAAAAACAACTTCTTAACCAAGTCTTAATAGACTGCAAGGTAGGAATGTCATTTCCCATGATAAGTATGTCATCCACATATAGTACCAAGAATGTGATAGTGCTCCCACTAACTTTCTTGTAAACACATGGTTCATCTTCATTTTTTATAAAACCAAACTCTTTGATTGCATCGTTAAAACGAAGATTCCAACTTCGAGAAGCTTGCTTTAATCCATAAATGGATCTTTGTAGCTTACATATCTTTCTAGCATCCTCTGGATTTACAAAACCTTCAGGTTGTGTCATATACACATCCTCTTCAAGTTTCCCGTTAAGGAAAGCTGTTTTGACGTCCATCTGCCAGATTTCATAATCATGAAATGCAGCTATGGCGAGCAAGATCCTGATGGATTCAAACATAGCTACAGGAGAAAAGGTTTCATCATAGTCAACACCATGAATTTGGCGAAAACCTTTAGAGACTAATCGCCCTTTGTATGTTTGTACATTACCATCCATGTCTGTTTTCTTTTTGAAAACCCATTTGCACCCTATAGGTTTAACCCCTTTGGGTGGGTCAATCAAAGTCCATACTTGGTTTTCATACATGGAATCCATCTCAGATCTCATGGCCTCAAGCCATTTCTCAGAGCCTGGGCTCGTCACCGCTTCTTGATAAGTCCTAGGCTCATCTTGATCTATAAGAAGAACGTCACCATACGTTGTAATGAGAAATCCATATCTCTCAGGTGCACAGCGTTCTCTTAAAGATCTGCGCGGTGGATGTGTTTATATAGCAGTTGTTTGTTCCTCAATTTCTTGTGGAATTTGTTGTTGTTCAATCTCTGGTTCAGTGGTATCTTGTGATTCTCGAATTTCTTCAAGTTCAATCTTTCTCCCACTTCCTTTTCTAGAAGTAAATTCTCTCTCTAGGAAGACACCAGTCCGAGCAACAAATGTTTTGTTCTCAGTGGGATTAAAGAAATAATATCCTTTGGTTTCTTTTGGATACCCCACAAAAATACACCTTTCAGATCTGGGTTCAAGCTTAGTAGACGTCTAACGTTTAACATAAGCTTCACAGCCCCAAATTTTCATAAAAGACATACTAGGACGTTTCCCAGTCCACATCTCATATGGCGTCTTTTAAACCGATTTAGATGGAACACGATTTAGTGTGAAAGCAGCTGTCTCAAGTGCATGTCCCCAAAAGGAAGTCGGTAGAGCAGCATGACTCATCATGGATCGAACCATGTCTAACAAAGTTTGATTTCTTCTCTCAGATACTCCATTCCATTGAGGAGTACCAGAAGGAGTAAGTTGTGAGACAATCCCACATTCTTTCAAAAGGTCATCAAACTCTATGCTCAAATACTCTCCACCTCGATCAGATCGAAGTGACTTGATAGTTTTGCCTAGTTGATTTTGTACTTCATTTTTGAATTCCTTAAACTTTTCAAGGGACTCAGACTTATGGCGCATGAGATAAACATAACCATATCTACTGAAATCATCAGTAAAAGTAATGAAGTAGTGAAATCCACCTCTGGCCTGTGTATTTATTGGTCCACATACATCAGAATGTATTAGGTCCAATAAATCACTAGCTCGTTTACCAGTAAAAGGAGATTTAGTCATTTTTCCCAATAAGCAAGATTCACATAATTCAAATTGTTCAAAAACAAATGAATTCAAGAGACCATCTTTATGGAGTTTGGATATGCGTTTCTCACTTATGTGGCCCAAACGACAATGCCAAAGATAAGTTTTATTTGAGTCATTTATTTTAGATCTTTTAGTATTTATGTTGTAAATGGGATTCGTTTGATCTAAAATATAGAGGCCATTAATCAATTGTGCCGAACCATAGAAAACATTATTGAGATAAAATGAACAACAATTATTCTTAATAATTATCTCAAAACCAATTTTGTCTAAACAAGAAATTGAAATAATGTTTTTAGTCAAACTGGGCATAAAATAACAATCCTCTAAACATAAAGCAAGTCCACTAGGCAAGGATAAAGTATATGTTCCCACAGCTAATGCAGCAACTTTTGCTCCATTTCCAACTCGTAGGTCCACATCTCCTCTAGCCAAAGTCCTACTCCTTTGTAGTCCCTGTACAGAAGTACAAATATGAGAACCACAACCAGTATCTAACACCCAAGAAGTAGTAGTTGATAAATTAATATCAATAACATAAATACCTGAAGCAAACATTCCGTTTGCTTTAGCCTTCTTGACTTCTTTAAGATAGACAGGGCAGTTCCGTTTCCAATGTCCAGTCACACCACAATGAAAACAGTTTCCTTCCTTAGACACCCCACCTTTAGGTTTCAGTGCAGCCTTTCCTTTTCCAAATTTGGGCTTACCTTTGCCCTTGGGCTTTGTTTGAACTTTGGCCTTTCCTTTGCCCTTGTTATTACGGACCATCAGTATGGGCTTGGGTCCAACCTTTTTCAAGTTGCCTTCAGCAGTTCGTAACATACTGAGCAATTGTGGTAGAGTCTTGTCAATTTCATTCATATTGAAATTGAGGACAAACTGGCTGTAGATATCTGGCAACGATTGTAAAATAACATCAGTGGCCAACTCTTGGCTCAATGGAAACCCAAGCTTAGACAGGCTTTCAATATAGCCAATCATCTTAAGGACATGAGGTCCTACTGGGCTTCCTTCAGCTAACTTATATTGGAATAGGGCCTTAGAGATATCAAACCTCTCTTGCCGTGCTTGCCCCTGATAAAGTTCTTTCAGGTGCTCGATCATATCATAAGCAACCATGTCCTCATGTTGCTTCTAAAGTTCAGGATTCATAATGGCAAGCATAAGACATCCAACACCTATCATGTCATCGAGATACTCCTTGTAAGCATCTCTATCAGTCCTTGAGGCATTAGCGGGTGGTTCATTAGGAAGTGGTTGTTCAATGACATATAATTTCTGTTCTTGTTTAAGGACAATCCTCAAGTTACGGAACCAATCAAGAAAATTCAAACCATTCAATTTGTCCTTCTCAAGGACAGATCGCAATGAGAGTGTGCTAGTGTTTGCAGCCATAATATATCTACAACAATTAAATATGCATGTGAGTAAATTTACCAATTTTATATCAATCATTAAAAAGACTTTATTAAATGATATTCCCACTATTTTATTTCAAAATTAATAACCCTCGTATATTAATTTCGGAAAAACTTTCTCAAAAGTATTTCTAGTAGGTTAAGGATCCATATTTCACCACCTCTTAAGTCAGCATTGGCTTTACTCTTAAGATTATAGTTATTTAGGTAAGCAACATTTGCTAATTACATCATATGTAACTCCTAATATTTGGTGAACAACTCTTGTTCTAATCATCTTATGATTTATCCAATTTACTTGCCTCTAGGTTTCTAGTCCTATTAGAGTAACCTAGTTAAGTCATTAACCATTTTTTTAACCAGCGAATATCACTTGTTTATTCTTCGCGTTTAACCAAGATAAATACTAGTACTTCGCTTTGGCAAAACCTACATAGTATTGATCGAGGCCTTAACGAGGGCAAAATTGGAAGGCCATGTTGACTTAATATTTTAATAGAGGGATTTTATTAAGGTTGTTGCATCTCACCAATTATGGTCTACTTTAGCCCATTTAGTCTTCTAATCGATCTCATCAATTAATAGGGTTTATTATCATCAAGTTTTAATATATATAATTGGCATGCTTTAGACATCCATAGCATCTCATACATGAATAAATAAAGCAATAAATAAATGCAATAGTTATAGCCCATAAACTAAGGTGGTTCAACCCAAGCCAACGGGAAAACCAAAAAGAAACCTAAAGGTGTAAGCCATTTCACAAGCTATCAATCCACAATCATTGTCCCACCTTCCTTCTCGTTTGGCCCACAGCAACTCTTGCAAATTACAATATGCAGAAACTCGTTTTACATACGAGGAAATAAGATGAGAAGAGAAATACAAGAGAATAGTAGTAAGGCACGACACGCAGGCCGTATTTATAAAAAAAATACAACCTTTTATCGAATGGGTCATTGGGCTATAATTATACATTTCAAAAACCGTGCATGTCAAAAATAGCATACATAATTCAATGTTTTTTGCTAAGGTGAATTATAAAATATCCTTTCAACCTTTTGTGGCCCATCAAGTTTATAAATTTTTTTTATTAACAAAACTTTTGCGGGGGTCTGAGGCGGTCGAAGGAAGCGGGCCAAAGGCCTGTGGCCGGAGCCGTCCTCAGATCCCCATCCCCGGGGGTGCTGGGGTGGAGCCCCCGCGTCATAGACCAGGGGTGCGGGGCAGAGCCCCCGCAGTACGAATCGCATACCCCAGTCAAATGAAACCTCACGATTTGATAACTTTTATCAACAGAATCGTGTTTTTAGGATTTTAATCCTTGAGGTTTCATATCGGAACAACCCTTGTTCCACTAGCCAGTTAACATTTACTGGAAACTATAAATACCACCATCGCATTATTACAGATTTGTTAATAGTTAACAGTAATAACATAAAATCGAATAGGCCACAACACCATGATTAACATTTAATCAATTACCGAAAGGAACAGTTATCAGGTTATGCTTAAACGATTTAAACAATCGAAAATACAATAAGATCAAAACATGCATCTCATACAATTGCATCACCCAAGTATTTAAACCCGATTTCGTATCACACAAGTGGCTCTGATACCACTGTTGGAACGCCGGTACCCACGGGCGCAGCAAAATAAAATTAGATCCGGCGATCCAAACCATGAATCCATGTGTGAGGAACGAATCGGGGTGAAATAAAGGTTTCGAAATTACCAAAACTTCAATCTGAGTAGACAGCGACGCCTTGGCAACAAGAGTTTTGATCTACTGTCGAATCAAGCCACAACCTTTTCCGATGTCGGCCTCTATGTAATCCACCCGGTTTGACTATGAACGGAAGAAATCTCCAAAATTGTTTTGGAGGTTTATTTGATTGACGGCTGCTAGACCTAACAAGCAATCACTTAGGGTTTTTCTTCTTTGCTTTGTCTCCTTTTAATACCTTTTATAATGGGTGCCTTTTTCATTGGGCCTTTTGTAATTGGTATCCTTTTAATTGGGCCTTTTATAATTGGTATCCTTTTAATGTATTATAAGATTAAATAAATACAATAAAGTTTTTAATCGAAAATTATAATTATATTAATTATATCCGAAATTTATAATTACATTAATTATAATAAGGATTTCGGTAAACTATATTTATTTAAATTTATATATGAATCAAATTCATATATTAATAAAATTATGTTATCATTATGTGTATAACATCCTTGTACATATAATATGTGCAATATTTGATTGCCCAATTAAATTAATTCTTTAATTAATTTAATTTATGTGACAACCAAACACAATACCAACTATATTTTATTCCGTTCATTTCAACCATAGGGTGCGACCCTGTAGGTTCTTGCAACGTTAGCAGTAATACTAGAATGATTCTATTGTCACAGACAATGAGTGGCATCTAGCAATGCATCATTGCTACCTAAGTTACAAGAAATCATGATTCGACATAACCTTTTGCGATTAACCTTTCATGCATTAATACTTAAGTCCTTTATCTCTGGAATGGATACAAGTCATGGGATACTCACACTTGCATCGTCCATCCCATGTTTCTTGATATCTTGAGTAGACTATGATATACAAATTAGTATGACATCTCATATCAACTTATTTGAGCATGGCCATGCATTTCTAGTCTCACTCAATCAAGTGGCCTAAGATATTACTCCTATTATGTAGGAGGGACTTATCCTTTATTGATCAACCATATCCCTCTACATAGATTGTGGTATATCCAACATCAGCCTTTATAGAACAACCTGTTACGGTGTACGTTTGACTGTATCAAAATATACAACTCACGATGTTGGGATAATAATGATCTCAAGTCTGAGGATCATATACATATTAATCACTATGAGTAATGTTGTGACAATTACATAATAATCTAAGAAACATACTCATAACGGGTCAATCCAATATGTTGTTCTCTAACACACATATTCATGCATTGATTTTGACACTCCATATCAATGACAACTCTTTATCATCAATCAACTACATGTTAGTCTTAATGTATTATTGTTGTCCTAGTCAACAATAATACTCGACTAAGGATCTTTTCAGAATAATCATATTATTCTCAGGACATTATTATAAAACAGTTTATCTATTCACACGGAAAGAAAAATTGAAATAATAATGACAACGCTTTATATTAATAAACTGGTAAATTAAGTATGTTATTACAACCATCTCATGATTGATCTTTGGGCATACTCTTACAAAATGCCCCATTTCTCAATTGCCTTATGAGTCTATTTATAGTGTTAAGGTTGGTCGCTGTCTTTAACACTAGGTCAGTTGGTGTTTTTACGTTAATTTTCACCGTACGAACCAAAACGGCCTCAACTCAGTAATGCTTTCATGTATAGGGTCGGTGTCACGACATCCAGTGTATGTGTCGCGACATCAAAGGCGGTTTTCTTGGCTTAAGGTTCAACTTCAA
Source organism: Gossypium australe (assembly GCA_005393395.2). Lineage (NCBI taxonomy): Eukaryota > Viridiplantae > Streptophyta > Magnoliopsida > Malvales > Malvaceae > Gossypium > Gossypium australe. Next base: position 44,436,521 of record CM016618.1, on the reverse strand, counting down.
CAGTGTGTCGCAATATTCACTAGTTGTGTCGCGACACCAAAGGCAGTCTTAGAATTTTGGCACTCTATCCACTATGTTGCGACATTGGACTCCCGTGTTGCAACATCACAACCAACCTCGTGCTCTTATGCCTTTGAATGGTGTCCTGAACACTTATTAAGTACACTAGTCCTCCCTTAGACCTCTTTCAGCCCCTAATATCATAAAACAACACAAATTACACTTTTTTATTGAATTGAAAATAAAATAGAAAAACTAACTAAATCATAATAGAATTGCTCGTATTCAAGCTCTTTAAGTATCAAAACTAGTTTAATCTACTACAACGAATTACGACGGATGGAACTCCCCCACACTTAAGTCATTGCTTGTCCTCAAGCAAAGAAAGATAAAAACAAATAATAAAATGACCCTTTAACAAGCATGATACAAAAATTAGTTTTAGAACACATAATTAGGCACATTTATATCTACACATAATTCTATATGATATGTAAACGACATACTATTTTTAATCTCAAACACATAAGTTCATTATATTACAAAGTATACAAACAGTAAGGTCATCAAATATATGGATCCATCAATAAATTATACAGGTAATTTGATTATCCTAGCAAAATACAAACAATTGTTATTGTATTTACTTAGTATGAGTTCAGTTCATGAATAAATTTACCTAGATCACATAGTACTTTTCGGCTTGTAACATTCTGAGGCTTAGGACAAGTATGAAATTCAAGAACAGGAAGCATCAAAACAGTTTCAAGCATGAAAGTAGTTTGGCACATCATCTTGTTCCCTATTTTTCCCTTTAATAACCCTTTCCCACTCACCACCTTATTTCTCCTTCACCTTCCTTATTTCTCCACGTATGAAGTAACAACATAATATAGTAATTATGGCTAGCTCACAAGTTTTTGTGCACTAATGACTGACTTTTTCTACTTTTGTAACTTTTCATATTTGACTTTTTCAACACATCTCACTCACAATGCTTTTGTTTTTCAAGTACTTTTTCTACCCGTTTTAACTTTTCTGAATCTTTCTCTCTCTTTTTTGTTGTTGTGGTTGTTGAGATATTGAACAGATTCATTGGGATGAAAATATCAATGCATTTATGTCACCTAGAACAACAGGTATCGATACTGTTTGATCAGTATTGATACTATTAGCATTTAATGCATCAATTCAGTGACCATTAGCCCTATTTACATCGATACCAAAGGAAGTCTATCGATACTTGATAAAAGGTATCATAATTTTTAAAAGGTATCATATTCTGTTTTAGTAGTAAATCTAAATAGTAAATTTTAAGTTTTGTTTTGAAACAAATTCTATTTTATATTGACACATGTATTGATTAGAATATGATATATCAAATAGTACAAAAAATAATTTTAATTTTAATTTTAATTTTTTATTTCTTTATTTTTTATTTTAAATTTATTAAATTATGGATTGTTATATATATATATATATATATATATATATATATATTGTATGAGATAATTTTATTGTTTAATTTATGCAATAATTTTTTGCTTATTTATTTTTAGTTTGTTTAATGATGAGTTCTATTTTTTAAGCTTATTAAAATATATTTTATATAATTGATGAGTATTTTATATTTAATATTTATTTAATCTCATTATTTAATATTTGTACATATTTTTATATGCATATGTAAAATATTTTTCAAACATAGCGATAAATCCGAAATGGTTACCGGTAGGGGTGTGCAAATTTCGGGTAAAACCGAATTAATTCAGTTAACAGACCGAATTCGGCTAATCGGTCGGTTAACCGAATTAATTCGGTCGGGGGTCGGTTAATAATTTTTTGGAAGTTCGGTTAACGGTTAGTTCGGTTCGAAATCGGTCGGTTAACCGAATAAATCGAATTTAATAAATAATAATATTAAGTATAAGTATTTGGTCGGTTCGGTTAATTTTTTGGAAATATAAATTAATAGGCCGGTTAACTCGGCTAATTTTTTATATGTTTTATACTTATTTTAACCAAAAATAAAAAATATATATAATTCCGGTTAATTCAGTTAACCGACCGAATTAACCGAAAAAGTTCGGTTCGATTATTTTTTTTGAAAAAATTTCGGTTAACGGTTAAGTGTTTAAAAGGGTCGATTAATTCGTTTAATGGTAGTTCGGGTCAGTTAACCGATTGAACACCCCTAATTACCGGAACATCCATTGGTACGATATTAACTATCTAGGTTCATTAAGTTATTCCTTTTTACACTAATTTTAAATTTTAGATTTTTAGTCTTTTTATTATCCAACTTTTAGATATTATATAGTAAAACTTAAAGTAGTTTTTATAAAACTTTGCAAGTAAATAGAAAATAATCAATAATTTTTATACAACATTCTCTAGAAAAAGTAATTTTTTATATAAAAACTTTGAAGTTTTTTTCAGTATTTTAAATATAAAATATTTATTTTGACATTATAAAAATTAAAATTAATTAAAAATTAAAAATTTTAAATTCTAAGAATATTCCATGTAATTATTGATTTATTGTGGAGTGTGCCTCGCATTTTAGACAAAAACAAAGTCGATGTCGCCATGAGGAAAAGCCAATGTCTCGACAACGTGAAACACATATCCTACCGAGAAGAAATCGACGTCCGACGATGCGACATGTGACGTCTCAATGTGGTGATGTGTTCCCTACTTAACTAGGTTTCTTCTCTTAGTTAAACTATATTATCTTTTCCCAGTCGAACTCTAATAACTTTAGAGATATTATAATCATATTAGTCCACGAATTTCAACCAATAAATAGGGTTTTTAGTAAACATAGAAAAGTCAAGGTAACAACACAACAAAAGAGTGTTTAAGGGAATTTTTATTTAGCCAGAAAGCTTTGTAGTTTTTAGGATTTAAGGGCTCGTTTTGATTCCATCTTGTACTCTCTTTCAGTTATTTGTCGTTTAGTGAAGTTTTCTTTTCCTGTGATCTTTTATCCTTTTTAAAGGAGTTTTTTACGTGAATAGTTGTGTTCAATTGTTTCTATTCATTGTTATTCATTGCATAATTCAAGTTTATCCCTAACAAATTGGTATGAAAGCTTGGTTTGGATTCCGCATTCAACCCATTCAGAGATCGCAATAATGAAATATGATATCAAAAAGTACGATAGGATCACAAATTTTAGTTTATAGTAAGTTAAAATGACAACAATTCTAGTTTAAAACGGTCTGAAGAAGATCGTTACAGAGCAAAAGCTCACAAATGCGAATCAAATAAAATGGGAGGAGCTTAATGAGAAGGCACTATCTGCAATTTTGCTATGTCTTACAAACATATTGCAAGTGGTGCTCATGAAGAAAACGACTCTCGCCTTCTAGAAGAAATTAGAAGCCCTTTACATGAAAAAGTCTTTGGCAAATAGTTTGGTATTGAAACAACACTTATACACATTCTATATAGCCGAAGGTGAGTCTATTAGGGCTCACATTAGTGAAATTGTTACTCTCCTAAATGACTTGAAGAATGCCAAGGCCAATATAGACGATGAACATTAGGCTATTCTACAGTTGTGTTCTTTTCCCTCTTCATATTAAACTTCCAAGGAAACCCTAATTTATGAAAGTGAGAGGCTTTCATTTGAAGACGTGAAGGGAAACTTATTGAGTAAGGATCAACTTGACAATGAGTTAGGCTCGAAGAACAAGCCAGATTGGCAACCTTTGATTTTGGTTACTAGAGGAAGGAAACAAACTAAGGATTCTGGCCAAATAAGATCTAGGTTGAAATCGAGGTCAAGGAACCGAGATAAGACTTATGGTACTACAAAAAGTTAGGTCACATTAAGGCAGAATGTTATAAACTCCAAAACAAAAATAGAAGGGCAGTAAAAAACAACAAGAAACGGAAGCAGAAAGATGAAGTAGTTGATGCTAGCGTAGTCGAGAACAAAGGAGATTATTTATTATTTGTGTCCACGACTGAAAGGTCTAAGCTTACATCCAAGTGGATCTTAGATTCAGGATGTTCCTATCATATGTGTTCTAACAATGACTAGCACATATAAGTCAATTGAAGATGGAGTTATGCTTATGGGGAACAATTCACCCTAAAAAATAATTGGCATTTTCACAAATCAGATCAAAATGCACGACGGGATAATTAGATCACTGTCAGATGTCAGACACGTGCCTGACTTGAAGAAAAATCTTGTCTCTTTGGGTATTCTAGACTCGAATGGTTGTAGGATCGTCATCGAGTCAAATGACATTAAGGTATCTCATGGTGCTCTCAATTTGATAAGGGGTCAAAAAGTCAGTAGCCTGTATATTCTACAAGGATCAATTGTGACTAGAGCAACAATGATTTCCTTATCGATTACAGAGACAAAGCCAAAATTGATGCCACGTTGTGATGAGGAAATACGAGAGTCATGACATGGTGATGAATTCCAACAGACTCAGAATCAGTGTTAACACAGTTATGGCATATGGGACTTGGACATATGAACAAAAAAGGGAAGACTGTTTTGGATAAAATAAGTCTTCTTCCAGGGGCAGGAGTTGCAAAATTAGATTTCTACGAACATTGCATTTATAGGAAATAGACTCGAGTCAGTTTTAGTTCTATAGAGCACAAGATAAAGGGCACCATTGACACATTCACTCTAATTTAATAGGTCCAACTCAAGTCACTTCCAAATGAGGCAACAAATATCTTCTGACCTTTAAAGATGACCACTTCAGGAAGGTTTGGGTTTATTTTGTAAAATGAAATAATGATGTTTTCAGGATCTTTAAGCAGTGGAAGACCTTACTGGAGAAACAATTAGGAAGTCTATCAAATGATTAAGGACAGATAATGGCCTCGAGTTCTATTCAATTGAGTTTAATGACTATTGCAAAATTGAAGGAATTGATCGACATCACATAATTTTCATTACTCCACAGTAGAATGACACCGTAGAAAGAATTAACAGAACTCTACTCGAGAGAGCCCGATGCATGCTTTCCAACATAGGTTTAGAAAAGGGGTTTGGGGCAGAAGCCGTTAACCTGGAAGGATATTTGGTAAACAGGCCTCCATATCGAGCATTGGATGGAAAAATTCCTAAAAAGATATGGATGGCTAATCCTCCAAATTACTCTAACCTTAGAGTATTTGGTTGTCGTGCTTATGTACGAATCAGTAAAGGAAAGCTTGAACCAAGAGTTGTTAGATGTATTTTTCTAGTTTTTACCACCGGTGTTAAAGGTTTTAAGTTATGGTGCCCAGAAACAAATAAAAAAAATGTTAGTAGAGATGTTATGTTTGATGAAACTAAAATGTTTCATCTAGGAAAGGAGTCGTCTACTCTTAACGACAAAATAGAACAAAGTGTCCTAGGCAAGGTGGAGTCTGAGCTGAAAACAGACAATGGCGTTACAACGAAAAAACCAGTAATGTCACAATGACATAACTAACATAGCCTATGTAGTGATGAGGGATTTTGCGACATCACAACGTCACGTCGAAATCACAATATACGTGAGGTTTAAGTTGTTTTGGAACTGCAGAATGGCACTGAAGTCACTTTAGATTAGTTAGAGGTTCCATCCGACTCTCAAACTCTCAAACTCTTCGGATAGGAAAATACGAGAAATTAAGCCACCATAGAAATACTATCATGAAAATTTAGTGGCATATGCAGTAAGTGTTGCGAAGAGCATTGATTCGATCGATCCTTCTAATTATTTGAGGAGGTTCAAACTCCTGATTCAAGTAAACGTCTTGTGGAAATGGAAGAGGAGATGGAGTCTCTTTAAAAGAACGAGACTTTGGAACTCATGAAACCACCCACAGGAAAGAAGAGAGTTGGTTGCAAGTGGGTGTTCAAAAAGAAGGAAGGATCGGGTCCAAGTGAGATTAGATATAAGGTGAGGTTTGCGCAAAAGGCTATTGTCAAGTGGAGGGAGTTGATTTTCAAGATGTGTTGTCTCCTATTGTGAAACACACGTCCATTCGGGCATTAAAATCCCTTGTTGCATTAAAAAACCTTGAATTGGAATAGTTAGATGCGAATATTGCATTTCTTTATGGTGAGCTAGAGGAGGGCATTTACATGCAGTAACCTGAAGGCTTCAGGACTGAAGGCAAAGAAGATCATGTTTTCCTTCTACATAAATCTTTGTACTGCCTGAAGTAGTCTCCTCGCCAATGGTATAAGAAGTTTGATTCCTTTATGAAAATCATTGGTTTTGTACGAAGTTAATATGATACTTGTGTGTACTTGCATCGTCTTGATGATGGATCGTTTACATACTTGTTTCTCTATGTTGATGATATGTTAATTGCAGCTAAAGATTCATCTGAAATTGACCGATTAAAAACCATGATTATTTTTAAGTTTGAGATGAAAGATCTTGGTACAGCTAAGAAAATTCTGGAAATGGAAATTTCTAGAGATAGACACTCCGGGAAGATATTTTTGTCACAAAAAAAGTACATCAAAAAGATCCTCGAGCGGCTCGAAATGAGAAATTCAAAACCAGTTAGTACTCCCTTAGATGCACACTTAACACTTTCGGCTTTAGAGTCACCACAAATCGAAGTCGAAGAAAAGTATATGTCATTGGTTCTTTACTCTAGTGCAGTCGGAAGCTTAATGTATGCAACAATTTGCATTTGTCCTGATATTTTATATGTTGTTAGTGTTGTAAGTAGATACATGGCTAGACCCGGTAAATTACACTAGCAAGCAGTTAAGTGGATTCTCAGATATTTGAGTGGGACATCAAATACTTGTTTAGAGTTTGGAAGAAGTTCAGAGGGTCTATTGTATTGGGAAATGTGCCCATATTGTAGTAAACATGTAATTCTTTTCTATTTATTTAAATGATGAATAAATAAACAAAGTTAATTTCACATTTCACAATTATGTCTTTTATATTTTGCATGCATAGCCAAATTGTGACAAGCAAACATTAGCTCATTGATTGTCTAAAGTTCAAACTGAAAAAAGTGGCATTGTTAAGAACTTTTACATTGAGAGAAAGACAATTTACTTCAGTAGATAATCTAAATGAGTTCGTAATCCCGTAAAAAAATCAAAGTGAGCATTTGATTCAAATACTAAGAAGGATTATTATGTCGTCTACAATTCCAATTGGAGAGATGGCTAGTCTTGGCTTTCTAAGCAGTTGACTCCACAAGTAGAGACATAGATGTATTCATTGGTAGAATGATGCATTGGACTAAACCCAAGATGAATTAATTCTGAATCTGTTTGTGAATTAATTTACTTGTTACATTCATGGTTTGATTTACCTAAATCCTGAGTTAGTTACTAACCATGCGTATGCAACCCATGTGCTCTAAAGATGATCGAGCCCCTAGCCGGTATGTTGGGTACATGACTTGTGTATAGCATGGCTTTACTAGCAACAGTGGAATTCATAGCTTAATTAAAAGAGTTAATGGTATCCTCTCATTAGCATTGTGTGGATTGATAAATATGGAACGTGGTCACAGGTTGCTTATTCTCGAACGAACAATTTGTCATAATCATTTGTTGACAGTGATCATATTAATTATTAAGAAGACACAATGGTGACAATGAGATAAAATAGGGTTGTATTGAGTGAATGGATTTCACTCAAAGGAATCAAGGATATCGTATGAGGGTAACACACACATGACGAGGTCATTGGACAAAGCAGTTGGATGAGTTACTTTTGTAAAGAGTATACAATAAAGAGTTTTCAATCATGGTGTTTCTTGTGGACTAGCTCTATGATTAAGTAATTGCAAATTATCGAAAAGGTGCTTTTGGACATAATTGCAATCTGTAGAGCCTAATTGTATATGTCTGATTGGTCCCTCCGCTAGTTTAACAAAAGCTCGGTCAGACTACATTTGAATCAGAAGAAAATTCTACGACTTTGGATGTAACACCCCTAACCTGTATCCGTCGCCGAATTAGGGTTACGAGGCATTACCGTAAAACATAGTTCAACACATTCATTTGACACCTTTCATGCACTAAATTATAACATATAATTGTAGCATTAACTACTTCTATTATAACAGTCAATAAATCAAACCAAATCAATAATTCATTACTAAACATGACTCACAAAAATTGCATATTTAAAACATTAACCAATTCAATACGGCAACCAATCCAAACATTGAATCAATATAACATACTTAAAACAATGTGGTCATTAATTCCATGATATTAGAACACCTAAATTTGAGTTATATATATATATATATTTCATTTCATATACCATGCAAATAATAAATCAAATGATGCATTTTTTTTTACCTACTAATACCATTAGCATATACGGCAAAAAGGTCAATTACACAAAAAAAGGATCAAATGTTTCTTTTAAACATCATAACCACATGTGCAATTAATCACATCGAATTTATGGAATCTTTGCATATGAATTATAACATATTTCATGTCTAGTTTATAAGCTAACAACCATGCCATAACATCAACCTCTTAAACTGTTCTTTGTGCTATTTAAAAACCAAACCCAAAATGATCAACCAATCAAGCATAAAACATATGCATACTTAACCAATACAAACTAAATCAAAATGTCCATTATACCATCAACTATAAATTCATCATCTATACCATTACAAAACCAATCACTAGACCAACCACATATAAAATTTTAAACTTATCCCAAACCTATTTATTTCATTTTCGCTTTATAACATTCAAAACATATACATTCATGCCTTTATAAACCGAACCTAATTGGTCAAATAACATAGCCAAACATACAATACACATATATATACACTAATTTTCCCGATTCATATCAAAGTTATCCCGTAGCTTATAGATACATGAAACATAAATCCAATACTTGTCCATCCAATATCATATTATTCAAGCCGAAACACATGTTTATCCTTACACACAAACTATACCATAAAATGCACTTCCAAATAAGTTAATTACATAGCCGAATAACCTTAGTACCATTCACTACTCAATACCAACTTATAAACTAACCATTTCAAGTATATAAACCATGAAACATACCTTAAAACAATTTAAATCACAATTGAATACACATAAATATTAACCATCACATAAAACTCATTCATTAACCATACCTAATTCACTTGAATCAAATTATATCAAACCACCATGGAAAATCATACCAAACATATCACACATATATACCATGGCCAAGATTTCATAAACTTAAACATCATATTTAGCCATTTTCGCATGGCTTAATAATTACAACCTCAAAACTAACCAAAACAAATACTAGACTATACATGCCATAGGTTCGAAATTTAAGCTTTAAAGGTACCGAAATAGTGATCGATAGTATGACTGATTACTCTGACGATCCCCGAGGTCGTAACTTGTTTCCAAAATCTATAAAACAACGAACAAACACACACAGAGTAAGCTTGAATAGCTTAGTAAGTCATAAGCAAATATTTTATCAAATGAACATTAACATTAAATTCAACTAGCCGAATCAAGCAAACCTTAACCAAATGTACAATTATCATGCTTGCAAACTCAAATATTATCTCATAAACATTAGCATTATACTATCAATGGTCGAATGTACATATACTCATAAACATATATGATTCTCACTTTTATAATGCATATTTCATATATATATATATATATATATATATATGTCTCAAGTACACACTTACCTTATTTTTCCCAATCATTTAACTTAACGCATATCTAACCTTTTAACTCGATTACACATTCAATCTTAACTCGATATTGCCCGTTGAACCATTCAAAATTAATAAGGATACTCAGATAGTCGGAAAGCTCGTACAATGCCAACGTCCCAGACGTGGTCTTACATGTAATCACATAACGATGCCACTGTCCCAGACAGGGTCTTACACATACATCACAAGTCGATGCCAACGTCCCAGACGTGGTCTTACACGTAAACACATATCAAAAATCCTATGTCATGACATACGTATCCTAATTATTCCTAAGGTTCGTGCGGGACTTTCGGACGTGGTAACTCGATCGATTCAGGCTCGCAGACATTTGTCCCATACTTTTACCAATTCGGCATACACATATATTTTCTACTAAAATTCAATTCAGCATAATAAACACATTTTCATATAAATTTAACAACAATTATTTACTTATGAACTTACCTCGCCAAAAACGGACGAACCGGGACAACTATTCAACAACTTTAGATTTCCCCCGATCCAATTTCGATTTCCTCTTTTCTTGATCTTAATTAGTATAAATTAAACTTATTATGTAACACCCCAAACCCGGCCCATACGTTTCGACCAGATCTGGTATGCTACGGGTTGTACATTGAAAACTTTTGCTTTGTTGGTTTCGGAAATCGTAGGTTAATTAGACAATATTTGAATAAATAGGTGACATTTGAAAATAAAAACGTTGTATTATTATAATTTCGTATAAATAAACCTTTGACATAATTTCATAAGCTGCAAATATTAAAAACTACTTAGGTGATTATAAACTATGGGGCCTTATTACATAAATATTCCCAAAATTTAATAAAAAGAAACCTAAAGAAAAACCGGAATTAATCTATAGAAATAAAAACTTGATGGCCCCTCGAGTCTGCCTCGGCTCCCATGTCCACGATCTACTGCTCATCTGAAAGAGTAGAGAAAAATGAAAGGGTGAGTCACCAACACTCAGTGTATAAATCCCGGACACACTGACCTAAGGCACACAAACACATTATGAGCCCTGGCCCATACATAAAGGATAGTGGAAAAGAGTACTCGGTCGAAGCGCTCATCCAAGACAAATCGAAAAGGTAAAATTTTGATTAAGTGTTTATTACTTTAGATATCACAACCAAAATCTTGTTTTGGAAAAAATTTTAAAACTAAAGCGAACCCACACTCGGCAGATGTGAGCTTAAGGATAGCGGATAAGACTACTCAGTCGAAGCGCTCATCCTAGACAAATCAAAAAGGTAAAATTTTGATTAAGTGTTTATTACTTTAGATATCACAACCAAGATCTTGTTTTGGAAAAAGATTTAAAACTCTGGTTTTTCCCTAAATTTATTTTCCCCTGAATTTTCCAAACTCGTTTTTTCCAACAATTGGTATTAAAGCCAGGTTGTGTTCTATCTATAAGTATAAACAGATAATCAAAATAAATTTCCCTTCTTCTTGGATAATTTGATTATATAGAAAGTGGCATTCTTTAGATCTTATGCATGTTTTGAGTTTTATATGGGAATGGATGATTGTTATATAATAATTTTATGCCGAGGTAGTGGTTTTTAGGAAATAAACGGTCATCTCCATATAGGTTTTTTTTTAAAAAAAATTCATAGAATTCTTGTGTTGGAAACAGACATAGGACTTAAATCTAATTTTTCCAAAAGGAGTCCATGACGAGGAAAAGATGCGATGGCAGTTGAAGATCCAAGGAATGCCTTATGGTGAAATTTTATGTAATTTTATTTTTTTTCATTTATTTTCTAAAAATTGAACCATGAAAACATTGGCTGACAATTTTATTTAATTATCTATCTCCTTATATATCTATTTTATAATTTTTTATAATATTTATATTATGTAATGTTATAATTGTGATTTATATATGAGATGATCCACAATTGATTGATTAAAAATAAGAAGTGTGGTAATGAGAAAATACATGTATTGTATTGTTCTATTCACTTCTTTAGGTTATTCGATAACTGTGAGAAGTGTGGTAATGGGAAGGTGCATGTCTAGGATTGGCTTTGGCTAGGAAAGGCTTGGTGTTTCAGCGGTCAATTTTGACTCACCTTCCTTTCCTGGGACCCTACCTGGTGCACGGTTCACATTCACTTCTTTAGTATTTCCCTTAAAAGAAAAAATATGGAGAATCAAAATTGTTTATTTTTATGATTGATTGATTCTTTCGAATGAATGTAAATATTATAAAATTGTCATAGCATGTCATGCATATATTGGAAGCATGTCATTTAGATTAGGTAAGAATGCCACAAGGACTATTGTGTTATCATTCTTAAAATTTGGGATAAAAAACCTTGCATGGTTTTAAAATATTGAGAAGGAGAAGGTCATTGAACAAGACCTACGTCCTTCATTGGTGGTCCTTAAGTGATAGCATGATAAAGTTTCGAGCCGGTTCCTACCTTGGCGCACCCCAATGTAAACTTTATCATGTAGGTTCACTATATGAGATTTCCTTTTAAGGACAACTAGTCATGCATGACTTTCAGAGAGATTGTCCCAATATGACACACAAATGAAAGCATTATCATGATGGGTGTTGAGTCAATGTTTACACACTCAAGATCATCTCTTATTAAATAGTTTCCCCAGAAATGATATTTAAGCTAGAGATGATGGTCAAACTTAAAAAGTTGTTAGTTCGTGTGGAGACTTGAAAATTAAGATTCACAAACTAATTGGATGTAATTCATGTTCTTACTAGTTAATCATGGGACCCCAAGGCAACATGGTTGATTGGTGTGTGTAACACCCATAACCGCTTCCGTCACCGGATTAGGGTTACAAAGTATTAGCGTACAATTCAAAACAATCAATAACAGATAGCATCAAGCTTACCAAATTAATTAACAAAATTTTATAAATAATTAAGATTGAAGTAAAACATACTTTTATGGGTCTTAAATCGAGCCTTTGAGGACCTAAAAATGTTTAAGAACAATCAGGGACCAATTCGAAGCAAATCAGAAAGTTCAGAAAAAAAAGCTAAAAATTTTCAAAATAGGGGTCACATGGCTGTGTGGCAAGGCCGTATGACATAGCCCAAACTATGTAGCATTCAAAATACCCTTACACGAATCGTATTGCAGGCTGTATTCAACTCGATATTGGGTCACAAGGCTATGTCGTAGACCATGTGCCAGACTATGCTCAAAACTTTTTTGAGACACATAGTCGTGTGTCAGCCCATGTGAAATATGCACTTAATACGTTCAGGGCACACGTGTAATGCCCCCAAATCTAGGTAATTATTTTTGTATGTTTGTAGCCCAAATATTGGTCTGCTTCAGTGGTTAAGTGATTTGGGTGTGTTTGGGAGTGTCTGAGAAGTCTTGGGTTCAAGCCTGGGCTTGTGCAAAAAATTTTGTCTTTAAGGAATAAAACCCTTGCCTATAGTAGGCTTTTAAATTATTGTGGGTAAAGCATGACATAAAGAGTCTGATGGTCTAGGGGTAAGTGGCGTATTACCTATGCCAGAGGACTGGTGTTCGAATCTTGGTGGGAGCAGTGGAGTATTTATTTTGCTACTGTGTCGTGAGGTGTTGTAGTTTGACTGAAACACTGAAATGCTTGAGAAAAATTCAAATTGAGTGGTTGAGAGGAGGTGTGATCAGGTGGAAAGATTTGAGGAGGGATTTTAGGAGAAAATCAATGGAATTGAGGGGAGAGGAAGAGTTGTGCCGAAATTGGACTGTGGCACTCAAGAATTTGGCTAGAGGGGTGCTTCTCATTTTTTAGTTTTGCTTTGTATGTGTTGTTCCCTCTGTCGAAACCTCTTCTCCCCATTTTTAGGTTTTTCGTATTGTTGTTTTCCTCTCTTTTGCTTGCAGCTGAATGTGGTAAGGGTGTTTGCACATTCTTCTGTTTCACTTGTTGGCAACCTTTCTCTTTGGCCGAATACACCTTTCTTTTCTTTTCATCTCCTATTCTCTTCTTTCCTTGTGTTGGCCAAATATTGCCTCTTCCCAATTGGCACTATGTTGGCCGAATATACCTTATTTGCCTCATTCGATTTCTTTTCTCTCTTCTCCCCTAAACCGATTCTCCTCTTCTCTCCCTCAAGTGTTGTGCTTCCAATTTCCAGTTCTGATCACTGCCGAAACCATTCCTCTTCCTCTGTCGATTGACTTTGCTCCTTTTTTTTTTCGGTAAGTGAGTATGGCACTTGAAGTTTCGGCTTTTGAGTTACTAAAGTGGGGTTTGTTTAACTGTTTTTGGACAGCTTTAAATCAAGGGTGAGGGGCTGTGCTAGTGCTGAATCCTTTCACTATTCTGTGCTCTTGCTCTTTCTCGGTAAGTGCTATAGACGAATCATTATTCCCTTTCTTCTTCTAGCTTAAGTGGTAACTGATAGCAATTGTATGACAGTTAATGAAGGATTCAGGGAACTCCTAATCAATCGCTAAATACTAAGATTCGTGAGAATCACCGTGGTTCGATTGAAGGTAACGCTACTTTATTCTATGAATGGATTGTTGGTTTCGGGTTTTAACCGTAAAGTGGGACTGATGGTGGTGTTGATTGACCAATTGTAGGTTGGTGAGTGCTTGAGCGACTGTTCGTGACAAATTAAAACAAGGTGTGTAAACACTGCCCGAATCGTAAACCGGGAAAAGCTGGAAAAGTATGACAATTGACACTTCACGAGCGTGCACTCGCTCGTGTGGTAATCTAAATGCATAAAACGTGGGCGTTATTCTACCGAGGCCACCATGAGCAATTTTGTGGTCGTTGGTCGTTTTGAGCCATGTTGGGCCAAAATGGGCCGTATGGGCCCAACAGGCTTGTGGGCCTCACATGGGTAAACCACACGAACGTGTGGAAAATATTGGGCCAAACTGTGTAATGTTCATGGCTGAGACCAATTCTGGGCTATGTAGGCCACACGGGCGTGTGGGCCTACATTATGGGCCTTGGGCCTATTTTCATTGTTTGATTGTTAAGGTTGCACGGGTTGCCTGAGATGACTGTGGACCTACTGATGGGTCAGTAAGTATACCTAGACCCCCAAACTGATATGAACTGACTGTTATGCCCCTATGATATAAAATAACTGTTATGCCCCTATGATAAAAAATGACTATATGCCTTATGTTATGTATGACTGTATATGAGCATGCCACGATATAGATGTTGCATACATGTGTGATATGTTGCATGGGGTGGGATTATTATGATTGGAGGAAGTGTACTGTACTGGCAGCTTTGCTGCAAATACTGTTTAGTGCCGCAACCGGTGCTAATTTTTGGAGTGTAGGGATGGGTGGGTGATTTTATCCCCACATGGAGTGTACTGTAACACCCCCTACCCGTATCCGTTGCCAAAATAAAGTACGAGGCATTACCGAGGAGTACAAAACACTTACAGACAATTTAAACCATTTATCACTCAAATAACGAAATTGATTATAAAAGTTTCTTTAATGGACCCTCGAGGTCCAAATCATGCATTAGGATCGGGTCGGGACTAAATCAAAATCGTATGAAATTTCTTGCAAAATCCCTAAGTTTATCTCATTTACAAGGGTCCCATGCCCGTGTTACAAGGCCGTGTGGTAAAGTTAATTTTCACAAATTAGGCTATTTTCCAAGCCATATTTCTCACCTATTTGATCCTTATTCTTCACACACATTTAGTACATACAAAAACCAATTTAAGATATTCAACCGAGCCTTATACTTAATACCATTTGTTAGTCGCACACTTCATATAATTAACAAGAAACGTATATAGGCTCAATTCTCATTAAATTTCTCTTGTACTTATACTTTTTCACATTATGTATTCATATAACATATAACAATCATACCTCTGTATTTCATGTACATTTTTATAACAATTTGTTTTGGTTTCAAACTACTTCATATTGGAGTTTTACTTATCAAATCATTTGAAACATGATCTTTACACATATAGTGCACTTGAGGTGCACAATTCTATAATTATGAATGAACACATTTATCAAACATATGTTATGTTTTTATATATCTCATAGTCTCATATTTTCATGTATCAATTACCATCATTTCCTCATATTTCGACAAATACGTGTAACAATTCATAAACATGCAATTCACTAACTCTTCCTGCCAATCACAATTTAAATTGACAAATCACTTATTGAGCCCAATTTCAATGTTCACTAAAATCTATCATATAAATTTGGATGTACGTATCCACCAATAAATTCCATGTATAGGTATCATCATCTCATATTTCCACATACATTTACTTTCCACATTATGAACTCAAATAACATATACAAGACATACCAATGTATTTCAAATATGTTTTCATAATATTTCATTTAGAATTCAGATTATTTCATATATTGAATTCTTCTCATTAACTCATTTGGAATACCAATTCATACGAATAATACACTCAAGGGTGTACAAATATATAATCACAAATGAACTCATTCATCAACCAAGTTCTATGTTCATGTCTCATCAACTCGTATTTCCTTATATCACATAATATATACCATGATTGATGAGCTCATCAATACCATGATTTCCATTCCCTTGTTATTTTTTTTTCATATTTATCCCGTTGAATTTCTCGAAAATTCGATGGATTTTCAGGGGTACACTTTAGTGTACAAATCCAGGTCCGTCAATTCATATTCATGTGCGCACATTTCCATTTCAAAGAGCACACTCCCGCGAACCTCATTTCTTACAGTAGGATTACTAGTCCAGACTAAATCCCCTGTAAGAGAGCACACTCTCGCGAACCTCATTTCTTACAGCGGGATTACCAGTCCAGGCTAAATCCTCTGTAATATAAACTCATAGAGTATTGTCGGGATTACCAGTCCAGGCTAAATCCCCTGCAATGACAATTACTCTAATGAGCTTCGATCTGAATTACCAGTCCAGGCTAAATTCAGACCCTAATTCAGGCTAAATCCATTTTCCACATATTCTTCGGGAGGGCTATATCAGGATAGGATCACTCGTCCGGGCTAGATCCTTTTTACCGTCAATTCCTTTTTAGAGATCCATCGAATTTTCCTTTCATTCAATCGGGATTTCTTCCCCTTTTTATCAAATATATCAATATTTCATCAACTTTCATATAATGAACATTCAAATCATATTCACATCAATAACATACATTTCAAGCATTTAAGAATATAATTCAAGTTACACGAACTTACAATTTGATTTTTATACCATAACGATAATCTTAGTTTCATAATAAATATTTGAAATAAAACATTATATCATTTCTAATTCAACGTTTACCGATTATAATCGAGCATGTGATCAATTTATGCATAAGTCATTCATATATTTCCCTCCTCATCCTCTCCATCCACATCCTTAGTATAAATAACACACTTGTAAATAACATTATCTATAATTTTTTACTATTTATTTATGTGAATATTCAAGCTGTCCATCCGTGTTATAGTCACTAAATTATTTTTATCTTGAGCTACAGAACTCAAAATTAAGATCCGCTAAATTTCCCTAAAACTAGGCTCGCATATCTTCTTACCATAAAATTTTCAGAATTTTTCGTTTAGCCAATAAGTACAGTTTATTCTTTAAAGTCACCCCTGTTTTGTTGTCTGACAGTCCCGGCCCTTCTTCACTAAAAATTAATTATCTACTCATACAGGATTTGGATGATGTTCTCGTTTATTTCTCTTGAACATAGACCCATTCAGGATTCTAAACATATAAATTTAAGCCCCTAATTATTTTTCTCCATTTTTGATGATTTTCCAAATTCAGAATAGGAAAACCCGAAATCATTCTGATCTTGTCTCACAAAACCTATTATATCTCATTATTTACAATTTCATTGCTTACACCGTTCCTTCTACAAGAAATTAGACTCAATAAGATTTAATTCTTTATTTTATTCATCCTCTAATTCGGTTTCTACAATTTTTAGTTTTTTCAAAGTTATACTACTGCTATTGTTTTATAAATCTTTATAAAACACAATTTACTATTTCAAAAATCTTTTAAAAACTACATTTGGCTCGTAAATATTAAATAATATAATCTACGAGTTCATTTATCGAATTTGGTGGTCTCCAACCACTATTTCCGACTTCGCTGAAATTTGGGCTATTACATGTACGACTGGACGGAGTGGAGTTTAGAGGCTGGTTGTGTAACACCCCAAACCCGGTCTAACCACTACAACCGAGTCTGGCGTGCTACGGGAAAGAAAATGTTTGAAAATCAACTTGTCAATTTTGTTTAAGGAGAAAACTGTTGAATAATTTTAGAGAAAATGAATTTGAATCTTGTGGTGTTCAAAACGTGTTAATCTTGTTTTAGAAAAACTTAGTTGCTTAATTGTTACTCCATACTTATTACTTAATCAGTGAACATTTCAGAAAACACATTCTTATCGAGGTTTTAAAAACAACCAATTCATATTTACCAAATATGCTTATCGAAAGTTATAAAAAAAACAATCAAATTAAACATCACAAAAATATAAGTTAGGCGGCCTTATTACAACGATGAAAACCCAAAATTTAAATAAAGCAGCTAAGTCCAAACAGAAAACTTTGATATAAAACAAATGCTGAGCATGGCCACCTCGAGTCTACTCTGGCTCCATATCCACGATCTAAGTCTAATCTGCAAAATATAAAGGAAGGGGTGAGTCATCGAGACTCAGTGTATAAATCCCCATCCCAAGAGAAGTTATGCTCTTACACAAATCCATTTACACATATGCATGTCATGCAACCTGTCAACCTAAGTATCCATCCATGTCTCCCAAATCTACCCCTTGTGGCACCAAGCCACTAGTGGTACCAAACCACTGGTAACCGGAGTTACAAAATTAGTATATGTGGTACCAAACCACTGGTGGTCCCAAACCACTGAGACTTAGTCACAATTTTTATAATATGTGGGGCCAACCCACTGTTGTGATGCCAAATCACTGGTGACAGTTTGATAGATCATACTTCCCCCTCCTCTCATCACTCATAACACAGAGTTATGCTAACAATATCAGTAGGATCATGCTTAACATACATAATTATGTATATAGAATATCATGCTCTCATAGATCACAATCAACGCGAGAAACATAACAACTTACCCGGCATCCTCGCCTTTTACCCACAAGGGTAATTTGGTAACCATTGCCTTCATTCCGGCTTTTAACAACACATAACATTTAATATAATAAGTAAAGAAAGTGTGTAAGAGTTACACACATGGTTTGTGTAAGAGTTACACACATGGTTCTCGTACTAACGCTTTCACTGCTTCTACGCTACTGTCACTTGAGACTACCACTATAGGCCTACGATCTAACTCCGATGTCGGCCCACACCCGGATGGCCAATCGCGCACTCCTGACACAGATCGCTTCTTGTATTTTGGCGTTGGGTTTACAGATCCAACCCCTCCTACTGCTTGACTGCTATTCAAGTCCATAATAATCCTTGGTCACTAAACCAATCAACCGATGAGATCTAATCAATAATCATAGTGTTTAAACGAAACCCTTACCTAGTTTGTCGAATCCCGAAAAGCCCTTAAGAAACCTTCACCACCAACCTACATTCGGCCAACACCCATATATTAAACCAACCCCTTAATCGCAACCCATTAGACCCTTATGATAATCGGCCAAAAGAATAAAGAACAAGAAAGCCCATTCGGCCAACCCACACCAACCTACCTTCGGCTTTCCCACAAATCGGAACTATAGGTAACAGGATTCGGCTTTCAAGAGCAGAGAGTGAAACCGATAGGGCCTTTAGAACAAATGATTCGTGTTAGAACTTAATGAAAAAGAGCGTAATCACAGAGAAGAAAAAGATCCCGAAAACTCACCAAACTACTGAGGAGCATTCGGCTATGGTGCACCTTCGGGAAAAATAAACCACCCTTGAAGATTCGGCTATGGAAGAAGAAGTATGGACAGAGGGATTCAGCTTTCAGAAGAATTTTGGAGAGGGAAATAAGGCTAAGGAATTTCGGCTAGAAGAGAGAAAAGTATGAGGAAAAAAAGAAAAGAAAAAAACGAATGAGAGAAAAGATGAACAACTAGATACAAAATTCGGCTATACACACACACATCAGAGTTGGAGTTTCGGCCAACTCTCTCCCTCCTGATAGCTCTTATCCTGCATGATAACCCAATCCTTATCTCTCCTTTAGAAGAGGCCACCTTAAAACCAACTCTTCCCTCTTAATTATCAGCATTTTATCAGCTTTTATCTATATAAAATAAAAGAAATAAACCTCCTAAATTGTAGCCTTTGTGCCATCCACCCCCCTTCCCTTCTCAGTGCTGAACTTTGACCCATTAATCTGGGCCCCCAAGCGGCCACACTAGGCCCAAACTCCTCCTCCTTGTGACGCCACCTACATGCCCACTTATAGCACCTCCAAACTTTGGGCCACAAGCCCAACTTGCTACTAAACATACTTACTTAACTTAATTTATAAACTAACATTATTTATTAGAAATTTCCACCCAGGTTTTAAGCCCAAACCTGAGCCCAATACACACCTCAAGGCCTTAACCTACCAACTTAGCCATGCAACCTCCCAAATGCACAGACCCACAAAATTAGGATATTACAGTTCTACCCCCTTAAATAAATTTCGACCTCGAAATTTACCTGATCAAAAGAGTTGAGGGTATTGCTGTCTCATGATATCTTCCGGTTCCCATGTCGCTTCCTCCGATCCATGGTTCCGCCATAATACCTTTACCAAAGGGACCGATTTCCTACACAAAACCTTAACATCCCGATCCAAAATCCGTACTGGTTCCTCCTCAAAAAACAAGTCTGGGCTCACCTTAATCTTCTCCACTGGCACAACATGTGATGAATTTGAGCGATAGCGTCTAAGCATGGAAACATGAAACACATTGTGGAGTTGACCCAACTCTGGTGGCAACTCGAACTGGTAAGCCACTGGTCGTACTCGCTTCGATACCCAATAAGGCCCAATAAACCTAGGGCTCAACTTGCCTTTCCTACCGAACCTCAGAACCTTCTTCCACGGTGACACCTTCAAGAAGACCTTGTCACCTTCTGCAAACTCTATATCCTTCCATTTAAGGTCGGCATAAGATTTCTGCCTGTCCGAAGCTTCTTTCAACCGAGTTCTAATCACTTTCACCTTATCTTCTGTCTCAGCAACCAACTCCGGACCCAATAACTGCCGCTCCCCCAACTCCGTCCAGCACGTAGGGGTACGACACTTCCGACCATATAACGCTTCGTACGGTGCCATTTGAATACTTGCCTGTAACTATTGTTGTACGCGAATTCCTCTAACGGTAAAAATTCCTCCCAACTGCCTTTGAAATCCAAGACACAACCTCTTAGCATGTCTTCCAAAACTTGAATCACCCTCTCTGACTGTCCATCTGACTGGGGATGGAATGCCGTACTGAAATCCAATCTTGTACCCAATGCCTGATGCAAAGCCTTCCAGAACCTTGACGTAAATCTAGGGTCTCTGTCCGAAATAATTGACACTGGCACCCCATGCAACCTCACAATCTCCGCTATATATAGTCTTGCTAACTTCTGAAGAGAATAATCAATACGTACAGGTATGAAATGAGCAGACTTCGTCAGACGGTCCACAATCACCCAAATGAATCCTTCTTGGTAGGCGTAAGGGGTAGCCCACTTACAAAATCCATTGTAATCCTTTCCCACTTCCACTGTGGAATCTTAATCGGCTGTAACAAACCTGACGGTAACTGATGTTCAGCCTTGACTTCCTGACATGTCAGACACTTACCCACAAATTCCGTTACCTCACGCTTAAGACCTGGCCACCAAAACTGCTCCCGCAAATCCCGATACATCTTACTACCCCCCGGATGCATAGCATATGGACTGCTATGAGCCTCTTGCAAAATCTTCTGCCTTAACTCCACATCCTTAGGCATACACACTTTCCCCTGAAAACATAATACTCCATCGTTGCTCAGACTATACCCCTCCAATCCACCATTCTGCACTTGTAAGCATCGAGCACTTAAGACTTCATCTACCAGCTGTTTCTCCTTAACCTAATCTACCCATGATGGCTTCACTTGCAGTTCCGCTAACAAGCTTTCGTCATCATACAGACTAAAATGAGCGAACATCGTCCTTAAATCCGACACCACTTTCTGACTTAGCGCATCCGCCACCACGTTTTCCTTCCCCGGGTGATATTCAATCGAACAGTCATAATCCTTTAATAATTCCACCCACCTTCGTTGCCTCAAATTCAGCTCCTTCTGAGTCAGCAGATACTTCAAGCTCTTATTGTCCGTGTAGATCACTGACTTTTCCCCATACAAATAATGCCTCCACACCTTCAAAGCGAAGACCACTGCAGCCAACTCCAGATCATGCGTCAGATAGTTAACTTCATGCGGTCTCAACTGCCGAGACGCATAAGCAACAACCTTCCCCTCCTGCATCAATACACAACCTAACCCCGTATGGGAAGCGTCAAAATACACCACAAAATCTTTCCCTGCCACAGGCTGAATTAAGACCGGAGCCTCAGTCAAAACCCTCTTCAGCTTCTCAAAACTCTCCTGCTGCTTATCCGTCCATACAAAAGGTACCTCCTTCCTCAACAACTTTGTCAAAGGTGCCGCTATCAAAGAAAACCCTTCCACAAATCTCCTATAGTAGCCTGCTAACCCCAAGAAACTGCGAATCTCTGCCACCGACTTAGGTGGTTTCCAATCCAATACTGCCTCAATCTTCCGAGGATCCACTCTTATCCCTTTCGCAGATACCACATGCCCAGAAAAGTAACTTCCTTCAACCAAAACTCACACTTACTAAACTTGGCGTATAATTGCTTTTCCCTTAAAATCTGCAACACTACCCGCAAATGCGCATCGTGTTCCTCTTCCGACCTCGAGTACACCAGGATATCATCTATAAATACTACGATGAACTGATCCAAGTACGGCTGAAACACCCGGTTTATCATATCCATAAACACTGTCGGTGCGTTCGTCAACCCGAACGGCATAACCAAGAATTCATAGTGCCCGTATCGAGTACGAAACACCGTCTTATGGATATCCGCCTCCTTTACCTTAAGTTGGTGATACCCCGACCTTAAATCTATCTTGAAGAAGACCGATGCTCCCTTAAGCTGGTCGAACAAGTCATCTATCCTAGGCAACGGATACTTGTTCTAAATAATCAATTTATTCAACTGACAATAGTCTATGCACATTCGCATCGACCCATCCTTTTTCTTAACAAAAAGTACAGGCGCTCCCCAAGGCACTTGGTCGAATGAAACCCCGATCCAATAATTCCTGAATCTGCGCTTTCAACTCCACCAATTTCTTTGGCACCATCCTATACGAAGCAATAGACACTGGCGCTGTTCCCGGTAGAAGGTCAATACATAACTCCACCTCCCGATCCGGTGGCAAACTCGGAAGCTCTTCCGGAAAGACATCGACAAAGTCTTTCACCGTTCGAACATTCTTCATACCTGATTCCTTAACTTTCAAGGCACAAACATAGACCACAAACGCCTCACATCCTTTCCTTACCATCTTCTCCGCCTTTAGTGCGGACACCACATTAGATCCTTCTCTCTCCTATCATCACCACCTCTTCACCCTCGTCCAACCTCAGCACCATACGCTTAGCTGCACACTCCAGTTCTGCCTGGTACTTTACCAACCAATCCCGAAGGGTAATTTTATCAAATCCGCTTGAAACACGACCCCTTGAAGTTCTAGGGGTACATCCCTATACAGTTTGTCTACTACCACAGAGTGTCCTAGAGGGCTAACTACTATCATCTTCCTAGCAGAAATCTCATAGGCTAAGTTCAGAGTTCCCACTACGCTACTAGCTACATATGAGTGTGTTGAACCAACGTCAATCAAAGCAGTATAAGGCAACCCAGAAATTAAAAACGTACCGGTTATAACGTCCGGTGCGTCGCCCTCCTCTCGATGCTTGGCTGCAGAGACCAACCCAGGCTGTCTAGCATCAGTACCTCCAGCACCTCGACCTGGTGCTCCTCGGCCTCGCCCGTTACCATTACCACCCCTAGCTGCACCTCGACCCCTCT
The DNA here is from genome assembly GCA_005393395.2 of Gossypium australe. NCBI lineage: Eukaryota > Viridiplantae > Streptophyta > Magnoliopsida > Malvales > Malvaceae > Gossypium > Gossypium australe. The sequence goes on along the minus strand of CM016618.1, from coordinate 44,412,689 downwards.
GTGGCTGCTGACCATCTCTCCTGAATTGACCACGTCCTTGACCCTCAGCTTGAGTCCTAGCTAACTTCCGCGGACAGTCCCTTACCCGGTGCTCCATTGACCCGCACTCAAAGCACCCTCTATTACCAGCCCAACACTCTCCTGAATGAGACTTTCCACATCGAGCACACTGGGGCGGCCACTGAGGGGCAGCAGGCTTTGCAGCTCGATCCGGTCCATCAAATCTAGCCCTTTTCTGAGTACTTCCACCAGACCCTGATGGCCCAAAACTCCTTTTATCCCTGCGTCTATCCTGATTCTGTTTCTCGGTTCGCTTCACCTCCTCAACTATTTTGGCCTTTTCCACGAGAACGGCAAATTCCCTTTCACGCTGATGTGCAATCAACACCCGCAGCTCATCTCTTAGCCCATCCTCGAACCTAACACAGCGCTCATGTTCCGTAGCCACCATACCCCGAGCATACCTACTTAACCTCAAAAATTCTGCCTCGTACTCAGGTACTAACTTACTCCCCTGAACCAAATTCAGGAACACCCTACGTTGCGCATCAGTATAACCAGCTCCCACATACCTCCTCTGATAGGCTGCCTAAAAATAATCCCAAGTGATATCATCAGCCACTGCACTATCCCTGACCGTGAGCCACCACTGATACGACTCATCCCGGAGAAGAGACACTGTCCCCTTCAACTTCTCCTCAACCGAGAAGTCTAAGCCATCTATTATACGCTCTGTTGCCTCTAACCAGTACTCAGCCGTGTTGGGAGCCACTCCAGAAACTCCCCTAAACACTTCTGCTACGTTAGCCCGGAGTCGCTCAGCCACGGATTTTCGGGCTCCTGCACCCGCACCTGCCCTGGCAACTCTTTCCAAAACTCGCAGTACAGCCTAAGATACCGCATCGTTACCACCAATCTGATCCTGAAACTCAGCTTCCGCCGCCGGCAGATCCGGCATCACATTTCCATACCCATGGCCAGACCCTGCTGGCTCTGACAGGATCATCCTACCCCTACCCCAGCCACACGGCGGACGTCCACGACCTCGTGTACTCATTCTTCTCGTTCGCATTTATCTGGTTAAGAATTTTATGAATTATTAACTCTGTTCACTATTTATCCCCGAACAATTTTATGAAAGATAGTTTTAGAAGTGATTCTCTCGAATACGAACCTATCTACAGTTTCAGTTCCAGGCTTATCTCCTAGTTTTAAGTACATTCATCACACAAACAACATCCACAGACCACATTCAACATATAGGAGTATTTCCGTCATTCCACTACCCGGGGGTATTTTTGTAATTTTAACCTACAGGGGTATTTTTGTAATTTTCCAAAATAAAGTTTCGGGTGATTTTTCCAAATAAGGGTATTTTGGTAATTTTGGTGAAGTAGGGGTATTGTGGTAATTTTGCAACTCGGGGGTATCTTGGTAATTTTATAAATCAGGGGTAGTTTGGTAATTTACAAACCAGGGGTACTTTGGTCTTTTTCCAAATTCAAGGTAGTTTTCACAAATCAAGGGGTAATTTGATAATTTCAAAACTAGGGTTTTTACAAAACAGTGTGGCTGGTCCTTTTCGGGTTTTAATTATCAGATTTAGCCTGTGAACAAGTCCTCATGGTCAGAGTGAACAGTCACTACGCACTAAGTAGGATTCGATCGAAGAGGAGGTGAGTCACTAGGACTGCTTAAATACCAAGCTCTTCCTGAATCCAATCCTAGACATGCGCATGGCTGTTGCCACACCCTAACTCGGTGACTTACTCACAGGTTTGTTTGATTCGACTTAAGTCTTATGTAATTAAGAAGTTGTGTAAACTAACCCTATGGTCCATCAGTTTTACCATGCTCAACTACGTCTAAACCCCCAAAGCCCACACATAAACATTAAATCAAAGGCTAGGGTACTTACCTGGGTGGATCGGTGCCGGAGACTCAGGTGCCATGCTTTCCGAGATATTCATCTCCTTAAAAATCATTTTACACCCCTCAAAACATATTTTGGGCCTTAAACCCACAACCGAGCTTTTGAACCTGGCTCTGATACCAAAATGTAACACCCTAACCCGGTCTAACCACTACAACCGAGTCTGGCGTGCTACGGGAAAGAAAATGTTTGAAAATCGACTTGTCAATTTTGTTTAAGGAGAAAACTGTTGAATAATTTTAGAGAAAACGAATTTGAATCTTGTGGTGTTCAAAACGCTTTAAATCTTGTTTTAGAAAAACTTAGTTGCTTAATTGTTACTCCATACTTATTACTTAATCAGTGAACATTTCAGAAAACACATTCTTATGAGGTTTTAAAAACAACCAATTCATATTTACCAAATATGCTTATCGAAAGTTATAAAAAAAACAACCAAAATAAACATCACAAAAATAGAAGTTAGGCGGCCTTATTACAACGATGAAAACCCAAAATTTAAATAAAACAGCTAAGTCCAAACAGAAAACTTTGATATAAAACAAATCCTGAGCATGGCCACCTCGAGTCTACTCCGGCTCCATATCCACGATCTAAGTCTGATCTGCAAAATGTAAAGGAAGGGGTGAGTCACAGAGACTCAGTGTATAAATCCCCATCCCAAGAGAAGTTATGCTCTTACACAAATCCATTTACACATATGCATGTCATGCAACCCGTCAACCTAAGTATCCATCCATGTCTTCCAAATCTACCCCTTGTGGCACCAAGCCACTGGTGGTACCAAACCACTGGTAACCGGAGTTACAAAATTAATATATGTGGTACCAAACCACTGGTGGTCTCAAACCACTATGACTTAGTCACAATTTTTATAATATGTGGGGCCAACCCACTGTTGTGATGCCAAATCACTGGTGACAGTCTGATAGATCATACTTCCCCCTCCTCTCATCACCCATAACACAGAGTTGTGCTAACAATATCAGTAGGATCATGCTTAACATACATAATTATGTATACAGAAAATCATGCTCTCATAGATCACAATCAACGCGAGAAACATAACAACTTACCCGGCATCCTCGCCTTTTACCCACAAAGGTAATTTGGTAACCATTACCGTCATTCCGGCTTTTAACAACACATAACATTTAACATAATAAGTAAAGAAAGTGTGTAAGAGTTACACACCTGGTTCTCGTACTAACGCTTTCACTGCTTCTACGCTACTGTCACTTGAGACTACCACTATAGGCCTACGATCTAACTCCGATGTCGACCCACACCTGGATGGCCAATCGCGCACTCCTGACACAGATCGCTTCTTGTATTTTGGCATTGGGTTTACAGATCCAACCCCTCCTACTGCTTGACTGCTATTCGAGTCCATAATAATCCTTGGTCACTAAACCAATAAACTGATGAGATCTAATCAATAATCATAGTGTTTAAACGAAACCCTTACCTAGTTTGTCGAATCCCGAAAAGCCCTTAAGAAACCTTCACCACCAACCAACATTCGGCCAACACCCATATATTAAACCAACCCCTTAATCGCAACCCATTAGACCCTTATGATAATCGGCCAAAAGAATAAAGAACAAGAAAGGCAATTCGGCCAACCCACACCAACCTACCTTCGGCTTTCCCACAAATCGGCACTACAGGTAACAGGATTCGACTTTCAAGAGTAGAGAGTGAAACCGATAGGGCCTTTAGAACAAATGATTCGTGTTAGAACTTAATGAAAAAGAGCGTAATCGCAGAGAAGAAAAAGATCCCCGAAAACTCACCAAACTACTGAGGAGCATTCGGCTATGGTGCACCTTCGGGAAAAAGAAACCACCCTTGAAGATTTGGCTATGGAAGAAGAAGTATGGACAGAGGGATTCGGCTTTCAGAAGAATTTTGGAGAGGGAAATAAGGCTAAGGAATTTTAGCTAGAAGAGAGAAAAGTATGAGGAAAGAAAGAAAAGAAAAAAACGAATGAGAGAAAAGATGAACAACTAGCTACAAAATTCGGCTATACACACACACACACCTCAGAGTAGGAGTTTCGGCCAACTCTCTCCCTCCTGATAGCTCTTATCCTGCATGATAACCCAATCCTTATCTCTCCTTTAGAAGAGGCCACCTTAAAACCAACTCTTCCCTCTTAATTATCAGCATTTTATCAGCTTTTATCTACATAAAATAAAAGAAATAAACCTCCTAAATTGTAGCCTTTGTGCCGTCCACCCCCTTCCCTTCTCAGTGCAGAACTTTGACCCATTAATTTGGGCCCCAAGTGGCCACACTAGGCCCAAACTCCTCCCCCTTGTGACGCCACCTACATGCCCACTTATTGCACCTCCAAATTTTGGGCCACAAGCCCAACTTGCTACTAAACATACTTACTTAATTTATAAACTAACATTATTTATTAGAAATTTCCACCCAGGTTTTAAGCCCAAACCTGAGCCCAATACACACCTCAAGGCCTTAACCTACCAACTTAGCCATGCAACCTCCCAAATGCACAGACCCACAAAATTAGGATATTACAGGTTGGGTAGGATTTCTGATTGCATGCTTGAACTGTTACTGTCACTGAAATGGGCTAAGGCCCACACTGATACTGATACTGATACTGTAATGGGCTAAGGCCTAACTGAACTGAACTGTTATTGATTTGGGCTTAGGCCTAGACTGTACTTGCCTACGGCATGATTGGCATTTTGCTTATACGGGGTACACACTGAGTTTTCGTAAACTCACCCCCTTTTTATCTGTATAGGTAATCCCCAATCTTAGGCGGATCGGTGCTGCGAGGGATTCGAAGGTGGCCACATAACCGCACTTGCTTTTATAGTTGATTTTTTATTTACAAGAAATTCAATTTGTGTATTTGTTTTTGTAAAAAGGCCTCTTTGAGTTTTAACTTTTAATTTGGGGATTTTACTTATTTTAATTCACATCTGAGTAGTAGTAGGACGCGGATTTTCAAAAGATAAATGTTTTTCAAAACACCACGTTTTCGTAACATATTATAAAAGCTTCCGCTACAAACATTGTTTTAAAGTATAGTAACAAACTAATACGATCAATTTTCTGCTAAAACCAACTTGAGTTTTAAATGAACAGATACCCTAAAATTTCTGATAAAATCATAAATGAGATTTAGTATAGAACGGGTTTTCCAAAATGACCCAAAACTATCTCATTTCATATCCAAATGCTTTGGTTCCTAAACCAATTTTCAATAAATGAGTATAAGACCTGAAAAATGGATTTCAATGACACTTGAAGCATGTCAAGACAATCAACCTAAAACCTAACCAATGTGTCATCAATTGCACCATGATACAACACTTACACAATTCATTTCCTTAACTACATATAAAAAATACAAACATGCTTCTAATGACTTATAATGAATCTTAAAATGTCATACTTAACTCAAGCCATTCTTATTATATTACATTCATCCATTATGCTTAAGCTTAGAATTAAGCATGCATACCTAACAATGTTATTCAAACCACAACATCATATGCGCACAACTATACAATATAAGTATTTAGGAACTATTACAGACCATAACCAAATTCCCTTATTACATGCCATATAAACCAAATAGAATTCAAAATCTACCAAAGGATCCCCAGATAGTGTGAATACTTTGAGTTGATCTGATTCCCTATTTTCCACAAAACGTGATCTACAAGGAAATGACAAAGACACAAGTAAGCTTTCATAAAGCGTAGTAAGTTCGTCAGTTAAACGATAAAACTTACTTAATTAAATATAATAATTCAAATAACAAGATAAATGAACAGAGTTCCCGTCAACAAGGTTATTATCAGAATTCTTGTCAATCACAGCTCACAACACATGAGTAATGTTCAAACATTAGTTCAAATCAATTTTCCACATTTCAATACATTCACATTTCTTACTATCACAATTCGTAATCTCTTTAATATATAATGATAATACAATATTTACCACCTTTACACATATATACTATTATGAATCGTTTACCATTGCGCACCTCGCATTTAGATCCTCATGTATTTCCATCCGACGCATACTGGAAACACGATTGAAATCCCGATACACTTTTCATATTGTGCCATAGTCCAACTATGGTCTTACATGTGCATTCCCATGGCTATGGATTTAAGTACAAGTGCAGCCTGTCTCCATTAATATCAAGAATTATAATTTTCATAACTTTTTATAATTTCAGTTCTATCAACAAATCAATTTAATATTAGTAATTTTATATCATTTAAGCTCTAACATTCATAAACAATTAGAAATATAATTGATTTCATATTAAATGAACTTACTGATAAAAAACGAAGTCGAAATCAAGACGACGATCAATCCATTACTTTAGCCTTTTCACAATTAAAGCCTGATCGATTTATTTCTTGATCTAAAAATAGTAATTCCATTAATTATCATCTTCCAGCAACATAATTAACTAATTTTATGCAATTAACACATTACTGTTTACATCAAGAAATATATATGCAACACTATGTTCAGCATAGTCAATGAACATGCACTCAAATCCATATTCCTTTTCTTAAGATCAAAAGACATAATCTTTAGACACTTCCACATTTTCATTCATTTTAAGTTAGAAGCAATAATCTTCAAAACAAGTGTCTTATCATTTTCATATAAGGAATCTAAAACACAAATAATATGCAAATAATTTATAAGTATATTTGAATTAATAATCACCCATTTTAGTAAGTATTTTAATGCCCTAATTTTATTCCAATTACACGTTCACAAATCTCATTATTAACATGCCATATAGATCAAGATATACCAATAAGACAAGTAGACAACCTAATATTATCAGTAATGATTTCTAAATCAAACAACAAATAATATATAGTTATAAAAGTCTTTTCTCACAAAGTATATTTTTAGTCATCATGACTTTGCCACAATCGAAGGAAACTTTCATTTCAACTTTTCCTAATAATTCAACGAAAACCAAATTGGTTATAATATTAGAATATGAAGCACCTCACTTAGGATAAGATCTTTCTAGATATAAGTTTGAATAAAACCTTGTCTTTTTCGAGCATATGTGCAATTTCAAGAGTTTCTAAGATAAACAGCCAACCTCTTCTCCTTTTTCCACTTGGGAGAATGTCACAAAGGTATTTTAATTACCTCTAATTAGCTGAGTGGCACCACTATCTATCCCCTACTCCTTCACATTATTTAAAATATTGAGTTGAGAAATGATCACACAATTACATCATTTGCTTCGACCAAATTGACATTTAGCTTAACAGGGTCATCATTTATCTATTATTGATTTTTTTTGCGGAGAGCTATATAGTGGCTCAGTTTGTCATCACATTTGGATACTAGAATAGCAAGCATAGTTGATGAATGAAGCACCAAGTAGGTTCCTAGGAAAGAGAGGTGGTGTACATGACACTCTTAAGTACCAAATCATTACTAGCCAGAACTGTTTCTAGACATGCACTTTCACACTATCACACTTATTTCCATCAACCAACTAGGGATTTGTAACACAAAAGAATTTCCTTCTTTTGTCAAAATTTTATTTTCGACTTGTAACCATATATTATTATATTAATCAAAATTATCCAAGTCCACAGTAGATTCACATTATTATTATATTAAGAATTTCACTTTCTTAAACTTCAATTTAAGGCCCATTAGTTTTCAATAGTAATAAATAAATTTATGCAACATAAAATCAAACAATTAATCATAAAAATAACATATTTTATATGTGATCAATATTTTATTTCCAAAATTAAATCAATTTTAGTTTTTTTAGAAATATTTAGATCTTATCCCATTTTATACCTGTTATTGATGTGAGGAAATCTCAAACAATAGAAATAATGATATCATTGGGATAGTGCAACAAGCCAATAGTAAAAGCAGACACATGGTACCTTCATGGAAACATGAAACAAGTAGCATCACGACAATAATAGCAATAATAAATATGAGAATCAATGGTACAAACAACATCCAAGTACGAAATATCCTTGAGATTCTTGTAAAATTAAGAGTTAAAAACAAATAGTTGTTGCTTAAGGCGTAAGGATCATTGTCCTTAAGGATATTTCATGGATTCGCTTATCCCCCAAGATTCAACAATAAATTCTACTAATTGAAGGATAACAAGGAATAAGGAAGAACAAACCAATTAAACACTCAACTAGAATTGCAGAAGAATGCTTAGAGAAAGTGAGAAAGCAAAGTGCATTTGTAAGAGAAGGTAAACAATTAATAGGTGGAGTAATTCTAAAGTGCAATCATGCATGGTATTTATAGGTACCGTGCATGCCAAAAATATGAAAAACATATTGTTGGGAAAATAATAATGTTGGAACAGAAAATCTTAATAACGTTAAGAAATTTAATTCTATTGGAAAATCAAGTAACCTTCTTTGACTTAAATAGTAATAAAATAAAAAGGTAAAAATGGAAAAAGAAAAATCGAACTCGGGCCTAATATCATGCACAAGGGGAGAAAAGGTTCAATTGAACTAAACTAAGCTTTCAAGCCCAATCCTCATGAGCACATGTTCATCATCTTATTTTGGCTCCTATAGGTACAATGAAAAACAATGATATATAAACATTATCTTGAGAGGTTTCTTTTGTAACACCCCAAACCCGACCTATGCGTTAAGACTAGACTTGGCATGCCACACAATTCAAACTTACGTCTAGCCATAAATGCTTTTAATGAAAACAATTTTTCAAAACGATTTTGAAGTTGGAGTTTATCAAAAATCGAGATTTATTTGAAAACCATGATTTTTTTTTAAAACATAAGAGTTTACAATTTCATTTTCAGAGAAATATTTGGTTAAAACTTTAATAATTGGTTGAAATAAATTTATAAAAGAGTTTTCACAAAATTTATTGAGTAAGTGATATTTAAGAAAAATCTTTTTTTTATACGCAAGTTTAATAAAAACATTTATAAAAATTTAACAACCCCATTTAAGTAATTAAAACATATAAAAATCCATCGACGCACAAAAATCCATAAAAATAATACCAGAGGCCTTATTACATCGTAATTGAAATAGTACTTAATTAAAAATACTTAAAAGAAGTTCATTGTTTTTATAACTCATCATTTGTAGTATGGCCTCCACACGAAGTCATCCCCGGCCCAAGCCTCCATTAATTATTATTACCTGAGAAGGGTAAAGAAAACGAGGTGAGTTACTTAGAACTCAGTGTGTAACCCACTTACCGTGTCCACTGGGCCATAACCATATAAACATATATTTGGGCTTGAGCCCATTTACAAATGTACATTATATAAATCAAATATAAGAATGCATGGAATATGAAATTCCCAACCAAGCCTAATTTCCATCCGCTACACACCACCCGTACCAGCCATCACACCTGTGGGGATCAAGTCAACCCACCCCGCCAACACACCAATTGCAGGCATTAAGCCATTTAAAATATTTGTGGCATAGCCACCGAACTAGATTGTGACAGAGTCACCAAACTAGAGGCATTGAGCCATTTAAAATATTTGTGGCAGATCCACCGAACTAGATTGTGACAGAGTCACCGAACTAGAGGGATTGAGCCATTTAAAATATTTGTGGCAGAGCCACCGAACTAGATTTTTTTTTTGGCAACAGGCCTTTCTTCTCTTCGTCAATTATCCCAACCCATGCAGTCATGTATATATATATATATATATATAATGCATAACAATATATTCATAAGGTAAATTTCAACAAAAAGCCCATATCACAAGTATTAATTTGGCCGGTTAGTCATAATAGCAATTTAGCTCATTTAACGATCTAGCAGTTTTGGCCCATTTATCACATATCAATATGTCCCATTTATCAAATAAGACATTTGGCCCATATAGCAAATTATCAAATTGGCCCATATAGCAATTTATCAAATTGGCCCATTAAGCAAATTATCAAGTTGGCCCATATAGCAATTTACCAAATTGTCCCATATAGCAATTTATCAAATTGGCCCATTAAGGGTATTTTCGTAATTCGGTCCATAGGGACATTTCATAATTTAGCCCATTAGGGACATTTTCGTAATTCGGCCCATAAGGGAATCGTACCCACTAAGGGTAATTCGGTAATTTACCCTCTAAGGGTATGATGGAAATTTTCGCAACCTAGGCTTAATTACTAATTTGGGGCATAAAAATCAAAACTGTCCATCTGCATCGTACTAACTAAACTGACTATAACTCGAGTTGGGAAACTCAAAATTTAGATCCGTAAATTTTTCCTGAAACTAGACTCATATAAATTTTTACTGTAATTTTTCCAGAATTTTTGGCTTAGCCAATTAGTACAGTTTATTCTTCAAAATATCTCTTGTTTCACTGTTTGACAGTTCTGCGCTCTCTTCACTAAATCTCAGATATCTTATTGTACAGAACTCAAATACTGGTTTCGTTTGATCCAAATAAAAATATACTCACTAAGGATTCTAATAATATAAACCATGTCTCATAATTATTTTTCTACAATTTATAGTGATTTTTCCAAGTCAGAACAGGGGATCTCAAAATCACTCTGAACCAGTCTCACAAAAATCTAAAAATCTCAAAATATACTAATCATTTCTTGCTCCGTTTCTTTTATAAGAAAATAGACTCAATTATATTTCAATCCATATCTCCTTCACTTTCTAATTCAATTTACACTATTTTTGGTGATTTTTCAAAATCACGTCACTGCTATAAACCAAAACTGTTTTGTTACAAAATATGGTTACCACTTCGAGCATACGTACGCCCGAGTGGTAATAGATGCTGGTTTGCGGCTTTTCAGTCTTTCGACCGATTCACAGAACATTTCATGCAAACATTTAGAGAGGTATGAGATTACACACCCCATTTCAAACATGTATACAGAAAGTAAGGGATTACACACCTGATTACGGTAAGGACTAAACCTTCTTGATCGTCGACACCTATGACACCTTAACACTCGATCAGAAAAAATACCACGATGAGAGAAAGCAGTTGTTTAGGGAGAGGATTTTGACTTACCACTACTTCCAAAGGTCAACGAATAGAGAAGAGCAACTGATTAAATCCCTAAAATAATTGATTAGTCATAACCTTCGATCCGATTTGCAAAATAATCGAGCAATGAGAGATCGAAATAAACCATGAAGAAATTCCTTACCTTAACTATGATATATCCGACTTCCACCGATTTGACTTAAGGCTAAAGATTAGTTGGCAAGGATGTGTTATTCAGCCAAACTACTAGAACACAGATTCAACCAACGGAAGAAATGTCCAATACACAAGAAAGGAGAAGAGATATGGCTAAGAGGTTTCTGCTTCTTCATTTACAAACAAAATTGAAGGGCTGAATGTTCATCCAATATACCTAATTTTAAAGAATTTAATTCATCTCTCATGCCATCCACCTCATACCCCTTATCACAAAATATATGTTTTCCCCACCATGACAAGAAATATGCATATTCATGAGGAAATTTAATGAGTGGTGAGTCAACATTACCACTAATTATATCAAAAGGTAACTTTTTATTAGTCATCTTTTCACCTTAATAGCCACTCCCTCTATGCACATTCTTTTGAAGGATTTTTACAAATTAAAAATCAACCCATGCTTATCTCAAATTTTGTTTGTTTATGAAATTTTCATGCTTTTGCCATGGCTCCCATTAATCATGCTCCAATTCTTTTTTTTTTTTTAGGATGTTACATCTTTAAAGGATGTGGGATTCTGTAATTTTTTCAGATACATAAAACTTTCAACAATTCAAACTTAATATTACATTTGTGTGGGCTTGCCTAGAGATGAATCCACTAAATACTCCATAGTACAAAGAATGATTTAAACCTAACCTCACAATTGCTCATTATGACCTCACCCTTTTACATTTAGAGTCAACTCACTCTAGTACTCACATTACCAATTGTAGGTAAACAAGCTAAATACTTAAAGGTGTAAAAGGACAGCTACACTCAAAAGCAATTCCTTACAATAAACATATGAGCTCTCTAAATCCTATACTTTTCCCTAGGAAAAAACTTCTATATATGGACTTTGAATTCATCCAATTTGAAGCTTAAAATACTCCATGTAAAGTGAGAGAAAATGATACCTAGTATATTTGAATTTGAATTTGAAATATCTATCTTGATTTTCAAGACTCATGTTTGGACTAAAACTTAAAAAGCTATAAATTTTCCTTTTAGAATGTGAAGTTTTCTTTTTAAAGTAAATTTAATTATCCTAAGCTTTCTTGTCTATAAAACTTATATATCATAATGATAGTAACATAGTCAAAAACTTCTAATGAATAAATCTGATGCATGTTATATAAGTTACTTGTTGTTTATCCACCATAAATAAATTTCCTACACCTAAATACTATATAAATAGTAGTATAGGGAGTAGGGTTGATCTCATAGGGGTTGGGTTATCTAAAATTTTCATTCAATTTAATTAGGTTGTGCGGTCAGGCAGATGTCGTGCCTATGACGTGTGTTGACCTATACGGAATAAAAAAGGTGATTAAATCCCATTAAAAATAAATAGAATTAGAAATCAAAATTGTAATAAAATAAAACAAAAAAATTTAAAACTAAGTAAACAAAATGGACGACGCTCTAGCTTTAGGCACGATCTAGTCTCTAATTTCGAATTGATCCTGGACAATGAATTTTCTCCTCTAAAATATAAGTTGTTTGTAGTGGTCGGGGATGTCTCAAACCACCAACCCTTTCATGATTAAATTAATTGTGGGAACACCCAACAACTAACTTTACTGAACGAAAAAAGACGAAACACACGTCCACAATTTAGCTCTTTAGCAACCTTGCGAACTACAAGGGCCAAACTTAGATTAATGACCTCAACTGCACAGGTTGTTTACATTCGATTTCTATATCCCTTGACATATCTAACCAATAGCTCAATTGGACATGCTATTGTGTTCCTCAATAGACCGAATACAACTATCAATCGTATTAGTTCTTCCAACAGTATCATTCAATCAATCGGTCCTTTTTACTTGATGTCAATACGAATTTATGAGATGACAGTGTCTATCTCCGTAATCGAAAAACTAACAAATACGAGTATGAAAGTTTTTAGGTATGGGTTTTGAGTCTCACAAATACAAAAATTGGATAAAAATCAACCTAAAGCTAGATTAAACTAATTCATAAAATTAAAAAAATAAAAATAAAAATAATCCAAAGTATATTTATTGAATAAAAAAAAAACAAAATTTGTAATTTGGTTGATATATGTATGGATGGGGTGAAATTTAATAAATTCAATTCACAGAAGCTACCAATTTTCAAGTTTGGAAAATCAATTGACTTGTAACAACTTTTTTGACAGGATCCAGACATTTCTGAGTTGAGATGTCAGCATAGCACTCGAAAATCTATCTCTTATCTTCGAAACGCACTTTGAATCACTTGATTTCAAGTTTGGGAAATCAAGTTATGATCATTTTAGTAAAGATTGTGCAAGCAGAATTTCTAGACTGGATTATTACGGAAATTACGAGTTTTGGGCTTTTAATTCGAGTTTAAATCATATTGGGTTTGATTTTTAGGCTTAAATTTTTATATATGAGACCAATATTATATTTATTAGGTCTTATCATTTCATTATTTATTTATTCCAAATTTTGGATATTCTTAAGTAATTTAAGTTATTTAGGAGTTTTATGTCCACAAGAAAATTTAGTTTAAAACTACTTCTTGTTTAGGTTAATTAGATTCTCAGTATACTTTAGAGTTTTATTTGGATGTACTTATCTAGCCTACATAAAGGCCATTTCATTGTACACATTTCATTTTTCATTCAACCCCTTTTCTCTTTTGAGTTTAATAAAATTTTGAGTTTTTTCTTTTCAAGAATTTCTCTTGAATTTTAATTTAGAGAAGCTTTAACAATTTTTTCAAATTGAGGGGATCATCTTCATGTTTTTTCTTGCCAATTTTTCTTTCTTGGAGGGGAAATTAGAGTCAGTTGAAGGTTGTTGTGGATTCATTTAGTTTCCAAGGCTCCTTAGAACTTCTACAAGCCACTTTCTATCTTTTCCATCTTTCTTGTTTCATTTCTTTGTTATTTTGTTCTATTTTTGTTTAATTGTTTCTAATATTTGATTTTGATTCATTATTATCTTTTTCTATCTTAATTATTTATTTTAGTTACTAGCCTTTTAATTCTTAAATCTGACTTGAATTTGTTCGCGTTTCAAGTTCTATCAAACTTCGAGTTCACCTTCATTTGTCTAGAGCCCTAGGTCAAATTCATGATTTGGACAAACTTATGATCGTGGTATGTAGGCTGTTTATCATTTTATATCAGTTTCTTGGGTGTTTTGGGTGTTCTTTTTGTTTTTATAAACTAATTTCCAACATACCAACCTCAACAATTTTTTTACCCAAAATATTTTCAGAAAATTTTTTTCTCAATTAGTAAATGTTTTTCCAAAAGATTCTAAATTTTACATACTAATTCTTGGAACTCTCTTAGAATATTAAAAAAAAATTCCCACAAAAAAAAGTGATCAAAAAAGTGAAAATATAGAAAAATAAAAAAAAAATACTTTGTGGATTGAATTTTGTGTCAAAACTTTCCAGATCAAATCTACATTATTTAAGGAGGCTCCAGTTTAAATTTCGTAATTTTTTGAGATCAGGAACACCTCGAATGAAGTCTATCAAGTTGCTCCACAATTTTTCAGGCTTTTGAGTTTCAACAATTTTCATTGACTCTTAGCTTTAGTTTTTCATTTGTTTTTTCATTTTATTATTCTTTTATGCATTATAACACTTTTACTATTTCTTGCATTAGTAGATTTAAGCATGTTGCACATTCCTTCCTCTGTGCAACACAATTCTTTGGTGTCTAACCGATTTTGGAGTCCTAGTGTCATTAGGTTTGCTTTGCTAGTTTGATTCACACTTTCTGCTTAGTTGATATAAACACTTCTAACAGACTCACAAGATTAGTTCTTACCTCATTGAGAATTTGATTTTATTTATAAGTGCATAATGGTGAGGTTGGCTTATTTTTCTTTCTTAAGTGTTGTGTTCTTTTTAGGTATTCACAACGATTTGTGATACTATGATTGAAAATTTGCAAACGGATCAAGAGGTTCGGGATGCTCGAGATCAATAACGGGTACTATTCTAGATATAATTAGAATAAATTGGCTCATCTAAGTACACAAAGTTAGTGTTTGACTCACGATTGGGGTGATGATGATAGTGTTGAGGTTGAACAGCCTCGTGCTCGTAGAAATAATGCTAGACATGTCCCTCGTGCTAATGATAAGACTTTGGTTAATAATGATCCTGGGTTGCCTTCTTTAGATAAACCAAAATTCTCTATTCCACAATTTCATGGAAAGAATTATCTAAAGGCTTATTGTGATGAGAAAGTTGGACATAAATTAGTATGTCAAGTCAAGGGGAGATGGCCAAATGAAATGAAGAGTACAATTAATCTCTCGCATGTTGTGAAATGTTATTGGTGTAGTTCAAAAGATTATGAAGGTTTTCGATGTCCAATTCAATATGCAACTAGAGAAAAAAGTAAGTACGATTTCATACCTTTTGTTGACTCTTTCTCCATTGGAAAAGATATTTGTGATGATGAACTTTGTGAACCTGAAAAAAATGATAGTGAGAATTTTTTTCCTTATCATTGGTGGATGTCGAATGTGCATATGCACCTTGTCCCTTTCAACGCTATTCTCTTCTCTATATATAGTATAAAAAATATTAATAAAACCTAATTAAAATAGGGGTGGCTGTAAGTGTCTCTTCCTCTACTATTCTTAAATAATAATAACACTAATTAATAAAACTCTAAAAGAGACAAGCTTAAAAATATAAAAAGTCTTAATCAAATAACCCTAGAATCTTCATCTTCTACAACAACTAGAGCTCTCGTTTCAAATCTCTCATGCAATCTACATATTCGTTCGTTTTCTGACACAGACAATAATTGTACCTACATAGAAAATGATCAATTAAGTGCCAAAATAGGTAAAAACTCATGTCCAAAATTAATTAAAATAAATGATAAAAATATATAGATTAAGTGTATTATCAAATCACCCCCCAACTTAACCAATGCTTGCCCTCAAGCATTTCATGAATTTATCAATCTGAGCATACCACAATCATCCAATTAGTTCAATCAACACAATCTTTAATTAAATCAAGCAAATAGGCATGAGTAAAATTTCTATCTTGCAACCATCTCCCTCAAGCTAACACATCGATTCATAAGTCAATTAAGCACATAATTATCAATAATTACCATAATTAGGCTCAACAATATCGATTCATGCTAAAATACCCAAGACACCAAACTCAACAGACATTTGCAACCATAAACAACCAATTGTCTCATTTCTTGTGTTTGGTTCTTTTTCAAAACTTAAAAAGCTTATCCAGAGTGTCACTAAATATTTTTTTCATGAACAAAGATGATAACCCAAGCACCCCACCCTGATTACTCAATTCGTCACATCTCTAGATGGCTACTAACTCTACTCATAATTGGTAAGATTAGCGGAGTAAGTGAATAGCATAGAATGTCACTCAATCTTTTGACGTAAAGATAAAAGACAACCCAAGAACATAACTCTGGTTACTTAATCGATCACAATTCTAAGGCTTTACTCATTATCTAAACAATTAGTGAAGTATTTATTTAACAATTTTTTTTTTTTGCTTTATTTTAACACAAGATAAAACAAAAGTTAATTTACAAGAAAAATATTCATGCAAATAAAGCGTCTCGATCAATTAAACACAAAATTAACATAACAGAGCATTCAATTTCGCACACATATTTATCTCAAATAATTAAAAGAACCACGTGTTTTCTGATCAAAATCAAGTCATAAGGTTAATTTTTTCCCAACATCTAAATGCTTTAAAGAATTGATGAAATAATTTTCAAACTTTCTGAATGAAAATAGCATACAAAGAGGCAAAAAATACAAGTTATATTCAACGATTAAGCAAGCAATAAACCAATTTTAACCACAGAAAGTTAGGATATACCAAATTATGATTCAATTCAATCTTCCTACCTCCCACTTAATCCATACATTTTCCTCAATGTATCAAGATAATATCAAATGAATAATTAAGAGGTAGGACTTACTTGGAGGTGGTTAAGTTCGTTGTTCCCGTGTGCATTGAATTGTGTGATCACCTCAAAAAAATCTATCCATGTACTCATTTAAGGTTCGCTTCCACCAAACTTTTAACCAATCTTAAACTGCAATCACGAGTAAAGGAAGCTAAGAGAAATAAAATTAAAAATGACTAACAATAAAAATAAAAATAAAGGAAAATTACTAAAATAAATGGAAAATAAATAAAATAAAATTGAGTTGCCTCCCAACAAGCGCCTTCGTTTAATGTTGTCGACCTAACATTTTTCATTACTCGACTTCAGTCAAATATCTAATCTAAATTTCTTTCACATATTGAGGCAGAAGCTTTCGATGGTCTCCTAATAGGAGATACTTAAGAAGACTAAGACAATCAAATAGCGGTTACAACTCCTACATCAAAGCTTGTAGACTAGGCGGCCAAAGTTCATAATAAGTGGGCAGTAATTTTGCATTATCAATACCATCTTTTAGAAGCTTCAATACCTTCGTCTTGTGCATTGAATCCAATAATTCTTTTTCAACTACCAGATGTTCTCCAAGTTGACTCAATTTTTCCTCTTCTACATTACTACAACACAATAGAATCAATTTAGTTTCATCCTGTAATTCCAAAGAATCATGTGTCACAAATCAATTGTTTCCTCATTGCATACCTCAAACACTTCACTAGAATGTTTTATCGAATCATAAATGTAACGGCCCGATTTTCAGTTACGTTAAAAATGATGGTTTCAAAACCTAATTTTCAATGATCGAGTTTATAAATATTATTACTTAATATTTATGAGGTTAGTACTAGAGTTTGGTCCTTAAATTTTTTTAAATGGATAGTTAACCAAGGTACAAGTATAGTGACCTTAAAGTCAATGGTGTTAAAAAATAAGGTATTGAGACCTCGTTTCAATAAACTAAGCCTGTAAATACTTTTTATTAAATATTTACAGAGTTTTTGTATAGGTGAATTGAATTTTGGATAGGTAATTTTACAAAATTGGAGACTAATTAAGGTACAAGGACTAAATTGTAAAGGTGGGAAAAGTTAATCGCTATGGATTTTTAATTAACTAAAGGACTAAATGAACAATTAGCCCCTTCCTATATGATAAACGGTGGTGGTTGTTGAGTGTAATCCACTAATTTTGCTAAACATGCTTAAGTATTAAATAATTAATGTTTAAATAAGGTTAATTATAATTTATTTAAACTAAACTAAGTATGAAAGCTAAATAATAATAGAAATATAAAAAAATTTGCTCATCTTCTTCTTCATATCAAAGATAAAGAGGAAAAAGATGGTTTAAAGCTTTCATGCAACCGGTCCCTTAATTTGGTATGATTTCTAAGTTTGTTTCTTGTAATTTTTATGTTTTTGAGATTGTTGAAGCTCGATTTAGCTAACCCGAGTGTTATTTTTCGAAATTGATAAAGTTTATAAAAGTTTCCATTGTTTAATAATTGATGAATTCAGTGTTAATTTGTTAGATTTAACGCTTAGATATGAAAATGACTAATTTGTAAATTGAAAATTAATAGTTTTGAGCTTAGGGACTAAAGTATAAATATTGTTAATTTATGTTGAATTATTGTAATTATTGATAACAGAGAGCTATAGAATGATGAAATTGAGATTGCTTTAGAATTTGAGGCTCAAATTTGAATGTTATAGCAATTTCAAAAGATGAAATTGAATACATATCTGTTTATAATAGGTTGTTAAAAGATGTTTAGAATTAATAAATTGAAATGAATTATTATAGAGCGAGTTTTGAATTAATTGAAATGAATTATTATAGAGCGAGTTTTGAATTAATCGGAATATAATCGAGAAAAATGAGAAATTGCAAATTAGTCCTTGACACCTTGTTTGCTTGTTGTTTTTCTAAGGAAGTTCATATGGGTTTACTTATTAATTCCTGTTATGTTTTTATTATATTGTTTTACTTTTTGATTCGAACTGTTAGGTGAATAATGTTTTGGCATCAAAGGGACTAGTCGTAAACATGAAATATATTATATATATGAATAGATACATGGTACTAAATGATGTGAAATTGTTATATGATTGGATGAAACGTATATGATGATGTTACAGATTTTAAAATGTATATGGATTGTTATTTGAAATATGAAAAGTGAGTATATGGTTTCAAGGTTTGAAATGGTATAGAAATGGTAATGGAGCCCAAGTGAACTTAGTCAACGATTAGGATACGAATGACATTCCATTAGGGTTCAAAAAGAAATTAGGTGTTAGTCAAGGATTTCTGTATCGATGGTTGAGATCGGATTCTCGATAGCTTGAATGAGCAGCATCGAATAAAGTTTGCAAAAGTAATCCTGACCTACAGCTTGTGTGAATAGCCCAAATATCACAGCTTGTGGGAGCAAATTCGAATATGTCAAATTATGCAAGCAAATCAGTCCCTTATATCCAAGTTGAATTTACTTTAGTTCTCCGAGTGAAAAAAAATGAGCAAGGTAATTAAATGAAAATGAAATGGTTAAAATGATGGTATATGAATGGATTATATATGTTTACAAATGGTTTATCATTTGGTTATTACATGTTATAAGATGAATTGTTGAATATGTATATGATTAAGTTACAAGTTCATATCATGGAAATGAACTAACCTTTGAATGTATTTGTGGATGTGTATATGAAAGTAATAATATGCCAAAGGATTGCCATGCTTATTCTAATATGTTTTAATTGCTTAATCGTTGTACTATCAAGGTAAGTTAAGTAAATTTCATATGGGCTTACTAAGCATTTGTTATGCTTACTCGTTGTTTTCCATTCTCATATATATTACTAACTTGCGGAACGTATTGCTAGAATCTTCAAGAAGCTCAGATTATCCCGCGTTTGGTTCGGTAGTTTCCATCATTTTAAAGTTCGGTTATGTGGCATGTACCTAGCTATTGTTATTTATGTGTTTACTATGAATGCTAGTTGATTTGGTCCCTATATGATGTTGAAATTGGGATGGTTATATGATATCTATATCAATGTGTGTGTTGGTATTATGGTAAGCCTTAAATGATGCATATGAATGAATTTTTTTTATAGTGAAATAGTTAAATTAAAATAATGCAATGGAATGGAAATGCATGTTTGAATTGTTAAATAGAATTTTTAGTAAATGGTTAATAGTTGTTGTGGTGTCAATTGGTGGCATATTAGAATTGTTTTGGTTGAATTATTTGTTTGTGAAAAATTGGTTTGATTTATCATGTTTGTATTATGGTCAGAAGTGTGAAGTTTTTCATTATTGAGTGTTTAAATTGGGTTAACATGAAATGGTTACCAAAAGGTTGTTTTTACAAATTTTTTAAAAAGGTATTGATACTTTGAAATTTAGTATCGATACTTCAATAAATGTATTTGTTTTCTAAATTGGAAAAATCTCGATTTGGTATCGATACCATTTTAAGTATTGATACTTTACCTAAAGGCATCAGTACTTTACCACTAATATTGATACTTGTGATTTTTAATCATATTTTAAGCAGTTCGCTTGGGTATCGATACCTTTTCAAAAGGTTTGAAAAATTTATAATGTGATCCTCATTCTGTAACATCCTGAATTTTGGGGGTTCTGCATTTAATGAATGTTGTGTGTCTATATTATGTTTTGTACTTTATTTTGGTATGTTTGGGGGTTCAGGGAAGGCTTGGGGTTAAGCCGAAGCCTGGTCAAAATTTTTCTTTTTAGGCACTTTAGGGGAGAGTTAGCTGAGGTAGGCCTTAAGGGTATTTAATTGTGATTTGAAGACACAAGAAAGTCAGTGGGAAAGTGGCAAGGAGACGCTACATAAGGCTCAGGTGGGGGACGCCACAAGGGAGCTGAGAGGGAGCAGGTTCAAGTCGCGTGGTACTCATTTTGGAATTCTTTTTGGCGTCAAGGGGAGCAGTGGTAAAGTTCGGCTAGGATACTTCAAGAGGAGGAGTTGATTGAGTCAAATAATTCGAATGTGTGGCTGAGAGAAGATAGAGGAGTTTGAATCATTCAAATCATTTTGAATAGTGATCAAGAGGGAATTAAGGAGAAAAATAAGGGATTATCAAGTGATGAAGGTGGTGCCCGAATTTCAAATGCTTGGGGGGAGTGTAGGAATCGGTTTTGGCTTGTTATGGGTGTGCCGAAAGCCTAAAGGTCTTAGGCTTGTCATTTGTGCGTTTTGGTCTTTAGGGGTGAGTGCCGAATTTGCTGAGTTAACTTCTTTTTGTCTCTCCTTTTGCTCTTTAGCTGGATTGGTAAAGACTATTGGTGCATCTTTTCCTTCTTCATTTTTTCTTCTCATCAAAGACTCCTAAGCCGTAACCTTCTCTAGCCTCTACTGAATCTTTCCTCCTCTCCACTCATACTCTTAAGCTTCATAGCCGAAAGCACCCCACCGATTTCTTCTTTTGACCATTCCCTTATTCTTTCCTTCTCTACTTTCCTGCAAAAGCCGAAACCTCCTATCATCCTCTCTACATTTCATTTCTTCCTTCTCTTTTGCGTCACCCAAAGCCGAAACCTTATTCATCTTCACTTTTTCTTCTTGACCGAATCCTCCATTACTCTCATTCATCTTTTTTATTTCACCCTACTTAGCCGAAACATATCCCTCACCCTCTCACAGGTTTCTTTTTGTAGTTGAAGCATCCATTGTTTCTATTCCTTCTATATTTCTTCTTAGCCGATTGAAGGAGGGGCCTTGTTTTCGCGTTTTTCGGCATCTGGCCATCGATTGAAGGGGGCTTAAAGGACAACCGGTTTCTGTCGAATCAAGGTAAGGGGGCCACTATCAACTTTTTCCTTTTGTTCTTTCGGCTTCTTGTAGCCAAAGCCGAATGGCTAATTGGCTTGGTGATCTACTATTGTGTTTACTCTCTCTCTCGTCTTTTCTTTCTCTTCGGGGGCACCTATTCCGGGAAATCTTGTTTAGCCAAATCAATCGAACTCCAAGTCGAGGAAGCAGTCAAATCTTATCTCTTCATTCAAGGTAGGGGCTTTCTCTCTAGTTGTTCAATCGAGTTTTTCCTTCCGTTATTCATCTCTTAACCCAATGTTACGTAAAGCGATCATTGTTTCAATATAGTATCTTCTGACCAAGATCGTTCATGGACTCAAATGCCAGCAAATCTAAGGAGGGGGTTGGACCTGTAGTCCCAGCCCCAAAGTTCAAGAAGCACGCGGTATCTGCTGTTCAAGATTGCCCACCGGGTTGTGGACTGGCTTCGGAACAAAGTAGTAGGCAGATAGCAGTCGTTTCTGCTATCAATAGTGTCAACGTAGAGAGTATTATTTTGCGTGTTATCAGGTGTGTAAAACCTCATGCACTTTATTTTAATTGCAATATTAACTGTATGGGCTGAAAAGCCGAAAAAGGCTATGATGACAGTCGTGATACCCTTGTGGGTGAGGCTAGGAATGCCAGGTACGTGATTATAGTATCATTCTTGCGTGTATGGATGTATGTGGTAATCTATTACCTTGTTGATAGCATGTTGCATTCATTATGACAGGTATGTTATCCATGGGATATGGATATGATGTTTAAGGGGAAGTGCATTATTATTTGGTCACACAGTGATCGGTGGCTAAGCCACGTTATATTATTTGGTCACACAGTGATCGGTGGCTAAGCCACGTTATATTATTTTGGTCACCTAGTGATCAACATTTTGACTGACAGCATGACTGTCAAAGTGGCGTGTAGCGGACGGAGGGTTGATTGTAGAAATCCCCACGGTGTGATTGGCTAGTACAGATAGGCGTGTAGAGGATGGAAAAACTATGTTTGGGCTGGGACATGATGCATTCATTTATGTTTATGTCATCTTGAGTGGGCTAAGGCCCGATATGCGATTGTGGCCTCGAGCCGTTTATTTGTTATAGGGAATTTACGCACTGGGTCTCGGTGACTCACCCCTTTGCTTAACCTTTCAGGTAATCAGTAAATCGTGGATATGGGAACCGAGGCGGACTCGTGGAGGCCATAAAGACTTTGCTTTTCGTAAACTTTTCCTGCTTACTTTAATTTTTAATTGGGGATTTTATTTGTGTAATAAGGCCTTTCTAAATTAATATTTAGGTTTTATTTTATTTATTTAATGTTTATTTAAAATTTGACACTATGCAAACTTAATCACGAAATTAAAAATGGGGTTTTCAAAATACGAGTAACTCAAATCATACGTTTTCTTTCAAGTATCACCAAGCTTAACGAATATCTGATTAACTAAAAGTTGAAATTTTTCCTACACTACCAAACCACTGTTTTCAAGACATCGCCTTAATCGGGAAGTTTTCAAAACTACGATTTTTCCTAAATTAAACAAAATTTCGTTTTTACTTCACCCTGTAACATACCAGATCTGATCGTAACGTTTAGGCCAGGTTTGAGGTGTTACAATTATGGTATCAGAGCCTAGGTTGTAAAACTCGGGCTGTGAAATGGGTTCAAAAGTGTCTTATAAAATCGATGTGAATGTTAATCAGAGAAAATGTTTTGATTGAAATATGGCATCCGAGTCTACCGGCGCCCGATCCATACAGGTAAGTATTCTAATCATTTGATGGTATATGCATGAAATGATTGTTAGCATGAAAAAATATGCTTGTTGGCTTTAGGAGATTCAAACTTTAGAGACTGAAACCTCTAGGTTGTGGTGTGCTTTGCGAAAACTACTCTCTAAAGTTATTTCTCATAAAATTGCTCAGTATTAAACAGTGAAAGAAATACTAACGCATAAAAATCTAAATCAGATTAAGTCGCAACAATAGTTATGAGTGGTAGAGGACGCGGACGTTTTACACACGACCGTGGGAGAGGCCGGGGTACTGAGGTTGAACTCTCGGAAGCAAGAAATGAGCCTGAAGGCGAAGTGCTAGCATCACCAGTAGTGGAGGCGGGATTGCAAGGTAGAACAGGCGGAGATGATGCCCTGTCTCAGGCGATGTTACGTGTGTTGGAGAGAGTTGCTGGAGCAGGCATGGGAACGGGGGATCGAAAATCTGTGTCGAAACGACCTCGAGCTAATGGAGCGGAAATGTTTAGGGGTATTTCTGGCGTAGCTCCTAATGCAGCTGAGTATTGGCTGGAGGCAGTTGAGCGTATAATGGATGATCTCAAATTCACGGAGAATTAAAAGTTGAAAGGAGTTGTATCTCTTCTTCGGTATGAGGCATATCAATGGTGGCTTACGGTCAGGGATGGTACAGTGGTTGACCACATTACCTGGGATTTCTTCAAGTCAGCATTCCGGAGTAAGTACATCAGACCGAGTTATGTGGATGCGCAGCGTAGGGCATTTCTGAATCTGGTTCAGGGGAATAAATCGGTGGCTGAATATGAGGCAGAATTCTTACGCCTTAGTCGTTATGCTCAGGGAATAGTGGCCACAGACCATGAGTGTTTTGTTCGGTTTGAAGATGGTCTGAGGAATGATTTGCGACTGTTGATAGCTCCGCAACGAGAAAGGGAATTTACTATCTTAGTGGAAAAGGCTAAGATAGCCGAGGAAGTAAAGCAGTCCGAAAAGCAGAATTTGGATGGAGATAGAGGTAGAAATAAAAGGAATTTTGGATCGTCGGGGTCAACTGGGCATTTTCAGAAAAGACCTAGGTTGGATGGGCCGAGTCGGGTTGTGAGATCTGTTGTTGATAGTCAGCCTCAGAGGTGTGCTCGATGTGGTAAATTTCATTTGGGCGAGTGTTGGACGAGTAACAGAAGATGTTTCAGGTGTGGGTCTACTGATTATCAGGTTAGAGACTGTCCACAGGAGCGGGGTGGTACAGGGCAAGTAGGTCAGGGTTATGCTCAGCCGAGTAGAGGTGGTCAGCAACCGCAGAGAGGTCGTGGTCCAGCCCAAGGAGGTAATGGTTTTGGTCGGGGCCGCAGAACACCAGGCAGAGGTGCAGGGAACACTGATGCGAGACAACCGGGGTTAGTCTATGCAGCTAGATGCCGAGAGGCGGGTGATGCACCGGATGTCATAACCGGTACGTTCTTAATTTTTGGTTTGCCTTTTACTGCATTGATTGACATTGGGTCGACATATTCTTATGTTGCTAGTGTGGTATCTGGAACTTTAAGCATAGACTCTGAGATTACTGCTAGGGAGATGACTGTAATTAGCCCGCTAGGACAATCTGTAGTGGTAACTTTATAGGGATATGTACCTTTAGAAGTTCAAGGGGTAGTTTTTCCGGC
The DNA here is from genome assembly GCA_005393395.2 of Gossypium australe. Taxonomy (NCBI): domain Eukaryota; kingdom Viridiplantae; phylum Streptophyta; class Magnoliopsida; order Malvales; family Malvaceae; genus Gossypium; species Gossypium australe. The sequence goes on along the minus strand of CM016618.1, from coordinate 44,387,320 downwards.
TGATATGATGGAACTGTCATTTGGGGAGTTCGATTTGATCCTAGGCATGGATTGGTTAGTGAAGTATCGAGTAAATTTGGATTGTGCAGCCAAGCGTATGGTGCTAAAAACTCTTCAAGATGATGAGTTGGTGGTAATAGGTGAATGGAGAAACTACTTGTCTAACGTAGTGTCCGCTCTAAAGGCTGAAAGAATGGTGAGGAAAGGATGTAAGGCATTTATAACTTTCGTTTGTGCTCTGAAGGCCAAAGAATCAACTGTAGGGGATGTTAGGACGGTGAAGGAATTTCTTGATGTTTTCCCAGAAGAGCTTCCGGGATTACCTCCGGATCGCGAAGTAGAGTTCGGTATTGATCTTCTTCCGGGAACAGCGCCAGTGTCTATTGCCCCATATAGAATGGCGTCGAAGGAGTTAGTGGAGCTGAAAGTGCAGATTTAAGAACTGTTAGATCGGGTTTTATCTGACCGAGTGTATCACCTTGGGGAGCGCCGGTGTTATTCGTTATGAAGAAGGATGGATCAATGCGTATGTGCATTGACTACCGTCAGTTGAATAAGCTGACGATCAAGAACAGATACCCGTTGCCGAGGATTGACGACTTGTTTGATCAATTGAATGGGGCTTCAGTTTTCTCAAAGATAGATTTGAGGTCAGGATATCATCAGCTTAAGGTCAAGGAAGCGGATATTCATAAGACGGCTTTCAGGACATGCTATGGTCATTACGAATTTTTGGTGATGCCGTTTGGGTTGACCAATGTACCAGCAGCGTTTATGGACATGATGAACCGAGTATTCCAACCCTACCTGGACCGGTTTGTTGTGGTATTTATAGATGATATCTTGGTCTATTCAAGTTCGGAGGAGGAGCATGATTCGCATCTTCGGGTGGTTTTGCAAATCCTAAGGAGAAGCAGTTGTACGCCAAATTCAGTAAGTGCGAATTTTGGCTAAGGGAAGTTACTTTTCTGGGCCATGTTGTGTCGACAGAGGGGATTAAGGTTGATCCTCGGAAGGTTGAAGCTGTGTTGGATTGGAAATCGCCTAAGTCTGTGGCAGAGATTCGGAGTTTCCTTGGTCTTACTGGGTATTACCGAAGGTTCGTTGAAGGGTTCTCATTAATTGCAGCACCTTTAACCAAGCTGTTGAAGAAAGGGGTACCTTTTGTTTGGGCTGACAAGCAATAAGAAAGTTTTGAGAAGCTGAAGAGGATTTTGGACGGAGGCTCCGGTGTTGATTCAGCCGGCGGCTGAAAAGGAGTTCGTGGTTTATTGTGATGCTTCACACACGGGATTAGGATGTGTGTTAATGCAAGATAGAAAGGTGGTTGCGTATGCGTCTCGGCAGTTATGACTGCATGAGTTAAATTATCCCACACATGATTTGGAATTGGAAGCAGTGGTTTTTGCCTTGAAGATTTGGAGACATTATCTGTATGGGGAGAAGTCCGTCATTTATACAGATCACAAGAGCCTGAAATATCTTCTCACCCAGAAGGAGTTGAATTTAAGGCAGAGGAGGTGGATCAAGTTGTTAAAAGTTATGATTGCTCGATCGAATACCATTCAGGTAAAGCTAACGTGGTGGTGGATGCATTAAGTCGTAGGGTAATCTCTGACTTGAGAGCAATGTTTGCTCACCTCAGTTTATACGATGATGGGAGTTTATTAGCTGAACTTCAAATGACACCTTCTTGGGTCAGTCAGATTAAAGAAAAGCAGTGGGTTGATGAGTTGTTAAAGTCAAAGTTTCAGTTGGGATCAAGTGATGAGATAGCGGATTTCAGTGTGAATGGTGATGGGGTATTATGTTTTCGAGGAAAGACTTGCATGCCAAAGGATCCTGAGTTGAGGGGTAAGATTTTACAGGAAGCGCATAGCAGCCTATATGCTATGCATCCTGGAGGAAGTAAGATGTATCGAGGTCTGCGAGAACAGTTTTGGTGGCCGGGCTTGAAGCGAGAAGTAACCGAATTTGTGAGTAAGTGCTTGACGTGTCAACAGGTAAAAACGAAACATCAGTTGCCTTCGGGTTTGTTACAGCCGGTAAAGATTCCGCAGTGGAAGTGGGAAAGGATTACGATGGACTTTGTTAGTGGGCTACCTCTTACGCCTACTAAGAAGGATTCAGTTTGGGTAATCGTTGATCGATTGACGAAGTCCGCCCATTTCATACCAGTTCGAGTCGACTACTCTCTACAAAAATTGGCTAAGTTGTATGTAGCAGAGATCGTGAGGTTGCACGGGGTACCAAGTGTCTATCATCTCAGACAGGGACCCTAGGTTTACGTCGAGATTTTGGAAGGCGTTGCATCAAGCATTGGGTACAAAGTTAGATTTCAGCACAACGTTTCATCCACAGTCTGACGGACAGTCGGAGAGGGTAATTCAGATCTTGGAAGATATGTTGAGAGGCTGTGTCATAGACTTCAGAGGTAGTTGGGAAGAATTTCTACCGTTGGCTGAATTCGTGTACAACAATAGCTACCAATCTAGTATTCAAATGGCACCGTATGAAGCGTTGGTTGGTCGGAAGTGTCGCACTCCTACTTATTGGACAGAGTTGGGTGAGCATTAGTTGTTGGGTCCAGAATTGGTTTCTAAAACGGAAGATAAGGTTAGGCTAATTCGGACTCGATTGAAAGAAGCTTCGGACAAACAGAAGTCCTATGCTGATCTGAAGCGTAAGGACATGGAATTTGCAGTGGGTGACAGGGTTTTCTTAAAGGTTTCACCGTGGAGGAAAGTATTAAGGTTTGGGCGGAAAGGTAAGCTAAGCCCCAGGTTCATCGGGTCTTATCGTGTGTTGAAACGTGTGGGACCAGTAGCTTATCAGCTCGAGCTACCTTCAGAACTAAGTCAGATTCATGATGTATTTTATGTTTCTATGTTAAGGTGCTACCGTTCGGATCCATCTCATGTTTTGCCAGTGGAAGAAATTGAGGTAAAGCCAGACCTATCCTTTGAGGAGGAACCAGTTCAGATCTTGGATCGTGACATTAAAAAATTACGAAGGAAAACAGTCCCTTTGGATAAAGTTTTGTGGCGGAACCACGGTTTAGAAGAGGCTACGTGGGAGCCAGAGGATGCTATGCGGCAGTAATACCCTCATCTCTTTTGATCAGGTAAAATTTCGTGGTCGAAATTCTTTAAGGGGGTAGAACTGTAACATTCTGAATTTTTGGGGGTTCTGCATTTATTGAATGTTGTGTGTCTATATTATGTTTTGTACATTATTTTGGAATGTTTGGGGTTCAGGGAAGGCTCAGGGTTAAGCCAAAGCCTGGTCAAAATTTTTCTTTTTAGGCACTTTAGGGGAGAGTTAGCTGAGGTAAGCCTTAAGGATATTTAACTGTGAGTTGAAGACACAAAAAAGTCAGTGGGAAAGTGGCAAGGAGACGCTACATAAGGCTCAGGTGGGGGACGCCACAAGGAAGCTGAGAGGGAGCAGGTTCAAGTCGCGTGGTGCTCATTTTGGAATTCTTTTTGGTGTCAAGGGGAGCAGTGGTAAAGTTCGGCTAGGATACTTCAATAGGGGGAGTTGATTGAGTCAAATAATTCGACTGTGTGGCTGAGAGAAGATAGAGGAGTTTGAATCATTCAAATCATTTTGAATAGTGATCAAGAGGGAATTAAGGAGAAAAATAAGGGATTAGCTAGTGATGAAGGTGGTGCCCGAATTTCAAATGCTTGGGGGGAGTGTAGGAATCGGTTTTGGCTTGTTATGGGTGTGCCGAAAGTCTAGAGGTCTTAGGCTTGTCATTTGTGCGTTTCGGTCTTTAGGGGTGAGTGCCGAATTTGCTGAGTTAACTTCTTTTTGTCTCTCCTTTTGCTCTTTAGCTGGATTGGTAAAGACTATTGGTGCATCTTTTTCTTCTTCATTTTTTCTTCTCATCAAAGACTCCTAAGCCGTAACCTTCTCTAGCCTCTACCGAATCTTTCCTCCTCTCCACTCATACTCTTAAGCTTCATAGCCGAAAGCACCCCACCGATTTCTTCTTTTGACCATTCCCTTATTCTTTTCTTCTCTACTTTCCTGCAAAAGCCGAAACCTTCTATCATCCTCTCTACATCTCATTTCTTCCTTCTCTTTTGCGTCACCCAAAGCTGAAACCTTATTCATCTTCTCTTTTTCTTCTTGACTGAATCCTCCATTACTGTCATTTATCTTTTTGATTTCACCGTACTTAGCCGAAACATATCCCTCACTCTCTCACAGGTTTCTTTTTGTAGTCGAAGCATCCATTGTTTCTATTCTTTCTATATTTCTTCTTAGTCGATTGAAGGAGGGGCCTTGTCTTCGCGTTTTTCGGCATCTGGCCATCGATTGAAGGGGGCTTAAAGGACAATCGGTTTCTGTCGAATCAAGGTAAGGGGGACACTATCAACTTTTTCCTTTTGTTCTTTCGGTTTCTTGTAGCCAAAGCCGAATGGCTAATTGGCTTGGTAATCTACTGTTGTGCTTACTCTCTCTCTCGTCTTTTCTTTTTCTTCGGGGGCACCTATTCCGAGAAATCTTGTTTAGCTAAATCAATCGAACTCCAAGTCGAGGAAGCAGTCGAATCTTATCTCTTCATTCAAGGTAGGGGCTTTCTCTCTAGTTGTTCGATCGAGTTTTTCCTTCCGTTATTCATATCTTAACCCAATGTTACGTAAAGCGATCATTGTTTCAATATAGTATCTTCTGACCAAGATCGTTCATGGACTCAAATGCCAGCAAATCTAAGGAGGGGGTTGGACCTGTAGTCCCAGCCCCAAAGTTCAAGAAGCGCGTGGTATTTGCTGTTCGAGATTGGCCACCGGGTTGTAGACCGGCTTCGAAATAGAGTAGTAGGCAGATAGCAGTCGTTTCTGCTATCAATAGTGTCGACGTAGAGAGTATTATTTTGCATGTTATCAGGTGTGTAAAACCTCATGCACTTTATTTTAATTGTAATATTAACTGTATGGGCTGAAAAGCCAGAAAAGGCTGTGATGACAGTCGTGATACCCTTGTGGGTGAGGCTAGGAATGCCAGGTACGTGAATGCCAGGTACGTGATTATAGTATCATTCTTGCGTGTATGGATGTATGTGGTAATCTATTACCTTGTTGATAGCATGTTGCATTCATTATGACAGGTATGTTATGCATGGGATATGGATATGATGTTTAAGGGGAAGTGCATTATTATTTGGTCACACAGTGATCGGTGGCTAAGCCACGTTATATTATTCGGTCACACAGTGATCGGTGGTTAAGCCACATTATATTATTTTTGTCACCTAGTGATCGGCATTTTGACTGACAGCATGACTGTCAAAGTGGCGTGTAGCAGACGGAGGGTTGATTGTAGAAATCCCCATGGTGTGATTGGCTGGTACGGTTAGGTGTGTAGAGGATGGAAAAACTAGGTTTGGGCTGGGACATGATGCATTCATTTATGTTTATGTCATCTTGAATTGGCTAAGGCCCGATATGCGATTGTGGGCCTCGAGCCGTTTATTTGTTATAGGGGATTTACGCACTGGGTCTCGGTGACTCACCCATTTGCTTAACCTTTCAGGTAATCAGTAGATCGTGGATATGGGAACCGAGGCAGACTCGTGGAGGCCATAAAGACTTTACTTTTCGTAAACTTTTCCTGCTTACTTTAATTTTAATTGGGGATTTTATTTGTGTAATAAGGCCTTTCTAAATTAATATTTAGGTTTTATTTTATTTATTTAATGTTTATTTAAAATTTGACACTATGCAAACTTAATCACGAAATTAAAAATGGGGTTTTCAAAATACGAGTAACTCAAAACATACATTTTTTTTCAAGTATCACCAAGCTTAACGAATATCTGATTAACTAAAAGTTGAAATTTTTCCTACACTACCAAACCACTGTTTTCAAGACATCACCTTAATCGAGAAGTTTTCAAAACTACGATTTTTCCTAAATTAAACAAAATTTTGTTTTTACTTCACCCTGTAACATACCAGATCTGGTCGTAACGTTTAGGCCGGGTTTGGAGTGTTACACATTCAATCTCGGGTTAATCTTAGAGCTGACGCAAGCTTGTTTAAGACTCGGAAAAGTTTTAAATATGTGCTAAAAGGCTGTAATGATTGAAATTAGTGATTTTTTATTTTATTGCTCGTTAAACGTCTATATTGTTCCATTTTCGACTATAGCCTCCTATAGCTCAGACTTGGAGATCGGGTCGGGCGAGGGATGTTACAATAAATATTGAATTCAGCAACCTCACCATAAAACTCCATAGAAAATCTATCGTTAAAGACGTCTATTTTGGTTCTTCTGGTGCTAAGCACTGGTCATCCTAATAGAATGTCGAAAGGGCCAAAGAGTCATTATCCTCCTTATATACATGGAAATCAACATGAAATACTAAGTCGTCAACTTTAACTAAAACATTTTCCAACACTCCATTTAGGTAGACTATGGACTTGTCTGTCAATCAAAGGCTAATCTTTGTATCTTTCAAAGGATAGACATTAAGTGATTCATAAACAAATAACAATATCATGTTAATAGATGAACCCACATCACACATAGCTCTTTTGATGCCTACATTACCCATTTTACATAGAAATAAAATCATGTTTGAGTCCTCGAATTTAAGGGTTATCTTATTCTAGATAAGAGCGGACGCATTCTCCCCCATACCTACCCTTTCAAAACCAGTGGGACTCTTCTTGTTGGTACAAAATTCCTTCAAAAGTTTCATAAAACAAGATGTATTTATCATAGCATCCAGTGGTGAAATATTTACCTCGTCTTTGCAGAAAATTTCAAAGAACTCTGTATCGTCTTTTTCTCACTAGTTTCTATCGCTTTTGTGTGTGCACGTTAAAACAAATGATTTTGGAAAAACTATTTTTGAAAAGTGGTTTTAACTGCAAGCGTACAGTGTCAGTTGTAATATTTATAGTTCCTATGGAACATAGAGTGTTCCAAGAGGTCGAACTCAAGGGAGGAGGCGATTGAGCAATTCTTGGCTAAGAGCATGCAAAAAAAGGAGTCTAAAAAACTAACCACTTAAAGTTATATTACGGCAAATCATAAATCAAATATGATTAAGCTAATTATCTATTAACTACCTATATGACTAAACTGTAAAATATGCAAAGTTATGAAATTAACAAATAACTAACAAACTATGGTAGGTTGACTTTAATGTGGTTTACTAATCATTTTATTAAGGTTCCAATTTGATTAAACTCCTAAAGTGGTTTCGTTTTACCTCTCAGTCTCAACTTTACCAAATTAGACAAATGAGTTTGGTTTATCTCTCAATCTCACTAGCTAACCTGGGACTAAAGAATTGGTGCTCAACAAGATTACCTATCAGTCCCACTTGCCTAAATCTTCCCTTAGGTTCGTCAATCCTAAGTTTTATGTTCATTCAATTTTGTAACACCCCAAGCCCGGCCTAGAAGTTAGGCCCAAATCCGGCATGTCACATTGAAGTGTTTTTACGAAAACCTTGTTTTCATTGAAAACCCTTCTAAAGAAAAGTTAAGTAAAATCCAATTTGCTTTCAAAACGAGGTGTAGCCAAAAACCATTTCCTTGTTACTATGTAAAAAAATATTCCTTTGACAGCGAAAGCTCGTTCTTAAAATACAATTATTTTCAAAAACTTGAAATATGCTTAAAAGAAATAAATCCAAGTTCCGTTTCAAAATTACAGTGCATAGTGGAAGTAATTGAATAATAACTAAAGGGAAAACCCTATTACAATAAAAAAACTTAAAGTAAATAACTTAAAATCTAGAATTTAGATATTAAGATAAACAGGTTTAATCGTCTTGCTAGTTGGCAACCTCTGAGTCAATCGTCTTGCTAGTTGGCAACCTCTGAGTCCCTCCATCCGTCGAACCGCCTACTGAGGATCACTTGAGAAAAATAAAAGAGGGGGTGAGTTTACGAAAACTCAGTGTGTACAACCCTCATCGAACCTAAAGCATACATCACATCAATCCGGGCCTAAACCCATTACAGTAAGCAATGTGGGCCTAAGCCTTTTTGGGCCTTAGCCCATAATAGCCTCAGTTGGGCTTGAACCCATATCTCAATCAAATCAGCTCATGCAATGCACAAATGCCCATACCAACCCTGCACTCCTGTGGGGATTTAATCGACCCACCCATCCCTACACTCATTATGTAGCACCGGTTGCAGTACTACCTAACGTTGCAGTAAGCTGCTAATCAAATATTGGGTTTAAAAAGCCATCGGTGGATCCACGGTCGTCAAGCAACCATGCGATCCTCATATACTTCCTCCGTTCCATAATTCTCAACCCATATGCAACCTAAACAGAATATCTTATGAATACAGCAAATGTACATGTAACATCCACAAATCTTATATTCAACACAGAGGCATTTTAGTCATTTTCGCCCTTAGGGGCATTTCGGTCATTTCTCATTGTTATGGGTCTATTACTTACCTTGGCCCGTTATCAAGTCCTCGTTGGCTAAAGTGAACAAATACTATGCACCAAGTAAGATTCCAGAGAAGAGGAGGTGAGTCATTAAGACCGCTTAAGTACCAAGCTCTCCCTAGATCCAATTCTAGACATGCATATACCCATTGCCACACCTTAACCTTATGACTTATCCACGATCATAATTAGTTAATTATTTAAGTTTTATACAAGGTTAAGCAATTTACCAAATACTAAGCCCAAGACCCCTTACAAAGCCCAAACAAATTCACGTACGTTCATATGGCCCACCAGGCCTGATCTCATTCATATGGCCCATTAGGCCCAAATCACATTCGTATGGCCCATCTGGCCCAATCACATTCGTAGCCATGTAACCAGCATGACTAGTTCATCACTTATTGCCAAATCATCAAATTCGCCTATTTTAAGCCTATGGCCTATATGGCCCATTTTGCCCATTTTGGCCCGACTGGCTAAAACACGGCCCAAGTCCATGAGATCGCTCATGGGCCTCTGATAACGTATCGATTTTCCCTTACGAGTGTTCGTGCACTCGCAAGACTACTGTAGCCAAAACTTTCGGCTTTTGCTGATCTAATGTGTGTGTAGTGTATGTACACACCTGGTAATAAAACGTGCTGCGATCTCCTTAGCCACGATCCTTAACCTTACTTGAAACACCAAGCCTTAATAGCTTTTCCTCGATCACTAATCACAAGTACTTCTTAAATCTGCATCAATCCAAATCCCAGAACATATAAAGAGTAATTTGGAAGAGATACAAGAATCGGCTAGGTTGAAGAAATAGTGACGGCACAAAAAGAATTTCGGCAAAGGGAGGGTGGAATTATTCGGCTTTTGTTAGTTTGGAAAAAGGTAACAAGAAGAAAAGAAAAAGATCAAATGTGCTTGTGTGAGGATAACTACAGGATATTCGGTAAAGAAAAGAAAGACTGGCCTATTTGCAAAACTCTCCAAATGCCGAAAACCACAATGAAAATTCGTAATACCCCCTAAAAGACCCAAAAACAGCACTCATCTACCCTCCTAAGCCGAATTTAAACACTTTCCACTTCCCAAAACGACACCAACTCTTCACACTCCTCAGCTCCTAACTTTTCTCCCTGATAACTCCTCAATCTCATCCTAAATTTTCTCCAAGATAAGCTCCTACAATCTCTCCATGACCATTCCAAACCTCTGATCCATTAGACTTTCACTACAACACAAACTCTAGCCACCCTGACAGCAAAATAAGTACCCCAATAAAATACCATGCCACTACTCGAACCTTGGACTCCCTTGCCTGCTAATGACGCCACCTCCTTGCTCCCTAAGTGGCGCCACTTTGCCACTACACCACAAGCTCTTTTGTGTCACCTTTTTAGTCACAAATACTTATAAGGCTTAATACCAAGAGTCAGGGTCCCCTAATGCTAAAAATAAAAATTTTCCAAATGATATGGCTTGAACCCCGGACTTCATAGAAGCCCTCTAACCTTCCAAAATCACTCACCTAACAAATCCAACATGCATTTGTGCCATTCTCTTGTTCTCAAAAATTTTAAACGCTCCCATGCCCAAGGCCCAATAGGCCCAATTCTACTAGGCCCAAAAATTTGGGGCGTTACAAATTTAGTCCAATTTGTTGCAATTTAATCCCTTAACCTAAAATCAACTTACCCACATCTCCACCAACCAAACCCCTTAGAAGTTTAGTTACTCACGCTAAAAACTAAATGATCAAACATAAAAATAATGACCATGGTAGCCATTAAAGGAAAGCTTAAAAAAAATATGAAAGTTGAGATTTTTAATGTGGAAAACTTAAAAGCAAAGTGAATATGAACATCTAAAATTAAAATAAAAAGTAAATAACATTAAAGGTAAAAGCTTTAACAACTAAAACTAGAGGACTGAAAATACATTAAACAAAGATAAAAATGTCAATACAAGTAAAGAAATGGACTGAAAGTGCAATTTAACCCTAGCTACAGTAATAACTAACTTAACTAACAACAAGAACAAAATACAGGAAAATAAACACTACACTAAGGAAAAAGATGATAAGAAGAAACCATAGAAAATGAGGAAGAAAACCTAAGAGAAAACTAAAGGAAAACTAAACTAGTGTAGCCTCCTCTCTCCGCAGCCAATTTTGGTTGATTTAGTAACAAATTCTGACCCAAATTGTTAACCAAAATTCCCTTGAACGGGCCTCCCCTGATAGGTGTTTCGGTTGGACAAACATTACCCCTGGCATTATTTTTTGTCCCTTCACGACAGTGATATCGCGATACCCAGGGTTGGATATCGCAATATCATTGTCAATCTTGAAATGGGGTGTCTCCTTGTCACCTGGATATCACAATACCACTGTAGCATGCCTTAATCCCGGGATTGATGGAGGTATCACGATTCCAATGCTTCGATGTCATGATACCCCTTATTTGGTGATATTTTTGCACTATTTCGGGCCTCCGACAAGTACTTACTACACTTAATCGAACAATAGGGCCCCCAATGGCACAATTGGCCAGTTTTGGTTTCGACAACAAGTAAAACATGACATTTACACTTATTCAACTGAAAACCTAAAAACTAAAAAAAAAGACACAAAATTACCCAAAAACAAGCTCCTTAAGTATAACAGGGAAGCTTAATTTAACATATCAAATTACAGCAGATCAATTTCCCAATAGCCTTTGAAGAAATAGAGGTGAAATCATGATCGGTATGTGTGGTATTGGTTCTACTTTTGCTTGTGGCTCGCAATATTGGTTTTTCTTGCACAAGTTTTGCCCACAGTTGTTATTTAAACGGGGCTTTGAAATTGGTCCGCTTTTGTAAGTCATCGAAATCAAGTTTTGGCTCGAGCTAAGCTTTGTTTGGATTGACAACTCCTCTTGGGAGTCCAACTCACCTTTTGAGATGGCAAGTTGACTCATTAGAATTCAAGAGTATTAGCGGCTAATGCATTGACAAGTTTTTCTAAAGACATACCTAAAGACTGTGGTTGCGACTTTGATGGACTAGAATGATAATATAGATCGAATTTGGGTCTCATTCCATAGTCCAAATTGGAGTGATATCTCCACCCATAATTGCATGTCTCAAAGAATGATTGTATCGCCCTTTAGGTTATCCATAGAAATTTCCAACGGTGATAAGCTATCCTAGATTATCGTTCTCCCAGACAAGACATGTTTCTATCGCATGGTTGGGTGCAATACATATACCACACACCATGACCGGCATCATATTTCCCATGCCAATATGATGAACAATGTTAGCAATATCACTAAGTTTACTTTTCATGGAAGATACATTCACCACTTGTGTTCTTGTTGGGTAATCTAAGCCAAAACGGTTGATAATTCGTAGTCATAGCGAAATACATTCGATCGTTCATCAGATTTTTTATTGTTCTTATTTTTCCTTTTCTTTTTGCATGAGTAGTCTTCTCTGCTTCTAGATCATGCTCAAGTAGTCGGTACATCTAGACCTGGTAAAAAATAAGACACAAAATTAGTTAGCACTAGTCCCCAACAACGACGCCAAAATTTGATGGGTGTCAAATCCACCAAAAATAAAATTCTTACGCCTAAACAGTATATAAATAGTAGTAGGGTTAATCCCACAGCGATTGGGTTATCTAAATTTGTCGTTTAATTTAACCAGGTTGCGTGGTCAAACGGCTATCTTCCCCATAACGTGTTACAACCTATATGAAAATTAATAGGAGGATTAAATCCAATTAAAAATAAAAATAATAGAAATAAATAAAAATTAAAATTGTAGTAAAATAAACTAAAACCAAATAAACCAAATGGACAACGCTCTAGCTTTAGGCATGATTTAGGCTCCAACTTCGAACAAATCCTAGAAAATGAATTTTTTCCTCCAAATAATAAGTTGGTTATAGTGATCGAGGACACCTCAGACCACCATATGTTCCATGTGCAAATTAATTGTAGGAACGCCCAATAATTAACCCTTACTGAACGAACAACCACGAAACATGCGTCCACGACTTAACTCTTCGACAGCCTTGCAAGCTAGAAGGGTCCAACTCAGATCAACGACCTCAACTGCGTGGGTCGTTTAAATCTAATTGCTATTTCCCTTGACGAATCTAACCAACCACACAATTGGACATGCCAATGTATTCCTCAGTGGACCGAATACAACAACTGGTCATATCAGTTCTTCCAACTATACGCCGCATAACATTGAATCAATGGATCCTTTTTGACTTGATGTCAATACGACTTTATTAGATGACAGTGTCTATCTCCTTAACCAAAGAAATAACAATTATCGGTATAAAAATTTTTAAGTAGGAGTTTTGAGTTGCATAATTTCAAAAATTAGATAATAAAAAATCAACCTAAAACTATATAACAATAAAATAAAAATAATCAAAAAGAAATTTATTAAAGTAAAAGAAGAAATTTCACAGTGTAGCTGTCGAATGCGCATATACGCCCTCCCCTTTCAACCCTATTCTCTTCTCTATGTATATAATATAATAATTACTATAAATGAAACCTAATTGAATGATGGGGGTGGCTGTAAGTGCCTCTTCCCTGTACTATTTTTAAATAATAATAATAATAATAATAATAATAATAATAATAATAATAATAATAATAATAATAATAGTAGTAGTAGTAGTAGTATTATTAATTAATAAAACTCTAAAATAGATAAGTTAAAAAACACAAGAACTCTTTATAAAATAATCCTAAAATTTTCTTTTTGTGCGTGAACTCGAGCTCTCGTACAATTCATATATCTGCTTTTTTTTATACATTAGACAATAATTGTATTTATATAAAAATGATTAATTAAGTACCATATTAGATAAAACTCATATTCAAAATTAATTAAAATAAATAATAAAAATATGTTGATTAAGTGCATTATCAGTAAGTCAAAAAAATATTATTTTACTACTAAAATTATAATTTAAGTTAAGCCAAGCCCATTAAACCTAAAATTAACTTTATCCAAAGTACAATCTAATGAATAACTCGATTTTTGGATAAATTTAATCGCAATCAACTCTAATGGTTTGACAAAATAATTTTAAACATGGCAGGAGTATATGCCGCGAATATAATACGAAAAATAAATTAAATTTAAAATAATATGAAGAATATTGAATGAATAAATAAATACATCAAAAATTATATAATGTAAATTATTAAATATTAATAAAATATAATATCTAAAAGTACATAAATATAATAAAAGAAATTGCGTCAACAAGTTTTGGTTTAGTGGGGAGAAAAAAACCTTCTAACTCAAACATTGTGGAACTCATTCGACCAAATAAAGAAAGGAAAAAAGAAATGGGTCTTTATCCTGATCACTCATCCCAACGACTGATGAACGTGAAGACCACTATCCCTGCGTGGCCTGCATCGTCAAACCCTAATTTTAGGGATCCCTCCTCTATTAACTAAGCTGCCCTAACTTTGCCATTCAATTTTTTTAAAAAAATTATTTTAACCATTTATTTAATTTATCTTTTTTTTTTAATTTTCTTAATTTACAATTGATTTCATAGAAATGATCTCATTTACAATCCACAAGGTATTATGAGTGAAGTAGGTCAAATCATGAGTTAGACTCATTCAAATAACTCCCTTTTTTTAATGAAATAATAAAATATAAATTTATTCATATTTATATATTTAAAAAATAAAATAAAACTATATTTAAAACAGGTTTAGCCTCAACAAAATAATATATTCTAAACAATAAATAAATAATATGAACTCTGAGTTTAATTAGTTTTTTGGGTAATACTTTTTAGGATATTTTTTAATTATTTTAAACAAGCACTAACACAGGCTTTTTCCTGGAAAACTTAAAATAATGTAATATTTATTTTCTTTCTTTTTTTTTTCTTTAAACAAACAGAAAGTTGGTGGCTCTCAGAGTGATTGCTAAAGTGGCCAACTTTCATTTGTCTGCAACTTAATAACCTAGGACGACGACGAAGATGTCGACCAAACCTCCATTTTTGCTGTATGTTTTTTTTTTTCATTTTAATAAATTTGATTCTTGTCGTCTGTTAAGAAAAAAAATAATATTTGATATCAAATTCATGAACTCCCTTGTAATTTAAATAGAATGAAAAGTAGTATAGCATTATCATTTCAATGTTAGGGTTCCTCCATTATCTATGTATCTAGGGGTGTCCAGGTCATTATCCACTACAAATTATCCAATAATATACAAGAGGGATTAAGAAAGTTATCCGTCCAAAACTTTTTTTTCTATTTCAAGAAAGTCTCAGTTTCGGGATATGTAAAAAGGAGTTGCATATGTTTATGATTTAAATGTAGCTTCAACTTCGCAATTTTTCTTTTTTTAAAACAAAATTAAGTTTTTTATTTAATTTGGATTTCACAATTTTTTTTATATTAGGGATTAATTTTTTTTCCAAGTTAATTCTTGAAAACCCTAAAATTCAACTCTTAATGTGGAAACAATTATAAAGTTTAAGGCTTAACTTGGACAAAAGAAAAAGCTCATGCCCTAATGTAGGAATAATTGTCCAATCCAAGCTTCAATTCGGGAATAATTGTCAAATTTAGGGCCCAACTTAAATTGAAAATTACAATTCTTATCCCAATGTGAAAATTTTTGTCAAATTCAAATCTCAAATTGTGATTTAACCCTATGTTTAACTCAATTGCTTGAAGGCACACATATTCAACTAGAACACATATGAGCTCTCAGGGAATATTGGATTAAACTAACATAATTTTAACAAATCTCATCATGTAGATGGAGATTAGAGTTGTCCATGGTTTGGGTCAAGCCGGGTTTGGGTCGGGCCAAGTAAAAAATTTAAACCTGATTTCTAGGTTCGGATCCAATCCAGTACTTCCGTATTAAAAAATTTTATATCATTTTTTATATAAAATAAATTTAAGAAATATAATATATCAAATACACTAAAAACATTAAAATAAATGTTTCTCTACAAATAAGAAAATATTAAAAATATATATACTTAAATAACACTAAGATAAGTGCAACTTAGCAAGCAAATATTTATACATTAGTAGCAAAATTAATAATAAAATAAGAGTTAAATAATATCCAAAAAAAAATAACAACAAAATAGTAGCAATATAATAGAGAAATGATAGCAAAACAATGAAAAAAAAGTAAAAAAAGGTAGCAGTTTTTTTTTTTTGTAAATTCGAGTCAAGCTGCGTCAAAAAAGGCTTGCCCAAGAGTTAACCTATTTTGAAAACGGGTTTTATTGTTTTGTCTAAGTCAATTTTTTAGATCTATATTTTTATCCAAACCCTTCTATTTTTTAGGTGGACCTTTAAGTCGGACAGGATAACTTAATAATCCAGAAGTGTGAAGGCGATAAAATAGCCTACAGCGTGTCTATTATTAAACATTAACCTCTACCAAATGATTGTGAAGAGTTGGAGTTGAATAAGGTGAAGTTTATTACCAATCAAAATATTATTTATCCCTTCTTTTAGTAGATGAATTCTATGTTAACCATTATTTTTAATGAAATCTCGAATATGAACAATATACAAGAGGTTTTCTTTATCCAAACTTCCATTAGGCGCCCTTATTTATGTATGCAACTACTAACTGGAATGCAGATTACTGATTATTTATTGGCTTATTTTCCCAGCTAATAGCGTATAAAAAAGGACTTTTTGAACCCTAATGCTATATATCTACATTATCAACTATATGAAAGAATATATATATATATATACACACACTAAATTGCACATATAATAAATACTAAATTTGGCCTAGAACTTCCATTTCAAGTGGAAAGTCACTATTTATTTTTAGGGTTTGATTAATCAGTTGGTTAAAGATTGTTTAATTATGATTTGGTTTTCGTATTTAATAATTTTTATGTATCTTTAGAAAAAAAATAACTTACAATTGAATATTTTTAGTAAAGAAAATAAGTGACTTACTTTTAAGAGTAAGATGATAAGTAATTTGATTCATGGGCAATGTATAAGATTATACAAAATTATGCACTTCCACAACATCAATCTGGATTATGCCAAATCACTTATTCTACTAAGATCTATTTATACACAACATTGTCTGATTATAAAAAATGATTATCTTCAAGCGAGCTAGCCTATCCTTTGTATGGGGCTTACATGGTGGTTGAAACAAAGACACATTTGGTTGTGAAATCTAATCTAGCAAATAAAGGTATATTTCTACACGACCCAATCAATAGTTCAAAATATTAACCTTTATTAATTGCATGTTTTGTTAATTAATATCATCTTAATGAGTTTTTAGGTGCATTGGTTAGCATTCTTTTTGCCCTTTGTAAAATATCTATTTTTATATTTTTTAATAATCTAATTATAAATTCTAATCATATTTACTTTTTTGACATAATGCTCACGCACATGCCTATTTTTATTCTCTTCAATCACTAAATTAAGGAAAACCATATTTAAAACATATTTAAACCTATATCTTCCTAAATACCATAACAACAACAGTTTGAAACTAAACAAAAATTATCATTGTTAAGACTAAGAGCATAACAAAACATATTTAGTCAGAAAACTAATTACTCAGTAACATGAGTATTCAAATTTAATTCAATCTAGTTTAACCTTTTTCTGGAATCAAGTACAAATAATAACCACCAAAATTCAACTCAATTGTAATCAAACTTGGGATTTCAAATCAAGCTCCATACGGCATCAAACTCGGGCCTGCTATATTATATTCTATAAAAAAAATCTTTGAATAATTAACGACTTCATATTTAGGGGTACCCTTGCAAATTAGAGCCGAAACAAGGCCATTTTTGTGGAAGTCGATTTATATAAGCCGTCTTTTTTTTAACGACCTTTCCTCGTTCCAAAAACAACCTGAGCTCCCTTTCATCACTTCTCAAGTATCCTACTCCTAGAGACACCATGAAGTTACATAGGAGTTTATGTCTTGTAGCTTTAATGTTTCTTGTAATAATCACATCTTCCATTACCTCAGTCGAAGGAAGAAAGCACCATCGTCATAAGCATAAAAAAGACAAGAAGAAGAACAACAGCGACAACAAAAACAATGGCGACAATTGTACTGTTCCAGGCTCAAGCCCTGCACCACCGCCTACTATTCCTGGTAATGCCTCTTATCCAACAGGTTCCAAAACATTTGATGTTCTGTCCTTTGGAGCAAAGGGTAATGGAGTTTCTGATGATTCAAAGGTAAAAAAAAAAAAAAAAAAAAAGATAACATTAAAACAAATGGTATAATTTCTTTGAGAGAGTGAGACAGTAACTTACAATATTGTTGCAATTCAACAAGACAGGCGTTTCTAACAGCATGGAAAGCTGCCTGTAAGATCTCTGGTGCTACTGTGGAAATTCCATCGGGATTCAAGTTCTTAATCAAGCCCATAACTCTCCAAGGTCCATGCATGCCTAACCTTGTTTTGCAGGTAAAATAAGTAATGGGAACAAGTAATTTTTTTTTTTTGGTCATGTTTTTATTAAAATGCTCAAAGATTGAAGCTAATGACTTGGAAACAGATCAATGGAGCTCTTTTAGCCCCTCCAAAAGTGGGTTCATGGCCGAAATCCAGCTTGTTTCAATGGATAAACTTCAAATGGATACATAATTTTACCATTCAAGGTTCTGGTGTGGTCGATGGTCAAGGCTCTCAATGGTGGACTCCATCTAATCAAATTTATCTTATTCAGGTTAATCATATATCTCGTAACACGCATAGTCCGATAATTCTTGAATCAAAACTCGAGTTTAAGCTACTAAATTAACTCATCTTCTATTGCAGAAGTACTTGAAACATGTTCCGAACTGGAAACCAACTGTAAGAGTTGATTAATTCTTTTTATCTTCTTTAGTTTTTCAACATGTTATTGCCAAATTACATTGATTCTGATTCTTTCTTTTTCCACCACTGACAGGCTTTAAGATTCTACTCGAGCTTCAATGTGATAGTTCGCGACATCAAAATCATAAACAGCCCTCAATGCCACCTTAAATTTGACAGCTCCGGTGGAATCCAAGTCGATAACATTACGATTTCTTCGCCGGAGACTAGCTCTAATACCGATGGAATTCATCTGCAAAACACCCGAGATGTCGAAATCCAACATTCCAATATCGGATGTGGTAAGCAATGAAAATTTTATGAGAAACGAAGTTATATTCTAATACATATAGGCAGTAAAAAGAGATAATGACAAGTTTGAGATAGTGCATGGCACATTATGGCATTTGTAAGTGCCAAAAAAAGTGATGATATAGTTTGAAGACCCTTTTAAACGGTATAATAACTGTCGACACCGAACTCACAAGCATGAACAAAAAGTACACTCCACCCCAGTTGGGGGGCCTCTTAGATATTATTTATTATTTTATGTCGAATTGTTTAATATACTAATTATTTAATTTGATTAATTAATTAGGGTTCTTTTTTTTTGTAGGAGATGACTGTGTATCCATTCAAACAGGTTGCTCCAACGTTCATATACACCATATTAATTGCGGCCCTGGTCACGGTATTAGGTAAACTCAACTTTCATGTATTAAAAGCTAAACGATGTGTATTGTGTATTATAAATATATAATTATGTTATAATATATATACCATTTAACATTATTAAATTAAAAGTTATCATTTGGTTGTGTGACAAGACAAGATTGTAATTACCATATTCTTGATGTAATGAAAACTGACATATACTTGCTTATGAACACAGTTTGGGAGGGCTGGGGAAAGACAAGAGTGTTGCATGTGTATCCAATATAGTTGTTGAGAAAGTCTCACTCTTCAATACGCTAGCTGGAGTTAGAATCAAGACCTGGCAGGTACAACCAAATTAAACTGTACTCTGATTTATTTAAAGATTAAAATTCAGCTTTTATCAGGCTTACTTAACCCTTTTTTTTTTCCTTATGAAACAGGGAGGTATGGGATCTGTGAAGAACGTCTCATTTTCCAATATTCAAGTCTCTGATGTAAAAGTTCCCATAATAATCGACCAATACTACTGCGACAAGGACATCTGCAAGAACCAAACGATGGCGGTGGCAATTTCAGGTGTTAAATACGATCAAATCGTCGGGACTTACACGTCGCGACCGGTTCACCTTGCGTGTAGCAATGGAATACCATGCACCGATGTTGATGTAACCAATATTCAATTGAAACCGTCTTTTAAATATCGAGGTTTGGATGAGGCATTGTGTTGGAACTCTTACGGGAAATCGCAGGGACCTTTGTATCCTTCGAGCATCGACTCCTGCGTGAGAAGGGATAGTGGTTCCGTCAAGAGAATAGCTCGATCTCGGGAGCATGTTTGTTTTTGATACTTTGAAACAGTGATTTGGTTCGAATGTATGTGTGTTTTGTTGGCTCTGTATGTTGCTTGGAAGCTTCCCTTCTGCTAAATTTTTGAGTGTGAGAAGGTGAGGCTTTTTGTAGAAGTTTTCTTTGCTTTCCAATGTAATGTAATCTATTTGTTTTGTTTGTAAAGTGAACAAATTTCTTCAATTTTTTTTTGAAAAAAATAGTAAATTAATCCATTTAGGTTAGATGAATGAGTAAAATCGCTTATATGCTAAAATTTAGTTTTCATATATAAAGTATAATAATAAATTTAACATTCAATCTTTACACATTTATTCAATCTGACATTTGCTATTTTATTACAAGTAAATTAAAAAAAAATTTAAACTAATAAAGACTAAAGGGTCAAAAAGACCTAAGTAACAAATTAAAAAAATTAATTAAGCTCTTTAAAATTTAAAAATTATTTTTAAAAATCATAAAATTTAAAAAATATAAAAAGAAGTTATAGAAATTTTAAAATTATAAAATTTTTATTAAAATAATAATAATATCTAGCTATCAAAATGCAATCCAATAGGAGATTGTTTTACTCATTCATTCAACGTATATAATTAATTTATTTATTTCTAAAATGAAAATACAATCCAAAATAAAGTGGGGCAAGTTTTGTGATAATTTTAGCGAAGTTTGAGGTTCTTCCCTGTTCTCATACCGTGACATTCTTTATAAAAAACAATTTGATGAAAAGGTGACAGAACCATAATTCTCTTACCCTAGTGGGAAAAACAACTGGCTAGGGGAATCTTAAATATCAAAAAAATAAACCCCAACATGCATTTGCAAAGGTCCCCCTTTTTTTTTTTCAATGCAGGTGGGAATTGGAAAGGCATTTATAGAAAAGGGTTTTAATGGTGGGAAATGGGGTGGGGCGTGCACCGTCCAATAACCCTTCTTTTCCATAGAAACTCCCTGACTGCACGCGCATGGCTTCAAAGTATACCAATTTTAGTGAAGGAAAGACAAATTCAAATGCAAATTTTTCAACCCACCTCGTCCCTCTTTATTGGCAATTGGCATTCTTAATCATAGGCAAATTTTATTAGTGGTTGCTCCATCTCCAAGGTAGCCCCACATGTACCAACAGGTGAAGAAGCAATGGCACTGAAATGCTGGCCCAAAAACCATGGCCATTGATCCTAACCACACATAGCCTAAACAAAAAGAAAAAAAAGAAAAAAAAAAAACAGCCCCTCGAGTGAGTCAATTGAAGATCCATGGGTCAACTGGTAAAAAAAGAGATCCATGGGTCTGGACCCGATTCACGTTGGCCCCAAGAGTCCAACTTCCTACTCAATATGGATAGTTAGTCACCGTATACCCATTAGTGAACCCAATGGCCTACACTCCGACTTAAAAAGAAAAGGATAAACTACATAAATAGTCATCTAAATGTCAACAATTTTTATTTTAGGCACTCAAAATAAAAGGTTGCAATTTAAGTATTTATGTTACATAATTTTAGTCACTCTCGCTAAAATCACAAATGGTAAACTGACATGACAGTTAAAAATCAGTATAATAACAAATTTAACCCTCAACTTTTATATATTATATCAATTTAGTCATGATTTTAAAAAAAGTTAACCCTCAAAATTTACAAATGTTCTCAATTTGATCTTAATTCTAAAAAGATTCAGCGAAATATATAAAAATACATAAATATTTTCAAAAAATATAATAATAAATTTTAAAAATATATAAAAATAAAAATTAGTGTTAACAAAAATTGTAACATACTGAATTAGGGTTGTTTGCGATTTATTTTATTTTCATGTGATTGCCTGAAGAAATGCATAGGTTATGGTTGTTTGATATATTCTAGGGTCTAGTCATAACCCCGGGCTAGGTCTGACTTAGGATTGAAAATTTCTTTTTAGCACTTGAGAAGAAAAAGCTAAGTGAGGAGGCTTTAAAATAAATTGGGGCGAAGCATGACACAAGAAAACAGCTGGTGGAATGGTTGGGTCGCTACCTAGGTGTTGAGGATGGTGCGGCAAAGCAAGGGTTCGAGCTGCCGAGTTTGCGCCTGGGAGTTTTATTTTTGTGTTATGGGTGTTGGGCTAGGAAGGCCTTAAAGATTAAATGGTAAGGAGCTTGGGCATGAAAGTCGGTTTGGTGGAGTGGCTTGGGGCGCCACTTAAGAGCCTTGGTGTATGGACTCGAGTTCGAGTCACGAGGGACGCAAGGGGTGTTTTATTTTTTTGCCTTTGGCGTTAAGGCAAGGGGAAGCTAGCGAGGGAGCGCTTAAAAGAAATTTGTGACGAGTTTATGTCACAAATAAACGCCATAGCAGAGTGGCTGGAGGGGAGGAGTGTTTTCATCAGGTCTCGGGTTCGAGACCTAGGGGCAGCATCATGGGGGCTTATTTTTTTATCCTGGCGTGAGATAGTGGCCTGCATGGGCTCTCGAAAAGATGAAGACAAGTTGTTTTTGTTTTTAATTTTCTGCTGGAGGTATGGGATAGATTTTTATTTTATGTTTTTTTTATTGGAAGATGGGATTAAAAGATGGGAAAATTTGTTAAATATTGTTTTGGTTTTACGAGTGATGATTAATACTAAAGAATTATCACAAAAAGGGGGGAGGGAGCACGGCCGAAATTCATTAATTTGTTTTTCTCTTCTTTCCAAATTGTTCTTGGCCGAAAAAGGAGAGAGACGAAAGGCTTGAGTTTCGGTTTTGGAAGGAGTTTTAGGGAGTATTTTCGGCTAACACACTCCATTTTCATCTCTTTCCCTTATTGTTTAAACCGAAACCACTTTTTCTCCTTTGATACTTTCGGTTCTTCTTTGAAACATACACTAAACCTTGTGCCGACAACCCTTCATCCATCCTTGCCAAGTCTTTCTTTTCATCTCCTTTTCTTTCTTTCAAGACCCGACTCCATACCCTTTTTCCTTGTGACCGAATATTACTTACCATATAGAGCATAGGCCGAATCCTCAAAGGAAGGTGCTGTCGATTTCAAAGTAAGCGTGAAGGTGCATTGAAGGAGTGGCTTTCATGGATTTCGTTTTGTTTTGGTAAGAAAAAGGGTAGTTTCAGCCAAGGGCCATTTGTTATGAAATTATGCCTAAAGCCGAAACTAATATGTGCCATATAGGGATCTCAACAAATTCAGGAATAAGAGCATTTTCGGGATTTGGTAGGAGACCAAATCGGCAACCAAGGTGAGGGTTATTTCGAGTACGACATATCCTTCGGGATTTTGTTAGTTTAGCCGAATAAGGCTTTTTGGATACTAACCATAGTGACCGATTGTAGGAGGAGTAAAGGCCCACGTTTCGGGTTTTTGTGATAGATTTGGGATTTCTCTTTAGATCTTCGATTAAACAGGTGTGTAAACTCTTACACACTTTATTAGTATAGACTGCTTATTATGTTGCTGCATAACCTCTAGTGTAGTAACTTTGCCTTGTGGGCATAAGCTTGGATTCTGGGTAAGTCCCCTATTACGTGATCTACGATGTATGTTCGTGTATGCCATCATATGCTGTTAAATGCTATGCTATATATAAATGCATGATATATGGGATCATGATACTTGTTATGTGAGCATGATGATGGTGGGATTGATGAGAGGAGGGGGATGATCTCTATGGACTGTCACCAGTGGTTTTGACCACAAGATGGGTTGGCCCCATCAGTTTTATTGTGACTTCGGTCACCAGTGGTTTTGACCACACCGTGATATAAATTGTGACTAAGTCCTAGTGGTTTGGTACCACCAGTGGTTTTGACCACATATTGATAATTGTGACCTATGGTCATTAGTGGTTTTGACCACACGATGGGTTGGCCCCATCACTTGATATATTTGTGACTTCGGTCACCAGTGGTTTTGACCACCAGTGGTTTTGACCACACGGGGTAGAAAAAGGAGTATGGATGGCTAGCTTGGGCTGCATGTTTGCATGTCTTACTAATATCTTGTGTATGAGTTGCATTTTCGGGTTGGGGATTTATACACTGAGTCTTGATGACTCACCCCTTCCCATATCATTATGCAGGTGAGTAGATCGCGGAGATGGAGCCGAAGAGGACTCGAGGCGGCCATGCTTGTTCCTTGGATTTGAAATTTTATTTCGCACCGTTAAAGTCTATTATTATTTACTAAATTTTGGTTTGGTTTGTAATAAGGCCGCTAGTTGTTATTTTGGATGTTTAAGTAGTTGCTTTTACTTTACTTCTACTATATTACTAACGAACTTATAAACTGTTGAATAAATCGGTTAAAAGTAACGTTTTCAAAATAGGTAACCTTTACGAGTTTTCAAATATGTTACCATCGGGTAGCAAAACTTACCAAGTTAACAATAACTCTGATGTTTCTAAAAATTAAATGATCAAATGTTTTCAAAGGTTTCAACTCAACCATGCTTATAAAATCAATCCCACCTGAGTTTTAATAGACACAGTTTTATAATCTCAGCAAATTTTCAGATTTTTACCAGTTAATCAAAATCTTTCAAAACGTTTTTACTCTGTGACATACCAGATCCGGTCAAGGCTGATGGGCCGGGTTTGGAGTGTCACAGAAATACTAATAATATATAAAAATATAAAAATATATAAAAAATACATAAATATTTTAAAAAATAATAACAAATTTAAACCTTATATTAATATTAATTGTAACAGCCCGGTTTAGACCCTAGTCGAAATAGTGGTTTCGAGACCACAAATCTGAGGCCGTAATAATATTTTAATGTTATTTTTTGTGTTGATTATATGTGAGATAGCCTGTGTGAAAATTCTGTGTGGTAATTTTATCGATTGTGTGCTGAATTAAGAAAAAGGACTTAATCGCGTAAAGTGTAAAATGTTGTGTGCTGATTGTTAAGTGTTCAATTGTTGATGTCTTTATAATAGGATGGCCTTAAGAGGCAATTAAGCCATTTTAAAGGTTGTGGATGGCTACTGGACTATTTTGGACATTGTATATACAGTTTTCTTATTTTGTTTTAAAGGTTAAATGTGTAAAATAGATATTAATGTATATTACATTAAAACAAAACACAAAAACCAAGCCATTAACATCTTATATTGCCGAAAATCAAAGAAAAGAGAAAGGAGGAAGAACACTTAGGTTTCGGCTAGTTTGGAGCTTGATTAAGGTATGTTTTGACTTTGGTTTTTGATGATTTTTATGTTTTTGATATTGTTGCTTAGTCTACTATCAAGCCCATGTTGTAATTTAAAGAATTGATGATGTTAATGAGATGTGTCATTGATGAAATGGTGAGCTTTTTGAGGAGTATTAATGTTAAATGATAGATATGTGTTTAATGAACATGTTTTGTTCTTGAAATTTTGATGAATTTGTGTAATTTGAGCTTAATTGTGAAAATGAGAAATGGAAGGACTAAAATGTGAAATAAATGAAATGAGTGGGCTTGTATGAGTATAGTAAGAATTCGGCTAGGCATGGGTACAAGCAAATTATATGTATTTTGTGATTTTTTGAATTTGGGACTAAAGTGTCGAAATGTGAAAATGGGAGGGCTATTTTGCAAAATGCCCTAAATATGTGTGTTTGGACTAAAATAAATGATTTGGTGATTGAATGGATTGAATTTGAATGCGTATAGACCAAGAGAGGGGAGGTTCGGATCAAGATCGAGGCAAAGACAAAGTGCTCGATTAATCGACCGTTTCGGTATTTTGACGTCTTAGGTAAGTTCAGACATAATATGTGTATTTAGCTATGTTTAATGTTGTAAAATGAATGGTATGATAATAATGAAATGTGAATGCTATGTGAGGGCTTGAGTTATGTGGCACTAAGTGTGCGTATTCGGAAATGTGACCAATATGATTAGCAATATGTGTGTGAAATAATATAAGCTTCGGCTTTGTGGTTGGCACTATATGTACGATACCAATTTAAGATCGGTTTGATATGGATGCACTAAGTGGGCGATGCTAATTAAGCTTCGGCTAACTATTTGAGCACTAAGTGTGCGATTGAGTCGAAGAAGGGATGAAAGTTGATCGAAATGAAATAGTGAGTATTGAGTAGCAACTGTAATCGACAACAAAGTGTTGGCTAAGGTACGTTAGGAACCTATGTGGTTGATGAAACTATGAACGAGTTATGGAAGGTTGGTTGAACATATTAGTTTTGGGATGGTATGATATATGTGATTGTAAAATAATCTATGTGATGGTTTGTTTTAGTATAATGTATTATGTTACGAACTTACTAAGCTTTTGAAAGCTTACTGTGTGATTGTTTCTCTGTTTTACAGTGTCAGTAAAGCTAGCTCGGATCCGGGAATTGTCAGCATCTCTATCACACTATCAGAAAATCTATTGTGGTACTTTTGAAGATGTGTATAATTGAATATGGCATGTATAGACTAGTTGTTTTGAAATACAATTGAGAAGTGTAAATAACCATGTGATATGGCTAGATAAATGTTGGAAATATGTATATGTGGATTTGGTATATGAAGTATGTTTTGGTATGTTTTGATGGTAATGAAAATGTCTTATAAATGGTAAGCTTGGTGAAGAGTTGATGCTATTGTAATATAGTGATATTATGGATGAATCATGCTTGGTAATGCATGTGTTTTAGTTGTGAAATTTGGTATATAATTTGGAATGATTAGAAATGAGATTGGATAGGATGATATGTTGATCATTTGACATGTATTTGGTTGCCAAATTGTGTGAGAAAACATGCTTAATTGTGCTTGTAGGATTGACCCTTGTGTGGGTGGCAAATTGGCCTTGCAAATGGCCAAGAGACACGAGCGTGTGTCTCAGCCGTGTGGTTTAAGGATCACTTCTAGGTGTGTCTGGATAGAGTACACAGCCGAGGCCCACCGGTGTGCATGGTGGTCGTGTGATCAAGTCAGTAGCTAGCCTAGTAACACACGGCCATGGCATACGGGCGTGTCTGGTGGTCGTGGGGATAAGTCAGTATGTATGCCCTTTTTTGACATGGCCTGGACACATGGGTGTGTCTGGTAGCCGTGTGAGGCACACGGCCTGACTGCACGGGCGTGTGACCTCAACAGTGTTGAAAAATGTTTGAATTTCTGAAAACATTTGTAAGTGTTCGGTTTAGTCCCGATCTCTCTCTAACACGAATATAAGGCCTCGTAGACCTAGATAAGGGACTATATGCTCGTATTTGAGTATGTTTAATCAATGATTGACTTTGTGTAGTGAAATGGATGTAAAAGGTTTCGATTGTCTGGTAATGCCTCTTAACCCTATTCCGGCGACAGTTTCAGGTTATGGTGTTACATTAATATTGAATAAAAATAATTATATTAATGCTAAACCTTCCCCTTCCTCCACCCCCACCCCCCCCCGTCCCTCTCCCCCTCCCCCTCCCCCTCCCCCCACCATCGTCCTCCCCAATCCACTCCCATGTCACTACAACAAAATAGTCCTAAGATGACATTTTTGAGCCGACACTTTTCTAGGTGTTGGGATAAACTTGCCTACACACGTTTTGCCCAACTCTTTGTATAAGGGTTGGGATATACATGCCTAAGGCAATGATTAAATAAGATTCTACTTTGTCCAATACTATGCCGACACTTTCCTAAGTGTTGGGATAGACTTGCCAACACACGCTTTGGCCAACTCTTTGTATAAAGGTTGGAATATGCATGCCCAAGGCAACGCTTAAATTAGAGTTGGCTTTGTCCAACACTATGCCGACACTTTTGGGCGGACACTTTTCTAAGTGTTGGGATAGACTTGTCGACATACGCTTTGGCCAACTCTTTATATTAGGGTTGGGATATGCATGCCTAAGGCAATGCTTAAATAAGAGTCAGCTTTGTCCAACACTATGTCAACACTTTTGGGCCAAAACTTTTCTAAGTGTTGGGATAGACTTGTCGACATATGCTTTGGCCAACTCTTTGTATAAGGGTTGGGATATGCATTACTAAGGTAACACTTAAATAAGAGTCGGCTTTGTCCAACACTATACCGACTTTTGTTCTACATTTACCAACTATATAAAAGCGTCGCCATATACAAAGCCTAAGATGACTTTTTTTTTTGGCATAGGCCAACCCTTTTTTGGGTGTTGACAAAATCTAATCATAACCTAACTTTTTAGGACAGCTGGGAAAATGTTAACCTATCCCAACTTTTATTTTTAGTTGGAAAATATTTTATCTAACCCAACCTTTTTTGTGTTGCCTTTGTCTACTCATTGATTTATCCCAACATTTTTTTTCGTCGGCAAATATTTGACTTAGCCTAACCTTTTTTGTGTTGTCTTTGTCTACTTTCGATCTTTAACAACATGTTGTTTTGCTACTGTATGTTGTCATACTCGCGTTATTTATTATCGTTTTGTCGTCATTTATGAACACTATCAGAGAAGTGGCCGACTTTTGAGTCTAGTGAGTGTCTCACTCATCCTCTTTCCCAATTCTCAATTTTTCATAGGCACCACAAAGAGAACCAAAAGGGTGAGCATATGAATGATACATATACATGTATAGATGTTGAGCTAGGTTATCTCCCGTTGATCACTGCCTTCGAGTTCTCCTCAACTTCATCGTAAGTTATAACATATTTGTTAAATGCATCATATTTGTTATAACATATTATCCGCAAAATACAAGTATGATATATGAGTATGGTTAGTTATAATATATTTGTTAAACACATCATATTTGTAAGAGGTAATGTAACATTTAGCCATTGAATTTATTTATTTTAATTAGTCTTGAAATTTAGTAATTTTTCACAATTTAATATTTAAATTTGAATTTTGTTAAAGTATGATGACATGAAACTTTAATATTGTACCATGTCATCAACAAAAATTTTTAAACATATAATCTAAAAAAATAAAATGTGTTATAAAATAAAGAGAGATAAAGAGAGTAAAGAACAAAGAAAATATGAAAGCAGTAGAGGATGTACTTTATTGATCAAAAGGGATGATTACAATGCTTCATCAGAGTCTCTATTTATAGGCATAAGAAGTATAAAAGAAGTAGAGATCTAATTCTAATAACTAATAGAATTTAAGGTACATTAAAATTTTATCTTGATCATGATGGACATCCACTTAATAAGATATTCATAACACTCCCCCTTGACTGTCCATTGGTAAATAATGTGCATCGTTAAAACCTTATTAGGAAAAACCCTGTGGGATAAAAACCTAATGAAGGAAAAAGAGTACACCTTATACGCATAATATGCTACCTCATTAAAAACCTTACCATGAAAACCCATTGGGACAAAACCTCGATTAAGGGAAAAAGAGTGCAACGCGTATTTACTCCCCCTCAGAAAACATCACATATTTTCTCATATTCTACGTATTTAATATTGAATACTAGTCTTTTAAATGACTATTTGAATGTAGAGCTAAGCATTTATATCATCATTCTTTTAAAAGTTATGAGTGAGGGAAATTTGAGAAAATATATTTTAATCTCTTCAGGAGATTCAACAATAATCATAAAAAACTTTAATCATGATTCTTTTATAAAAACATAAATTTAGATCATTTTATAATCCTCTTTCAACTACTATTCACTAAGTCAAATTTACCACATATGTTTAAATTATTTTAATTCATATAAATGAACAATTTCTCGAGAATTTCAATATGCTTCTAGCATCCTAAATCCTTCAAGGATTTTAATATAAACTTTACTATATAGTGATTCATAAAAGATTGTAATAATAACCCTTAGACGCAAGTTAAATCTTTTATGAATTGTCAAAATAATATATCTAAAGGTTACTGTATTTACCACAAAAAATATTAATCTTTTTATAATCAATGCTAGAACTTAGCAAAAAAATTCAGACTCTACCTCTGAATAACAAACAATCATCGATCCCGATCTGAAATTCTGAGTCAGGAGTCGATTCACTTTGTATCCATTTTGCTTGCAACTTACTATCATTTTTTTGAGCTTCAGAGATCTGCTGCAAAAACGTTAGTCTAGCTTTTAACTCGGCTATAATTGAACCATCATTAGATAATGACAATCGGGTATTCATTACTTGTAAAGTATATAGGGATTTCTGCTCAAAGCATCTGCCACTACATTGGCTTTTCCCAGATGGTAGTCAATAACAAGACCATAATCTTTCAGTAATTCAAGCCACCTGAGCTGTCTCAAATTCAAATCTTTCTGTGACATCAAATATTTCAAACTTTTATGATCACTGAATATGTGACATTTTTCACCAAATAAGTAATGCCGCCAGATTTTCAATGCAAACACTATGGCTGCCAATTCAAGGTCATGTGTTGGGTAGTTTCTTTTATGTGGCTTTAGCTATCTTGAAGCATAGGCTACTGCTTTACCTTCTTGCATCAAAACGCAGCCTAAACCATTTAACGATGCATCACTATAAATTATAAATTCCTTACCTGATTCAGGCTAAACTAACACTGGTGCTTCTGTCAATAAAGCTTTTAATCTGTCAAAACTCTGCTGGAATTTATCAGACCACTCAAACTTTACATCTTTCTGTACCAAACGAGTCATCGGAGAAGCTATCATTGAAAAACTTCTTACAAACCTCCGATAATAAACCAGCTAGTCCTAGAAAACTTTGGACTTCAAACACATTCATCGGTGGCTTCCAATTTACAATGGCTGAAATTTTATCCGGGTCTACCCTGACACCTTCAGCAGATACTATGTGCCCAAGAAAACTAACTTCCCATAGCCAAAATTCACATTTACTGAATTTGGCATACAATTGTTTCTCTTGCCGAGTTTGCAACACTATTCCCAAATGCTCAGCATGTTCATTTTCATCTTGGGAGTAAACCAAAATATCATCTATAAATACCACCACAAACCTATCTAAATATGGGTTGAAAATTCTGTTCATCAGGTCCATAAAAACTGCAAATGCATTTGTCAAACTGAATGGCATCACAAGAAACTCATAGTGTCCATACCTGGTTTTAAAAGCTACCTTGGGTACATCTGAATCCTTTACCCGTAGTTGATAGTAACTAAAACGGAGATCAATCTTTGAAAATACAGTGGCACATTTTAACTGATCAAACAAGTCACCAATACGAGGCAATGGATACTCATTCTTTATTCTAACTTTGTTGAGTTGTCTGTAATCAATGCACAGCCTCAACGATCCATCTTTCTTCTTTACAAATAGAACCAGCGTACCCCAAAGTGAGAAACTAGGTCGAGCAAAACCTCTGTCAATCAATTCTTGCAACTGTGCTTTCAACTCTTTTAGTTCAGTGGGAGCCATTCTGTAAAGTGCTATTGATATAGGTGTTAAACCCAATGCAAGATCTATAGAGAATTCCACTTCTCTATCCAGTGGTAAACTAGGTAATTCTTCTGGGAACACATCAGGAAACTCACATACAACCAGAACTGATTGAATCTTTGATTAAGATACTTTAGTATCCAACACATATGTAAGTAAGCATCATGACCCTTTCTGACATATTTCCGTGCTGATATTGCTGAAATCATATTAGGTAATCCATCCAGTTTATCAGATTCAACATGGAGTAATTCATGTAACAGCCCAAATTTCGATGAAATCAGAACAGTGGTTTCGGGACCACAAATCCGAGCCAAAAATAAAATTTATCTTTATTTTATTATATGGTCCGTATTATGATAGATATGACATATGGAAATTTTGGTATGAAAATTTTATCGATTTAGTGCTTAATTACGAGAAGGACTAAATAGCATAAAATGCGAAAGTTGGATTCTAGTGGCTAAAAGGATTAAATAGCTATGGAATTGAAAGATTAAGGTCCTTTTATGGTAATTAGACCATTAAGAAAAATATGTAGATTTTTCTTGGTGACTCATCCATGGAAATATAGAAAAAGGGTAAGGACTAAATTGAAACGTGAAATTTTTAATTAATTAAAAAGATGGAAAGAAAATAAAGATCATATTTTCTCATCTTCTTCCCCAAAATAAACATGGAAACCCTAGGAGAGAGAGAAGAGACTTTCATGGCCAAATTGGGTAAGTTTCCTTGTCCCGTTTTTAGTAATTTTGATATTTTTGGAATTGGAATAGTCTAAACTATCTATTTGGGGGATTAAATTGAAAAGTTATCAAGATATGAAAAATGGGTCATGGTTGTATATGCTGGAAATTAGAAGTTTATGGTAGAAAATGATAGATTATTGATAGATAAACAACTTTTACAAAGTGATTTTTGATGAAAACATGACTTAAAGGCTAAAATGTAAACTTGTGAAGTTGAAGGAAAAATTCTGAAATTTTATGAATACATGTGCTGTAAATTTTGTAATGGAGCTTTGGTTAAGCTTGGAATAGGGAGTAATTTGCACAAGTTTTATTTTCTGAGCCTAGGGACGAAAATAGAATTTATGGAAAAGTTAGGGGTAAAATGGTAATTTTTCCTAGGATGAAAATTAAGTCCACTTGAATGTGAAATGTGGTAAATTAATGTTAAATTTACTCATATAGATCTGGATAGACCAAATTCGGAGTTAGAACGAGGAAAAGAGGAAAATGTCGGATTAGTAGATTCACATACACGAACATTGTCGAGGTAAGTTTGTGTAACTAAATTATGTTTATTTACATGCTTGTTTTGATTTTGATTATGTAAATTGTATAAATGTCATATATACGTGAAAGGATTACATATCCGATCAAGCCTGATAAATAAAAATGTTCTAATTAATTGATAATGCCCGATAGATGTTAAAAGGGTAAACGATGGAAATATTGCTTTTTTGCTCGAAATGGATGTGGAATATTATCATATGAATTATATGGTGTTAAAGATTTATGAAATAATCACATGCCCGATAATGTTTGAAAAATATTTAAGTCTCGTTTGAATAAATGAATATCGATGGATAAATGTAATTGTCGAAATGAATAAGGTCATGTATTTGTTGCAGAACGGATTAGACTCGGACAGGCAATCCTAATGACTTCATTACCCAATGGATTTAGCCCGGACGGGTTATCCTGATATGAGTCCTCTCGAGCATATATTAAGAATTGGATTTAGCCCAGACGGGTGATCCAGATCAAGCTTTTTAGAGCAAATTTCATAAAAAGGATTTAGCCTGGACTGGTAATCCTGTTGTTTACATGTGTGGCTCGAGAGTGTACTCTATGAGATAGTACCTTATGGGTGCCATTGAATATGAATTGATGGTTCCTGATCTGTACACCTCGAGTTACTACCTGTATCGATCGATATTTCGAATAAATTCAACGGGTAAAGTTCTAACAAGAGAAAAGATGAATTTAAAACAAATTGACATGGAATGATACATATGATATGAAAATATGACATGAAAAGAATATTACATGGAATACAAGAAGATGATATTTGTATATGGAAATTACTTGATGAGAATGTTCATCCTTGATCATAGACCCGTACACCTTGAATGCACTACTACTTGTGCGACCTTAATACTCGAATAAAATAAGTAAAGTCCTGCCATTAAATGATCTGAACTCGAAAAGAATTACTATGAAGCTATACTTGTATTAATAAGAGATGTCTATACATGTTAAATGAATACATGTTGTGGAAAGTATATGTGCATGGGAACTTGATTGTTGTTGAGCCCATACATGTCTTGATGTTACTATAGAATATATGACTAACAATGGAAATGAGGATGTGTGTAGGGCTTAAGATCAAAGTGGTTGAATATGTCTTACTTAGTTGCCTCAAATAGGATGAATGATAACATAAGTACCATGTTATACGAACTTACTAAGCATTTTATGCTTACCCAATTTTATTTTCCCCTATTTTAGAGTAAATCGAAAGCTCGTTGGATTGGAAGCTCGGCGTAGATCGCTCACACTATCCATTGGCCCATGTCAGTACAATATGGTAAATCAATTACGGTTGTAATGGCATGTATAGGATATGTTGTCCATATTGGCATGTACATATAAATGATGCTTGTAATCTAGCCATTGGAATGACTAATAATGGTTGTTTTGATATACTTGTAATGTTATGCTATGGTAACCATATGTATATGTTAAGTAGTTGATCAAATCATGTTTAACACATGAATGGAACCAAGGTAAGATAGTAAACATGTATGCATGCAATGATAGGCCATGTTGAATGATGAAATTTTCTTATTTGAATGCTTAGAATGGTTGGATTGTACTTGGTATGTTTTAGTGCAGGAAAATGGTAAATTTGGGTGACAAATGAGGCTAGGAAATGGCTTTATTTTGTCTACACGGGCAGGCACACACCCGTGTGTTTAGACCGTGTGTGACACACGGCCTACCCCATGGGCGTGTAGCCAGGCCATGTGTCCCCTGCACCTTAAATTCGAGAAAACAGAATGCTCAAAATTGAGCACACGGGCAAAGACACGGGCATGTGTCTCAGCCGTGTGGGAGACGCGGCCTTGAACACGGGCGTGTGTCTTGCCGTGTGAAACCTGCACCTAATTCGAATTAAATTAATTATCCACACGGCCTAGCACATGGGCATGTGACATGGCCGTGTGGTGCAAGTCAGAGAGCTACCTAGTTTTGAAAACAGCCTACAGCACGGCTTGTCCCAGGGTCACACAGGCGTGTCCTTTGGACCACACGGGCATGTAAGCCCGGCACCTTGGAAATTTTTTGAATTTAGCAAAAAATTCCCTGAGTTCCCGATTTAGTCCCGACTTGATTCTAATGCACGTATTGGGCCTCGAGGGTCCATCTAAGGGACCTAACGAATGATCTCGATTAATGAATAATGATTGACATCGTTTATCTAAACATGTTCTCAATGTTCCGATAATACTCTGTAATCTTGTTCCGGCAACGGGCACGAGTTAGGGGTGTTACAATTTACCACTCTCACATTTCAATACAATATATTTCTGCTTGCTTTTCACTACTGCATCATATTGGGTTAACCAATCTATTCCCAAAATCACATCAAATTTATCGAATGGCAATAACATCTAGTCAATAGAAAAGCAATAACCTTTTACCATCAACGGATAGTTTTTACAGACTTTATCCACCATAACACACTGGCCCAGGGAGTTTGAAACTTTAACCACAAATTCAATGAATTCAACAGGTAAATTTTTAACAGTCACTAAGTTTGTGCATATGTATGAATGTGTGGAACTATGATCAATCAATGTAGTAATATCAGTATCAAGTACAGAAAATGTACCAGTAATAACGTTTGGTGCAGAGGCATCTTCTTTAACACGAATAGCATATGTTCTCGCAGGTGCTCGTGTCTTAAATCTAACTACTATATCCCTGGTAGTACCTCAACTACTACTAACATTGCCAGGGTAAGGGGGTGGTCTGCCCCTCGAAACAGGATTATTAGGCTTTGAAGCAGGTTCTATTTCTTTTTCAATTCTTTCTAAACAATCTCTAAGAAAATGATCAAGTGACCCGCATCCATAACAAGCTCCACTTCTATACTGACATTCCCCATGATGATATTTGTTACAAGGTTTACATTTCGGCCTGGGATTACCAACACTACCCACATTGGTCTCAAATAGGGATGGAGACCTTGGGTTAAAACGTTGAGAGCCCCGCTCTCTTCCAGAATGTTTTGTAGAGGTGGTAACACGATCATAATACTTCTTTAATTTCTTAGAAGCAAATAATTGTGACTTACTCATAATTCTGTTTCCAAAAACCCGAGCCTCTCTATCAGCTTGTTTTTTCTCTTTACTTAATTCTTCAGCTTTGTGTGCTCGTTTGTCCAGTACCACAATTTCTCTTATTTTGAGAATTCCGATCAACAATTTGATATCTTCATTTAAACCCTCTTCAATACGTTTACACATCTCAGCCTCAGACTGGACCCATACTGTAGCATATTTACTTAACCGAACAAATTCTCGTTCACATTCAGACATAGTCATATTTCCCTGCTTGAGTTCTAAAAATTCTTTCTTTTCCTGATCCATGAATCTCTAACTAACATATTTCTTTTTGAATTCGGCCTGGAAGAATTCCCATGTAACATTCTCTCTCGGTACCACTGAAGTTATGGTATTCCACCAATGATAAGCTGTGTCTTTCAGTACAGATACTGCACATTTTAGACATTCGGCAAGTGTACAAGATAATTCATCAAAAACCTGGATGATATTTTCCAACCAAAATTCAGCCCTTTTCGGATCATCATCTGCGGTAGCTCTAAATTCTTCTGCCCTACATTGACGAATTTTATCTACCGGAGGCTTACCAGATCTAGCGGATTTAGCACCTTGTGGTACTTTAGGAATTGGTTGGGAACATGTGGGGGAGGTCGTTGTACAGCAGGGTTTGTTCTCAGATGCTGTGTAAACCATTCATTCATCATTTGAAAGAAGGCTTGTTTTGCCCCCTCACTTTGGCTCTTAGATACGAGCTTATCACTACCAGATGCAGAAGTAACTCTTTAAACTGAAGCTGAAGCATTGTTCTCAACTTTCTCGGATTCAACTCTAGCTCAGTTGGATGACATTACTATGTGAAAAACTCATTTAAAATTATTAGGAGACATCACACTATCCCAGTTTATATAATGGCATGTATAGCTAAACTCGTGTTTGCTACGCTCAATTCGAGAATCGGCTAAACTATAGCTTTAATACCACTAAATGTAACACCCCTAACCCGTGTCTGTCGTTAGAACAGGGTTTCAGAGTATTACCAGAGTTTACAGAACCTTTATAGTTAATTCATGTCAATCACTATTCATTAACCCAGATTATTGATATCGTCCCTTAAATGGATCCTCGAGGCCCAAAACAAGCATTAGAATCGAGTTGAGACTTAATAGAAATTCTAAGAATTTTTCACGAAATTAGAAAAATATTCCAAGTTGCAGGGCTCACACACCCGTGTGGTCCATGGGACACGCTCGTGTGACCCTAGGACAAGCTCGTGCTATAGGTCGTGTTCGACCCTGTGTAACTCTCTGACTTGTGCACTCAGCCATGCCACACGCCCATGTGCTAGGCCGTGTGGTTAATTAAATTCTTTCGAAATTGAGTGCAGGTTTCACACGGCCAAGACACACGCTAGTGTTCTAGGCCGTGTAGCATACACGACTGAGACGCATACCTGTGTCTCTGCCTGTATACTCAATTCTGAGCATTCTGTTTCTCAAATTTAAGGTGCAGGGGACACAGGGCCTAACTACATGCCCATGTACCCGACTGTGTGTCGCACACGGTTTAAACACACGCCCGTGTGGACAAAATAGAGCCATTTCTAGCTTCATTTCTCACCCAAAGTCACACCAATGTCCTGCACTAAAACTCACATCCATAAACCAACCAATTCAAGCATTCTAATTAAGAAATTTCCATCATTCACATGGCACTTCATTACATCCATACATGTTTATAATCTTACATTAGTTTAATCTATATATTAGACATAATTTGATGAACTACTTAACTATATGAAATGACCATGGTATGACATTGCAAGTATATTAAAACAACCAATACTAGCCATTCCAATGGCTAGTTTACAAGAATCATTTTCAAGCCAACAATGGCCAAGTTATCCTATACATGCCATTATACCAAAATGATTTTACTATATATACCCAAAATAAGCTAGTAGATAATGTGATGATGCTCCAATGATCTCCAACCTTCGCGAGCTTTCGAGCACTATAAAATAGGGAAAAATAAAACAGAGTAAGCATTATATGCTTAGTAAGTTCGTATAACGGAAAACTAAACTTACCGATCCTGTTTATTAAATGTAAGCATACAATAATATGTTTTCCATCAACTTGGCAAATTTGCCTAAATACAAACATTCAATCAAACATGTTAGTCACAAAGTTTTCATATACATCAAGTAAACATAGATGAGCTCATTATGCCATATTGTTTCAAGACATTATCATTCCATCTCATAATTCTCTCATCTAGCCAAGAGTTTTGTCCTTTGAACCATTGAAGTTCCGATGGATGCTCAAGTGGTACACTCAAGGTTTATGATTCAATAACCCGTCAATTCTTATCCAAGAATACCCATTAGGCCACTTAATCAAAGAACATACTCTCGAGCCACATATCGTATAACAGGATTACCAGTCCAGGCTAAATCCTTTATGTAACATATGCTCAGAATAGCTCAATTAGGATTACCAGTCCAGGCTAAATCCTAATTATAACATATGCTTGAGAGGGATTATCTTAGGATTACCCGTCTGGGCTAAATCCTTTCTATAATGAGGTCAATAGGATTAGAATATCATATAACATAATCTCGAGCCACATATCGTATAACAGGATTACCAATCCATGCTAAATCCTTTATGTAACGTATGCTCAGAAGAGCTCAATTAGTATTACCAGTCCAGGCTAAATCCTAATTATAACATATGCTCGAAAGGGATTATCTTAAGATTACCCGTCTGGGGTAAATCCTTTCTATAATGAGGTCAATAGGATTACTCTTCCAAGCTAAATCCGTCAGCAACAAATGCAAGACCTCATTCATTTTGGGGAAAGCACATATATTCTTCGGAATTCAATATTCAATAGAACTTAACCCTTTTCAACAATTTCAAGCATGCATTCATTTCTCATATTGTAACATCCAAGCAATTCACATAAATAATAATCACGCTTCATACAACACAATATTTAATTTAACATAATTACATGCTCGATTAAGTTACACGAACTTACCTCGACACTTGTTCGTGTATATAATCTACTAATCCGAAACCTTTTCTTTTCCTCGGTCTAACCTTGAATTTGTGTTGTCCGGATCTATATGAATAATTTTAATCATCAATTTCACACATTTCATATTCATTTGGACTCAATCTACGTCCTAGTAAAAATTACCATTTTGCCCCTAACTTTTTTATAAATTCCAATTTCGTCCTTAGGTTCAAAAATGAAATTTATGCAATTTACTCCCTATTCCAAGCCTAACCAAAATTTTTATATAGAATTTACGGCACTTATTTTCTATAAATTTCAGAAGTTTTCATCAATTTTCACTACTTTACATTTTAGTCCCTGAATCATCTTTTCATCAAAAATCACTTTGTAAAAGTTGTTTATCTATCAACAACCTTTATTTTCTACCATAAATTTCAAATTTTTAGCATACTCATCCATGACCCGTTTTCCATACTTTGATAACTTTTCAAATTGATCCCCCAAATAGATAGATTAAGCTATCCCAGTTTCAAAAATACCAAAAGTACTAAAAACGGGCCTAGAAAACTTACTCAATTAAGCCATGAAAGTTTCTTCTCTTTCTCCTAGGGTTTCCATGTATTTTAGGTTGAAGATTACATAAAATAAGATGATATCTTTTATCATCTTTTAATTAATTTAATTATTTCAATTTCCAATTTAGTCCTTGCCCTTTTTCTAAATTTCCATGGATAAGTCACCAAAATATCTACATACTTTTCTTTAATGGTCTAATTACCATATAAGGACCTCAAGTTTTGAATTCCATAGCTATTTAATCCTTATAGCTACTAGAATTTAACTTTTGCATTTTATGCGGTTTAGTCCTTCTCGTAATTAAGCATATAATCAGAAAAATTTTCTCATCAAAATTTTCACATGACATTTCTAACATATTACGGACCATGTAATAAAATAAAAATAAATTTTATTTTCGGATCGGATTTGTGGTTTCAAAACCACTGTTCCGATTTCACTCAAAAATGGGTTGTTACAATACCGTGCCATTACGACACATATCAAATAATGTGCAGCCAAGCTGCCAAAATATAGGCGATGACCACCATACAGAACACTTCCTCCACATATACAATACCCACCCCAAAACAGATACTGAAATAACGATTAAACATGCTCAACATGCTTATATACAGATAACGGAATAATCAGACATGCATAGCATTATCATACTTAGAACAGATTATCAAACTATCAAATTTACAATTTTAGAGTTTGGTTAGCCCTTATCGACCCTACGGTAGGCCCACAGTCGATCGGAACGACCCGTGTAACCATAGGGAAAATTTCAAAAATATGGGCCCACATGCTTGTGTGACATTCCCGTGTGGGCCCACACGCTCAAATTGGCCTTACCCGTGTGGCCCTCACGGCCTGTCCCAAAATCCACACGCCCGCGTGATATGCCCATGTGGCCCACATGCCCAGTTTGGCCTTACCCATGTTCCCTACACGCTCACACTCAAGACACCACATGGCCGTGTCTTGCGCACAGCCATGCCTTTGTCAATCACACAGTCGTGTCTTGCACACGGCCAAGAACACGTCAGTGTGGCGTTTACAGAGAGCTTTTTTGGCTTTTTCCGAAATCGGATTTTACGCGTTTGGAGTACACACCTAGTTCATTTTTGCTGCGAAACAATCCTGAGACACCTGAAACCTAAGAAACAACACCAACCACTCTATCAATTTCAAATAACGACACCAAACCATTCAAAATCTCAAACGACATACTTGCGAAAACTACTCCAAACGAAAGTCCGATTACTTACCACAACAGATTGATGGCTCGAACACACTACTCAATGGAAGATGGGTTTCGATCTCTTTGCACAACACCAACACAAGAAAAACCACCGCATTACTTCCCTAAAACGATTCTCAAAAACTCAAATCTTTAAGAATAATTACCTACCACAGGCCGAGCAGGAATTACATATCCGAAAACAAAAAAAACTACACAACTGAAAGACGAAAAGGAATCGAAGAAATTAAAAACAAAAAAAATGTTTGAAAAACAAGTATTGGAGAAGAAAAAGTCAAAAATCTTGGACAAAAGAGAAAAATAACAAAAATAATTAAATATATATATTTAATTGGCACAATCCCCCACTACATCCACTAACATCCCAACCACCCAGAATTTCAGAACCACCCAAACTCTTCCAGCCAACCGAAACAAAAATAAACTCTCTCGCTCATGCAGAGACTCGAACACAAGACCTCCAACACACTAA
Organism: Gossypium australe; assembly: GCA_005393395.2. NCBI lineage: Eukaryota > Viridiplantae > Streptophyta > Magnoliopsida > Malvales > Malvaceae > Gossypium > Gossypium australe. The sequence continues at coordinate 44,346,519 of CM016618.1, read as the reverse complement.
CTCCCTTACCACTCGAACTAGCAGGCTCATTCTGATATGGATTTACAGACAATTTTATATAAGCCCACTCTACAAGGATAAGGCTTGGATCAAAAATAACAAAATTGGAAAAGATGATACTTGAACCCAAGACCTCACACACACACCCAGAACACTTAAGCACTGAAGCAGATACTCATTTGTGTCAGATATTTATAAAAGTAGAAATAAATTATTGAAGGCGTTACAACTCTACCCCCTAAAGGAAATTTCAACCCCGAAATTTACCTGATCAGAACAGATGAGGATACTGCTGACGCATCGAGTCCTCAGGTTCCCACGTGGCTTCCTCAGTGCCATGATTCCACCACAAAACCTTTACCAACAGAATGGATTTCCTCCTCAGAACCTTAATATCACGATACAGAATCTGAACCAGTTCCTCCTTAAAAGTTACATCTGGTCTAACATCGATCTCGTCAACAGAGACAACGTGAAATGGGTTAGACCGATACCTCCTCAACAGCGAGATGTGAAACACATCATGGATACGATCTAACTCTGGAGGTAGCTCCAACTGATAAGCAACCGGTCCCACACACTTCAGAATCCGATACGGCCCAATGAACCTAGGGCTCAACTTGCCATTACGACCAAATCTTAGAACTTTTTTCCATGAAGAAACCTTAAGAAAGACGAAATCCCCCACAGAATACTCAATATCTCTCCTCTTCAGATCTGCATAGGACTTCTGTCTATCAGAAGTCGCCTTCAGAAGATCCCGAATCAGTCTAACCTTATCCCCAGTCTCAAAAACCACCTCAGGACCCAAAACCTAACGCTCACCCAACTCAGTCCAATATAGCGGAGTACGACACTTACAACCATACAAAACCTCATAATCTGCCATCTGGATGCTAGCCTGGAAACTGTTATTGTAAGCGAACTCAGCTAGCGACAAATAATCCTCCCAACTACCTCAGAAATCAATCACACAACTCCGAAGGATATCCTCTAGTATCTGAATCACCCTCTCAGATTGACCATCGGTCTGAGGATGGAACGCAGTACTGAAGTCCAATCTCGAACCCAGAGCCTCGTGTAATTTCTTCCAGAACCAAGAAGTGAAGCGATGATCTCTATCAGAAATAATTGAAACAGGAACCCCATACAGTCTAACAATCTCGGAGATATAAAGCTTCACTAACTTCTGTAGAGAATATTCCATTCGAACTGGAATGAAATGAGCAGACTTGGTTAATCGATCCAAGGTGACCCAAACAGAATCCTTCTTAGTGGGTGTCAAGGGCAACCTACTAACAAATTCCATCGTTACTCGTTCTCATTCCCATAAGGGAATTTTAACGGGCTGTAGCGAACCCGAAGGCAACTGATGCTTAGCCTTAACTTGCTGACACGTCAGACAATGAGCAATGAAATTCGTAACCTTACGCTTCAAACTCGGCCACTAATACAACTCACAAATATCGCGATACATCTTATTACCACCAAGATGCATAGCATAAGGGCTACTATGTGCATCCCTCAGAATCGGCTGCCTCAAATGAAAATCGTTTGGTACACATATCTGACCTTGGAAGCACAGAGCACCATCATTATTTAGCCCAAAATCTGAAGTACTGCCACTCTCAACCTGACGGAACTGAAAACCCATAGACTCATCCCCTAACTGCTTAACCCTAATTTGATCAATCCAAGTCGGCTTAACTTGCAACCCAGCTAACAGACTCCCATCATCAAATAGACTAAGTCAGAACTGTATCAGAATAGGAGCCTAATTTAGAACAGACTTGAGCTTCTCGAAGCTCGATTGTTGCGCATTAGTCCAAACAAAAGGAACACCCTTACGCAGAAGCTTAGTCAAAGGAGCTACAATCAGAGAGAATCTCTCAACAAAACACCGATAATAACCCACAAGACCCAGAAAACTGCGAATCTCAAAAATATTCTTAGGCTGTTTCTAACCAAGCACATCCTCAATCTTTCTCGTATCAACACGGGTCCTCTCAGTAGAAACTATGTGTCCCAGAAATGTCACCTCAAGCAACCAAAACTCACATTTGCTCAACTTAGCATAGAGCTGCTTCTCATGGAGTATTTAAAGCACTACTCTAAGATGCTCAACATGCTCATCCTTAGTCTTAGAGTACACCAGAATATCGTCAATGAAGACCACGATGAACTGATCAAGATACGGCTGAAAGACTCGGTTCATCAGATCCATGAATGCAGCTGGAGTATTCGTCAGACCAAAAGGAGTAACTAGGAACTTGTAATGCCCATAACGAGTTCTAAATGCAGTCTTATGAACATCCATCTCCTTAACTCTCAACTGATGATACTCAGAACGAAAATCAATCTTTCAAAACACTGAAGCCTCTCGGAACTGATCGAACAAATCGTCGATCCTCAGAAGTGGATAATTATTCTTCACAGTCAATTTATTCAGTTGCTGATGTCGATGCACATCCTCATGGCGCCATCCTTTTTCTTCACAAATAGAACCGGCGCCCCCACGAACACACATTAGGCTGGATGAAACCATGATCCAGAAGCTCTTAAAGTTGAGCCTTTAGCTCTGTAAGCTCCTTCAATTTCGTCCAGTAAAGAGCGATGGACACCGGAGTTGTATCAGTAGAAGCTCAATTCCAAACTCAACTTCTCGATTTGGAGGTAAACCCGGTAACTCCTCAGGAAAGACATCCAAAAAATCCCTCACTATTTTGATATCCCCTACAGAAGAGTCTTTAGGAACAGAAACACTGACGTAAGCCAAAAATGCCTCACATCCTTTCCGAACCAATTTCTCAGCCACAAGTGCGGAGATCACGTTGGACAGATAATCTCGGCGCTCACCTATCACAACCACTTCTTTATCATCCTCAGCCCTCAGAACAACCCTCTTAGATGCGCAGTCCAAATTAACACGGTGCTCAACCAACCAGTCTGTACCCAGAATTAAGTCGAACTCCCCAAACAGAAGCTCTATCAGATTTGCCAAAAAAACAGCCCATTGCACCACTAATAAAACATCACTATAAATTTACTAACCATAACAGACTGCCCCAATAGACTCAATATAGTGATCTCACTCAAAGTGCTCTCAACAGAAATTTCCATGTTTTCAGATACAAAACTAGCTACATAGAAATATATAGAACCTATGTCTATCAAATCATTATAAGGTACATCAAAAATTAAGAACGTACTGGTGATAACATCTGGAGTATCTCTATCTTCTCGGCATCGAGCAACATAAACCAATGTAAGCGGCCTCGCCTTAGTCTAACTGACACCTCTACCCGGTGCTCTCTGTCCACGACCTATACCATTACCACCCCTAGCTGGTCCACGGTCCTTAGGTAGCTGCTAAAATACCCTCTAAGGCTTATAGAACCTGATCTGGAAGCTTGTATCTGATCAGCCCGCTGAGGACACTATCTAATACGGTGCTCCAAATATCCACACTTCAGATAAGCTCCTATCCTCCTCCAACACTCGCTCGGATGACGCCTACCATAATCTCCTCATGGCTGAATCCTAGTAGGAGAAACAGGAACCCCCCACTCTAACTGGCCCATTAGGTCTGGCCTTTTTCTTAGGCCTCTGAACAGAACTAAAGGGTTCTGAATCCCTCTTATTCTTACCTCTCTTGCGGTCCCTATTATGGCACTCTACGCGCTTAACATCCTCGGTGATCTTCGCATTCTCAATCAGAACCTCGAACTCCCGCTCTCTCTATTGAGCAATCAATACCCTTAAGTTATCCCTCAAACCATCCTTAAACCGGATGCACCTCTCATACTCAGACGCCACCATGCCTCGAGCGTAGCGGCTTAGCATAAAAAAACTTAACCTTATACTCGGTCACAGATCTATCACCTTGCATAAGATTCATGAACTCACGCCTACGAGCATCCACATAGCTCACCCTCACGCACTTTCTCTGAAAGGTGGTCTTAAAAAAAATCCCAGTTTAGACGATCAAGCTAAGTACCACCACTGATATGCCTCGTCGTGAAGCAAAGAGACTGCACACTTCAGTTTCTGATCAGAAGTACAGTCTAAGTCATTCATAATCCTCTCAAAGGCCTCCAACCAATACTCAGCCACAGTAGGGGCGACTCTAGTGACACCCCTAAATAGCTCAACACCATTGGACGGGAGTAGCTTAGTTACCGACCCACGGTCCCCAAATCCAGAACGATGTCCAGCGACTCTCTCCAATATCCTCAATATGGCTTGGGATAGTGCGTCGTCCCCAGCCGAATGGCTTTGAGACCTAGTCTTAGTAGCAGGCAAAATCAGTGTCTCACTCTTATCTAAGATTGGCATACTGCCCAGAGAGGAAGACTCAACTCGAGCCCCTTTATGGCCTCTACCATGGCCACGAGTACCATGTCTGTGAGTTTCACGAGCGCTCATTGTATAATTCAAATTTATCTACATTATAAAGTTTTATGCATCAGTTCCAGTGTTTATTAATAGATATTTCATGCATAAATTATTAGAATTTCAAAGATGTTTTTAGAAGTTTTACTCTCTAACTATTTCGATACAGTTTCAAAAAGTACTAACTATAATATTTTCAGAATAGTTCTATCTAAGTACAGAGATACTTACAGGATCAGTGCCGGAGATTCGGTGTACCGCATACTTTCTCAAATTATCCAAAATATTTGAAAACCAATTCTTTTTAAATCATAATACCCAAAATTCACAGCCCGAGTTTTGCGACCTGAATCTGATACCATTAAATGTAACACCCCGAACCCAGCTTAGACGTTATGGCCGAATCCGAAGGTGTCACAAATAATGGGTTTTATCAATGAAGTTTATACGATAAAACCATTTCAGTTTTTCAACTCTTGTTTGCTTTTATCCATTGTCAAAATGTTTACTCAGTTAATTAATTTTCCTTAAAACGTGGTTAATAGCTGAAGCTTACGAAAACTGTTATATTTTAAGAAAGCATCTCATATTTTAGGAAGCCTATGTATTAGTTAAAATTGTGTTCCTAACGTGTAATTCAAGCAAAGTATTAAAAAAAATCCAATTCCAAAATATCTAATCAACAGTTTGGAGAGTCCAATTAATACAAAACTCCTAGAAATATCCTTTAAGTAAATAAAACTTTTAATTTAATTCAGTTCGTAGTTTAGTGGTCACTGCAAGACTCCGCCGCACCGGTCTATCTAAGTCTGTAGATTACTTGAGCATAATAGACAAACAGAGGTGAGTTTATGTGAACTCAGTGTGTATCCCAACAGAAATAGACATGAAAACATGCAGAAAACTCACAAACAATCAGATACAGATTCGGGCTCATGCCTATTTCAGATACAGATAACAAAGTCAGATATTTAGTTCAGATAATCAAAATTCTACCCCCATCCTCTACACACTAACTCCGACCATCCCATCACACCATGTGTGGTTAAAAACACCCATCCAACCTGTAACGCCCTAAAACTCGACCTAGAAGTTTAAGCTGAATCTCGGAGGTTACATTGATCACCGAAGTGATCGTATGAAAAATTTTAGTTTAACCATCTAGAAAACAAACATTATCTAAGTTATGTAAAACTCTTCATTGTAAAATCCCGATATTACAAAACTTTCAGTCTAAAGGACACTTACATGTAGAAAACCCAAAATTCATGTAACGCCCCGATTTTTTTAATTTTGGCTTTTGTAATTTTGACACAATTGTATGTCTACTTCAGTGGTTATGTGTTCTAGGTGTGTGTGAGAGGTCCCAAGTTCAAGTCACAACATCGGTAAAATTTGGAATTTTTATGAATAAAGCCCTATCTCTGGTTAGTACGCTTATAAGAAAAAGTGTGTAAGTAACTAACAGAATAGGCCTGCTAGTCCGGTGGTTAAGTGGTGTGTTATTATGGTGGAGATATTGTGTTCAAATCCCTATACGAGCAAGGATGTTTTTTTCTCAGTGGACTGTAAGAGTTTAGGTTTAGCCAAAATACTAAGGTGGTTGAGATGAGGTGGGGTAGTGGAGTGATGTAGGGGGTTATGGGATATCTGGTAGCTTTTCCTTTCCCAAAAATTCGGCTCTCCTCCCTTCTTAAAATTCTTTGACATTTTCTCTTCATCATTTTCCCCTCTTGCTGCCGAATTTTTGGTTCTCCCCTTACCCCTTCCTTCGTTCGTTTATTTACTTTCCGATTTCTTTGTGCATCATAGTCTACACGCATTCGGTAAGTTCAGTTTTTGTTACAACATTAACATTGTTATGGTCAAGTGGTAAGAATGGTTTCGTTTGGTGTTTAGGGGTTGATCGAAGGGCTTAGATTTGGTCATCAATGTTTTAAAGTACGTGGAATTCAAGTTTTTCAACTGAGAGGTAAGGATTTGATAATATCGTTCGACAGGCTCAATTTGGTTTCGCTAAAATTTTGTTAGTAACACTAAATTTGGGATTCGATGATGGATTTCTAGATCCTGGTGATCTTAGGATTGCATGGGCAGCGAAAATGAACCAGGTGTGTACCCGAAAACACAGAAAACGAGGTTTTGATGAAAGCCAAAAACCTTACTGTCGATGCCACACGGGCGTGTGGTAGCCCGTGTGGTAGGTCGTGTGCAAGACTGTAAGTCACCACACGGTCGTGTGATCGACGAGCCAGGCTGTGCGCGAGTGACACGACCGTGTGACGGCTGGGCAAGGCCGTGTAAGACACACGGGCTCGACCAATTGGGCCGTGTGGGCCACACAGGCGTGTGGGCCCACATGGGTGAACCATACGGGTGTGTAAGATTCTGGGCCAAGCTGTGTGATCCACACAGCCAATGCCAATTTGGGCGTTGTGGGTCACACGGGTGTGTGGCCCCACACGGACAGACCACATGGGCGTGTGAGCCCATTTTTTTGTAATGTTCTGTAAGGTTGAACGAGTCAACCTAGTTGACTATGGATCGAATGTAGGGTCGGTAAGCTTTACCTAGACCCCTATTTATGTGACTTAACTTTCTGATTTCTATATTGAGCTTGTATTCTGATATTCGAATGTATGAACCGTGTTTGCATAATAGCATGACATTTTATGTATGTCGCATTGCATTAGGGTGGGTTGATGATTCGGAGGAAGTATCTGAAAGGCTCTCAAGCCTGTTATCTGGTAGCTCAGCTGCAACTGTTTGATTATGGGCCATATTCGGTACAGTATGGTATGTGGGGATGTGTGGGTTGATTTTATCCCCACATGGTGTGTAGGGTTGGACGGAGTTTGTGTGTAGAGGTTGGTGGGTAGAATTATGCTATTCGGTCAGATCTGCTTATTATGTCTGAAATGGGCCAAGGCCCTAGAACATATCTGATTCTGTATTCGAGTGGGCTAAAGTCCACACCGAATCTGTAACGGGCTTAGACCCGAACTATGAATTTATGTCTGTCTTCTGACTTTATGCTATGTGTATGTTTTTTATGGGGATTACACACTGAGTTTGCGAAAACTCACCTTTTTCTGTTTAATCTGTTCAGGTAATCCCCAGTAGTAGACGGATCGGTGCGGCGGAGTACTCGACGGTGACCATGGTTCGGGACCTTTAACGGCTTTTACTTTTATTTATGGTTCTGATAATATTTGGGGAGTTTTATGTAACATGGCCTTTGTGGATTTTTGTTTAAAATTTGGGATTCTTATTTTATAAACTGCTAGCAGTAGGATAAGACGCGAGTTTTCAAAATAAACAAATGTTTTAACAAATACACACGAATTTGCAAATTATTTTTAAAAAAGCTTCCACAACGTATAATGTTTTGAAATTGGATAATGAATGAATAAACGACACTTTTTTTACGGTAACCTAAGATATCGAAAATAGCCTTATTGTAATTACGTTTTCTAAAGTACTATCATGTGACATCGCTAGATTCGACCATAACGTCTAGGCCGGGTTTGGGGTGTTACATTTAGTGGTATTAGAGTCAGGTTGCAAAACTCGGCTGTGGATTTGGGTTTTTTTTTAAATTGGTTTTTTTTCGAAATGATTTTAAATGATTTAAAATATTTTTGGAATCAATATGTGGCACACCGAGTCTCTGGCGTCGATCCTGTAAGTGTTCTGAATTTTGATTAAATTTGTCTGAAAATACTACTTGTATGCTTGGAACAGCCTTAGGTACTATACTAAATTGAAAACACTTTAGGTAGTGTAAACTGGAAACTGTAGCAAAACTGAAACTCGTAGTAAAACTGCGATTTGCGATGACGAACTCTGAACTTGTGATACTATTTTGCATAAAACATGTGTTAACAAATATTGAAATTGTAACTGATGCATAAAACTGTTAACACAGATAAACTCTGAATTTACTATGAGCGCACGAGGTATCCATGGACGGGGTACAGGAGGCCGTGGTAGAGGCCGTAGAGAGGCTCGAGCTGGATCTTCGTCATCTAAAAATCTACCTAATCTAGATACGAGCGAGACGCTATTCTCACCTCTTACAGAGACTGGGTCTCAAGATCGCATGGCTGGGGACGGCGCAGTGTTCCAGGCTATGTTGAGGGTATTAGAGAGGGTCGCTGGGCCCAACACTGGATCTGGGGGTCGTGGGTTGGTTACGGAACGACTTCGGTCCAATGGGGCTGAATTATTCAGAGGTGTCACTGGAATCGCCCCTAACGTGGCCGAGTACTAGATGGAGGCCACGGAAAGAATCATGGACGATCTAGATTTTACCGTCGAGCAGAAGCTTAAGAGGGCTGTTTCTCTACTTCGCGATGAAGCGTATCAATGGTGGCTGATGGTTAAGGAAGGCAATCGGCCCGACTGTATGACGTGGGACTACTTTAAGACAGTTTTCCAGAGTAAGTATGTGGGAGCTAGCTACATCGATGCTAGGAGGCGTTTCTTAATCTCACCCAAGGGGACCATTTAGTGGCTGAGTATGACGCCGAGTTCCTGAGACTAAGCCCTTATGCCCGAGGCATAGTGGTGACTGAGTATGAACATTGCGTCTATTTTGAGGATGGACTCAGGGACAGCTTACGGGTTCTGATAGCTTCGTAGTGGGAGCATGATTATTCTGCTTTAGTGGAGAAGGCAAAGATTGTCGAGGAGGTTAAGCGCGCTGAGCACCAAAATCGCGAGACAAGAAAGAGTAAGAGGGAATCAGAGCCCTCAAATTCTATGATAAGGCCTAAGAAAAAGGCCAGATCTTATGGGCCAGTGAGAGTGGGGCCTCCTGCTACACCTACTGGGGTGGCCTTTGTGGGCACTATGGTAGACGCCATCTGGGAAAGTGTTGGAGGACGACTGGGGCATGTTTGAGATGTGGGTCGACTGAGCATAGTGTTTGGGATTGTCCGTTGAGAACTGATCAGGTGCAAGCTTTGGGTACTGGTGCTGCGCAGCCGCAGATAGTAGTTCAGCAGCCACCTAGGGGTCGAGGACAGGCCAAGGGTGGTAATGGTATGGGCCGAGGATAGAGAGCACCAGGCAGGGGTGTGGGAGTGACTGAGGCAAGGCAGCCTACACTGGTTTATGCTGCGCGTCGCTGAGAGGATAGTGATGCTCCGGACGTCGTTACGGATACTTTCTTAAATTTTAATGTACCCTATACTACATTGATAGACATAGGCTCTACACACTCTTACGTAGCTAATTCTGTGTCTGAAACTTTGGGGATTTTGGTTGAGAGTACTTCAAACGAGATAACTATTGTCAGTCAGTTGGGACAGTCTATCCGATTGAGTAAACTGTTTAGAGACGTCCCATTAGAGGTTCAAGGGACAGTATTTCTGGTTGATCTGATGGAGCTTCTATTTGGGGAGTTTGATTTGATTCTGGGAATGGACTGGCTGGTCAAGCACCGAGTAAGTCTGGACTGGGTGACAAAAAGGGTGGTTTTGAGAATCGATGAGGACAACGAGGTTGTGGTGATTTGGGAACGTCGAGACAACCTGACTAATGTGATTTCTACGTTGGTGACAGAAAAGTTGGTACGAAAGGGATGTGAGGCATTCTTGGCCTACGCCAGTGTTTCTAATTCTGGGGACTCTTCGGTTAAGTACATCAGAACCGTAAGGGACTTTCCGGATGTTTTTCCTGAGGAACTATCAGGTCTGCCTTTGAGCCGAGAGATAGAGTTTAGGATTGAGGTCATTCCGAGTACAGCTCCGGTGTCCATCACCCCTTATAGAATGGCACCGAAGGAGCTTGTGGAGCTTAAGGCTCAGATTCAAGAGTTACTGAATCGTGGGTTCCTCTGCCCTAGTGTGTCTCCGTGGGGAGCACCTGTGCTGTTTGTGAAAAAGAAGGATGGATCCATGCGTATGTGTATCGACTACCGACAGTTGAACAAGCTAACAATTAAGAACAAGTACCCACTACCGAGAATAGATGATTTATTTGACTAGTTTAGAGGGGCTTCTGTGTTCTCCAAGATTGATCTGCGATCTGGATACCATCAACTAAAGGTTAAGGAGACCGATGTGCATAAGACGACATTTAGGACTCGGTACGACCATTACGAGTTCCTTGTAATGCCATTTGGACTGACGAATGCACCAACAGCTTTTATAGATCTGATGAACCGAGTGTTCCAGTCCTATCTGGATCGATTCATGGTAGTCTTCATTGACAACATTCTGGTGTATTCAAAGACTGAGGACGAGCATGATGAGCATCTCCGAGTGGTATTACAGACTCTGCGTGAGAAACAGTTGTATACGAAGTTCAGTAAGTGTGAATTCTAGCTCTGAGAAATAACCTTTCTGGGGCATGTAGTTTCTGCAGAGGGGATTCATGTTGATTATCATAATATTGAGGTTGTGTTGGAGTGGAAACGTCTGAAGAATGTGTCTGAAATCCGCAGTTTTCTAGGGCTGACGGGTTATTATTGACGCTTCATAGAAGGGTTCTCTTTGATCGCAGTGCCATTGACCAAGCTTCTACGTGAGGGAGTTCCCTTTGTCTGGACTGATAAGCAACAAGAGAGCTTCGAGAAGCTCAAATCTAATTTGACGCAGGCTTCGGTTCTGATACAGCCTGAATCTGGGAAGCATTTCGTTGTATACATTGATGTGTCGCATGTGGATCTGCGTTGCGTTCTGATGCAGGATGGTAAAAAAGTAGCTTATTCGTCTCGTCAGCTCAAGACGCATGAGGCTAACTATTCGACGCACAATTTGGATCTGGATGTTGTGGTCTTCGCTCTAAAGATCTGGAGGCACTACCTGTACGGTGAGAAGTGTACTATTTACCATGATCATAAAAGCCTCAAATATCTCCTCACTCAGAAAGAGTTAAACCTTAGGCAGCATAGATGGGCTGAACTGCTTAAGGATTACGACTGCACCATCAAGTACCATCCTGGTAAGGCCAATGTGGTGGTAGATGCTTTAAGCCATAAGGCTATAACCGATCTGAGGGTGATGTTAGCTCGTCTCAGTTTATTCGACGATGGGAGTCTATTAGCAGAACTTCAGGTTAAGCCTACATGGATTGATCAGATGAAAGGTAAACAGATGGGGGATAAGTTGCTTAAGTTGTGTTTCTGTCATGTTGAGAATGGGGACACTACTGATTTTAGGGTTAACAGTGATGGGGTACTTTGTTTTCGCGGTCGGATCTGTGTACCTAATGAGGAGGATTTGAGACAGTCGATTTTGAGGGGAGCGCATAGTAGCCTTTACGCTATGCATCCAAGTGGAAATAAAATATATCAAGATTTGCGAGAGTTATACTGGTGGCCAGGGTTGAAGCGTGAGGTTACGGATTTTGTTGCTCGCTGTTTAACTTGTCAACAGGTTAAGGTTGAGCATCAGTTACCTTCGGGGTTGCTGCAGCTGGTGAAGACACCGATGTGGAAATGGGAGCGAGTAACTATTGATTTCGTTAGTGGGTTGCCTTTAACACCTACTAAGAAGGATTATGTCTGGGTCATCGTGGATCGATTGACCAAGTCCACACACTTCATTCCGGTCAGGAAAGACTTTTCTCTCCAGAAGTTATATGTATCTGAAATAGTGAGACTACATGGGGTTCCTATCTCGATCATCTCCGATAAGGATCCCCGCTTCACATCTCACTTCTGGAAGAAGTTACACGAAGCTCTAGGTTCAAGGTTGGATTTCAGTACTGCTTTCCATCCTCAGACTGATGGTCAGTCGGAGAGGGTGATTCAAGTATTGGAAGATATGTTGAGGAGCTGTGTTATAGATTTCCGAGGTACTTAGGAGGAGTATTTGCCGTTGGTAGAGTTTGCCTATAACAGCAGCTATCAGTCTAGCATTCAGATGGCACTGTACGAGGCCCTGTATGGCCGTAAGTGTCGCACTCCCTTATGTTAGACTGAGTTGGGTGAGCGACGTGTTCTGGGCCCGGAATTGGTGGCTGAAACTGAAGATAAGGTCCGATTGATACGAGATCGACTGAAGGTGGCATTTGATAGGCAGAAGTCCTATGCTAATCTGAAGAGAAAGGATATTGAGTATTCAGTAGGGGACTTAGTCTTTCTCAAGGTCTCGCCATGGAAGAAAGTTTTGAGGTTCAGTCGCAAGGGTAAGCTGAGCCCTCGGTTTATTGGGCCGTACCATATTCTAAAATGAGTGCGGCTAGTCGCATATCAGTTCCGGAGTTGAATCGCATACGTGAGGTGTTCCACGTCCCAATGTTGAGACGCTACCACTCTAATCCCACGCATGTTGTTCTTATTGAGGACATTGAGGTTAGACCAGATCTGACATTTGAGGAGGAGCCAGTTCAGATCATAGAGCGTGACATTAAGGTTCTGCGGAGGAAATCTATCCCCTTAGTGAAGGTGTTATGGCGGAATCATAGCATTGAGGAGGCCACTTGGGAGCCAGAGGATTCGATATGCTAGCAGTATCCTCACCTCTTCTAATCAGGTAAATTTCGAGGATGAAGTTTTCTTTTAGGGGGTAGAGTTTTAACGCCCAGATTTTTCTTAATTTCGACTTTTTTAATTTTGACACAATTGTATGTATGCTTCAGTGGTTATGTGTCCTGGGTGTGTGTGAGAGGTCCCAAGTTCAAGTCACAACTTGGATAAATTTTGGTATTTTTATGAATAAAGCCCTATCCCTGGTTATTAGGCTTATAAGAAAAATTGTGTAAGTAACTAACAGAATGAGCCTGCTAGTTCTGTGGTTAAGTGGTGTGTTATTATGGTGGAGGTATTGTGTTCGAATCCCTGCACGAGCAAAGATTTTTTTTTGATCAGTGGACTGTAAAAGTTTAGGTTTAGCAGAAATACTAAGGTGGTTGAGATGAAGTGGGGTAGTGGAGTGATGTAGGAGGTTATGGGATATCTGGTAGCTTTTCCTTTCCCAAAAATTCGACTCTCCTCCCTTCTCAAAATTCTCTACCATTTTCTCTTCATCGTTTTCCCCTCTTGCTGCCGAATTTTTGGTTCTCCCCTCATCCTTTCCTTCTTTCGTTTTTTTACTTTTCGATTTCTTTGTGCATCATGGTTTACACGCATTTGGTAAGTTCAGTTTATGTTAAATCGTTAACTTTGTTATGGTCAAGTGATAAGAAGGGTTTCGTTTGGTGTTTAGGGGTGGATCGAAGGGTTGAGGTCTGGTCATCGATGTTTTAAAGTACGTGGAATTCACGTTTTTCGACTGAGAGGTAAGGATTTGATAGTATCGTTCGACAGACTCAATTTGGTTTCGCTAAAATTTTGTTAGTAACATAGAATTTAGGATTCGATTATAGATTTGTAGATCCTGGTGATCTCGAGATTGCGTAGGTAGCAAAAACGAACCAGGTGTGTAGCTGAAAATGCAAAAAATAAGGTTTTGGCGATAGCCAAAAACCTTACTGTCGACGCCACACGGACGTGTGGTTGTCCGTGTGGTAGGCTGTGTGCAAGACTGTAAGTCACCACACGGTCGTATGATCAACGAGCCAAGCTGTGCGTGAATGACACAACCATGTGACGACTGGGCAAGGCCGTGTGCGACACACGGGCTCGACCAATTGGGCCGTGTAGGCCTACATGGGTGAACCACATGGGCATTTAAGATTCTGGGCTAGGCCGTGTGATCAACACGGCCAAGGCTAATTTGGGCCGTGTGGGTACACGGGTGTGTTGGCCCACACGGGCAGGCCACATGGGCGTGTGAGCCCATTTTTCTGTAATGTTCTGTAAGGTTGCACGGGTCACCCTAGTCGACTGTAGACCAAATGTAGGGTCGGTAAGCTTTACCTAGACCCCTAATTATGTGACTTGACTTTCTGATTTCTGTATTGAGCATGTATTCTGATATCCGAGTTTATGAACCGTGTTTGCATAATAGCATGACATTTTATGTATGTTGCATTACATCGGGGTGGGTTGATGATTTGGAGGAAGTATCTGAAAGGCTCTCAAGCCTGTTATCTGGTATCTCAGCTGCAACTGTCTGATTATGTGCCGCATTCGGTACAGCATGGTGTGTAAGGATGGGTGGGTTGATTTTATCCCCACATGGTGTGTAAGGTTGGACGAAGTTGGTGTGTAGAGGCTGGTGGGTAGAATTATGCTATTCGGTCTGATCTACTTATTATGTCTGAAATGGGCCAATGCCCTAGAACATATCTGATTCTGTATCTGAGTGGGCTAAAGTCCACACCGTATCTATAATGGGCTTAGACCCGAACTATGAATTTATGATTGTCTTCTGAATTTATGCCATGTGTATGTTTTCTGTGGGGATTACACACTGAGTTTGCAAAAGCTCACCCTTTTTTTGTTTAATCTGTTTAGGTAATCCCTAGCAGTAGACGGATCGGTGCGGTAGAGGACTCGGCGGTGACCACGGTTCGGGACCTTTAACGACTTTTACTTTTATTTATGGTTCTGGTTATATTTGGGGAGTTTTATGTAACATGGCCTTTGCGAATTTTTGTTTAGAATTTGGGATTCTTATTTTATAACTGCTAGCAGTAGGATAAGACGTGAGTTTTCAAAATAAACAAATGTTTTAACAAATACATATGAATTCGTAAATTATTTTTAAAAAAGCTTTCGCAACGTATAATGTTTTGAAATTGGATAATGAAGGAATAAACTACACGTTTTTTTACGGTAAACTAAGATATCGAAAATGGGCTTATTGTAATTACGTTTTCCAAAGCATATCATGTGACATTGTCAGAATTGGCCATAACGTCTAGGTCAGGTTTGGGGTGTTACAATTCATACCACCATATTCGAAATAAAATTTGCAGTTCAAACTATTTATATATAAATGCAGAATTTATAAAAATACTTTTGAAGTTGATTCTAAACGTGGCTGTCTGAGACCTCCAACGTGCCGAGTCCAGCAGCAACATACGAAAATACCTAAAAAAGGGAAACTGAGGGGGTGAGCTACACAAGCTCAGTGTGAGTTCGAAACGACAGCAAAACGAAAATTAAGTACTATAATTAAAAAAATCACAATGGCAATCCGATATCCAAGTAATCATCACAACCAAAACAGAACCATCCGTACTGAACACATCGATCTATATACGTCTAATCTTGCAATCAAACAAATAGACAGACAAAATGCGGAACAAATGCATCAACATGAAACCCACCCATTCAGCAAAACACCTCTTCGTCCCCAATTTACACCACAAATGAGCTATAAGAAACTCAACCAGCCATGCACACCACATAAGACCTCGAAAGGCCCATCCAACCCTACACACCATGCATGTGGAACAAAGCCACGTAAATAACAATATGCAACTGAGTTGCTAGAAATATCGTATTGTGGGTAAACCGCTATACAGACGTATTACAGTTGAAACTTTCAAATCAGACCAGACTTCCTTCTCTTCATATCGCAACCCGAAATCATAATGCAAATACAAGAATGCACACCAAACACTGCCAATT
This sequence comes from Gossypium australe, assembly GCA_005393395.2. Taxonomy (NCBI): domain Eukaryota; kingdom Viridiplantae; phylum Streptophyta; class Magnoliopsida; order Malvales; family Malvaceae; genus Gossypium; species Gossypium australe. The sequence goes on along the minus strand of CM016618.1, from coordinate 44,330,654 downwards.
ACACATACGCAGAATCTCATAATCAGTCAATCAATTACAGAATCGATGCACACAGTTTTCAGACAGTTACACACACACCCACATGACTTAACCACTGAAATAGATACTTATTTATTAGGCAATATCACATTAACAGGTCACTTAACTAATGCAACAATTGCATATAACAAATATGTCTGAGTCAAAACAGAGTCCTAACTACCCTTACTAAGACCTAGCCAAGGGTCGAAACACACAGAACCACAAACAAGTCATAAATCAACACAGTACAAAAATTTGGCGAGGTAGGACCACATGGCCGTGTGCCCCGGCCGTGTGGAAATGCCCAGGCTGTGTAGGGGTCTACATGCCCATGTGAAGGTCACACACGCCCGCGTGTAGTCCACACATGCCCGTGTGGAGGGGACACACGCCTGTGTGAATAACCCTTGTAACTCACTGTCCAAAAGTGCTAAAAATTAATAAAATAGTAGACACGGTAGTGTGTAGATCTCACACGCCTGTGTGGGACACATGCCCGTGTGACCAAGCCGTGTGGCACAAAAATTCACCTAAAAACCCTAATTCCTAATTTCCCACGGTCATGTGAGCCACCCATGTGGGGCACACGCCCGTGTGGTCACGAAACCACCCGAAAATTGGCCGAAAACTCAATTTTACAACATTAAAATGGACCCCAAACCTTAACAACCCAAAAGCATATCGATATCACACCCAATTTCCAGCCATCACCACATTAATGGACCTTTCAAAAGGTCTGTTTCCCAACACAGAAATAGTATCAAATTCCATAGAACAAGACAAAAATTCGACAATAAAGGGAAACATTCCCAACACACATGAAATCAAAAAAACCACCAAATTGAATCCTTAATTCACAAATAAACTAAAAGAGTTATGATCCCACACTTGATTTGCGAGGTAAGCACCCAACCCCATCGATGAACCATAACGATTGAATACGAATACGGCGCAGGAACAAAGCAACAAAATAGGAAGACTCAAGAAAAGAAAAGAAACTCTAACGTGAGAAGAGAGGGAGAGGAGAACGAAGAAGAAGAAGAAAAATAAGATAAAAAAATGTGTTTTTTTTTCTATTTTTATTTCCTATCAAAATTCTTATAACCAAATTAAAATTAAAATAAAATAGAAATAATTAAATAAACAAATAAATACTCAAAACTTACAAGTAACAAAAATAAAACAATTTCCTCAAAGCGCACATGAGGACTCGAACTCGGGACCCCAAGCTAAACTAACCCACAACCAACCACCAGCCCAACAGGCCCATTCTGACATTATTACACAACGACAAACCCAATTGTTCGATATAGCCACTGACCCTACCTACAAATCTCAAAACTTCCAACCCCATATTCCGGGGTGTTACACTACCCTACACACTATATCGTGCCATTACGACACATATCAGATAATGTGCAGCCAAGCTGCCAGAATATAGGCAATGATCGCCATACAGAACACTTCCTCCACATATACAAAACCCACCCCAAAACAGATACAAAAAATAGATACAGAAATAATAGATTAAACATGCTCAACATGCTTACATACAGATAATGGAATAATCAGACATGCATAGTATTATCATACTCAGAACATAATATCAAACTATCAGATCTACAATTTTAGGGTTTGGCTAGCCCTTACCGATCCTACAGTAGGCCCACAGTCAATCGGAACGACCCGTATAACCCTAAGGAAAATTTTAGAAAATAAGGACCCACATGCCCGTGGACATGCCCGTGTGGGACCGCACGCCCTGTGGCCCACACGTTCAGATTGGCCTTGCCCGTGTGGCCCACACGCCCAATTTGGCCTTGCCCGTGTGGCCCACACACCCAATTTGGCCTTGCCTGTGTGGCCCACACGCTCACACTCAAGCCACCACACAGCCGTGTCTTGCGCACGGCTATGCCTTCGTCGATCACAAGGCCGCGTCTCACACGTGACCAGTCACACAGCTAGGCACACGCCCGTGTGGCGTCGATAAAGAGCTTTTTTGACTTTTGCCGAAACCAAATTTTACGTATTTAGAGTACACACCTGGTTTGTTTTTACTGCGAAACAATCCTGAGACTCCTGAAAATTAAGAAACAACACAAACCACTTTATCAATTTCAAATACCGACACCAAACCATTCAAAATCCCAAACGACATACTTGGGAAAACTACTCCAAATGAAAGTTTGATTACTTACCACAACAGATACGATGGCTCGAACACACTACTCAATTGAAGATAGGTTTCGATCTCTTTGCACAGCACCTACACAAGAAATCACCGCATTACTTCCGTAAAATGATTCTTAAAAACCCAAATCGTTAAGAATAATTACCTACCACAGGCCAAGCAGGAATTACAGATCCCAAAACACAAAAATTACACAACCAAACGGCAAAAAGGAATCGAAGAAAGTAAAAACAAAAGAAAACATTTGTAAAACAAGTATTGGAGAAGAAGACGTCAAAAATCTTGGAGAGAGAGAAAAATAACCAAAATAATTAAATAATAATAATTTGCACAATCCCCACTACATCCACTAACAACGCAACCACCCAGAATTTCAAAACCACCCAAACACTTCCAGCCAACTGAAACAAAAATAAACTCCCTCGCTCACACAAAGACTCGAACATAAGACCTCCAACACACTAACTCCCTTACCACTCAAACCAATAAGCTCATTATGGATTTACAGATAATTTTATATGAGCCCACTCCACAAGGATAAGGCATGGATCAAAAATAAAAAAATTGGAAAAGATGAGACTGAACCCAAGACCTCACACACATACCCAGAACACTTAACCATTGAATCAGATAATCATTCGTGTCAGATATTTACAAAAGCAAAAATAAATTATTCAGTTCATTACATCTTGAGTCTCTTCTGGAGTACCCGCCTCCACTATATGACCATCTAGAAGAATTTTCATCTTTAGAACCGATCAATCTATTATTTATTCTAACTGATTGTCTTACTAAGACTTTGATTAAAATTAAAATATTAGATGGCATATAACACTTGGTTATCCTCATTAAGTTGTAATAGGTTATCATTATTTAAATTCTGGTTCAAATTACTCTCCCCCTAACTCATTACAAGTTATTATTTCTCTCCCCCTAATATCGTGAAAACTATCGAATCAAAGTTGTAACCACAAATCATGTCATAATTGAATCTCCAAAACATTCAAAACATCTAACAATACAATGAGACTTGTAATTAATAAATATTCCTAACTTTTTTTAAGATTCACTCATTTTTTGTGCATTGTGGTAGAGCAATTGAAACATATACGCACATACAAAAAATTTAAAGATGAGAAATATTTAAATCTTGATCAAAAACCAATTGTAATGGGGAGTATTTGTAACGCCCCGGTTTTTGCTTAATTTTGGATTTTGTAATTTTGGCATGAATGAGTGTCTGCTTCAGTGGTTATGTGTGCTGGGTGTGTGTAGGAGGTCCCAAGTTCAAGTCTCAACTTGGGTGAATTTTGGTATTTTTATGAATTAAGCCTTATCTCTGGTTAATAGGCTTATAGATTAAAGAGTGTAAGTAATTAACAGAATGGGCTTGCTGGTCTAATGGTTAAATGAAGTGTTGGAAGTGTGGGTGGCCCTGTGTTTGAATCTCGGCGTGAGCATTATTTTTGGCTATCACGCCCAAAGAGTTTGTGTTTGATTGAAAATCTGACAGTAAGGAGAGATTTGGGGAGATGATAGGGGGAATATCAAAAAATCTGTTCAATTTTCCCCTCCCTAACAAAAACAAAATTTCGGCATTCTTCTTTTTCCCAAATTCCTCAGTCGTTTCCCTTCTTTTTCCCTAGCTTACTTCCATTTTTTCCCTTTTCCCATCGACACCACACATCCTTGTGGTTAGTGTGTATTCGGTAAGTCAAGAGGTATGTTATGATTCATTTTGGGTTTAGTAATGGAGTATTAAAGGTTTACTTTTCTGATTAGGGGACAATCAAGGAACTGTGGACTACTTTTCGGGGTTTTAGCAGTGGGAAACCATTGTCGTTCGTTAAAGGTAAGGTGGTCAGTAAGTTTCAGGAAATCTCTTGTCATAACAACTTGGATTAAGTGACTGAAATTGGGTTTTCAATTGTCGAATAAAGGTTTTGGAGTGCTCGAGAGTGGTTACGCATCAAAATCAAACCAGGTGTGTACTCGAAAATGCAGAAAACGAGGTTTCGGTGAAATCCAAAGACCTTATTGTCGATGCCACACGGGCGTGTGTAGGGTTGGACGGAGTTGGTGTGTAAAGGCTGGTGGGTAGGAATCTATTTTCTGCATACTCTGTCTGAAATGGGTTAAGGCCCTAAAATATGTCTGATTCTGTATCTGAGTGGGCTAAGGTCCACACCATTTCTGTAATGGGCTCAGACCCGAAATGTGAAAATCATGACTGTTATCTGATATTTCTGTGTGTATGTTTTCTGTGGGGATTACACACTGAGTTTGCGAAAACTCACCCTTTTATGTTTAATCTGTCCAGGTAATTACCAGCAGTAGACGGATCGGTGCAGCGGAGGACTCGGCGGTGACCACGATTCTGGATACTTATTTATGGTTTATTTTTAATTATGATTTGGTTATATTTGGGGGTACATTTTATGTAATAAGGCCATTCGGATTTTTATTTAAAACTTAGGATTATTGTTTTATAAACTGCTACCAGTAGGACAAGACTTGAGTTTTCAAAGTAAACAAATGTTTTGTCAAAAACACATGAATTTGCAAATTACTTTTAAAAAGCTTTCGCAACATATAATGTTTTGAAAATGGTCAATAAATGATTAAATGACACGTTTTGATGAAAGCCTAAGATATTTACAAATGGTTTTCACGTAGTTGCGTTTTCTAAAGCACTATCATGTTATCGCCAGATTCGGCCATAACGTCCAGGCCGGGTTTGGGGTGTTACATTTAGTGATATCAGAGCCAGGTTGCCAAACTTGGCTGTGGATTTGGGGTTTTTAAAATTGGTTTTTCGAAATGAGTTTTGAATGGTTTAAAATATTTTTGAACTGGGTATGTGGTACACCAAGTCTCCGGTGCCGAACCCTAAGTGTTTTGATCTTTGTATAAATTTTTCTGAAGTACTACTTTTATGCTTGAAACAGCCTTAGGTAGTATACTGAACTCAAAACACTTTAGGTAGTGTAAACTGAAAACTGTAGCGAAACTTAATATCGTAGTAAAACTGCAATTCGCGATAACAAACTCAGAACTTCTGATACTATTCTGCATAAAACATGTGTTAAAAAATATTGGAACTGTAACTAATAAATAAAACTATTAACACAGATAAATTCTGAAATTACGATGGGTGCACGAGGTATCTGCAGACGGGGTACTAGATGCCGTGGTAGATGCCGTAGGGGGGCTCAAGCTGGGTCCCCCGCATCTGAGAATCTGCCCAATCTGGATATGAGCGAGACGCCAATCTCACCTACTACAGAGCCTGGGTCTCATGATCCTGAAGCTGGGGATGACGCACTATCCCGAGCCATGCTACAGATTTTTGAAAGGGTCGTTGGGCCCAACACTAGATCTGGGGGCCGAGGGTCGGTTACGAAACGACTCCGGTCCAATGGAGCTGAGTTATTCAGGGGCGTCAGTGGAGTCGCCCTTACGTGGCCGAGTATTGGATGGAGGCCACTGAAAGAATTATGGATGATCTGGATTTTACTGCTGAGCAGAAGCTTAAGGGGGCTGTTTCTCTACTTCGCGACGAGGCTTACCAGTGGTGGCTACCTATTGAGGAGGGCACTCAGCCTGACCGTCTAACTTGGGATTATTTTAAGATGGCTTTCCAGAATAAGTATGTGGGAGCCAGCTACATCGATGCTAGGAGGCGTGAGTTTCTTAATCTTTCCCAACGAGACCGTTCAGTGGTCGAGTATGAGGCCGAGTTTATGAGACTGAGCCGTTACGCTCGGGGCATGGTGGCGACTGAATATGAACGATGTGTCCATTTCGAGGGTAGACTCAGGAACAGCCTACGAGTTCTGATAGTTCCACAGAGAAGCATGATTTTTCTACTCTGGTGGATAAGGCGAAGATCGCCGAGGAGGTTAAGCGCGTTGAGAGCCAAAACCGTGAGAAAGGAAAGAATAAGATGGAATCAGAGCCCTCGAATTCTGTGATGAGGCCTAATAAAATGCCAAACCGGATGGGCCAGTGAGAGTTGGGCTTACTGTTGTACCTGCAGGGGTGGCGCTGTGTGGGCACAGTGGTAGACGCCATCCAGGCGAGTGTTAGAGGACGACTGGGGCATGTTTGAGATGTGGGTCAACTAAGCATCATGTTCGAGATTGTCTAATGAGGACTGATCATATGCAAGTTGCGGGTATTGGTACTGCGCAGCCACCAAGAGTAGCTCAGCAGCCACTTAGGGGCCGAGGTCAGGCCAGGGGTGGTAATGGCATGGGCCGAGGACAAAGAGCACCAATCAAAGGTGCGAGACCGACTGAGGTGAGACAGCCCACACTTGTTTATACTGCAAGTTGCTGAGAGGATGGTGATGCTCCGGACGTAGGCTCTATAAGTGTGAGCCTCCGGGATAGCCCACACGTTCTTAATTTTTGATGTACCATACACTGCATTGATAGACATAGGCTCTACACACTCTTACGTAGCTAGCTCTGTGTCTGAAACTTTGGGAATTTCGATTGAGAGTACTTCGAGTGAGATACCTGTTGTTAGTATGTTGGGGTAATCTATCTGGGTTAGTAAATTGTTTAGAGACGTTCCGCTAGAGGTTCAAGGGACGGTATTTCTGGCTGATCTGATAGAGCTTCCATTTGGGGAGTTCGATTTGATTCTTGGAATGGACTGGCTGGTCAAGCATTGGGTGAGTCTGGACTGTGCTACAAAAAGGGTTATTCTGAGAACCAAGGATAATGAGGTAGTGGTGACTGGGGAACGTCGAGATTATCTGGCGAATGTGATTTCTGCATCGGTGGAGGAAAAGTTGGTACGAAAAGGATGTGAAGCATTCTTGGCCTACATCAGTGTTTCGAATTCTGTGGACTCTTCAGTTAGCGACATCAGAACCGTAAGGGACATTCCGGATGTTTTTCCTGAGGAACTACCGAGTCTGCCTCTGAGCCAGGAGTAGAATTTGGGATTGAGCTCTTTTCTGTTATAGCTCCGGTGTCCATCGCCCCTTATAGAATGGCACTGAAGGAGCTTGTGGAGCTTAAGGCTCAGATTCAAGAGTTACTGGATCGTGGGTTCATCCGCCCTAGTGTGTCTCCATGGGGAGCACTTGTACTATTTGTGAAAAAGAAGGATAGATCCATGCGTATGTGTATCGACTACCGCCAATTGAATAAGTTAACTATTAAGAACAAGTACCCACTACCAAGAATAGATGATTTATTTGGCCGGTTCAAAGGAGCTTCTATTTTCTCCAAGATCGATTTGTGATCTAGATACCACCAACTGAAGGTTAAAGAGACCGATGTGCATAAGACTACATTTAGGACTCGGTACGGCCATTACGAGTTCCTAGTAATGCCATTTCGACTGACTAATACACCAGCAGCTTTTATAGATCTGATGAACCGAGTATTCCAGCCCTATCTGGATTGGTTCGTTGGTAGTCCTTATTGATGACATTCTGGTGCATTTGAAGACTAAGGACGAACAGGATGAGAATCTTCGAGTGGTATTACAGACGCTTCGCGTGAAACAGCTGTATGCGAAGTTCAGTAAGTGCGAGTTCTGGCTTCGAGAGGTAACCTTTTTGGGGCATGTGGTTTCTGCGGAGGGAATTTGTGTCGATCCTAGCAAGATTGAGGCTATGTTGGAGTGGAAACAGCCGAAGAATGTGTCTAAAATTCACAGCTTTCTGGGGCTGGCGAGTTATTATCGACGCTTCGTAGAAGGGTTCTCTTTGATCGCAGTGCCATTGACCAAGCTTCTGCGCAAGGGAGTTCCTTTTGTCTGGACTGATAAGCAACAAAAGAGCTTTGAGAAGATTAAATATGTTCTGACGTAGGCTCCAGTCCTAATACAGCCTGAATCTGGGAAGGATTTCCTCGTATACAGTGATGCGTCGGATGTGGGTCTAAGTTGCGTTCTAATGCAGGATGGTAAAGTCATAGCTTATGCGCCTCGGTAGCTCAAGACGCATGAGGCTAACTATCCGACGCACGATTTGGAATTGGCCGCAGTTGTCTTCGCTCTAAAAATCTGGAGGCACTATCTGTACGGTGAGAAGTGTACTATCTACACTGATCACAAAAGCCTCAAGTATCTCCTCACTCAAAAGGAGTTAAATCTTAGGTAGCGTAGATGGGTTGAACTGCTTAAGGATTATGACTGCACCATCGAGTACCACCTTGGCAAGGTTAATGTAGTGGTAGATGCTTTGAGCCGTAAGGCTCTGACCGATCTGATAGCAATGTTCACTCGACTCAGCTTATTTGACGATGGCTACACTGATCACAAAAGCCTCTAGTATCTCCTCATTCAAAAGGAGTTAAATCTTTGGCAGCGTAGATGGGTTGAACTGCTTAAGGATTATGAATGCACCATCGAGTACCACCCTGGTAAGGCTAATGTGGTGGCAGATGCTTTGAGCCGTAGGGTTGTGACCGATCTGAGAGCAATGTTCACTCGACTCAACTTATTCGACGATGGAAGTCTGTTAGCAGAACTTCAGGTTAACCCGCATGGATTGGTGAGACCAGGAGTAAATAGATGGGGGATAAATCGTTTGAGTTGCGGTTCCGTCAGGTTAAGAATGGGGATACTACCGAGTTCGGGATTAATAGTGATGGGGTACTTTGTTTTCGCGGTCGGATCTGTGTGCCGAATGATGAGGATTTGACACAGTCGATTCTGAGGGAGGCGCATAGTAACCCTTACGCTATGCATCCTGGCGGGAATAAAATGTACCAAGATTTGCGAGAGCTATACTGGTGACCAGGTTAAAGTGAGAGGTTACTGACTTCATTGCTTGTTGTCTGACTTATTAGCAGGTTAAGGCTGAGCACTAGTTGCCTTCGGGTTTGTTGCAGCCGGTAAAGATTCTGATGTAGAAATAGGAACGATTAACGATGGACTTCGTTAGTGGGTTGCCTTTAACACCCTTTAAGAAGGATTCCGTTTGGGTCATCGTGGATCAATTCACCAAGTCTGCACACTTCATCCCGGTCAGGACAGACTTTTCTCTCCAGAAGTTGGCTAAGCCCTATCTGAAATAGTGAGGCTGCATGGGGTTCCTGTTTCGATCATCTCTGATAGGGATCCTCGCTTCATGTCTCAATTCTAGAAGAAATTGCATGAAGCTCTAGGTTCAAGGTTGGACTTCAGTACTGCTTTCCATCCTTAGACAGATGGTCAGTCGGAAAGGGTGATTCAGGTACTGGAGGACATGTTGAGGAGCTGTGTTATAGATTTCCGGGGTAGTTGGGAGGAGTATTTGCCATTGGCAGAGTTCGCCTATAACAACAGCTATCAATCTAGCATTCAGATGGCACCTTACGAGGCCTTGTATGGTCGTAAGTGTCGCACTCTCTTATGCTAGACTGAGTTGGGTGAGCGACGTGTTTTGGGTCCAGAACTGGTTTCTAAAACTAAAGATAAGGTTCAATTGATCTAGGATCGTCTGAAAGCGGCATCTGATAGGAAGCAATCCTATGCTGATCTGAAGAGAAAAGATATTGAGTATTTCGTGGGAGACTTAGTTTTTCTTAAAGTCTCGCCATGAAAGAAGGTTCCGAGGTTTGGTCACAAGGGTAAGCTGAGCCCTTGGTTTATTGGGTCGTACCGCAATCTGAAGTGAGTGGGGCCAGTTGCATATCAGTTAGAGCTTCCTCCAGAGTTGGACCGCATTCATGAGGTGTTCCAAGTCTCGATGTTAAGACGCTACCGCTCTGATCCTATGCATGTTGTTCCTATTGAGGACATTGAGGCTAGACCAGATCTGACATTTGAGGAGGAGCCGCTTCAAATTCTGGAGTGTGACATTAAGGTTCAGCAGAGGAAATCTATCCCCTTAGTAAAGGTGTTGTGGCAGAATCATAGCACTGAAGAGGCCACCTGGGATCCGGAGGATTCGATGCGTTAGCAGTATCCTCACCTCTTCTGATCATGTAAAATTTCGAGGACAAAATTTTCTTTTAGGGGGATGCCCCGATTTTTGCTTAATTTCAGCTTTTGTAATTTTGGCATGAATGAGTGTTGCTTCAGTGGTTATGTGTGCTGGGTGTTTGTGGGAGGTCCCAAGTTCAAGTCTCAACTTGGGTGAATTGTGGTATTTTTATGAATTAAGCCCTATCTCTGGTTAATAGGCTTATAAATTAAAGAGTGTAAGTAATTAACAAAATGGGCTTGCTGGTCTGGTGGTTAAGTGGAGTGTTGGAAGTGTGGGTGGCCCTGTGTTCAAATGTCAGCGTGAGCATTATTTTTGGCTATCATGCCCAAAGAGTTTGTGTTTGATTGAAAATCTGACAGTAAAGAGAGATTTGGTGAGATGATAGGGGGAATATCAGAAAATCTGTTCAGTTTTCCACTCCCCAACAAAAATAAAATTTCGGTATTCTCCTTTTTCCCAAATTCCTCTGCCGTTTCCCTTCTTTTTCCCTAGCTTACTGCCCCCTTTTTTTCCCTTTTCCCATCAACACCGCACATCCATGTGGTTAGTGTGTATTCAGTAAGTTAAGAGGTACGTTATGATTCGTTTTGGGTATAGTAATGGAGTATTAAAGATTTACTTTTTCGATTAGGGGAACTATGGACTGCTTTTCGGGGTTTTAGCAGTGGAAAACCATTGTCGTTCATTAAAGGTAAGGTGGTCGGTAAGTTTCAAGAAATCTCTTGTCATAACAACTTGGATTCAGTGACTGAAATTGGGGTTTCAATTGTCAAATATAGGTTTTGGAGTGCTCGGGAGTGGTTACGCGTCGAAATTGAACCATATGTGTACCCAAAAATATAGAAAATGAGGTTTCGACGAAAGCCAAAAACCTTACTATCGATGCCACATGGGCGTGTGGTCGCCCGTGTGGTAGGCCGTGTGCAAGACTGTAAGTCACTACACGACTGTGTGATTGACGAGCCCGGCCGTATGAGGGCCGAACGAGGCCGTGTGCAACACACGGGCTTGACCAATTGGGCCGTGTGGGCCACACGAGCGTGTGGGCCCACACAGGTGAACCACACGAGCTTGTGGGATTCTGGGTCAGGCCGTGTGATCCACACGGACAAGGCCAATTTGGCCCGTGTGAGCCCACATGGGCAGGCCACATGGACGTGTGAGCCTATTTTTCTGAAAACTCTGTAAGGTTGCACGAGTCGCCCAAGTCGACTGTGGACCTACCGTAGGGTCGATAAGCAATACTTCGACCCCTAAATGAATGATTTGTCTGTCCGATTTCTGTACTAAGCATGTATACTGATCTGAATATATATGTATGAGTTTAAATTGCATAATAGCATGTCATTCTCGTGTGTTGCATTGCATCGGGATGGGTTGATTATGATTGGAGGAAGTATCTGAAAGGCTCTTACGTCTGTTATCTGGTAGCTCAGCTGCAAATTTCTGATTATGTGCCGCATTCGGTACAACATGGTGTGTAAGGTTGGGTGGGTTGATTTTATCCCCACATGGTGTGTAGGGTTGGACGGAGTTGGTGTGTAGAGGCTGGTGGGTAGGAATCTGTTTTCTGTATACTCTGTCTGAAATGGGCTAAGGCCTTGAAATATGTCTGATCCTATATTTGAGTGGGCTAAGGTCCACACCGTTTCTATAATGGGCTCAGTCCCGAACTGTGGAAATCATGATTGTTATCTGATATTTCTGTGTGTATGTTTTCTGTGGGGATTACACACTGAGTTTACGAAAACTCACCCTTTTCTGTTTAATCTGACCAAGTAATCCCCAGCAGTAGACGGATCGGTGCAGCGGAGGACTCGGCGGTGACCACGGTTCTGGATACTTATTTACGGTTTATTTTTAATTATGATTTGGTTATATTTAGGGTACATTTTATGTAATAAGGCCATTCGGATTTTTGTTTAAAACTTGGGATTATTTTTTTATAAACTGCTAGCAGTAGGACAAGACTCGAGTTTTCAAAGTAAACAAATGTTTTATCAAAAACACACAAATTCGAAAATTACTTTTAAAAAGCTTCCGCAACGTATAGTGTTTTGAAAATGGTCAATAAATGATTAAATGACACTTTTGACGAAAGCCTAAGATATTTACAAATGGTTTTAACGTAGTTGTGTTTTCTAAAGCACTATCATGTGACATCGCCAGATTCGGCCATATCGTCCAGGCCGGGTTTGGGGTGTTACAGTATTTATAACTTATTGGCTTGATGCGTACAACACGTAAATCAACACAATCTCATGTTAAACTAGAAAGTTTAGTTCTTATAAGTAATGATTTAGACATTAATCAGAGGTGTTTAGTCAATAGTTTCTCTAAACCATTATGCGCAAACTTTTACAAAAAAATTTCAAACTCAGTCAATAAAAGATTGAGATATAAACTTATCAGTATTAGCAACATAAATTGTTTTAATTACTTGATCTGAAATTAATTATTTAAACAAGCAATCTTACAAACGACAGGTTGCAAATTGATAACACATGTGATTATTTTGTAGATGCATCTACTAAAATCATATAATATCAAAACCATCCACATGGTGGATGAATGGGCCCATATTCGTTTCAGAAATGTAAGACAATAAATCTCAACTTTAGCTAGTGAGTTTCTAGTAATCAATTTTCATTGAGAACAAACAACATATGAAAATTCTTTTAAATTAAAGAATCTTCTGGTTCTTTAATTAATGTCCATATGAATTCTTAATTAGTTTTCACATTATATAAAATCCAAGATGGTCTAACTAGTCACGCCAAGTAGTAAATGCATTTGTATCAGTAAACTTCTGGTTTACTTTAACATGTGTTTCAATTATACTAAATTGTAATAAATTAATAATTTTACTATCATTCCTTTTACTTTGTATCCACATATAAGTGCTATTGTAACATTTACTACTTTAAATGTCTAAATCAATGTGAATATTATAATGTCACTAAGTCAACAAAATATATATAATTTCCAAATAATTATATGCAATATTCGCTTCAGGAAATATGCCAAAATCTTAAAATATCTAAAAAAAATTGCAACTTCAGGTGCATCCAACCATAAGGAGCTTTAGATAGAATTATCATATTTTATTGCTCATAAATAGATCTTTCATAGTCAAATACTTTTCTTCCAACCCTTTAATGGGGATGATGACAAAAGAAGATCACAAAGATTATAAAATAAAAATAAATTAATAACACAATCCTCTCTCATCCTTTCAAAATAAATATTTACAGCAATAGTGATTCATATAAAATATAATATTTTTCTCATTCACAATCTCAATATAAGATCCATTATAAATATATTTTAAAACTAATGGATTAACCATCACAAGATATTAATATATTAGCTCTTCTAGAGCTTTCGACTAATTTTGTACTATTAAATATTGGAATAATATTTATTTGTTTTGGTACCAAATAAGATAAATACTTTCTATCTATAATGATATAATTTTTACTACTTTCTCATATCCTTCCTCAAAAAATATTAACAGAAACAAAATATTTAGGCATATGCCACATGTGGCCAATAATCTTTCATTTCACATTGATAACATAAGTTATCTTTACCCTTTAAAGAGTTATCTTGAGAACTCTCATTGTTCCCACTTTTAGTGGTTCATGATTATATCTTTTATTTTCTTTATGTTTGCATTCACTTCAAGGAATGCAATAAATCTAGTAGGATAGACTTCTAAACGCCTGCATTGATTCTTTATTTCATAATCACCATCGCAAAACTGCGTGGATTTCAAATCAAAATCTATCTATTCATGTTGTCATGATTAGTCTCCAATCACATCTTCAATTACAACAACAATCATGATCCCTATATTTTCATTTTTCATAATTGTTATCTACTGCTACATTCACTTTAGGGAATGAATCAAAACTAGTGGGAAGAATTTCATAATCTTTCATCAGTAACTTATTATTTAGCTTAGCTACTATAAGGTATGAAATTGTTAGAAAATACTGTTAAAGTCATTTTCACAATATTATTACTGTAGGAGCACATTAGATATTTCTATCATATAGTGTAATGTATTCCTTCGGGAATATATATAATACAAATACATGAATATCTCATGTTATTTATATATATGTTTTTAATGTAAAACACATGAAGGTTTTATTTAACATATATCTTCTTGATTTGAAAACAATTTTATCTTTTATAAAATTTTGAATCACAAGAAGTTAAAATATAAGCTCTTAAAGAGCTTTTTACAGTTTGATGCAATATTAGCTCTTCAGAAGCATATAATCATTTTATTGTATAACCTTAATGAATGCTTAATTTATTTTAAATAAAATTTTATTTATTCATATAAAAATAAAATGAATAGGTATAAATAAAACATATATTAAATGTAACAAATAAAAAATTTATGTCACTAATAAATCATTATGGTTAGATAATATATATTTGATATATCATACCACAAAAAAATAAAAAATATTATAATGTCAAATTAAAACAACTTTATAGCTATAAAATTTTAAACATAAACATTTTCTAACCTCCACCTCTTATGACATAATTTCATCTCAAATAATGATATGAAATTATCACAGACAAGGTGAATATCTCAAAGTTCATGTGAAATAAGTATTTTTACTCACATTCCACAATAATCATATGTCTTAATCAAAATCATAATTAAACCAATCGGTTCTATTAAAAATGAAAAAATATTTATCTCCACATAAAAATCCCAATAACAAAATGCGTGAAGGGTTTTATAAATTCATAGAGATATGGATAGTGAATTATATAAATTGAACTTTTTAACAGAAATCAAATCAAATTTCAAAAGAAGTTGATTAGATTGACTTATGTTACCATGGATGAGAAGTAGTGATTATAAACATCCTTTGTAATGAAGAGAAAGAGATCATCCCCAAGCAAATATCAAAGAGGAAACTTTGAGAGTGATCTTACTTCTCGATTTCATATAGATAATGGTATCAAATCTTTCACCATCCTTAAAAACAAAAAGTAAAATAATTTAATCAAAACAATGATAATGTATAATGAAAGAAGAATGAAAAATAATAATTAGATATGAAACATTAAATAAAAGAAACTTCCTGTAAAAACTTTGCATCTTGTCGTCAAAGATATTAGAAATCATGGAGGATAAATTTGATCATTGATTAAAGGAACTATCACTTTGAGCAAGATCGTGTTGATAACGTGTTATAAAATAAAGATAGATGAAGAGAATAAAGAACAAAGAAAATATGAAAGCAATAGATGATGTACTTTATTGATCAAAAGGGATTATTATAATGTTTCATCAAAGTATCTATTTATAGGCATAAGAAGCATAAAAGAAATAGAGATCTAATTCTAGTAACTATTAGAATTTAAAGTACATTAAAATTTTATCTTGACCATGATGGACATCCACTTAATAAGATATTCATAACAAAATGAATTATATAAAAAAAACTAATATTGTGCTATGTCATAAACTAAATTCAAGTTTAAGAACTAAATTAAAAAAAATCTAAAATTTTGAAACTAATATAAACAAATAAAAAATTAAATTGTTTTGCTTTTTAAAATTAAAATTTATATTATTATTATTTAGTCTAATTATTTTATGTCTACTTTCCCCCTATTTTCTCAAATCAAAATCTCATTCCTATTTCTTAAATCCTATCCTGAAATCAAACCCCTCAAATCAAAAATCAAAAGCCCTAAATCAAACCCTCCATCCTTGTTCAGTTCTTCTTCATCAGTTTCTCTTTTAAGTTGTCTTCATAATCAACCTTATTCACAGTAAAACTTTCACACTTTTATACTACTCTCAATTCCCATTAAAACTTTCAAACTTTCAGCCATAATTAAGTTTCTTCCCTTTAGAAATCATTGACTGAAGCTGCTCCAAGACTAAAGAAGCTTTAATTTATAATACCTTGCCCCTAAAACTAGCAAGCCTTATCTGCTGCATAATTGTCTAAAGAAAAATTGATGGTGATAAATAAGTTCCTGTGTTGGTTTGCAGTTTTCTTCATTTTGTTGGGTTTCTCTGCTTGTCTTTCGATTTCTAGTATTTTATCAATAAATTTGTTGCTTCACCTTTTTTGTTGTGGAACACATTTTTTTACCTCCCTTTGGTAGCCTGAGAGGCATTCAATGGTGTATCAATCTAGGGATTTTACCTTTTTCTTCAATTGATGATCTTCGTAAGGTAACTGTTGATTTCGCAGAAGGTAACCATTTCATCTTTACCTTTTCCTTTTCTTAAAAAAAATCCTAAGAAAATCTAAGTAGCAGAGTGTGAATTTTTAATTTTCAGCTTCTTTTTTATTGTATAGATTACCTAAACTTGATTTTTTTTAAAGTATTTTTCTAGTTGTACATCCATTTTGTTCTTACTTTTATAAAACATTTCAACTAAAATAGGTTTTTTATTGATTATAAGTGTTGGGTAATGCTTAATTTTGAATTAAAATCAGTGTTTGGGTAATAAAGGGTGATTGAATTTGTAAGTTTTAGATTGAGGGTTTAGAGTTGTGTTTTTTAGATGTACTGAGTTGAAGAATTAGAACTTGATTTTGAGTGTAACACCTCAAACCCGGCCTAGATGTTATGGCCATATCTAGCAATGTCACACGATAGTTTTTTTAAAACCTCATTGTTACGATGAAAACATTCCATGTTATTATCTTTAGTAAACCTTTGTTAGAACTTAGGAAGTCGTATTTATTCATTTAAAACATTTGTTTTGAAACATCCCTCGTTGCGGAAACTTTAATAAAACAGTCTAGGTGATCATGTGTTTAAAAATTACTTTAACTTTTTGAAAACTGAATTTCCTACGACCAGCAAGTATAAATCCATAAAGTAAAATAAATAAATAAAAACCAAAATTTAAAACCAAAGTCCCAAAGGGTCCTTAAATTACAACCCAAATAATCAATAATAATCAAATCATAAATCATAAATTGAAAACCATGAAGTCCAAAAATTACTGTGGTCACCGCTGAGTCCTCCGTTGCACCGATCCTTCTAAGACTGGGGATTACCTGTGCACATTAAACAAAAAGGGTAAGTTTACATAAACTCAGTGTGTAATCCCGCAGAAACAAACAATCAGTATTCACAGTGCACAGTTGAACAGTCTTGGGCCTAAGCCCTTTTCAGTATCAGTGACAGTTTGGGCCTTAGCCCATCTCAGTACAGTGTCAAAGATGCAGTAGAACCATAGTCCATCACAGTATCAGTAGAAGTAACAGTTATGCAGTAGCAAATCCTACCCAACCAGCCTCTACACACCATCTCCGTCCAACCCTACACTCCATGTGGGGATATAATCAACCCACCCATCCCTACACTCCAAGTAGTACCAAATGCTGCATAATACAGTAGTTTGCAGCTGAGCTGCCAATAAATTAGGCTTAAAGCCTTTCAGTACACTTCCTTCGAATAACAACCCCTAACCCAATACAATGCAACACACAATGGACGACATGCTATTATGCAATTTCAGTACATATATTCAGTTCAGATATTAACATGCCCAGTACAGATATCATTCAGTCAATTTCACACATTTAAGGGTTCGACCCTACAATAGGTTCACAGTCGACTTGGGTAACCTGTGCAACCTTAAAAACGTTTCAGTAAAAATGCGCCCACACGCTCATATGATCTGCCTGTGTGGGCCCATACGCCTGTGTGGCCCACTCGGCCCAAATTGGCCTTGTTCGTGTGATGCATTTTTAAAGTAACCCATGCTAGCTCAATACTCATATATGTTTTCACTATTTACTTATATGTTCATTCAAAGTTGTCTACTTGAGTCATTATCACTAAATTATTTATATCTTGAGCTATAGAATTCCAAATTAAGATCCGCTTGATGTTTTTGAAACTAGACTCAAATACCTTTCTACCATAAAATTTTCAGAATTTATAGTTTATCAAATAAGTACAGTAAAATCTTTAAAGTGATCCTTATTCTGCTATTTGACAGCTTCATCCTTTCCTTACTAAAAATTATTTATCTCTTAGTACAGAATTTAGATAATGTTTCCGTTTATTTCTCTTGAAAATAGACTCATTAAGGATTTAAACATATAAATTTTAGCCCACAATTTTTTTTTACAATTTTTGATGATTTTCCTAAGTTAAAACAAGGGAACCCGAAATCATTCTAACCTTGTCTCACAAAATTTATTATATCCCATGATTTACAATTCCATTGCTTACACTGTTTCTTTAGTGAAAAACTAGTCTCAATAAAATTTAATTTCATATATTATTCAACCTCTAAATCAATTCCCACTATTTTTGATGATTTTTTAAATTTAGACTACTGCTGCTGTCCAAAACTATTTTAGTGCAAATTGTTGATTTCACAGTTTATAACACCCTTATTTCCTTTCTTTACAATTTTTCGCATCATTTTCACTTATTTCTCTTATTTCTCGACAGCCATCAATTTTGGCCTTTCACTGAATCCCGTTTTCTGCATTTTGGGTACACACCTGGTATCATTTCTGATGCGTAAGCACTCCTAAGCCTCCAGAACCTAAAAATTGACCAACATATCCCGAGATTAATCACTTAATTCATTTTTAATCAACCAATTTCGGAATGAACTTGGCTAAAAACCTAGCAAAACTCTTACCTCGCTTGAGTAACCACGACTTTGCACAATCACAGTGTCGATTCAAAACTACCAGCCCCTTGGTTAACTCCTAAACACCAAAAAGGAATCCCCCTTTAGAGATTAACCAAGAACGATTAACAATAGACAAAATTGTTACTTACTAAACACGCGCAACAAACGATGAACAACTGAATCAATTGGAAAAAAAAGAAAGAAACGGAAGGGGAAAAAATAATGGAAATTTCGGCATCAACTAGGGGAAAGAATCGGCAGAGGAGGGAAAAAAAGAAGAAGAAGAAAACGTCAGAAAAGTTTGGTGAATTGGAGAGAAAACCGAAACTCTACTCTCTTTTTTTTTTTGCAACAAAAAGATAATCAGATTATTTTCTGATAACTTCTCCCTAATTATCTCTTAAAATCACTACCTATTAACCCACTAAAATACAACTACTCAGAATTTTGCCCCAACACAACTCTTAGCCGAAATTGGAGCAAAAATATTGTCTCCACGCCATCACAGAGAATTGAACACATGACCTCCAACACTCCACTTAACCACCAGACCAGCAAGCCCATTGTGATATAAACTTACCAACAATTAAACTTAAGCCCTTTGCACAAGGTTAAGGCATTATTTATAAAAAATACCATAATTTGCCCAAGTAAGGCTTGAACTTGGGACCTCACACACACACCCAGAACACATAACCATTGAAGTAGATAGACGTTGTATGTCACACATACACGAAAAGAAAAATTAAAATTTTTGGGCGTTACAATTCTACCCCCTAAAAGGAAAATTCGTCCTTGAAATTTACCTGGTTAGAACAGATGAGGATATTGCTGACGCATCGTATCCTCAGGCTCCCATGTAACCTCCTCAGTGCTATGATTACGCCAAAGAACCTTACCCAATGGAATAGATTTCCTCTTCAGTACTTTTACATCTCGATCCAGAATCTAAACCGGCTCCTCTTCAAAGGTTAAGTCTGGCCTAACCTCAATCTCCTCAAGGGAAATGATGTGAGTAGGATCAGAGCGGTAGAGCCTCAACATCGAGACGTGGAACACGTCATGGATACGATCTAACTCTGGAAGTAGCTCCAACTGATAAGCGACTGGTCTAACTCGCTTCAAAATACGGTAAGGTCCAATAAACCTAGGGCTCAACTTGCCCTTACGACCAAACCTGAGTACCTTCTTCCATGGTGAGGCCTTAAGGAATACAAAGTCCCCATCGAATACTCAATCTCACATCGCTTCAGGTTCGCATAGGATTTCAGTCTGTCAGAAGCCGCTTTCAGTCGATCCCAAATCAGTCTAACCTTATCCTCTGTCTCAGAAACCAAATCAGGACCCAGAACACATCGCTCACCCAACTCAGTCCAACATAAAAGAGTGCGACACTTACGACCATACAGTGCCTCATAAGGTTCCATCTGGATGCTAGATCGAAAACTGTTATTATAGGCGAACTCCGCTAGCAGTAGATAATCCTCCCAAATGCCTCAAAAATCAATAGCACAGCTCCTGAATCTGAGCATTAAGCTCCACAAGCTCCTTCGGTGCCATTCGATAGGGAGCGATGGACATCGGAGTTGTACCTGGCAGTAGCTCAATCCCAAATTCCAACTCGCGATTTGGAGGTAACCCCGGTAGCTCCTCAAGAAAGACGTCCGAAAAATCCTTTACCGTTCTAATATCCTTAACTGTAGAATCCCCAGAATCTGAAATACTTATGTAGGCCAAGAATGCCTCACATCCCTTACGAACCATCTTCTTTGCCACCAGTGCAGTTAGATAAGTAATTCCGGTGTTCTCCAATCATGACTACCTCCTTATCCTCCTCAGACCTTAGTACAACCCTTTTAGTCACACAATCCAAGCTAACACGATGCTTAACCAACCAGTTCATCCCCAGAATTAGGTCGAACGCTCCAAATGAAAGCTTCATCAAATCAGCCAGGAAGATTGCCCCTTGTACCTCTAAAGGAACGTCTCTATACAATTTGCTAACTCTAATAGATTGCCCTAACGGGCTCAGTATCGTAACTTCACTCGTAGTGCTCTCAACTAAAATCCCCAAGTTTCCAGACACAGTACAGGCTATATAGGAGTGACTAGATCCTATATTTATCAAAACAAATAAGTTACATCATGAATAAGAAATGTACCCGTGAGATGTCCGGAGCATCTCCATCCTCTCGGCGACGTGCAGCATATACTAGAGCTGGCTGCCTCGCCTCAGTCTGTCCAGTACCTCTGTTAGGTGCTCTCTGCCCACGACTTATGCCATTACCACCCATAGCCTGACCACGGCCTCTCGGTGGCTATTGTACTACCCTCTGTGGTTGTGCATTACTAGTACCCCGAGCTTGCATCTGATCAGTCCTCAGTGGACAGTCCTTGATACGGTAATCCTACGATCCACACCTCAAACACGCCTCAGTCCTCCTCCAACACTCGCTCTGGTGGCGTCTACAACAATCAACACACAGCTGCTATCCAGTAGCAGCAATAGGGGGCCCAGCTCTAACTGGCCCATCAGCTCTGACCTTTTTCTTAGGCCTCTGTACAGAACTCAAGGGCTCCGAATCCTTTTTGTTCCTACCTCCCTCCTTATCGCGGTTTTAGCTCTTAGTGCGCTTAACCTCCACGGCAATCTTCGCCTTCTCGACCAAGGCAGAAAATCTCGCTCCCTCTGCGGAGCTATCAGAACCCTCAAGTTATCCCTGAGGCCATCCTCAAAGTGAACACATCACTCATACTCTGATGCCACCATACCTCACGCATAGTGGCTCAGTCTCAAAAACTTGGCCTCATACTCGGCCACTGATCGATCTCCCTGTTCCAGATTCAGAAACTTTCTCCTACGAGCGTCCACATAATTGGCTCCCACATATTTTCCCTGAAAGGCGGTCATAAAGAACTCCCAGGTCAGATATTCGGGCTGAGTGCCCTCTTTAATAGCAAGCCACCACTGATAAGACTCATCCCGCAGCAATGAGACTGCACCCTTTAATTTCTGCTCAGGGGTGCAATCTAAATCATCCATAATCCTCTCTAGTACTAGGCCACATTAGGGGAAACTCTAGTAACACCCCTAAAAAGCTCAGCTCCATTAGATTGGAGTTGTTCCGTAACTAGCCCTCGGCCCCCGGATCTAGTATTGGGCCCAGCGACCTGTTCCAAAATCCTTTGCATAGTCTGGGACAATGCGCCGTCTCTAGCCATGCGGTCTTGAGACCCAGTCTCAGTAGCAGGCGACACTGGCGTCTCACTCGTATCCAAATTTGATATGCTACCAAGTGAAGAGGACTCAGCTCGAGCTCCTCTACGGCCTCTACCTCTGTTTCTAGTACCCCGTCCGCAGAGACCTCGTGCGCTCATTGTCTAATCACGTTTATATGTATTAACAATTTTATGAATCAGTTACAGTTCCAATGTTTATTAACAAATTTTTTAAGTAAAACAGTATTAATTATTTAGAGTTCGTTTTCGTAAATCGTAGTCTCACTACAGTTTTCAGTTTCTCTACAATTTTCAGTATACACTAACTAGAGTGTTTTCAGTACAATTTACTGCCTATAGTAGTTTTAAAATATACTATCCATAACAGTTTTAGTTTAAAACAAATCATAGTTCATAATACTTATAAGATCGACGCCGGAGACTAGGTGTACCACTTACTTAGAAAAAACATTTCAAATCATTTGGAAATTAATCAATTTTTCGAAAGCCCGTTTTTTTATAAAACCCGTAATCCACAACTTAGTTTTGTAACCTGGCTCTGATACCACTAAATGTAACACCCCAAACTCGGCCTAGACGTTATAGTCGTATCTGGCAATGTCACACGATAGTGTTTTTAAAACCTCGTTGTTACAATGAAAACATACCATGTTATTATCTTTAGTAAACATTTGTTAGAACTTAGGAAGTCGTCTTTATTCATTTAAAACATTTGTTTTGAAAAATCCCTCGTTGCGGAAGCTTTAATAAAACAGCCTAAGTGATCATGCGTTTAGAAATTACTTTAACTTTTTGAAAATCGAATTTCCTACAACCAGTAGGTATAAATCCATAAAGTAAAATAAATAAATAAAAACCCAAATTTAAAACCAAAGTCTCAGAGGGTCCTTAAATTACAACCCAAATAATCAATAATAATCAAATCATAAATCGTAAATTGAAAACCATGAAGCCCAAAAATTACTGTGGTCACTGCTGAGTCCTCCGTCACATCGATCCGTCTAAGTCTGGGGATTACCTGTGCACATTAAACAAAAAGGGTGAGTTTACGTAAACTCAATGTGTAATCCACAGAAACAAACAAACAATCAGTATTCACAGTGCACAGTTGAACAGTCTTGGGTCTAAGCCCTTTTCAGTATCAATGACAGTTTGGGCCTTAGCCCATCTCAGTACTGTGTCAAAAATACAGTAGGGCCATAGCCCATCACAGTATATGTAGCAGTAACAATAATGCAGTAGCAAAATCCTACCCAACAAGCCTCTACACACCATCTCCGTCCAACTCAACACTTCATGTGGGGATATAATCAACCCACCCATCCCTACACTTTAAGTAGTACCGAATACGGTACAATACAGTAGTTTGCAACTGAGCTACCAGTAAATTAGGCTTAAATCCTTTCAGTACACTTCCTCCGAATAACAACCCCCAAACCAATGCAATGCAACACACAATGGATGACATGCTATTATGCAATTTCAGAACATATATTTAGTTTAGAGATTAACATTCAGTCAATTTCAAACATTTAGGGATCTAAGTAGCACTTACCGACCCTACAGTAGGTTCACAGTTGACTTGGGTGACCCGTGCAAGCTTAAAAACATTTCGGTAAAGATGGGCCCACACGCCCATGTGATCTGCCCGTGTGGGCCCACACGTTCGTGTGGCCCACTCGGCCCAAATTGGTCTTGTTCGTGTGATCCATTTTTAAAGTAACCCATGCTAGCTCAATACTCATATATGTTTTCACTATTTACATATATGTTTATTCAAAGTTGTCTACTTGAGTCATTATCACTTAAATTATTTATATCTTAAGCTACAGATTTCCAAATTAAGATCCGCTTAATATTTTTGAAACTATTCTCAAATACCTTTGTACCATAAAATTTTCAAAATTTATAGTTTATTAAATAAGTACAATAAAATCTTTAAAGTGACCCCTATTCTGCTATTTGACAGCTTCATCCTTTCCTTACTAAAAATTATTTTATCTCTTAGTACGAAATTTAGATGATGTTTCCGTTTGTTTCTATTAAAAATAGACTCATTAAGGATTTAAACATATAAATTTAAGCCCTAATTATTTTTTTACAATTTTTGATGATTTTCCTAAGTCAGAATAGGGGAACCCGTAATCATTCTGACCTTGTCTCACAATATATATTATATCTCATGATTTAAAATTCCATTGCTTACACTGTTTCTTCCATGAAAAACTAGACTCAATAAAATTTAATTTCATAGTTTATTAAACCTCTAACTCAATTCCCATTATTTTTGATGAATTTTCAAAGTTAGACTACTACTATTGTCCAAAACTATTTTAGTGCAAAATGTTGATTTCCAAGTTTATAACACTCTTATTTCCTTTCTCTACAATTTTTCGCATCATTTTCTCTTATTTCTCGACAATAAGCAATTTCGGCTTTTCGCCGAATCTTGTTTTCTGCGTTTTGGGTACACACCTGGTATCGTTTCTGATGCGTAAGCACTCCTAAACCTCCAGAACCTAAAAATCTACTAATATATCTCCAGATTAATCACTTAATTCATTTTTAATCAACCAATTTCGGAAGGAACTCACTAAAAACCTAACAAAACCCTTACCTCACTTGAATAACCACGACTTCATACAATCACAGCGTCGATTCAAAACCACCAGCCCCTTGATTAACTCCTAAACACCAAAAAGGAATCCCCCTTTTAGAGATTAACCAAGAACGATTAACAATAGACAAAACCATTATTTACTGAACACGCGCAACCAATGATGAACAACCGAATCAATTGGGAAAAAAAAGAAAGAAACAGAAGGGAAAAAAATAATGGAAATTTCGGCAGCAACTAGGGGAAAGAATCGGCAGAGGAGGGAAAAAAAGAAGAAGAAACGTCAGAAAAAGTTTGGGGAATTGGAGAGAAAGCCGAAACTCTACTCTCTTTTTTTTTTTGCAACAAAAAGATAATCAGATTATTTTCTGATAACCTCTCCCTAATTATCTCCTAAAATCACTCCCTATTAACCTACTAAAACAAAACTACTCAGAATTTTGCCCCAACACAACTCTTAGCCGAAATTGGAGCAAAAATATTGTCTCCACGCCATTACAGAGAATTGAACACAGGACCTCCAACACTCCACTTAACCACCAGACCAGCAGGCCCATTGTGATATAAACTTACCAACAATTAAACTTAAGCCCTTTGCACAAGGTTAAGGCTTTATTTATAAAAAATACCAAAATTTGCCCAAGTAAGGCTTGAACTTGGGACCTCACACACACACCCAGAACACATAAACACTGAAACAGATAGACATTGTGTGTCACACATACACAAAATCAAAAATTAAAATTTTGGGGCGTTACATTAGGGGTTGTTATATTTTCTTTTTGGGATTGAAGCTTATGATTTGTTTGATGGCGGTGGTGTAGTTAGGTCAAAGTCGAACTAGTACCGAAATACTTTTTTGATCCAGATTGAGGGAGTTAACACCAAGGAGGAAGTAGTTTGGTATGCATTCATTTCAATATTAATGACTTACACTAGCCCTTGTTGCAGTGATTTTAAATACAGTTGATAGTTGCATTCCTTGTTGAATGAATGTAATACCCTTTTATATATTTTTTTTCTTTTTCAAAGGATTGTTGCTTTGAGTTTGATAATCTACTGTTGTTTAGCATTTCAATGGTTGCTTTTGTTAGGGCATTGGAGAAGCTTTCTATCTGTTTGATTCTTTGGCTCAATACTCTCCCTTTTCTTCAAGGTCATTTTCCTTTTTCTGCTTCTCTCAGCTCTTGTATATATATACTTGTTTCTTCTGGTCTTGTATGTTGGGTACATTATATATAGTTTATCTTTATTCTTGTAGTTTAACTCTAGAAAATGGCAATGAAAAAGTTCAGCATTTTCTTCTTTCCTTGCATCTCCTTTCCTTCAAGGTTTGTAAATCATTATTTTTTCTTGATCTATTTTTACTCGCATTGTTATATTTAAGATCTGTAATTAGGTATTTATGCTTACCAATTCATTTCATTTTGTGGAGTTTCTATGTTGTTTTTTGGATTTCATGCTTAGTTGCTTACTGTGATTTCTTTGATCTATTTAATTGAGAAGCAATTCGATTCATTTTCCTTTAGTATCATTTTTTTTCTCTTTATTAATTTAGGTATTTCTAGGAATTTCTTTACTGAATCTTTTTAAATTTAAAATTCATTTGGTTGTTTAAAAAAACTTGTGTCATGATTGGTGAGCTGTTTGCATTTTCTTTTAAGGACTGCAAAATATTTTTATTTTCTAATCTCCACTACTGAGAATTTATTATATTATTACTATTATTATTAAATTTTAACTTCTAAGAACAAAAGTTGTGTTTTGGGATCTTAGAGATGCATTCATGTTTCATTTATATCGCAACAATGTTGAAAGCATTTATTTGGAGAATTTTCTTCCCAAATTTTGACACAGTAAGACATTAAAGTAGATGGCTTCTGCCTTCTCCTATCTTTCTATTTCTCTCTTTTGTTGTGTGCATGGTTGCACCTACGAATATTTGTAAGAATTTTAAAATATTTATTTTTTATGTTAAAAAATTTAGCAGCTTATGATAATTGTTATGCTTTAGGGTATGTTCAAATGCTTTACATCCTGAGAGTTGGAAGCCACAATAAACTGTTTGCATACTGAATTGATTAGTTTTCATCTACTGAAATTTTGAATGATCAATTCTTGACTAGATTATAACAATACTCGCTTAGGGGATTCGACCTCAAGATTGCCTCATATGTCAGATGTTCTTAAGCGAAGAACCTCAATTCCCTGGAACAAGAAATGACAAAGTAGTTTTAAATCGATGAAGAAGAAAATGCAAGGGGCAACAAACGAAATCAGAAATGTTGCAATGTAATGCAGCTGCAAAATCATGTTTGCATACAGGACTTTATTTATATCTTCATTAAATCTCAATAAAGCATGTTAGTTGTCTCCTTGTGCTTACACTACACCAAAACAGACTTTTAGGGGCATTTTTTGTGGTGTTTTAAATAAAAACGTCGTAAATATTATACATTAGCGGCATTTTTAAAACGCCGCAAAAAGTTAAGCAATAGCGGCGTTTCTGTTCCAAATGCCACTAAAACGGAGCAATAGCGGCGCTTTTTTACCAAACGTCGCTATAGATCTCTGAGAATTAGCGGCACTTCCTTAAAAACACCGCTATAAATATAGCATTAGCGGCGCTTTTCCAGAAACGCCGCTAAAGATCAAGCTTTTAGCGGCGCTTTTGAAAAAACGCCACAAAAATCTATTAAAACTATTTTATTAAAAAATAAAACGGCACCGTTTTGGTTTCAATATAAAAATTGAAAAAAAAAAAACTCAGCATTATTAGCAATTTTTTTCACAAACGCCACTAAATGTATAGAAATCAAATAGCTATTTTATATTCCCGAATATAACGACGCCATTTTGGTTTCAATATAAAAATTAAAAAAAATAACTCAGCATTAGTGTTTATAATTTAGTGGTTCAATGGTTTAGTGTTTAAGGTTTAGAGTGTATAGTGTTTAAGGTGTAGTAGTGTTTATAGTTTAGGGGTTTAAGGTTTAGGATGTAGTGTGTAGTGTATGTGGTGTATGTATAGGGTTTAGGGTGTAGTGTTTACGGGTTTAGGGTTTTAGGGTTTAGTGTTTAAAGTTTATAATTTTAGGGTTTATGGATTTAATGTAGAGGGTTTTGGGTTTTGGGTTTAGGGTTTAGGGTTTTAAGGGTTATTAGTTAAGGATTAGGGATTAAAGGATATCGGTTTAGGGTTTATAGGTTAGGTGTTAGGTCATAGGGGTTTAAGGGTTAAGAGGACTGATCGCTGAAATCAGAGCTTTAAAATTTATAAAACAAAGATCAAACCTGGAAACTAACTCTGACAATGATTAAAGGCAAGTGTACCTATCGAACAGTAGTATAGCTTAGGCAAGACCGGATTATCGAACCCAAAGGAACTAAAAGTACCAATACTAACTTTCTTTTTATTATTTAGCCTTAAAAACGGAGTGAAGTCGCTTTTAAACTAAATTGACAATAACTAAACTAAGAACACAAAGACAAAAAGGACGATTTGGAAAATAACTTGAAGAAAACTCAATTGATCACGAGATACCCTCAGGAAGAATCCACCTAGACTTCACTTGTTATCTAACCCTCAATTATACAATTTCTTTACTTAGCTTGATCCGTAGGACTCCCTAACCTATATTAAACCCTCTCTCGAAGTGAATAATGTCTAACCCTAAGTTAATTAGTGGAACTCTCGTTCGCTTATAATAACCCCCTAGGATAGCAGTAAATCGATCAATGGACTCCCATATTAGGTTTCACCCTAATCCGGCAAAATCTCGTAACCCTATCTCTAGGCGTTTGATCAACTCCGCTTAATTATGTTAGATCTACTTTTAGGTAGGGTCTATTCCTCCTCCACCTAAGCACATTAGATTTGGATTAAGAAACATAATTAAGAACAAACTAAGTAATTCATCATATAACTTAAAAACCAAATAACAAGATTCGTCTAGGTTTCATCCCCTTCAGGTATCTGAGGGGTTTAGTTCATAATGAATAAAGAAAACTCACAAGAGAAAAGATAAAACAAAACATAAGAAATCCCTAAAACCCCCTGAAGGAATTGAAGGAAAATTCCGCCGTCTTGACTATAACTCCAGCTTCTTGGGATGGATCAACTGGCTATCCTCGCGTTATTCCCTAACTCTGACCTTCTCAGCTTGGCTCCTTGGCCTAGCTTTGATGCCTTTGGCTTCTGTCGAACTCTCCTTTCAAGTTGCCCCCTAAGGTGTTTATATAGACTTTGTGATGCCTTACTTGGCCCCTAAGTATCCTAATTTAAGTAGAATTCCTAATAGGGTGTTTGAATAGGCTTTGGAATGTGTTTCTTTGCCTCCAAGTATCCTTTCCCGAATGAAATTGCTCTTTCCAGCGACAGGGACACGGCCATGGCACACGCCCGTGTGGATCGTGGCCAGGCCGTGCTCGGACTTTTAATGAGGCACGGCCGTGTTAGCTTTGAGCCAGGCCGTGTCGATTTCTCTCTTGGCCCAATTTGGTCCGTTTTAAGCCCGTTTCTTGTTCTTTTCATCCTTGGGTGCTTTCCTGAGTATAAAACATGAAAAGAAAGGATTAAGAGCACCTTTTTGTATGAATCAAGGCTTAAATCATCCAAAAGCATACTAAATGTGGGATTAAAATATGTTACTTTTACGGTTTATCAAATACCCCTTCATTTAAGCTTTTTCTTTTCCTCAAGCAAAATTCTCAATTCATGATTAAAACGGACTTCCTCGATTCATAGTATTCATCAATAATGTTTCATCATAATTCAAAGATAATTCATACATGGATAACTCAACTCAAAGAGTCCTAAAGATTCAAACAATCAAAGTCATACATTTGTAGCACAAAAAAGTAGGTGTCTCCCCTTATCTAAAAAATTACCTTTAATTCAAGATCGACAAGGATTGACATCCTCACTAAAGATTCGCTCAAATCACTTGAGGTGTTTAAGGTTCAAAGTTAAGCTCTCAAAAGTCGAACATGTAACATCCCAAAATTGGGCCTAGTAGGATTGGGCCCATTGGGCCTTGGGCATAGGAGTGTTTAAAATTTTTGAGAACAAGAGAATGACATTATTTCAAGTTGGACTTATTAAGAAGATGATTTTAGAAAGTTACGGGGTTCTATGAAGTTTCGAGTTCAAGTTGGGCCTTAGTAAAATTTTGTGTTTAAGCCTATTAAGGAGAGATAGTAAGTGGCATTAAGGCTTATGGAAATGAAAGAGTAAATTGGTAACATAAATGAGCATATGGTAAGGAGGTTATGGCATCAAGTGAAGTACCTTGAGGGAAGGGGTTCAAATCCCATCTTTTGCAAATTTTGGCTTTTATTTTTGTATGCTCTTCCAAGTGTCAACCATGGCATTATTAAAGGAAAGAAATAAAAGAAAAATGAAATGATGACTAAAAAGATAAGGTAAGGAGGAAAATAAGGAAAAAGAAAGGAAAGAAATAAAAGAATTTGAGGAGTGGAGTAGGTGGATGAAAAAGAAATAAAAGAATTTGGAGAGTGGAGTAGGTGGATAAAAAAAAAGAGAGAAGAAAATTTATGGGATTTGAGGTGAGAAGTTTGGATAGAAATTTATGGATAGAAATTTGGTCAACACTCTAGCACATTTGCTCATCTTTCTCCCTTGTTTTGCCTAAACTCTCAATCCATAATCACTCCTTCATAAATTCTTTCTCATTTGGGTAGACACTCTTTTCTTCGATTAAATTGTGTTCTAAGTGGGTGGCTGTGTATCATTCTAGCCATAAGTCAAGTGGTGGAAATCGAATCCAATGTCAACAAGGAATCAAATCGCCTGATCATCTATCCCTCATAATAAGTGACTCGTATTTTTGGTGTCGCGGAGAGCATCGCGTTACGGATTCCGAATAAGGTGTGTAATCTCATATCCTTCCATATACATATCTAAAATGGTGTGTAATCTCACACTTCTCTGAACATTTGTATGAAATATGCTGTTAATCGGTCGAAATACCGAAGAAAAACTAAAAACCGGCATCCGTAATCACTCGGGCGTGCGTATGATCGTAGTGGTAATCGTATTTCGTAATAAAAAAGTTTCGGCTAGAAGCAGTGATGTGTTTTTGAAAAATCACTAAAAATAGGAGGAATTAGAAAGTGAATAAGATATCAAATTAAAGCTTACTGTGTCTATTTTAATATGGAAGAAACGGAGAAGGAAAAGGAATTTTATATTCTGAGATATCTTGATTTTAGTGAGACTGGTTCTGATTAACTTCGGGGTTCACTGATCTATTTTGGAAAAATCATATAAAATTGTACAAAACGAATTATGGGTTATAATTTATATGTTTGGATTCCTTAGTAAGCCTATTTTCAATAGAAACAAGTTGGAACAGTATATGAAAACTGTGCAGTGAGATATTTGAAATTAAGGTAAGAGAGGCCAGAATCATTGGACAGTGAAACAAGGGAAACTTTAAGGAATAAACTGTACTAAATGGATAGGCCAAAAATTCTGGAGAAATTATAGTAAGGCGATATACGAGTCTAGTTTCAAGGAAATTTTACGGATCTAAATTTCAAGTTTCCTAACTCGAGTTATAATCAATTTAGTCAGTATGACGCAGATGGACAGTTTTAAATTTTTATTCCCAAATTAGTAGTTAAGTCCAGAATTGCGAAATTACCCTTGGGCCTAAAATGGATTTTTGACCCAATAGTTCCGAAGAGACCCAAATAGAATTATGTGCCACTCGAGGCGATAGTAGGCCTTCGGAAACACCGTTGAATATGAAATTACCGAAATTACCCTTGGAGGGTAAATTACCGAATTACCCTTGGTGGGTAAAACTACCGAATTTACCCTTGGAAGGTAAATTACTGAATTACCCTTGGTAGGTAAAACTACCGAATTTACCCTTGGAAGGTAAATTACCGAATTACCCTTGGTGGGTAAAACTACCGAATTTACCCTTTGAAGGTAAATTACCGAAATTCCCTTGGTGGGTAAAACTACTGAATTACCCTTAGAGGGCAAATTACCGAAATACCCCTAGGTTGTGCAAATTACCGAAATACCCATGAGTTGTGCAATTACTGAAATACCCCTAGGTTGCAAAATTACCGAAATACCCTTAGAGGGTAAATTATCGAAATTCCCTGGGTTGTGAAATTACTGAAATACCCTTGGAGGGTAAATTACCGAAATACCCCTGGGTTGCAAAATTACCGAAATACCCTTAGAGGGTAAATTACTGAAATACCCCTGGGTTGCAAAATTACTGAAATACCCTTGGTGGGTAAATTTCTAAATTTCCCTTAGAGAGTAAATTACCGAATTACCCTTAGTGGGTACAATTACCGAATTATGAAAATGCCCTTACGGGCCGAATTACGAAAATGCCCCTAATGGGCCGAATTACGAAATGTCCTTATGGACCGAATTACGAAAATACCCTTTATGGGCCAAATGTGATATTTGATATATGGGCAGTTTGATATTTGTGATATGGGCCAGAGTGTGTAATTTCACACTTATCTCATGGGTTAGATATTATACCGTAAGCATTAGAATTGTAACACCCCCAAACCCGGCCCACAAGCCCTGACCGGATCTGGTATGTCACTGCGGAAAAACGTTTGAAGACTGATTTCACTTTTATTAAAAACAAAATTTTTAATGTTTTTCCCAAAAGTGAAATCAGTCTTCAAACGTTTTTCCGCAGTGACATACCAGATCCGGTCAGGGCTTGTGGGCCGGGTTTGGGGGTGTTACAGTTTGGTATCATAGCACAATTTTAAACTCTCAGCCTTGGGTTTAAGGCCCAAAACGTTTTCAAAATTAAACCCAAAAGAAATTTTATGAAAATTTTGTGAAAAGCAGGTTTTTCTGGCATGGCACCTAAGTCTCCGACCCGCAGTCCACCAGGTAAGTACCCCTAACCATTGTGTGAATTATAGTATGAACTGTAGCAGGGTAGAACTGGAATGGCACGTAGACTAGTATGGTAAGTACTTGAACCCTAGGACTAGTTACCCCAACAATTACATAAGACTTAAATGCCTAATAGAACAAACCTGTGATTAAGTCGCCGAGTTAGGGTGTGGCAACCATTGTGCGCATGTCTAGGATTGGTATTTGGTGGGAGCTTGGTATTTAAGCAGTCTGCGTGACTCACCTCCTTTCCACTCGAATCCTACCTGGTGCGTAGTGACGGTTCACCCTAACCAAGAGGACTTACTCACGGGCTAAACTCAATAACTAAAACCCGAAAGGGACTAGCCATGCGGTTTTATAAAAACCCTAGTTTTTAAAACATTAAATTACCCTTTTTGATTTGTACAAACTATTTTGAAGACATTTCTCAAAATATTTTCGATTTACAAAATTACGAAAATACCCCTGTGTTGTAAATTACCAAAATGCCCTTGGGTAAAAAAAATCACATCACCCTCAACTTTTGCTAAAATATTCTTACTTTACAAAAATACCAAAAACTTTATTTTGTGAAATATTGAACTACCCTGATTTGGAAATTTACTAAAATACCCCTGACTTACAAAATTACCAAACAACCCCCAATTTCTGAAATTTCTGCAACACTTTTAATTTGGAAATTTTCAAAATACCCTTAAGTTTTGAAAATTTTGAAATGCCTCTAATTTGTGAAGATTTTCAAATTGACCCCGATTTATTACCAAAATACCCCTATAGGACGAATGACGAAATTACCCTTGGGTGGGGAAATGGACAGAAATGCCCATAAAAGTGAAGTGAGTGCTGTGGATCAATGAAGGTGTCTTTATGGATGAATGTGAATGTGATTCTCTAAATTAGAATAGTGAACTTGAACTGAAACTTTGTTTGATCGAAAGAACCACTTCTAGATACTTCTTTTCATAAGCGGATAATCAGTGGAACACAAGTACTAATGCATAAAACTTTTTAATCAAAATAATCACGACGTTAGAAATGAGTTCTAGAGGACGTGGTCGAGGTAGAATGGCCGTGTCGGAACCCGTTAGATCGGGTCAAGGATCTGAGAATGAGGTACCACCTCCACCACCAGCTTTTGGTGTTGAGCAACAAGATCAGACGGGGGATGATGCTGTATCACAGGCGGTGCTGCGAGATCTTGAGATGTTGGCTGGAGCAGGTGGAAATATGAGAGCTAAGAAGTCCGTACCCGAGCGACTTCGAGCCAACGGAGCTGAGGTGTTTCGTGGTGTATCTGGTGTGGCACCCAGTACAGCTGAGTATTGGTTGGAGGCGACCGAACGAATTATGGAGGAGCTCGATTTAACTCCTGAGGAGAAAGTGAAAGGAATGGTGGCGCTGCTTCGCGACGAGGCGTATCAGTGGTGGCTAACAGTTCGGGATGGTGCCACAGCTGAGGATCTGACCTGGGAATATGTTAGGGCGGCATATCAGAAGAAGTATGTCGGCACACGTTATACTGATGAGCAAAGGAAGGCTTTTCTGGGGCTGGTTCAAGGGAACAAGTCCGTAGCGGAATACGAGGCTGAATTCCTAAGGTTAAGCCGATATGCTAGAGGAGTAGTTGCGACGGAGCATGAACGATGTGTCCGGTTTGAGGATGGATTAAGGGACGATCTGAGATTGTTGATAGCTCCACATCAGGAGCGGGAGTTCGCTGTGTTAGTAGAGAAGGCTAAGGTAGCTGAAGGGATTAAGGACTCGGTGAGACAGAACAGATGTAAGGATAGGAGCCGGGATAAGAGGAGTTTTGGACCGTCAGAATCGTCTGAGAGCTTTCAGAAAAGACCGAGGGTTGAGAATTCTGCTCGTGTTTCTATGCCAGTTACTGGAAATTCGGACCGTCCGTGTGCTCAGTGTGGAAGGTATCATGTTGGCGAGTGCTGGAACCAGGAACGGGAATGTTTTAGATGTAAGTCTAAGTCTCATCTGATTAAAGATTGTCCTCAGGATCCGAATAGGGCTCAGACAGTAGGCCAAGGTTATGTGCAGCCGGGTAGAGATGGTCAACAAGCGACGAGGGGTCGTGGTCCGAACCATGGAGGGAATGGTTCCGGCCAAGGTCGTGGAACACCAAATAGAGGTGCTGAAGGTGCAGATGCGAGGCAACCAAGGCTGGTTTACGCAGCCAGGCGTCGCGAGAAGGAAGATGTGCCAGATGAGATAACGGCTATGTTCCTTATTCTTGAAATACCCTTATTTGTCTTATTCGTGGTAGGGTTAGCTTTCTTATATTGCTAATGAAATGTACGAAATCTTGAATGTGAAGTGTGAAATCGTATTTAGTTCTTTAAAGCGATCAACGGTAGTAGGCAAGCTTTGTAAGTAAGTGCCTTAAGAGGTTCGAGGAATAGCAGCTCCTTGCTTAGTTTAGCCAAGTAATTTCGAGGACGAAATTATTTTTAAGGATGGTAGAACTGTAATATCCTAAATTAGGGGCTATGCATTTGGTGCATAATTCATGAGTTAATAGGCTCAGTGAGTGGGTTGGATGTGTTTTAGGGGTTTTTAAAACTCTAGGATAAAAAGGGAAGATTTGGAAAATTTTTGGATTTTAAGTGTTAAAAGGGAAACTAGGCTAAAGGGGTCTTTAAGAGAATTTATGAGGAGTTTATGTCACACGAATAGGCTTGGTAAAGTGGCTACAAGGCGCCACTTAAGGGCCTTGGTGATGACGCCATGAGCAGGGGAGAAGGGCCTGGGTTCGAGTCCTGTGGGCAGCGTAAGAGTGTTTTTATTTTTCCAAGTTGGCGCTAAGGGAAAAGAAGGCCTTAAAAAGAATTGTTGGGAGTTTATGACGCAAAGGAGCTAGCAGCAAAGTGGCTGGTAGCGTGTGGTGTTTCCAGCAGGTCTCGTGTTCGAAACTCGGGGCAGCAATGGGTGGCTTTTATTTTGCTTTTGCGCCGAGGTAAAAAGGGGAAGCTAGGCAAGGAAGTCTTAAGAAAATTTGTAAGGGGTTTATAGCATAAGAACCTGCTTGTTAAAGTGGCTGCAAGGCGCCACTTAAAGCTCTGGAAATGACGCCACAAGTTGGGTGCAGGTCATGAGTTCGAGTCGCGTGGGAAGCGAAATTTTTGAGGCTTTTATTTTTGGCTTTTGACGTCAACAGCAGGGTAAGTAGTGGGACGGCAAGTGGGGACTTTAAAGGATAAGGATAATTGTTGTTTTTTTTTTTAATTTTAAAAGATGATAAAGGTTGATTTATTTAAGTGGGTGGATAGAGGATAATTGGGGATTTTGTCTTATTAGTTTTAAATGTTAAGATAATAGATAATGGTTGTTTATTTTATTCATTTATTTTATTTTAAGTGGGTAGATGAGTGATAAGGGTGGATTTATTTTATTTATTTTGAGTGTGTGGGATAATATATAGAAGTGATAAGGTGGGATTATTTTATTAAGGTGATAAAGAAGGGATAATAGGAGAATTATGAGGAATTTGTTAAGTGAGCACATGGTGGCCGGCCAAAGGACTTTGTAGGTGGGTATTTTCGGCTATGTAGTGGGGGATTAAATGCCAAAATTATTTGTTCATCTTTTAATCTCTTTTGCCGAAATTTAAAGTCAAGAGAGTTTTCTTTTCTTCTTTTTCTAATTGAAGCCGAACCTTCTTTGTTACCAATGCCGAAATTCTTTTACTTTTTCTTCTTATTATTTCTTTCAATCCAATTCATCACCTTTTCTTGAATGGCCGGATGTGCCTTTGTTAATTAGGATTTTAGCCGAAACTTTGAAGCACTTTAATCTATTTCTCTTCTTGGTCGAATCTTCTTAAGCTCTCTCTACTATTGCGTATTTTTCTTTTTATCAACAAAAGTGCCGAAACACCATTGTTTTGCTCAAAAGCCGAATCTCTAAAGGAGGGGCCGTCGACCTTTCTCTTGTAGCCTCTTCAAGCGACATAGTGGTAAGTGATCTCCTCTTTAAGCAACCGTTTTATTCTTTCTTCATGGGTGTGCCGAATCAATGGTTGGTCTTGATTTTTAGAGCATGGCCGAATGTTCATAGTGCTTTACCAATGTGTCTTTTGTATATAGCCGACAAGAGGACCATTAGAGGAGTTTTTCGGATCTGAAGCAATTAAGGTAAGCAAGTTTGGTATTCGGCCTAGGGGCCATGTGCATGGATTATTGTATTAAGCCGATTCTAATAGTGTTAGCAGGGATATTGACAACTTCAAGAGTAAGCAAAGCCTTCGGGATTTGGTAGGAGACCAAATCGGTATTAAGGGAGGAGGAAAAACCCCGTTCATCGTGTTAGATACAAGCAGTATTCGGGATATAGTTGGGCAAGGTGAGTGGTTGTATTATTCGGCCTTAGGCCATATTTGTTTGTTAGTGAATAACTGATTTTGGTTATGGTGATTTAAGGGCAAATCGACAGGAATAAAGAGTTTCGGGATCCTAGATTGTGCTAGATTCGTATAGATCGGGTGTTCGCTAAATAAACAGGTGCGTAGTTATCGTACTATTCTCCTGTTATCTGTATATGTTGCCATATGCCTATGTATGTATGTTTATGATATGAACGATAGCCGAAATAAGGGCTAAGATTGTGAATACCCATGGTGGGTGATCGAATAATCAGGTCAGTACTCTATGACAATAAGTTTCCTATAATATACGCATGAAATTGTGATAGCATATGATGTATGCTTAATTTAATGATATTATGGCATGATATATCTATGCATGGGATTTGGGATGAATAAAGAAGGAAAGTGTGTACATTATGTACGTGGTCTAATGTAAGCCTTGTGCTACATTAGCGCTTGATGGTAGCTATGTGCTTCATCAAGGGAGGTGTTGGCTAGGTGCCCATCTCGGCGGTTGATAGCTGTGTGCATCACCGTAGACTGATTGATATGTGGGATCACTTATGTGATCGATGGCTTTGCCACGGCCTTGAGTAGCAAGTCTGCCAAGGTAGGATATGTGGATCACTCGGTTGATCGGTGGATTAGCCACAGCCTTGGGCAGTAGGTCTGCCAAGGTAGGTGTGATGGATGGACATTAGGATGGGTTGGGCTTCATAATTGCATTTTTATATGTATGGACTGTGTGGATATGGGCCAAGCCCATATGTGGAGACATGTGAAATAACTATGCACTGAGTCTGTTTGACTCACCCAATATTTTATTAAACCTTACAGGTGATGCATGATGCTCGGACCGGGTTGGAGTGGAGACGAGGTGGCCCATGCAGAAGACATTTCATCTATTTTATTCAGTTTATTATTAAGTACTTTTGTTTAAATCATTTATTGTAATAAGGCCCATTTAAAGTATTTGAGCATTTTTATTATGTTTAAGCTAGATGACGATTAAATTATTATTTGGAAATGCTTTTATTTTTGGCAACTCATATCTTTGAAATATATTAAAGTTTTAATTTAGGAAATTGTAATAACTTAGTTTTATTGGAAGATTTAAACACACAAGGTTTTATTAAAAACAAAATTTTTAATGTTTTTCCCAAAAGTGAAATCAGTCTTCAAACGTTTTTCCGCAGTGACATACCAGATCCGGTCAGGGCTTGTGGGCCGGGTTTGGGGGTGTTACAAGAATAAATCGTAAAATTTGTAAAATCAAAAAATACGGTATAATAACACTTTTTGTGTAAATGCATGAAACCGGTATTAAGGTTGTGGGAATTATGGATTTGCCCTTAATGGGTTATTTTGTTAAAAAGTGATATTTTGGGCCATATGAATTATTTTGATAAATTGGCCAAGTGTGAAATTTGAAAAAAAAAAAAAAGCCTCATGTGATTAATGGGCCAAAATTTTCTAGATCGATTAATGGGCCAAAATTTGCTAGATCGATTAATGGGCCAAATTTTGCTAGATCGATTAATGGGCCAAAATTTGCTAGATCGATTAATGGGCCAAAATTTGTTAGATCGATTAATGGGCCAAAATTTGCTAGATCGATTAATGGGCCAAAATTTGCTAGATCGATTAATGGGCCAAAATTTGTTAGATCGATTAATGGGCCAAATTTTGCTAGATTGCTTAATGGGCCAACTTGTATTATGGGCCTTATGATGAAATTATTCTATGAATATTGTTATGCTTTGTATATGCATACATGATTGCATGGGTTGGGATAAAATTGAAGAGAAGTGATAGTGGCTCTGCCACAATCTAGTTCGGTGACTCTGTCACAATCCAGTTCGGTGGCTCTGCCACAATCTAGTTCAGTGACTCTGTCACAATCTAGTTCGGTGGCTCTGCCACAAACATTTTAAATGGCTTTATGCCTGCGATTGGTGTGTTGGCGGGGTGGGTTGACTTGATCCCCACAGTGTGCTGGTTGGTACCGGTGGTGTGTAGCGGATGGAAATTAGGTTTGGTTTGGGATTTGCATATCATATGCATATTATATACATGTTATTATGTTATAATTGTAAATGGGCTTAGGCCCAAAATATTGCTATGTGTGTTCTGACCTAGTGGATGATGGTAAGGGGATTACACACTGAGTTCTTGTAACTCACCCCCTTTTCTCTTAACCTTTTCAGGTAATGCTCAGTGACGTGGACTTGGGCCTTGGATGACTCGATGGAGACCATACTTTAGAAATGGTTTATTTGGACTTCGGACTACTTTCTTGTTTATTTTATTACTCTACTATTTTGGGTTAAATGTTGTAATCAGGCCTCGAATTTTCTTTCAAAATGCTTCTGCAACTCTATTCCCAAACGTCCCATTTTCGTAAATTGTTTATTTCAAATATATTTTCACAACCAAAAAGGTTTTTAAAGAAAATTACGTTTTCAAGTAAATAACAATTGCTTAGGTGTTTTGGGTTTTAACAAAGAGGCTGTAATTCTCAAACAAGTTTTTAACAATCTCAAAGATGGTTTGAAGAAAAAAAAAATTCCATGTGACACACCAGATTCGGGCTTAACGTTTAGGCCGAGTTTGGGGTGTTACAGAACATGAACAGTTAATCCCATAGGCTTGCATGAAAACCAAATCTCCACCACTAAAATATGATATGATAAACAGATCAAAAGATCTTTGTTAGGATTGTAACAGGGCTAGGGTTAAGGTGTGGATAAAGGCTGAAATTAGAAGGTTAGAATCGAGATTGAATTGACAAGTACCTACCTAAGAATACTGAAATAATATTTACATCAACTGATAATAATCCTAACAATACGAGCTTTTCTTTCTTTCTTTCTTTCTTTCTTTTCTTTTTTTTTTTAAAAAAAACAAACTAAATAATACTAAATGAATTCAGCTCATAGCATAATATAATTCGGTAACTAATCAAATCATATCTCGATTAAAGGGTAGTCAAAAGAAAGGGTGATAACAAATACAAAGGGGTTTTTGGGTTATTAATAAGTGAGTTAATAAAAAGGGTTGTTAGGATCAGCGGGGTTCACTAGGGGTTAATTATGAAGGTAGGCTTTTAGTGGAGTAAGTGGGTTAAAACCTAGGTGCCTTTATCATCTCGGTATATCAAATCATAGCTGTAGTCTCGACAAGTATAATCAATGCAAGTTCTAGAATAACAAATCAATGTTGACACACTCATAGTCAATAAAGTGAGCAAGAAAAAATGTATGCTCTATAAGGCTCAAGATCTCACAAAAATTATGGGTTTTTTATGTCAACCTTGTAAATTTCAAACTTCAAGGTAACATTTAGATTCAGGTAGACAACCTAAAAATTTTAAATTTCTGAAAAATAGACTTATCATGCTTGATTCTCTAGTATCCTTCAAATTTAATTATCAATGCACAATTATCAATGACTTAATCCAAAACATATCAATAAAAATCATAAATCGGGGAAATTTCATTTTAATCATAGTATGAGAAACTTTACTTTTAAACAAGGCATAATTCAGGAATTTTCAAATAATACTGTAGTTAATCCCCCCACACTTAAGTTGTACATTGCCCTCAATGTACAAAGATAGATAATATCAAATAATCATAAAATCATAAGATGGGGAGAGAAGTGAAACTTCCTGAATTTTGGATGAAGTCAATGAAAAGAAATCAGATAGGATTGGAGGTGAACGTGGGGAAGCGTCTCGAACCGTTTGAAATTGAATCCTCGAAGCAGCTGGTCTGATTTTATTGTATCCTAAGCTAAATCTAAATATTATAAAGAATAAGAAGAAGAAAATAAAATAAAGTAAAAAATAATGAAATGAAAATAAAATAAAAATAAAAATAAATAATGGAAAATGAAAGACAACTAGAAAAAGGGAGAATTAGGTTTAAATAGAGATGTAGCCCGTGTTTTGGGATTTTGAATTTTAGGCGCGTTCAGGGTGTTCGGGCACGGCCGTGGGTGTAGTGGCACGCCCGTGTCTTTCTTCACACGGTCATTTAATACGGTCTTTTATACTGATTTTAGTCATATATTCATTTCAAGAGTTTTTATTGTCTATTTGGTTAATGTTAATTAACATTTACACACATAAATATTCAACCTGTATACTATTTTTTTTTTACCTATACACTATTATTGATATATCATATATTGTACCCATATTACAGTTATATATATCTATCTTGTCAGCTGTATTATATAACAGTTTTGCCATCTAGAAGGAATTCCTTACTTATGTTTGCCATCTGCAGGAGTATAGAATCACTTGTTGAACAGTTTAGGAAAAAACCTATATGCTTCTATATTTTGACTAACTCTAGAGCACTAAGCTCTGAGAAGGTAAAGAATTTTTATTCCAAAAATCAAGTTATTTGATCTCTAGATCTCATTTTGCATTACCATGGAAATATTTTTATTGAAAATTTATTTCAACCAAATCAAATTTCTCTTTACTTTTCTCTTGACCGACTAAAGATTTAACATTTTGCAGGCTACTGTGCTGATCAAAGATATATGCAACAATCTTTGTTCTGCAGCGAAATCAATTCAGCATATTGATTATACAATAGTATTGAGAGGTGATTCAACTCTACGAGGTCATTTTCCAGAGGCAAGTACAATAAATATGAGAATATATTATGAAGTTAAAAATATGTTGCACTAACATGTCTAGCCATATAATGACCCATGGATTAAACAAGCAGTATTGTAGCAGTGTTGCGGTCACACCGACACAAATACAAGAGATATTAAGTAATTGAAATGAAATCATGACCTGAGATATTAAGTATTAAAATCTTTTATACTCTAAGGTTTACAAATACAAGAGTTTTTTTTTTTAATTTAATTACAATTCTAAGCAATTTCCCAAAATTTTGGAAGAAAAATTATTATAAAGTCTGAAATTCAATATTGTATTAGTGTATGAGAACCATCATAATAATATTGTAGTATTGTTTTGGAATCATCCTACAATCTTTTTAGTAATTTTAATATTGTGTTTAAGTCACCATGGTAATCTTATATTATTTAATTTTTTTACTTTAATTAATTATGTTTTTTTTTTCAGCTTAGGTTCATGTTTAGCTTGGTAAAAAATGAGCGTTTATCTTTCTCATGGTTGCAGG
Organism: Gossypium australe; assembly: GCA_005393395.2. Taxonomy (NCBI): domain Eukaryota; kingdom Viridiplantae; phylum Streptophyta; class Magnoliopsida; order Malvales; family Malvaceae; genus Gossypium; species Gossypium australe. Next base: position 44,288,520 of record CM016618.1, on the reverse strand, counting down.
CTTCCATTGCTATAATTCTGCTGCAAACAGTAAGCAAGTTTTTTAAAAAAATATTTAACATTTACTTGTGAAAAAGGTATTACCCAATTAGGCAAAATACTTCCCTAAATTGATTACTTCCCCCATCAGGTATTTATTTATTGTTTTTTAGCATTTTGTATGTCGCCCCACAAATTTTATTTGTTTGATTCTCGGCATGGAGTTCTATTCCAGTTTTGATTGAGTTGATACATCGTCTTCCATCTGCTGTTTTTCATTCTGAACACTCATACAAGGCAAGGAAATTCAGTTTGTTGAGGTATTAATTTCTTATTCCAGTTTGTCAAAATTTCCAAATGTTGTTATTAATAACGAAAATTGGTTTGGAGTTGTGGATTTCATCATATATCCAGTTTGTCCATGCTTTTCATTGTTTTAGGGTTCTAAAATTTTCAACAGGATTCTACGATTAATATATTATTTATTGACTATATTTTAAATTGATTGGGTAAGTAATAAATCATCACTGATAAATGTTATAATGAGAAATATTTGTTAAAATTTCACTTTTTTTTTCTCATATAGAAATAGTTGCTATTAACATTCAATATGCAAGCTAATTAATTAATTACGGTATTCCAACCCAATTAGTGATGATTTATTTGCTGGCTGTTGTAACTAATTACTTGTTGAATAGTCTACATCAATGAGGTAATTATGGTTGTTTATTTTAATAATTGAGCGCCATTGATGGCCTGTTTGTTGCAGCATTTCTCCTTTGGAACACTAGTTAATGGAAGCAGAATAAATTTTAGGTGTTAGGTGTTCATTTTTCTTAAACTTTTATGGGCAAGTGAAGGGCAATGGTTGGATTTAAAAGCCAGCCTTGGAGACATTTGTTTCTTGAGATAAGCATGTTTTGGGGTGATGGTTTTCTTTTGTTAATATATGAAAGGTCGCTGTTTTCTTTTATTTTTTGGGTGAATTATTTTAGGGTCAGCATGAATCAATGTAAATATGATTTTTAGCTGCCGGATTTTCTTTTGTTATTACGGAGTTACGATTGAGTGGTTTAAATGAAAAAATGTTCTAACAATGGTGACGAAATTGGAAGGATCTATTTTTGGGTAATCAACTAGTTAGTTTACTCAAATATTTTTATTTAAACATTATTAAAGAAAATTAAGATTTAAATTCAAACTAATTTTTATATTTTTTTAATTTCCATTTAAATGCCTATAAAAGTTTTTCTTTCACTTTTGCTAAATTAATGTTGTGGAATTAAATGACAGATTCTTTATTTGTTTTAAGAATTTTAATTCTTTTCCATTGTTGAGTTAAGAAGTCTTCAAATTCACCTCATCACAAATGCGCATTCAAACATATCATAGATTTCAATCTCACTTGCCCATAAAAGTTTAAGAAAAATGAACACCTAACATAAAGCATTTTCTTTCTCCTATAGAAAAATGAACACCTAACATAAAGCATTTTAGTATATTTAAATTGAGATCTACTATTAATGTTTTAATCAACTATCTTATGTGTATTATAGGAAAAATGCCTAGAAGACGATTACGGGAGTTCAGTATTGTCCAAAATACTCCAAATTCAGAAGAAGCAAATAGTGAACAGCAAACAGTTGTTGGATCTTCTAGTCTGCCAGACATAGATGACGAGCCTGGAGAATTTCAAAGTAATGTTAAGTTTATTTTTACATGCATGTTGAATTTTATTATTGATTCATTTTCCAATTTTAATATAATAATGTATCATTTTTCAGCTGAAGGTGGTGGGACGCGCAGAGGTCGGGGATGTACATTGCTTAAAGATTTATACGACCTAGATCCCGTCGAGCGTGTTAAAGTAAGGAGAAACAATCATGGCCAGCCTGTTGGATCTGAAGCTTGACTGTTAGCAGGCTATTTGGGCATTATAGCATGAAATGCCAATATGTTGCCCATTAACTACGAATCATGGCATCACATGCCTGATGCCAACAAAAATCAGGCTCTCGATAATATTAAGGTAACAAAACGTGAATGTAATTTATAATACTTTGGTTTAACTTTCATTTATATTAACTTTTTAAACTTATGTTTTTTCAGGAGAGATTTGCTTCAGAGGTCTCCGATGACTATGTTAAGAAGACATTGGGTAAAAAATGGAGAGACAATAAAAGCACGCTGAAAAAACAATATTTTAAGAAAGACATAAGCCTCGACGAAAAATTAAGAAATGTCCTGCCGGGAATGTTGAGGTACCAATGGGAAGATCAAGTTAGATTCTGGAATTCAAAGAAAGGAGAGGTATTACGTACTTCTAAAGTCTTATAAATTTTTCGGTTTATAGTATTTACTATATGCATAATTCAAATTCCATTATGTAGGACCGTGAGCGAGTTGGAACAAGCAGCGGACAGAAACAAAAATTCACGCACACGGTAGGTTCCAGAAGTTTTGCTTGTGTAGCTGAGGCCGAGGTATTATAATTTATTAATTCTGTCAAATATTAATGACTTTATACTATTAAATTATATCTTTTCTGCTACAATGTAGGAAGCTTCGTCTGGTCAAAAAGTTGGACGCCTTCAGCTTTTTGACATTACGCATAGGAAGAAGGATGGATCTCCAATGACATCCGAAGCTGCAGAAATTATGGTATATTTACTTAATAAAATTTGATTTATTATAAATATTTTTAATGTTTAATTATAATAGTTTAATTCATCGTTTGTAGTTTTAAATTTATAATGTTAAGTTATGTTGCATTCCTTCTTATTATATATTTCGTTTCTAACTCTTTCATTGATTTATTAGGATAAACTAAAGGAGAAGAAGGCGGAGTATGAAGCGGCTGCTTCGACTGATAGTTCTATTAATCTTGAGAAGATTGATAATAGAATTTTTACCAATGTTTTGGGTACTGAAAGGTACGACTGCTTCGACTGATAGTTCTGTTAATCTTGAGTATTTTTATAATAGAATTATCACTGATGTTTTTGGTCTTGAAAGGTATGGTCGGGTTCGATTTCAAGGATTTGGTGTTACCCCGACCCAATATTTTGGATCCAGCTCCCAGCAATACATGCCTTCCGGAAGTCAATCTCGTGCTGAAGTTCAGAGGCTAAAAGACCAGATAGCTCAGATGCAAGAGAGCACGGTTGAGCAGAGGCAGCAAATTGCTGATGTTCAAAGAAAATATGAAGAACTCCAGCATCAGCTTAGAGCGGGTGCGGAAGCGGCAGCAACGAAGAAGGCAGCAGCAGCAGCGAAGGAGGCAGCGGCAGCTGCGAGGGAGGCAGAGGCAGCATCGATGCTAGCAGAGCAGAACAGAAAGTACGATGAGCTCTAGCTACAGCTTCAGCATATGATGCAGATGTTTCAGCAGTCACAGAAGCCGCCACCTTAGACATTTAGTTTCTCGTTGTAAGATTATTTTAACATTATTACATTTAACATTATTGTAACAATATTTTTAGTTATAATTCATTGAATTTATTGAATTTCAAGTATCATTTAGAATTAATGCATTTGGTGTGATTTTTATGCTAAATTTGCTGTTTTGGGTTGGAATTATATGCTATATTTACTGTTATTGGTTGTTTTAGTGCAGGAGGGGTATGATATTGAACAAATTGTACATTGCAAATATGTACAAATTAGCGGCGTTTGTGGGAAAAGTGCCGCTAAAGGTCATGACTTTTAACGGCGTTTGTGGGAGAAGCGCCGCTAAAGGTCATGACTTTTAGTGGCGTTTGTGGGGAAAGCGCCGCTAAAAGTCATGACCTTTAGTGGCGTTTTTTTCTCATAAACGCCGCTAAAGTTTGCGGCATTTGATTTAGCGGCGTTTTTGCGCCGAAAATACTTTTAGTGGCGCTTATAAACGCCGCTAAAGGCTTAGCGGCCAAAAAAAATGCCGCTAAAAGTCTATTTTGCTGTAGTGTTAGAAAATGAGGTGGGTCTCTAAACCCAATTTATTTATAGTTGTATGCAACTAAAAAGGGCCAATGGTGGTAACACAAATTAGGGACTTAGGCATCTTGCATACAACTTATTTATGAATGCAAACATAATCCTATTTTAACTAAGGAAAGTATAAACTAAGTTTCATATCACATAAGCTACTAGTTTCAGATTAAGCCTTTAAGTCTAAGGAAACACTTTTTTATTTTTTTAACAGTTTTTAGCAGTTTATTTTTTTAACAATTTATTTTCTTAACAGTTTATTGATTTCAGCTTTATTGATTTTACCTTTAAGCGTTTATGTCTAAGGAAATAGTTTCATACAACATAATAGCAAGGTTTATGTCTAAAAAAACAAAAAATGCTATTTATGAATGCAAATAGTTTTTTTTTTAACAATTAGTTGTACACAAGCTGCTTGTTTCATATTAAGCCTTTATGTCACCTAAAGGAACTTGATTTCAATTTCTTGTTTGAACAGCTTATTGGGAAATGAAGGGTTTGAAGTTGTTAATCCAAAGGAACTTGATAATCTTCTAAAGGAAGAGGTATACTGTTTCATTTGATTTGCTATTTTCTATCTAATGCACCTTTGAATTTGTTATATTTTACTATAATAGTTTGAGGTTGAATAAGGTCTGCAATTGGCTTACAGCAAGACTGGGCCTCGAGGGATAATGCTAAATATAGCAACGAGTTAGAAAGAAATAATGGTGAAAAGAGAGAAGACTACATATGTTACAAGTAGGTAGTAAACAAAATGGATTGTTAGGGTATATGGTATACTTGGATCTGGAGATGTTTCACTACTTGGGGTTATGTAACACCCCTCACCCGTATTCAGCATCGGAGTAGGGTTACAGAGTATTACCAAACTTACAACACATTTACACAAACTCATCTTATACATTTAATCAATACATATCATCATTCAATCTCAATCATTTTGTCCCTAATACGAGCCTACGAGGCTCTAAACATGCATTGGGAGTGGTTCGGGACTAAACTGATAACTCAAGTAACTTTCAGGAAACTTTGAAAATTTTTCTCAAAACAGGGGACACACGCCTGTGTGTCTTACACGGCCACCAGACACGCCCGTGTCACAGGCCGTGTAGACATTCGAAATGGGAGCACATGGTCGTGTCCCAGTCCGTATTCGACCCCGTGTAACTCTCTGACTTGGGTCACACGGCCAACACACACGCCCTTGTGGCTAGCCCGTGTGCCCTAGAAATGGCCATACACGTCCGTGTGCCAGGCTGTGTACTAGGCCGTGCCAAACCTATAGGGTATACTGACTTATGCCACACGGCCAAGTCATACGCCCGTGTGTGAGGCCGTGTGGAGCATACTGACTTGATTTTAATTTCAATACCATGGGACACACGACCGTGTAACATGACCGCATGTCACACACAGCTGAGACACACACCCGTGTCTCTGCCCTTGTGGACAAAAATAGGCTATTTACCAAGCCAATTTGCCACCCAAATTTAAATGTACCTACATCAACTCAAATGGCACCACAACATAGCAAAATATGACATTATAACCATCCAATTCAAGCTTAACTCATATACATTCACTACTCTCATTCTCTATGCACACTAATCACAAAACATATCATTCCATTTATACAAAACTTCACATTTACCATTCAACTATTTATACGCTTCCAAACATACAGCATTATGCATCAAGATCATAAGCATATAACTACTCCAAAATCAATCAAATAACCTTCACAATTTACATAATATACAAGCCACATATACCTATTCATGAACTCACAACATAAGCCATATATTTACATATACATATATACACATGGTTCAAACATACCAAAACAAGCAAACTTTCATGGCTATATAAACAAACCAAAACATATACATTTACAAGTCATCTCAAAAGGCAAAACTCACTACCAAAACATAACCAACATGACCATAGTCCCTATACATACCATATACTTAAAATACTAAGTTCATAGGTGTCGAGTGAAAGGTGGATAGTGTGAAACGATCTCTTACGATCCTCGAATGCGAGCTAGCTTTGATAGCACTACAAAACATAGGAAAAAAGAACAAAGTAAGCTTTCATAAATACACGAATTATCAATTTAAACTTGTTAACTTGTAATTCATAAATACTAACAAACCTTCCACATGCTTAATCATATGATTATATGCAAACTTGATAACTTCTTCGATTTTAAGCTCGTATGATTCATATACATACCTGAACCAATCTGTAACAACTCATACCCAAACGGAATGATATCGAATACCCGAATTCTTGCACACTAAGTTTCAATACATAACCGAAGCTATTCTAATCTTCCACACTAAGTGCTATACATAGCCGAAGCTATCTTGAATCACACACTAAGTGCCATACATAGCCGAAGCTATCTTGAATCGCACACTAAATGCCATACATAACCGAATTGTCGTCAAACTTGACTGTAGTCTCGTATATACAATTTATGCAATATCAAATCATTTAAAGCATAATTATAATAATGCTTATTACATACGAACTTACCTCGGATGTGAAAACGACGACACGACCAACTAATATGATATCATGTTCTTTCTTCGATCTAAGTCTGTATTTTGCTTTTCTTGGTCTATATAATATCAAATTTATCTCATTTAATCATCCATTTATTCAATTTAGTCCAATTTATACATTAGGGCCATTTTACACATTTGCCCTTAAACTTTCACATTTTTCACAATTTAGTCCTTATTTCATTAAATCACAAATTAATGAAATTCAAAATAAACCCATGCTAGTCGAATTACCATTATGCCCCTAGCAGCCCATATTTTTCATTTATTTCACACTTTAACCACACATTTTCACATTTTCACAATTTAATCCCTATTTTGCATTTTCTCAAAAATCACTTAACCAAACTTGTATAATTCACATCAACCATTCATAATCTATTATCAAACATCAAAACACATGTTTATTCATCAATGGAAATATTCAAAATCTTTAACAATTTTGCAAAATAGTCCCTGGGCTAGCTAGACCTAGTAGCAACGATCTCAAAAACATAAAAATCATTAAAAACGAGTCAAAATAGACTTACATGCACACAAGGACTTGGTTGAACCTTCAAATCCCTAAAAATGGTGGTTCCTTAGCTAAATTTCAGTTGAAGATGAAGATAATGGGTGGAAATTTTGTTTTATTTTACTTATTTTATCTTTAATTCATAAATTACCTATATAACCTTTATGATAACCTTTAAAAATCACTTAATATATACCCATAATTATCCAATCAAAACTAAAATGGTCTAATTTCCACTTAAGGACCTTAATTTTAATGTTCCATAGCTAATAGACATATTTAACTAATAGAACATGCATTTTACACTTTACGCGATTTAGTCTTTTTTATCAAATAGACCATTCAAACGATAAAATTTCTTAACAAAATTTTTACACAATCACTCAATCATGCTGTGAAAATTAGATAATAATAAAATAAATATTTTAACCTCAGATTTGTGGTCCCGAAACCTGTAACACCCCTTAACCCGTATCCGTCGCTGAATTAGGGTTATGAGGCGTTACCGAACTAGACACAGTTTAGCACGGTCATTATGGAATAAACCCAATACGCATATTTAAATTTTTCCATATCAACAAATAATGTTCAAGACTTACGTTACAAACCATGTTTCAATATGCCACATATCATTACTCATAATCTATACAAGTTTCGAATCAAACTTCCACATAACAACACCAAATTTCATGTGTTAAACATATATAACTACATCTATTTCATTAGTCGAATATCATCATATCTTTTTATACCTTATACAAATATGCATATTAAAAACGAATAGGTCCATGATACTCTATTTACTTTTCATTCACATATGTGATATTCGAACCTTATAGCAGAACCAAACATACACATCATGCTATTATAATATGCGCAATGTCCCTAAAACAAAAGCCATGTCAAACCATATTTATCAATTCATCCTACCTTATTAATTAATGGACACAAGATTATTGAATAACCTACCAAACACACATATGATATGTGACTAGTCCAAAATATATAAATACAACCAATTTATTGACCATATATTCGGTCCTCAATTTAAAACTCTAATGATCAACCCAAAACATAAGTATAAACATTTCCATGATCATCTTTGAATTATAACCAAACACATAATAATCTAAGTAGAAAAATTCACACGACATAATATGCATACTTATACATATAATACATATAAATGATTATTTCTATATAACCACATTTAACTTCCAAGCATAATATACACACATCTTACATCAAAGATTAAAACAAACCATTATATCAAACATACAAACGATACTTAACCAAAAGTAATAGCCTTATTCGCAAGGCCATATATACATATATACATTTACAAAACCGAACATCATTCATTCAAGTCATAATTTAGCCTATACATGCATTTGATTCAAAAAGTAAACATATATACCAAAGAGAGTGATAGTGTGGTCGACTTTCTTTATGATCCCCTGAGTCAGTAGCTGAACCCACAATCTATAAAACAGTAAGACAAACATATACAAAGTAAGCTCACCAGCTTAGTAAGTTTTAAGTTAATGCTAATACAACATCCAAACACTTATACATATTTAAAAGTTACCATTAACAATGAAAAAAAATTAAACATTTCAATACACAAATTCATATAAGGCCGAATACCATAGTTCATTAATCTAAATAGTTTCACTTCTTTACTTTAAACTTATATCTTATCAAAATACAAGGTATATGAATTTCATTAATCACATTACTTCAAATCATATAAATACACCATTCACGTTGTCTATGTTATCCAAATCAAAATCTTATCACTTTAAACATTTCTATTCATAATTGAATTTACCAAAGTATTATATCAAAACTCAACTTCAATCACATACTACTCATACAGTTCGGTCATAAGCTCAAATTCACATAACACCAATTCTATCTTATTACTCAATTTAAGTAGTATTAAACATAACTTACCTTACTCTCGGTAATTGTAAGAAGAGACTTATGCTTACCCGAGCGTTTACCCGATACATTAACTGTGTTTCACCTTGAATATTTTAAGTTTTCTCCATTTAAAACGCGTCACAGGCATCAAGCCTGCTAGGCACAAAGCCTGCTAGGCACAAAGCCTGAAATAAGTCACCGGCACTAGGCCTGCTAGGCACAAAGCCTGATATATACAACACCGGCACAAAGCCTGCTAGGCACAAAGCCCGAAATAAGTCACCGGCACTAGGCCTGCTAGGCACAAAGCCCGAACTGTTTATCAACTCAATCTATCAACTCACATTTCTTAACACATACATTACAATATTACTATCAATTCATATTCATAAAATCAATTCACCTGTCATATCAAATATACTAATTCACATTGTATTTAAAAACATATTCATTCCAAAATGGAACCTACACATTCGGCTATCACATGCTACTTACTCAAATTAATCACATAATTTGATTTCATGCATTATTAATTATCTACTTAATGAACTTTAACTTAAGAACTTACTTCGACTATCGGTAGGCCGTGTAAATCGACTATTCGAGAACCTTTGTCTTTCCCCGATCCAAGTCCGTTTTTCTTTGTTCTTGATCTTAATCAAGCAATTTGATTGCCAAAACTCAAAGTTCCCTAACCCTTATTCTTTTCTCCATGTTCGGCCAAGGAAGAAATGAAAGAGAATGGCTTATTTTTTTATGATATTTTAACAAATAATATGTTATTAAACTAATTACTAACCTAACCTTATAATATAAAATTCCATAATATATAACTCAAGGTTATTCTTGGCATAAGCCACCTACTAACTCAAAAATGGGTTATTTACCCTTTTAATACCTCATATTAAAAAGCCATAATCAATTAGGCACTTTTCACTATAGTTTGCAACTTTTACCTTTTACGCGATTAAGTCATTTTTCTAAATTAAACACACAAATGATAAAATTTTTCTACGAGACTTTCACACAAATTAATTCACATTATTAATAAACAAAAAATATAATATTAAAATATTTCTCAGACTCAGATTCGTGGTCCCGAAACCACTGTTCCGATTAGGGTCAAATTCGGTCTGTTACAACTCTCCCCCCTAAGGATTTTCGTCCCCGAAAATCTTACCGTTAAACAAAGTCGGATATTGTTACCTCATTGAATCCTCAGGCTCCCACGTAGCCTCTTCAACTCCGTACCGATTCCATAGTACTTTCACTAATGGAATTCTTTTGTTTCTTAACTCTTTCATTTCCCGAGCTAAAATACGGATTGGTTCTTCCTCATACGTCATATCGGGTCGGATTTCAATCTCAGATGGAGCAATCACATGTGACGGATCTGATCTGTATTTACGAAGCATCAAAACGTGAAATACATCATGTATCTTTTCTAATTCAGAGGGCAACTTCAATCTATAAGCAACACGCCCGATGCATTCGATGATTTCATACGATCCGATAAATCTCGGACTCAGTTTGCCTTTCCGACCAAATAGAAGTACTTTCTTCCACGGAGATACCTTCAAGAATACCCGATCTCCGACTTGAAATTCTATATCTTTACGTTTCAAATTAGCGTAAGACTTTTGACGATCTGATGCAGCTTTCAAACTACCTCTGATTGTAGCCACTTTCTGTTCAGTCTCTTTAATCAAATCAACCCCTTGTATCTTATTCTCACTGAGCTCAGTCCAGTACAATGGCGTACGACACTTGCGGCCATATAGAGCTTCATAGGGTGCCATTTTGATACTTGATTGAAAACTGTTATTATAAGCAAATTCAATCAAAGGTAAGTACTTTTCCCACGTACCTTCAAACTCGAGAACGCAACATCTCAACATGTCCTCAAGTGTTTGAATGGTTCGCTCAGATTGACCGTCTGTCTGCGGATGAAAGGCTATGCTAAAATGAAGTTTAGTACCTAAAGCATCCTGCAACTTCTTCCAAAATTGCAATGTGAATCTCGGGTCTCTGTCTGAGATAATAGAACTCGGTACACCGTGCAATCTCACAATTTCAGATATATATAACTCAGCAAGTTTATCAAGTAAATAGTCCGTACGAACCGGTACAAAATGAGCCGATTTGGTCAGTCTATCTACTATAACCCAGACTGCATCTTTCTTGTTCGGTGTCATAGGCAACCCAGATACAAAATCCATAGTGATTCTATCCCATTTCCATTCAGGTATCATGATCGGTTGAAGCAACCCAGAAGGCACTTGATGCTCGGCTTTTACTTGCTGACAGATTAAGCACTTTGAGACAAATTCAGATATATCTCGTTTCATGCCAGGCCACCAATAGAACTGTTTCAAATCATTGTACATTTTAGTGCTACCCGGATGTATCGATAATCGACCATTATGAGCCTCACTCAGAATCATCTGAATCAAATTCGAGTTCTTCGGAACACACATTCGGCTTTTAAAGTTCAAACAGTCATTTGCATCAATTTGAAACTCTGATTCCGCATCTTTTTCACACTGAATTCGTCTAGCAATCAAATCCTTGTCAATTTTCTGTGCATCACAAATTTGCTGAATAAACATCGGTCTTACTTTTAACTCGGCTATGATCGAACCATCACCAGACATAACCATTTGTGCGTTCATCGCACGAAGAGCAAACAATGATTTTCGACTTAACGCATCTGCAACAACGTTAGCTTTCCCTGGATGGTAGTCAATCACCAACTCATAGTCTTTCAACAGTTCTAACCATCTGTGTTGTTTCAAGTTCAGATCTTTCTGAGTCATCAAATACTTTAGACTTTTATGATCCGAATAAACGTGACATTTCTCGCTGAATAAGTAATGACGCCAAATTTTCAATGCGAAAACAATGGCTGCTAATTCCAGATCGTGAGTCGGGTAATTTCTTTCGTGCGGCTTTAATTATCTCGAAGCGTAGGCTATAACTTTGCCTTCGTGCATCAGAACGCAACCCAAACCATTCAAAGAAGCATCACTATAAACGACAAATTCTTTACCCGATTCAGGCTGAGCTAACACTGGAGCTTCGGTCAAAAGAGCTTTCAGCTGATCGAAACTTTTCTGACACTTTTCCGACCACTCAAACTTGACATCTTTCTGTAGTAGCTTTGTCAAAGGTGTAGCTATCACAGAAAAACCTTTTACAAACCGTCTGTAGTATCCCGCAAGACCTAGAAAACTTCGAATCTCGGAAACATTCTTTGGTGGTTTCCAATCGAGTATAGCCATTATTTTCTTTGGATCCACCCGAATACCTAATGCTGAAACAACATGACCCAAGAAGCTGACTTCATTCATCCAGAACTCACATTTACTAAACTTTGCATACAGCTGTTGATCTCGCAAAGTTTGTAGCACTAACCTCAAATGCTCGGTATGCTCGGTTTCATCTTTGGAGTAGATTAGTATATCATCAATGAACACTGCTACAAACCGATCCAAAAACTGTCTAAAGACCAGATTCATTAGATTCATAAAAACAGCAGGTGCATTAGTGAGTCCAAAAGGCATAACCAGAAACTCAAAATGTCCGTACCTCGTCCAAAATGCAGTCTTTGGCACATCTGTATCTCTGACTCGCAACTGATAATAACCCGATCTCAAATCTATCTTCGAAAATACTGAAGCCCCTTTCAACTGATCAAACAAATCATCAATCCGAGGTAGTGGGTACTTATTCTTTATAGTTACTTTATTCAGTTGTCGATAATCAATACACATTCGCATCGTTCCATCTTTCTTTTTCACGAAAAGAACTGGTACACCCCAAGGAGAGAAACTCGGTCGTGCAAAGCCCCTATCAGTTAACTCTTGCAACTGTGCTTTCAACTCTTTTAACTCAGTAGGTGCCATCCAATACGGAGCTATCGAGATCGGAGTCATCCCCGGTACTAATTCAATGCCAAACTCAATCTCTCGTACTGGTGGTAAACCCGGTAATTCTTCAGGAAACACATCTGGGTATTCACAGACAACCGGTACAGATTCAATCTGTTTTTCAGACACTTTATTATCCAATACATAGGCCAAATAAGCTTTGCACCCTTTTCTCACATACTTTCGGGCTAACATCGAGGATATTACTGTAGGTAACCCACTTAAATCACTGGATTCAACTCTGATGATCTCACCGTTCTGACATCTCAAATGAATAAGCTTTCTTTTGCAATTCACCACTGCATCATGCAAAGTTAACCAGTCCATTCCCAAAATTATATCGAACTCATCGAAAGGCAACAACATTAAATCGGCTGGAAAGCAAGAATCCCGAATCATCAACGGGCAACCCATATACACTTTATCAACAAGTACACATCTACCCAAAGGGTTGGAAACATGAATCACAAACTCAGTAGACTCAACTGGCAGAGTCTTACTGAATACTAGAGTTTCACACACATATGAATGAGTCAAACCAGGGTCAATCAATGCAATCATAGTAGTATCATAAAAGCTAAAAGTACCGGTAATGACATCGGGGGAAGAAGCGTCCTCTCTGGCTCGTGTAGCATAAGCTCTAGCTGGAGCTCTAGCCTCTGATCGTATTGCGGTGTCCTTCGTCCCTCTCTGACAGCCACCTACATTGCCTGAATATCTGAGTAGTCTACCCCGTGCTGGCGCACTGCTCGGTCTAGTGTTCTGAGTCGCATTTTGCTCGGCTAACATCGGGCACTCTCGAATAAAATGGTCCGACGATCCACATTTAAAGCAGGACCGATCGCGAACTCTACAACTCCCAGGATGCCATTTCCCACAATATTTACACTCGGCCCAGTTCTGTGGAACATTACCAACACTAGCTATCGAAGTGGCTCGGGAACTCATTGGAGGTCGATCACGTCTAGGCAAGTCTGAAGTGACTTTATGTCGACTGGGGTCATCTCTGAACTTCTTATGCGCGGAATGGAAAATTTTACTCGATGATCTTTTTCGAGTGTCTCTAGCTTCTACTTGAGCTTTTCTTTTCTCCTTTCCAAGCTCTTCGGCTTTACAAGCTCGCTCGACTAATGTCACGAACTCTTTGATTTCAAGAATGCCAACAAGTAACTGTATGTCTTCATTCAAGCCGTCTTCAAATCTTTTACACATAATGGCTTCAGTAGATATACACTCTCGAGCGTAACGGCTCAATCTGACAAACTTCCGCTCATATTCCGTTACAGTCATGCGACCCTGTTTTAATTCCAGAAATTCTTTTCGTTTCTGATCGATGAATCTCTGACTGATATATTTCTTACGGAACTCAATTTGGAAGAAGTCCCAAGTTACTTTTTCTTTCGAAACCACTGATACCAGTGTGTTCCACCAGTAATAGGCAATGTCCCGAAGTAGAGATATAGCACACTTTAGGCATTCATCTGGAGTACAAGATAGCTCATCGAGTACCCGAATAGTGTTATCAAGCCACATCTCAGCTCGCTCTGCGTCATCATCATCATTGGCCTTGAATTCCCCGGCCCCATATTTTCTGATTTTATCAACGGGAGGCCTGCTAGATCTCATCGGATCTATCATCGGGGGTGCTGAAGGTACCGGAGTTGGATTATTCGGGGGTGGACGATGTTGTACAGTCGGATTAGTCTAAATAAACTGGGTAAACCATTCGTTCATCATCTGATAGAAGGCTTGTTTAGCCTCCCCCTCATGGCTACCCAAAACTGGTTGAGAGTCTAATGGCGCTGATCCACGTGTGAGACCAGGCGCAACGCTCTCCACATCATCAGCTACGGCTCTATCAGGATCAGGATCCATTTACTATATAAAATACAATTGAAATTGTCAGAAGTCACCAAACTATCATCTATACAATTCAAAGGCATGTATAGCTAGACTCTTACGCACTACGGTAGTCCTAGAATCGACTAAACCTGGCTCTGATACCAATAAAATATAACACCCCTTAACCCGTCTCCGTCGCTGAATTAGGGTTATGAGGCGTTACCGAACTAGACACAGTTTAGCACGGTCATTTATGGAATAAACCCAATACGCATATTTAAATTTTTCCATATCAACAAATAATGTTCAAGACTTACGTTACAAACCATGTTTCAATATGCAACACATCATTACTCATAATCTATACAAGTTTCGAATCAAACTTCCACTAACAACACCAAATTTCATGTGTTAAACATATATAACTACATCTATTTCATTAGTCGAATATCATCATATCTTTTTATACCTTATACAAATATGCATATTAAAAACGAATAGGTCCATGATACTCTATTTACTTTTCATTCACATATGTGATATTCGAACCTTATAGCATAACCAAACATACACATCATGCTATTATAATATGCGCAATGTCCCTAAAACAAAAGCCATGTCAAACCATATTTATCAATTCATCCTACCTTATTAATTAATGGACACAAGATTATTGAATAACCTACCAAACACACATATGATATGTGACTAGTCCAAAATATATAAATACAACCAATTCATTGACCATATATTCGGTCCTCAATTTAAAACTCTAATGATCAACCCAAAACATAAGTATAAACATTTCCATGATCATCTTTGAATTATAACCAAACACATAATAATCTAAGTAGAAAAATTCACACGACATAATATGCATACTTATACATATAATACATATAAATGATTATTTCTATATAACCACATTTAACTTCCAAGCATAATATACACACATCTTATATCAAAGATTAAAACAAACCATTATATCAAACATACAAACGATACTTAACCAAAAGTAATAGCCTTATTCGCAAGGCCATATATGCATATATACATTTACAAAACCGAACATCATTCATTCAAGTCATAATTTAGCCTATACATGCATTTGATTCAAAAAGTAAACATATATACCAAAGAGAGTGATAGTGTGGTCGACTTTCTTTATGATCCCCTGAGTCAGTAGCTGAACCCACAATCTATAAAACAGTAAGACAAACATATACAAAGTAAGCTCACTAGCTTAGTAAGTTTTAAGTTAATGCTAATACAACATCCAAACACTTATACATATTTAAAAGTTACCATTAACAATGAAAAAAAAATAAACATTTCAATACACAAATTCATATAAGGCCGAATACCATAGTTCATTAATCTAAATAGTTTCACTTCTTTACTTTAAACTTATATCTTATCAAAATACAAGGTATATGAATTTCATTAATCACATTACTTCAAATCATATAAATACACCATTCACGTTGTCTATGTTATCCAAATCAAAATCTTATCACTTTAAACATTTCTATTCATAATTGAATTTACCAAAGTATTATATCAAAACTCAACTTCAATCACATACTACTCATACAGTTCGGTCATAAGCTCAAATTCACATAACACCAATTCTATCTTATTACTCAATTTCAAGTAGTATTAAACATAACTTACCTTACTCTCGGTAATTGTAAGAAGAGACTTATGCTTACCCGAGCGTTTACCCGATACATTAACTGTGTTTCACCTTGAATATTTTAAGTTTTCTCCGTTTAAAACGCGTCACCGGCATCAAGCCTGCTAGGCACAAAGCCTGCTAGGCACAAAGCCTGCTAGGCACAAAGCCTGAAATAAGTCACCGGCACTAGGCCTGCTAGGCACAAAGCCTGATATATACAACACCGGCACAAAGCCTGCTAGGCACAAAGCCCGAAATAAGTCACCGGCACTAGGCCTGCTAGGCACAAAGCCCGAACTGTTTATCAACTCAATCTATCAACTCACATTTCTTAACACATACATTACAATATTACTATCAATTCATCTTCACAAAATCAATTCACCTGTAATATCAAATATACTAATTCACATTGTATTTAAAAACATATTCATTCCAAAATGGAACCTACACATTCGGCTATCACATGCTACTTACTCAAATTAATCACATAATTTGATTTCATGCATTATTAATTATCTACTTAATGAACTTTAACTTAAGAACTTACTTCGACTGTCGGTAGGCCGTGTAAATCGACTATTCGAGAACCTTTGTCTTTCCCCGATCCAAGTCCGTGTTTCTTTGTTCTTGATCTTAATCAAGCGATTTGATTGCCGAAACTCAAAGTTCCCTAACCCTTATTCTTTTCTCCATGTTCGTCCAAGGAAGAAATGAAAGAGAATGGCTTATTTTTTTTATGATATTTTAACAAATAATATGTTATTAAACTAATTACTAACCTAACCTTATAATATAAAATTCCATAATATATAACTCAAGGTTATTCTTGGCATAAGCCACCTACTAACTCAAAAATGGGTTATTTACCCTTTTAATACCTCATATTAAAAAGCCATAATCAATTAGGCACTTTTCACTATAGTTTGCAACTTTTACCTTTTACGCGATTAAGTCATTTTTCTAAATTAAACACACAAATGATAAAATTTTTCTACGAGACTTTCACACACATTAATTCACATATAATAAACACAAAATATAATATTAAAATATTTCTCAGACTCGGATTCTTGGTCCCGAAACCACCGTTCCGATTAGGGTCAAATTCGGTCTGTTACAACTCTCCCCCCTAAGGATTTTCGTCCCCGAAAATCTTACCGTTAAACAAAGTCGGATATTGTTGCCTCATTGAATCCTCAGGCTCCCACGTAGCCTCTTCAACTCCGTGCCGATTCCATAGTACTTTCACTAATGGAATTCTTTTGTTTCTTAACTCTTTCATTTCCCGAGCTAAAATACGGATTGGTTCTTCCTCATACGTCATATCGGGTCGGATTTCAATCTCAGATGGAGCAATCACATGTGACGGATCTGATTTCTATTTACGAAGCATCGAAACGTGAAATACATCATGTATCTTTTCTAATTCAGAGGGCAACTTCAATCTATAAGCAACACGCCCGATGCGTTCGATGATTTCATACGATCCGATAAATCTCGGACTCCGTTTGCCTTTCCGACCAAATAGAAGTACTTTCTTCCACGGAGATACCTTCAAGAATACCCGATCTTCGACTTGAAATTCTATATCTTTACGTTTCAAATTAGCTAAGACTTTTGACGATCTGATGCAGCTTTCAAACTACCTCTGATTATAGCCGCTTTCTATTCAGTCTCTTTAATCAAATCAACCCCTTGTATCTTATTCTCACTGAGCTCAGTCCAGTACAATGGCGTACGACACTTGCGGCCATATAGAGCTTCATAGGGTGCCATTTTGATACTTGATTGAAAACTGTTATTATAAGCAAATTCAATCAAAGGTAAGTACTTTTCCCACGTACCTTCAAACTCGAGAACGCAACATCTCAACATGTCCTCAAGTGTTTGAATGGTTCGCTCAGATTGACCGTCTGTCTGCGGATGAAAGGCTATGCTAAAATGAAGTTTAGTACCTAAAGCATCTTGCAACTTCTTCCAAAATCGCGATGTGAATCTCGGGTCTCAGTCTGAGATAATAGAAGTCGGCACACCATGCAATCTCACAATTTGAGATATATATAACTCAGCAAGTTTATCGAGTGAATAGTCCGTACGAACCGGTACAAAATGAGCCGATTTGGTCAGTCTATCTACTATAACCCAGACTGCATCTTTCTTGTTCGGTGTCATAGGCAACCCAGATACAAAATCCATAGTGATTCTATCCCATTTCCATTCAGGTATCATGATCGGTTGAAGCAACCCAGAAGGCACTTGATGCTCGGATTTTACTTGCTGACAAATTAAGCACTGTGAGACAAATTTAGATATATCTCGTTTCATGCCAGGCCACCAATAGAACTGTTTCAAATCATTGTACATTTTAGTGCTACACGGATGTATCGATAATCGACCATTATGAGCCTCACTCAGAATCATCTGAATCAAATTCGAGTTCTTTCGAACACACATTCGGCTTTTAAAGTTCAAACAGTCATTTGCATCAATTTGAAACTCTGATTCCGTATCTTTTTCACACTGAATTCGTCTAGCAATCAAATACTTGTCAATTTTCTGTGCATCACAAATTTGCTGAATAAACATCGGTCTTACTTTTAACTCGGCTATGATCGAACCATCACCAGACATAACCATTTGTGCGTTCATCGCACGAAGAGCAAACAATGATTTTCGACTTAACGCATCTGCAACAACGTTAGCTTTCCCCGGATGGTAGTCAATCACCAACTCATAGTCTTTCAACAGTTCTAACCATCTGCGTTGTTTCAAGTTCAGATCTTTCTGAGTCATCAAATACTTTAGACTTTTATGACCCGAATAAACGTGACATTTCTCGCCGAATAAGTAATGAGGCCAAATTTTCAATGCGAAAACAATGGCTGCTAATTCCAGATCGTGAGTCGGGTAATTTCTTTCGTGTGGCTTCAATTGTCTCGAAGCGTAGGCTATAACTTTGCCTTCGTGCATCAAAACGCAACCCAAACCATTCAAAGAAGCATCACTATAAACGACAAATTCTTTACCCGATTCAGGCTGAGCTAACACTGGAGCTTCGGTCAAAAGGGCTTTCAGCTGATCGAAACTTTTCTGACACTTTTCCGACCACTCAAACTTGACATCTTTCTGTAGTAGCTTTGTCAAAGGTGTAGCTATCACAGAAAAACCTTTTACAAACCGTCTGTAGTATCCCGCAAGACCTAGAAAACTTCGAATCTCGAAAACATTCTTTGGTGGTTTCCAATCAAGTATAGCTGTTATTTTGTTTGGATCCACCCGAATACCTAATGCTGAAACAACATGACCCAAGAAGCTGACTTCATTCATCCAGAACTCACATTTACTAAACTTTGCATACAGCTGTTGATCTCGCAAAGTTTGTAGCACTAACCTCAAATGCTCGGTATGCTCGGTTTCATCTTTGGAGTAGATCAGTATATCATCAATGAACACTACTACAAACCGATCCAAAAACTATCTAAAGACCCGATTCATTAGATCCATAAAAACAGCAGGTGCATTAGTGAGTCCAAAAGGCATAACCAGAAACTCAAAATGTCTGTACCTCGTCCAGAATGCAGTCTTTGGTACATCTGTATCTCTGACTCGCAACTGATAATTACCCGATCTCAAATCTATCTTCGAAAATACTGAAACCCCTTTCAACTGATCAAACAAATCATCAATCTGAGGTAGTGGGTACTTATACTTTATAGTTACTTTATTCAGTTGTCGATAATCAATAAACATTGGCATCGTTCCATCTTTCTTTTTCACGAAAAGAACTGGTGCACCCCAAGGAGAGAAACTCGGTCGTGCAAAGCCCCTATCAGTTAACTCTTGCAACTGTGCTTTCAACTCTTTTAACTCAGTAGGTGCCATCCGATACGGAGCTATCGAGATCGGAGTCGTCCCCGGTACTAATTCAATGCCAAACTCAATCTCTCGTACTGGTGGTAAACCCGATAATTCTTCAGGAAACACATCTAGGTATTCACAGACAACCGGTACAGATTCAATCTATTTTTCAGACACTTTATTATCCAATACATAGGCCAAATAAGCTTTGCACCCTTTTCTCACATACTTTCGGGCTAACATCGAGAATATTACTGTAGGTAACCCACTTAAATCACTGGATTCAACTCTGATGATCTCACCGTTCTGACATCTCAAATGAATAAGCTTTCTTTTGCAATTCACCACTGCATCATGCGAAGTTAACCAGTCCATTCCCAAAATTATATCGAACTCATCGAAAGGCAACAACATTAAATCGGCTGGAAAGCAAGAATCTCGAATCATCAACGGGCAACCCCTATACACCTTATCAACAAGTACACATCTACCCAAAGGGTTGGACACACGAATCACAAACTCAGTAGACTCAACTGGCAGAGTCTTACTGAATACTAGAGTTTCACACACATATGAATGAGTCGAACCAGGGTCAATCAATGCAATCACAGTAGTATCATAAAGGGTACAAGTACCGGTAATGACATCGGGGGAAGAAGCGTCCTCTCTGGCTCGTGTAGCATAAGCTCTAGCTGGAGCTCTAGCCTCTGATCGTATTGCGGTGTCCTTCGTCCCTCTCTGACTGCCACCTACATTGCCTGAATATCTGAGTGGTCTACCCCGTGCTAGCGCACTGCTCAGTCTAGTGTTCTGAGTCGCATTTTGCTCGGCTAACATCGGGCACTCTCGAATAAAATGGTCCGACGATCCACATTTAAAGCAGGACCGATCGCGAACTCTACAACTTCCAGGATGCCATTTCCCACAATGTTTACACTCGGCCCAGTTCTATGGAACATTACCAACACTAGCTATCGAAGTGGCTCGGGAACTCATTGGAGGTCGATCACGTCTAGGCAAGTCTGAAGTGACTTTATGTCGACTGGGGTCATCTCTAAACTTCTTATGGACGAAATGGAAAATTTTACTCGATGATCTTTTTCGAGTGTCTCTAGCTTCTACTTGAGCTTTTCTTTTCTCCTTTCAAAGCTCTTCGGCTTTACAAGCTCGCTCGACTAATGTCACGAACTCTTTGATTTCAAGAATGCCAACAAGTAACTGTATGTCTTCATTCAGGCCGTCTTCAAATCTTTTACACATAATGGCTTCAGTAGATATACACTCTCGAGTGTAACGGCTCAATCTAACAAACTTCCGCTCATATTCCGTCACAGTCATGCGACCCTGTTTTAATTCCAGAAATTCTTTTCGTTTCTGATCGATGAATCTCTGACTGATATATTTCTTACGGAACTCAATTTGGAAGAAGTCCCAAGTTACTTTTTCTTTCGAAACCACTGATACCAGTATGTTCCACCAGTAATAGGCAATGTCCCGAAGTAGAGATATAGCACACTTTAGGCATTCATCTGGAGTATAAGATAGCTCATCGAGTACCCGAATAGTGTTATCAAGCCACATCTCAGCTCGCTCTGCGTCATCATCATCATTGGCCTTGAATTCCTCGGCCCCATATTTTCTGATTTTATCAACGGGAGGCCTGCTAGATCTCATCGGATCTATCATCGGGGGTGCTGAAGGTACCGGAGTTGGATTATTCGGGGGTTGACGATGTTGTACAGTCAGATTAGTCTGAATAAACTGGGTAAACCATTCGTTCATCATCTGATAGAAGGCTTGTTTAGCCTCCCCCTCATGGCTACCCAAAACTGGTTGAGAGTCTAATGGCGCTGATCCACGTGTGAGACCAGGCGCAACGCTCTCCACATTATCAGCTACGGCTCTATCAGGATCGGGATCCATTTACTATATAAAATACAATTGAAATTGTCAGAAGTCACCACACTATCATATATACAATTCAAAGGCATGTATAGCTAGACTCTTACGCACTACGGTAGTCCTAGAATCGACTAAACCTGGCTCTGATACTAATAAAATATAACGCCCCTTAACCCGTATCCGTCGCTGAATTAGGGTTATGAGGCGTTACCGAACTAGACACAGTTTAGCACGGTCATTTATGGAATAAACCCAATACGCATATTTAATTTTTTCCATATCAACAAATAATGTTCAAGACTTACGTTACAAACCATGTTTCAATATGCAACACATCATTACTCATAATCTATACAAGTTTCGAATCAAACTTCCACATAACAACACCAAATTTCATGTGTTAAACATATATAACTACATCTATTTCATTAGTCGAATATCATCATATCTTTTTATACCTTATACAAATATGCATATTAAAAACGAATAGGTCCATGATACTCTATTTACTTTTCATTCACATATGTGATATTCGAACCTTATAGCATAACCAAACATACACATCATGCTATTATAATATGCGCAATGTCCCTAAAACAAAAGCCATGTCAAACCATATTTATCAATTCATCCTACCTTATTAATTAATGGACACAAGATTATTGAATAACCTACCAAACACACATATGATATGTGACTAGTCCAAAATATATAAATACAACCAATTCATTGACCATATATTCGGTCCTCAATTTAAAACTCTAATGATCAACCCAAAACATAAGTATAAACATTTCCATGATCATCTTTGAATTATAACCAAACACATAATAATCTAAGTAGAAAAATTCACAGGACATAATATGCATACTTATACATATAATACATATAAATGATTATTTCTATATAACCACATTTAACTTCCACGTATAATATACACACATCTTATATCAAAGATTAAAACAAACCATTATATCAAACATACAAACGATACTTAACCAAAAGTAATAGCCTTATTCGCAAGGTCATATATACATATATACATTTACAAAACCGAACATCATTCATTCAAGTCATAATTTAGCCTATACATGCATTTGATTCAAAAAGTAAACATATATACCAAAGAGAGTGATAGTGTGGTCGACTTTCTTTATGATCCCCTGAGTCAGTAGCTGAACCCACAATCTATAAAACAGTAAGACAAACATATACAAAGTAAGCTCACTAGCTTAGTAAGTTTTAAGTTAATGCTAATACAACATCCAAACACTTATACATATTTAAAAGTTACCATTAACAATGAAAAAGAAATAAACATTTCAATACACAAATTCATATAAGGCCGAATACCATAGTTCATTAATCTAAATAGTTTCACTTCTTTACTTTAAACTTATATCTTATCAAAATACAAGGTATATGAATTTCATTAATCACATTACTTCAAATCATATAAATACACCATTCACGTTGTCTATGTTATCCAAATCAAAATCTTATCACTTTAAACATTTCTATTCATAATTAAATTTACCAAAGTATTATATCAAAACTCAACTTCAATCATATACTACTCATACAGTTCGGTCATAAGCTCAAATTCACATAACACCAATTCTATCTTATTACTCAATTTCAAGTAGTATTAAACATAACTTACCTTACTCTCGGTAATTGTAAGAAGAGACTTATGCTTACCCGAGCGTTTACCCGATACATTAACTGTGTTTCACCTTGAATATTTTAAGTTTTCTCCATTTAAAACAAGTCACCAGCATCGAGCCTACTAGGCATCAAAGCCCAATATGTAACACCGGCGTAAAGCCTGCTAGGCACAAAGCCTGATCTATACAACACCGGCACAAAGCCTGCTAGGCACAAAGCCCGAAATAAGTCACCGGCACTAGGCCTGCTAGGCACAAAGCCTGATATATACAACACCGGCACAAAGCCTGCTAGGCACAAAGCCCGAAATAAGTCATCGGCACTAGGCCTGCTAGGCACAAAGCCCGAACTATTTATCAACTCAATCTATCAACTCACATTTCTTAACACATACATTACAATATTACTATCAATTCATATTCACAAAATCAATTCACCTGTCATATCAAATATACTAATTCATATTATATTTAAAAACATATTCATTCCAAAATGGAACCTACACATTCGGCTATCACATGCTACTTACTCAAATTAATCACATAATTTGATTTCATGCATTCTTAATTATCTACTTAATGAACTTTAACTTAAGAACTTACTTCGACTGTCGGTAGGCCGTGTAAATCGACTATTCGAGAACCTTTATCTTTCCCTGATCCAAGTCGTTTTTCTTTGTTCTTGATCTCAATCAAGCAATTTGATTGCCGAAACTCAAAGTTCCCTAACCCTTATTCTTTTCTCCATGTTCGGCCAAGGAGGAAATGAAAGAGAATGGCTTATTTGTTTATGATATTTTAACAAATAATATGTTATTAAACTAATTACTAACCTAACCTTATAATATAAAATTCCATAATATATAACTCAAGGTTATTGGCATAAGCCACCCACTAACTCAAAAATGGGTTATTTACCCTTTTAATACCTCATATTAAAAAGCCATAATCAATTAGGCACTTTTCACTATAGTTTGCAACTTTTACCTTTTACGCGATTAAGTC
The DNA here is from genome assembly GCA_005393395.2 of Gossypium australe. Lineage (NCBI taxonomy): Eukaryota > Viridiplantae > Streptophyta > Magnoliopsida > Malvales > Malvaceae > Gossypium > Gossypium australe. Next base: position 44,263,676 of record CM016618.1, on the reverse strand, counting down.
ATTTTTCTAAATTAAACACACAAACGATAAAATTTTTCTACGAGACTTTCACACACATTAATTCACATATAATAAAAATAAAATATAATATTAAAATATTTCTCAGACTCGGATTCGTGGTCCCGAAACCACCATTCCGATTAGGGTCAAATTCGGTCTGTTACAAAACCACTGTTCCAAATTGACTAAAAACGGGTTGTTACAGGCTACCCTTATAGAAATAAAAGATCACTAGAGTTTCTTGGAATTGAAGTTGCAGTTTCAGACTAAACTAGCTTTTATGTAGTACAATATCAATATCAGTGCCCATCGTCTTAGGTACTTTTTTATTTGTTTACTTTTGTACATTGGATTGAATGTTGGTGGTATATATTTCAGCTAAATGTTAGTGTATTTTGATTGTTGGATCGATTTTTGTAATGAATTGTTTTATTTTAATTTTATGGTTTTTAGTTGTATTTAAAGCACAATTTCGATCATTATTCATGGTAAATGTTTATGAAAATATATTAATATTGAAATAATAAAAAATAGAAAAAATTTGCCTTAAACGAGTCTATCCCAAAAGGTTGCCTTAGACATGTTTATCCCAACCTTTTTAAGGTTGTCTTAGATGGGTCTATTCCAACCTTTTAAAGGTTGCATTAGAAGGGTCAATCCCTACCTTTTCAAGGTTGCCTTAGATGAGTTTATCCCAACCTTTTTTAAATGTCGGCCTTGACTAGGTTTTTGCCAACCCTTCAATAAAGGTTGGCTTATGTTGAATTATGCCGACTCTTTTTCAAAAGCGTCGTGGAACCTATGCCAACTTCACTATAGACGGCGTTTTTGAAAGCTTCAGGATAAGCATCGAGATGACCTATTCCAACCTTTTTGCGTCGTCTAAAGTCAAAAAAAAGTGTCACGATAGGCCTGTTTTGTTGTAGAGTGTCCCTCTCCCTTTGTATGATTCAAATTAGTTAGATATTTTTTATAGATTATGTTATTATTATTGTTGAAATGGTTAATGTTATTATATAATGGAGACTTATCTAGTAGTCATAAATTACAACTATTTATTATATGCATGCAATTTGAGAGTTAACAAACCATAAATTACATTGATATTTGAATCATTCAAATGGGAGAAGAAGGAAGAGGGATGCGAGGAGAGGGATTGTTTGAGTTATGAGTAAGTTGGCGTACAGCATACACCCATGTTATAAGGAAGTTGGCATACTGAGTATGTTTGAGTTTTGTATACACCATTGGGCGTACTCCGTGAAAATGTACAAACCCTTTGAAAGATTCAATTATACAAACAACATCCTTATTTATGATATCATTGGAACTCACTAAGTTCTTATGAACTTACTCTGTTACCTTTTCCTTCTCAAACTTGCTCACATGTTGTTCACATAAGATACCTTATAATTGTCACGCATTTATCACCACATATGCCGTTGAAATTCTGCCAAATATTAACTTACCTTTGAGTCAATTAATAAACGCATGAATCACAAAAACAATAATCATCTTAATATTTCAAATAAACTAATCTACACAAAAGAGATCTCTTTGGCGGCATTTTGTTTCAACTAATCTATTTAAAATATTAGACATCCTTAATTAAAACCTAAAGCCAAAATTTAAATTTATTTGTTTCAAAATATTTTTCTTAATTTCATCTTTCAATCAAATTAAAAGATAATAGTGTATATATATATATATATATATATATATATATTATCCCAAAACAACATACAGTGATGTTGGCAAATATAATAATAGCTGAATAAATCAAAATAACCTTACATAAGACTTTAAATTTAAACCAAAATAATTTGAATAAAGGAAAACCTCAAATCAAGATATCGGACACTCCATTAATATTTCATCTTTGGACAAAATATTAACTTGTAAGTGATATCTTGATCTAGTAATCAAACATTGACAATAAGAACATGTCGAACAATAAATCTTCCTTTTGGCCGATTTATTACTCACATGTAAAATCGAATAATCGCCACATGTTTATCATCATAGTTGCACATGTAATATTATTAACCTTCATTTGGGCCGATTAATATTAACATTGTCATAACCATTTTTTGAAAAAAATGGGAATCGACTTAGGTTTTGAAAACTAAGAATAGGAGTCGCCACCGACCTTTTATTAGGTGTGATCGGATCACCTTTTTTTTAATAAAATACTTTGTTTACTGAAACGGCATTTTTGGTCTATGAAACTCGAGAAAATGGGTTCGGGAGTCGGTTACGCACGAGGAAAGGTTAGCACCCTCGATACGCCCAAGATTGGTACCTAATTGATTATTTAGTGTCCTTCGTTGAAAATTTGGAAAAGTTATAGGTTTTCTAAAGAAAATTATTCAATATTGAATTTGAATCTCAAGATTAATTCGTCTCGAAGGAAATAAAAATATCACATCTCACACGTTAGGACATGACACCTTTATACCCCGACACTGAGATCATCTTTGATCTTCAAGACATGCAATCAAAGAAGGGTATTTGATTATCGGGTTGGACAGAAAATTGACACCCAGTACGTTAAGGCATTATTTTCTGACTTTTTTCCAAACGCACAAACATTGCCTTATTTTTTAAAAAACTTTTATTTTTTTGGATGAAATTTATAAAAAATCGGGTTATGTTTTAAAGAAACATTATTTAAAGCGTGAATAGGGGTCATGCTCGTCAAAGAATGGTAATGTAACACGAATTTAGCGTAACAATAATATAATGCATATAACACCTATCATTAGAATCTTTAATCTAAAGTATTAACACGCATGAATAATAATAACGATAATGGAGCAATAATATAAACAAATAATAATGATGATGATAATAATATGAAAATACGAATAAACAAATTATAATACACACAAGAACGATAATCTTAAAGCTTGCACAATTTAAGTAAAAAAAATACATAGTAAGAGGTATCTTTTGTAGAGATTATGTATGCCTATGTAAGACGTATAAGAATATTTAAACTAAAACATTTTTCAAATTTGAAAATAAAGAAATATATATAACAGCGGGATTTGAAATAAAACATTTGTACAACGAATATATAAGGGTGGAAGTACGTGAAAACGAATTAAATCGTGGTAAAGTCAAGGAAATAATTCAAAATAAGTTATTAAAACGGTAGAAACAGTGAATAACTTTAAGACAATAGATTGATTATAAAGAATAAAAAAAACCTAATCGAAATGAAAGTCAAATTAAAGGAACAATCTATAAATAAATAAAATTGTTAAAACAGAACCAAGGACTAAAATGTAATGCGCACGAACAAAGAAGGATTAAAAATGGAAATATCCCCACATTCCCTCAAGACGCAGAACCTGATTATGGACCAAATCACGACATGATTAAAAATTTAGGCTAAATTAAAAGAAAATAAATAAACAATGGAGGACCCAATTAAAACATATTGAAAGGGTGGAAGGGTCGATTGCATAAATAGCCCAAAGGCCACAAGAACACGCGGATCCCTGCCTATGGGTCGGGTCAAATGCGGGTTCTTTCTTTGCTAAACGACGCCGTTTGGTTTATCATTTAAGAACCCTAAAATTTATCTTAAAATGTTTTTAACCTTCATCTCCCTTAAACTTAACAGCCGCAGCCTCCTCTTTTCCCCTTTGCACCCGAATACCCTAACCCTCTGTTTCCTATTCCCAGTCGCCGCAAGGAAACCCTGATGTTCTGCTATCACGCCATTGAAATCGGCGACTAGCAATACCTCCAGCCTCTTTACACGCAGCCTGTCCTATTTCCGATCGCAACCCTTGCCTAACCCCTATTGAAACGGAGCAGGCGAAGATCTAATCTTTCCCTAGATCTATTTTCTAAACCTCGATTTTGACAAGGAAGATAATAGATCGGGTCAATTCGGGGTAAGTGTTTTCTCTTATTTTTCTTTGCTCTTTCTTTCCCAACCAAAAAATATTACAATCGGAGAAAAGCGGTGTACGAAATCCTGATTTAGCCACTTCATCGTTCAACCCACGATGCCGACAGAGAGAACGACGGGGGCGAAATCCTTTGCTGGTAATCTCTACCCTTTTTGTATTTACAAACGCTTCAACAACAGTGTAAAGATGAAGAGGAAACAACAGTAACAGTGGTGCGAAAATGAAAATGGAAGGGTTCAAATCAACCTTCTGTTCCTTTTCTGCTTTTTTCTTTTTGATTGATTCTCCGGAGAGAGCCCTTTTTATTTACAATGGTTTCGGTTTTATAACTGAGATACAGATCGTTTGTTATTTTTTATTATTCTTTGCTTCATTCTCTGTTGCTTTGTCTTTCTCCATTTGCAGGGTATGGGCAAAGCGTGTGCGAAGCCAGAGGCGCGTGGTGTGCTGAAAGTGGAGATGTCAGAGGCGTGTGGTGTTGGCCGAGGTCTGGGCGAGGGCGCTGGTGGAGGCGTGCGTAGAGGCCGAGGCACGTGGTGGCAGAAGCGTGCGGGCGAGGGACTTGCGGATCTGAAAGGTTGCGTGTGGGAGTGGTGCGCGTGTGGCAGACGCGCGGAGGAGCTGGAGCGGCGCGCGTGTGGGGGACGCGCGGCGGTGCTAGAGAGGGGACTCTAGGGTTTGCTTTTCTGCCGAAATCTCCTAAAGTTTTTTTTGGGCCATTGGGCCGCGGTTTTGGGCTAGGTTAATTTGGGTCAAAGTGGGCCATTCGGGTTTTTGTAATCTGGCTTTGCTTATTTGTATTAAATTTGGGCTTGGTTGTTGTATTTGGGCTTTGAGTCTTTTGTAAATGGACATTTAAAAGGACTGTTACATTTATTCATTATTATTATTTTTTTAGGGTTTTTGTTTTTAGCTTGGTATTGGGCTTTGATGGGCCAGGCAAAATTTGGTTATTACAGCTGCCCCTCTTTGCCCATTGTCGTGAAACGAGAATAGAGCAAAGACAATAGAAGAACCAATTTTGCCCAATCTTGGTGGGCTTTGACTTACTGGTCCTTGTCTTCATCTTCGAATTCCACTGTAACATGTTGTCTTGATCCACTCTACCACTACTTCCACGAGACATGCCTCGTAGCTTCAATTCGCCTTTCCTCAATCTTGCTTATTATTTTCTTTAACTTGCTCCAATGAGACTTCAGGACACGAAGAGATTTGTAGCTTTGATCTACTAATTGTTCCACTGGGACTTCGACGAAGCCAGAACTTTTCAAGTTGCTTCCTTATTCTCGCAATATGAGTTGACTTTTTCTTTTCTCTCTCCTTCTTTTTTTGTTTGTTTATTTTTTAAAAAAACAGAAATTGAAGAACGAAAATTGAAAATAGAGATTGAAAATAGAAATTGAAAATACCTAGGCATGTGACCTAAGGCTCAACTCACCTCTCGAATTATGAGTTGATATTTGAAAAATAAAAATTGAAAAACACCTCAGAGTGCGACCTGAGGCTCAACTCACCTCTCGTATTATGAGTTGATATTTTGGAAAATAAAAATTGAAAAACACCTCAGGGTGTGACCTGAGGCTCAACTCACCTCTCGTATTATGAGTTGATATTTGGAAAATAAAAATTGAAAACACCTCGGGGTGTGACCTGAGACTTAACTCACCTCTCGTATTATGAGTTAATTTAAACAGAACTTGAAAAACAGAAGTTAAAAATGCCTCAGCGTGTCCCGAGGCTCAACGCACCTCTCGTATTATGAGTTGATTTTTTTGAACAGAAATTGAAAGACAGAAATTAAATACCTCGGCGTGTCCCGAGGCTCAACTCACCTCTCGTATTATGAGTTGATTTTTGAACAGAAATTGAAAAACACCTCAGGGTGTGACCTGAGGCTCAACTCACCTCTCGTATTATGAGTTGATATTTGAAAAATAAAAATTGAAAAACACCTCAGGGTGTGACCCAAGGCTCAACTCACCTCTCGTATTATGAGTTGATATTTTGAACAGAAATTGAAAATGTGTCATCCGGTGGAACTCGGATGTCTTCTTTCTCTTTGGTTTGGTACAGTTATCATCAAAGCTTCTTGTTTTACTGATGTACCTGTATGCGTCATGCGTGATGTTGTCATGATATGCACGTGTTTGTCTTAAATGCTTTTATGCCTACATGACTATGCCACGCGCCCTGCGTTTATTTTCCGTGTGTCTCTTCTTGTTACGACTCTCATGATGACCTGTATTCATTGCTTCGACTCTTGACTTTCCTTTCATGTTTCGTGCCCGTGCTTGAGTTTTATGGGTGATCTGCGTTTCGTGTATATCACCCTTTTGCCCCCTGTAACTTCAGGGCTCGTCTCATTGTGACCTGAGGGTATAAGATTTGAATATCTTCCACTCATCCCACTACGACTCTAGAACATAGGACTTGTCTCTTATTCAACCCACCCTCTTGTTATTTAAAGGTACAGGATCTGTATCAGTTTCCTTCTAACGGTCACTCTTTAGGTGACCCAACCAGATGTATATGCGTGATGCTCGCATGAATGCAGAATGTCATTTCCTTTCGAGAATGATTCTGGTTTTGCACTTGGGTTAACAATGCCCATTTTCCGTCAGGATTGTGTCACTGACGCGATACCTTGTCATTTTGTTCAATCACCTTAATTTGGACTCAGATATTTCCAACCCTTAAGCTCGGTGAATCTTAAGCAATAATCCTGTTTCAGACTCCTGTATTGTTTAGAGGTTTCCAGAGTAATATGCGAAACTCCTTTCGTGAAAGTATTATTAGTCCAATAATCGTTATTTCAATGCAAAATGCTCAAAAAGGACCATAATGATGGACGGAATGGGAATTTATTGGGAGTATAGCTCGAATCAAACAAGTTAATCAAAGCTAACATATGCAATGAAGAAGCAAATTTATTTAGAGTGTATTTTGAAAAGACAAATATAGCAGCTTCTCTGTTCAAACTTCTTGAGGACCATTCTAAACTCAATATGTGTTTAGGGGATCCGGAGTACTTTGTCGATGCCCCAAGGCGCAACATTCCTCTTCATTGTTACTTCAAGCGTAGCAAGACTACTGTATGCCCCATTTTTATCAAAATTTGAGCTACCCTTTTCGGGTTTTCAACTCAAACCCACTTTTGGTCTCAAAGCGCCCTTTGCGGGTTTTCACTTTGGCCTCTCCTTTTTCTTCTTTTTTCATTCCTCTCATTCTTTTTTGTTTTTTATATTTTTTGTTGTTTTTTTTTTGAATTCACCGGATTGGGCAGGTCCTTATCGTCTATCTTAGACAATATCCTTTTTTCTCTAGAACGAGCCTTATTTGCTGCCTAAGGTCCTTCCCGGCTTGGCATCTCCTTTCTTCTAAAGTCTCTTTTGCATAAGAGAATTTCTCTTTCAAAACCCTATCATGAAATTTTCTAAGGCGATCCTTTTTGTTGTAAACTCGCTTCATTTGATCGTGATAGATATCTCTCAATATTTTCTTTTCAAATTCATTTCATCACATCGGGATTGGATCCATTCCACTTATCCAATTTTGGCTCGGCCTGTGCCTGGGGATAAGAGAATTTTGACTTCACTAGGCAAAACCTAATGAGGAAAGCGTTGTCCCAGCAGAGGTCCTAGCCAAAGTTTAATGATCAACAAAGGGTAAACGTAACTTCTATATGCCAACATTCCCAAGTTTAGGTCATCTTCTTAACAATCTTTGTTCTGTTGCTTTTTTTTTTACACCATGACATGGCACTTGATCCTTGAAAAGACCGCAAACTTTTGACATTGTTCGGTTAAATATGATCTTTTCGCCATTTTTGTTAATATTTTTTTCTTTTTTCTTTTTTGGTCTAATGACTATCGACTTTGTAATATTGGCATATGAAGCGACCCTCACCCTCTTAGTGAAGAGATCGACATCCACAAAAATGAATTGATGCAGACCAGAAGCTTTCGAGGAGATTGACTTGATAACGTCCATGCCCCATGTGTAGAAAAAAATGTAAGAGGCACATAAGTTTTGTCCTCCTCGATTTGGCGTTTGATGCAATTTTTCCTTCTGGGTAGACCGGTAGCTCGAACCTCTTGATTGGCTTAGTTAGGGTAGAACCATCAGCATGTGATCTTCGAATATCCTTATGGACTCCTTCTGTGACTTCCTTAGCTTTGACAACACACTCGTGCCTTAGTAGTCCCAGCGTGTCTTAACGTGATCATACGAAAATATCTTTGAACTCTTGGGAGTAACTCAATGATTCCTTGCCTTGTCCCTGCGGCAAGCTAAGCTTCCATCTTCATCTCATTCGTTAGCTCGTATTATCCGCTGACATTTCGTAGGGTAGGATCCGTCATTCTTAACAAGCTAGGAAATAAGTTGCAATCTCTGTCATCTTCCAAGTTCTTAGATCTCTCTAGACACATATCTCCCTAAAAGGGAGTCAGTAACAGTGTCGCTCATGTCATTGATATCTGGGGACCCCATTGCGGGTATGAAGGCAAAAAATCCAAAGAATAAATGATTCTAAGGATGATTATTCATATGATGTGGTCATGAATAAAAAAATGCAAAAATGTACAGAATAAAATGTTAATGTTTACTTAGGACGATGCATTTAATTGAAATAAAAATTCCGGACACAAGCCTATTTCACAAAAGGACTCTTATTGCCTCTAGGCTTAAAGCAACAAGCGTGTTTTAAATATTACTCTAGATTAGCTAAAATACAGGGATCCCTTCGCAGTCTCATTGTTCAAAACAAACCCGGGAAGACAAAGGCGTATCATTGAAACTTCTTTAATTGCATCATCCCTTTTGTCACTGCGCTCACGTTCCCTTCAAGGTAGTTAGGGAGCGGATTTCCAACCGTATTACCAGTACCGTCAAATTGTAAAATCCCTACATCAATAAGACCTTGAACCCTTCTCTTTAAGGCTAGACAATTTTCTGTAGAATGCCCCTGGTTCCCAGCGTGATACATGCAACTAGCATTAGGATCATACCATTTCGGGTATGGAGGCTTCAATGGTGCCATATAATGTGGCGATATTAACTGTTTTCCCAAAAATTTCGGGTACAGTTCTCCGTATGACACAGGGATAGGGGTGAGTCGAGGTTTTTTAGGATTGGGTCTCGCCGGTCTTTGTTCGTTTTTGAGTTGGTTTGGAGCAGGCGTGTTATTAGGTGGGAACACGATGAATGGTCTTTGGTCATCCCTACTCGTACTACCCACTTCCTTTTCCTTTTTCTTAGGGGTCTTCAATGTCCACTCCCTCCTTTCTTTTGCCTCTGCTTGGACCATTGGTTTAGTCCGACCCTCCTCAGGGTTAAAACATGAGCCCGTCGAGAAGTTCAGCGGGGTCGAGGTATTAGTCTGATATTGGGGCCTGATAGTGACGGGTCCCCCATGCAACCGCGCGTCTGGTTGAGTTGGGATATTTACCGGGGAATAAACAATTTCTTCATATTCCTCCACATTGTCGACCACTTGGCCCCTCCTTGTTTCAAATCCTCCCGCTAATAGCTGGGTTAGATGTCATATCATATTCTCTTGGAACTCTCGCATTTGCTCTCGCATCTCTCGTTGAATTCTGGTTGATTGCTCTTGCATCTGTTGTTGAATTCCGATCAATTGCTCTTGGATCAATATTTGTCTTTCCTCTAATCTCTCCAACCTTTGTTCCATGTTTTCTAGGTTAACAAAATAATTTCACCTAATTAGAGTCTTTCTATAAATTCTAATGCATGTGATACGATGTAATGCAAATGCATGAAATGCAATGCAAATGCATGGGATGAATGCAAAAAGAAAGGGAGGCGTTGATCATGATTTCAATTCCATCAGAAGAACTTTTCCAGAAAATACGTTTCTTTACATTAAAACGGATTGCATAGACGGCCGTGTCCTCATAGTCTAGGTGAAAACACCAATCCTCTCTTTCGTGTCTGGAGTTTGTGATTGTGTCCCGTGAACTTTCTCAATAGACGTCTCTTCTAACTCCTTGTCGCTTGGTCCAGGTCGTTCCTCGTCATTCGCTTAACCTCCGCGATACTCGTAATCCTCCGATGACTCCCGAACAATCCTTGTCGGCTTGAACCTTCAGGTAAATCCTCTTCTTCGTATCTGGATGTTTATGGATGTGTCCTTTGAACTTTCTCAATAGAAGTCTCTTCTAGCTCTTTGTTGCCTGGTCCAGGTCGATCTTCTGGTGACCCCCAAACAATCTTTGTAGGCTTTGAATCTTCGGGCAAGACCTACTTTCGTTGTTACCTAGACTATGTTCGGACGACCGTATTATAATCCACTTCATCAAGTAACACATTTCCTTATGACAAACTCTCCTATTCAGCAATCGAACATGAATCAACACCCCCTTTCTATGATGATGCAATGTAATGCAAATGCATGGATGCAAAGAGGCATTGATTTAGATTCAACTTCATTTAGAAAACTTTTCAGAAAACAAAGCCCTTTTACATAAAATAGATTATAAATACGGCTTCGCTTCTCGAGCGACGAAGCTAATTCTTGACCCTTGTCTGATACCAGCTCGTACTTCACACTTAGTATGTCGGCCTGAACTGCCAAAGTTTACAAATATTCGGCCACCTCCCAGATTTGAGTCGTAGCTTCGCCCGTAAGGTAGTCCCAGTCCCTGGCTTGACTCTGAGAATGATGAAGTCGTTCCTTCCCACACTCCTCATTTGCTTCAAGAAGCTCTACCTTAAGTTTACTACGTACTCCAACTCTTCTATTCTTCCCTTCACTACCTCAATTTTCTCTAAACTGACTCTCAACTCAGCCACAGAATTGCGATTTCTATACTGATAAAGTGTTTTTTTTCAAGCTCCACTGCTCTAGCCTTTAATTTCTCTTTGTCGCTTTGGGTCTCTGGTAGGCCTGTTTCTATAGCCTCTCTCTGAGCCTGAGCCTCTTGGAATTTTCTCTTCCATTTATTGGCCTTGAGATGTTATCGTTGATTCTTCTACTGATCCATCTGTTATATTTGGGAGTAGTATTTGATCCTACGGTCAACCTTTCATTCGGTAAACTTGGTTTCAAACGGTAGAAATTTCTTTGACTCTTTTCTCGTAGTTTTCTCCTTTATACAGGAACTCACATTGTGCTAGGCCATGTGTCGCTGATATAAATTGCCTCGACCCGTACTGTCTTAACACCAGTAAATGAGCATAACTAGTGGCTCCCTAAATTCTGAGCAAAGAGACCCAGTCGAAATTCCCACATCAAAACAGAATCTCGTCGGGTAAAAATCAAGGAGCTCTCCATTCGATATCCGCCTCCTGAAGATTCTGAAGAAGTGCTATCCAATTCTCTTCTGATACGACATCTCTTCTTGGCACTTCTGTCGTCTCTTTCAACAGGGAATAGTCTCTTCTTGGCACTTCTGCTATCTCTTTCAACGGGGAATAGTTATCTGTAAAGATCCGACAAGAAACTTCATCCACCTTCCAAAAGTAGCTGTGAAACCAAACCATTAACAGTTGCGCACACCCGGCAAACCTTCCTTCTCCGAATCTTCTACATGCATTCAATAATCTGAAAGCCTCAGCCGAGATTGCAGGAACTGGTGTAACTCCCTAACTGAGTCAGTCGAAGAAATCTGTGATAGCTTCCTCTACATGTTCTAATGCTCTAGGGAATAATATTAACCCGTAGATGCTCAGTGCGAAAACGTCGACTCTTTTACTTATATCAAGATGGGTTAAAATCAAATCTCTCAAGTTCTTCCATGGGATGCACTTACGCTTACCCTTTTGCTTGATCCTGGTTGTGATTCATTGCTCACTCATTCCCATAATGCTCATTAATTTCTTCTAAAAGGCTAGGACATAGGCCGCTCTCAAATAGATTTTATCAACCTGAGCCATCGGGCAATGCAGTAGACTGTGTATCCTCCTATGGTGGGCACCAAATCCACTTTTCCAAAAGTGAAGCAATTATACGCGGGGTTCTAAAACTGAGTGATAACTCAGAATAACTGTTCATCTACCTTGACGTCGAGCAAGTGCGGCAAATCTCCATAACTATGGCAGAATGAACTATTGGTCTCATCATTTCGTTGATCCCACATAGCTTTTAACTCGTGAAGATTATTGTGCGCCACACTAATACGAGTGTAGTCCCATAATTCTGACACATGCCCGGTCGCTAGACTATCTCCCTTTTCTAGTTGTGTTGTCTCTGACCAAATTCGGATAGCCGCATTATCTTCCACTTTATCAAGAAAGTTGTTTTCCATGGCAAACTTTCTATTTCAGCAATCGAACCCAAATCAATGCCTCTTAACTATGAAAAATGCATGCAATGCAATCAAAACGAGAGAAAACACGGTAGTGTAAGAGAAATAAATAAACGCAAAACAAACGTCAGTGTAGGAGAAATGACAAACATAAAACACCTATCGAGGTGACCTCTAGGGGTTTAGCGTGGCTCTATCTAGGGTAGGCTCTTAAGGCTCGCTATATGAGGTTTGGTTCTAAAGTAAGGGTACCCGAACCAACAGATTCCTCGATCCTCACCCATTATAGGCTCATATAGACCGAGTTCAGTTCAGAGAGATACATTTCCCTATGGCCATGCGGAGGTGGAAACCTCACGAAGCACATAGGTACGGATGTATCCCGGAAGCAATCCACTAGCCCATGCGGAGGTGAAAACCTCACGAAAGCTTAGTTTCTCACTCCCACTTAAAGGTACGACCACGACGGTCATGCGATATGATGCCCGTTAGTGAACCAAGTGTGATGAAAATGACATTCAGTAAAACAAGATAAGTCAATATTTCACATACAGTTTAAAGCAAACAAGGAATAAAGCACCTACTCGGGTAACCACTAAGGTTTGGCGTGGCTCTACCTACAACGGGCTCTTAGGGCTTGCTATATGAGGTTCGGTTCTAAAGAAAAGTACCCGAACCAGCAGATTCCTCGATCCTCACCCGTTACGGGCTCATATGGACCGAGTTCAGTTCAGGGGAGTACATTTCCCTATGGCTGCACGGAGATAAAAATCTCACGAAGACATAGGTACGGATGTATCCCGAAAGTGATCCATTATCTTGCATGGAGGTAAAGCCCTCACGAAAGAGTAGCTTCTCGCTCCCACTTAAGAGGGTGTGACCACAACGGTCATGCAATATAGATGCAATTATTATGAGACTCGACATTATTGCCGTTATAGCACAGACGGATGTATCAGAAGAAACATGATTTTTCAAAACAAATTTCCAAATTTTAATCAAAAGGACAGAAATCAATCAATTTATGGCCTGACTCTCAAGATCCCCAGTGGAGTCGCCAAGCTGTCGTAACCATTTTTTGAAAAAAAAAGGGAATCGACTTAGGTTTTGAAAACGAAGAATAGGAGTCGCCACCGACCTTTTATTAGGTGTGATCGGATCACCTTTGTTTTAATAAAATACTTTGTTTACTAAAACGGCATTTTTGGTCTATGAAACTCAAGAAAATGGGTTCGGGAGTCGGTTACGCACGAGGAAGGGTTAGCACCCTCGATACGCCCAAGATTGGTACCTAATTGATTATTTAGTGTCCTTCGTTGAAAATTTGGAAAAGTTATAGGTTTTCTAAGGAAAATTATTCAATATTGAATTTGAATCTCAAGATTAATTCGTCTCGAAGGAAATAAAAATATCACATCCCACACGTTAGGACATGACACCTTTATACCCCGACACTGAGATCATCTTTGATCTTCAAGACATGTAATCAAAGAAGGGTATTTGATTATCGGGTTGGACAGAAAATTGACACCCAGTACGTTAAGGCATCATTTTCTGACTTTCCAAACGCACAAATATTGCCTTATTTTTGAAAAAACTTTTATTTTTTTTGGATGAAATTTATAAAAAACCGGGTTATGTTTTAAAGAAACATTATTTAAAGCGTGAATAGGGGTCATGCTCGTCAAATAATGGTAATGTAACACGAATTTAGCGTAACAATAATATAATGCATATAACACCTATCATTGGAATCTTTAATCTAAAGTATTAACACGCATGAATAATAATAACGATAATGGAGCAATAATATAAACAAATAATAATGATGATGATAATAATATGAAAATACAAATAAACAAATTATAATACACACAAGAACGATAATCTTAAAGCTTGCACAATTTAAGTAAAAAAAAATACATAGTAAGAGGTATCTTTTGTAGAGATTATGTATGCCCATGTAAGACGTATAAGAATATTTAAACTAAAACATTTTTCAAATTTGAAAATAAAGAAATATATATAACAGCGGGATTTGAAATAAAACATTTGTACAACGAATATATAAGGGTGGAAGTACGTGAAAACGAATTAAATCGTGGTAAAGTCAAGGAAATAATTCAAAATAAGTTATTAAAACGGTAGAAACAGTGAATAACTTTAAGACAATAGATTGATTATAAAGAATAAAAAAAACCTAATCGAAATGAAAGTCAAGTTAAAGGAACAATCTATAAATAAATAAAATTGTTAAAACAGAACCAAGGACTAAAATGTAATGCGCACGAACAAAGAAAGATTAAAAATGGAAATATCCCCACATTCCCTCAAGACGCAGAACCTGATTATGGACCAAATCGCGACATGATTAAAAATTTAGGCTAAATTAAAAGAAAATAAATAAACAATGGAAGACCCAATTAAAACATATGGAAAGGGTGGAAGGGTCGATTGCATAAATAGCCCAAAGGCCACAAGAACACGCGGATCCCTACCTATGGGTCGGGTCAAATGCGGGTTCTTTCTTTGCTAAACAACGCCGTTTGGTTTATCATTTAAGAACCCTAAAATTTATCTTAGAACGTTTTTAACTTCATCTCCCTTAAACTCAACAGTCGCAGCCTCCTCTTTTCCCCTTTGCACTCGAATACCCTAACCTTCTGTTTCCTATTCCCAGTCGCCGCAAGGAAACCCCGATGTTCTGCTATCACGCCATTGAAATCGGCGACTAGCAATACCTCGAGCCTCTTTACACGCAGCCCGTCCTATTTTCCGATCACAACCCTTGCCTAACCCCTATTGAAACGGAGCAGGCGAAGATCTTTCCCTAGATCTGTTTTCTAAACCTCGATTTCAACGAGGAAGATAATAGATCGGGTCAATTCGGGGTAAGTGTTTTCTCTTATTTTTCTTTGCTCTTTCTTTGCCAACCAAAAAATATTACAATTGGAGAAAAGCGGTGTACGAAATCCAGATTTAGCCACTTCATCGTTCAAACCCCGATGCCGACAGAGAGAACGAAGGGGGCGAAATCCTTTACTAGTAATCTCTACCCTTTTTGTATTTACAAACGCTTCAACAACAGTGTAAAGATGAAGAGGAAACAACAACCTTCTGTTCCTTTTTTGCTTTTTTCTTTTTGATTGATTCTCCAGAGAGAGCCCTTTTTGTTTACAATGGTTTCAGTTTTATAACCGACATACAGATCGTTTGTTATTTTTTATTATTCTTTGCTTCGTTCTCTGTTGCTTTGTCTTTCTCCATTTGGAGGGTATGGGCAAAGGGTGTGCGAAGCCAGAGGCGCGTGGTGTGCTGAAAGTGGAGACGTCAGAGGCGTGTGGTGTTGGCCGAGGTCTGGGGGAGGGCGCTGGTGGAGGCGTGCGCTGAGGCCGAGGCACGTGGTGGCAGAAGCTTGCGGGCGAGGGACTCGCGGATCTGAAAGGTTGCGCGTGGGAGTGGTGAGCGTGTGGCGAACGCGCGAGGGAGCTGGAGCGGCGCGGTGTGGGGGACGCGCGGCGGTGCTGGAGAGGGGACTCTAGGGTTTGCTTTTCTGCCGAAATCTCCTAAGGTTTTTTTTTGGGCCATTGGGCCACGGTTTTGGGGTAGGTTAATTTGGGTCAAAGTGGGCCATTCGGGTTTTTGTAATCGGGCTTTGCTTATTTGTATTAAATTTGGGCTTGGTTGTTGTATTTGGGGTTTGATTCTTTTGTAAATGGACATTTAAAAGGACTGTTACATTTATTCATTATTATTTTTTTGGGGGAGTTTTTGTTTTTAGCTTGGTATTGGGCTTTGATGGGCCGGGCAAAATTTGGTTATTACAAACATAACTTAAGTTACATGCATACAAACTTTTATATTTTAAAACAAAATAATTTATACAAAAAAAAATCACTTTAGTGACTTATTGCTTCAATTAAGTTATTTTAAAAAATATATATAAACATACCAATATTCAAATTTAAAATTTACCCAATAGTCAAATGTCAAAACTATTTTTTTATGGCTTTATAGACTCCGAAATAACCCAAAATAAGGTTGTCTTAATAATGCAATAAAAAAACCGAAAACCTTAATCTTTGACTCTTTTTTTTTTTGTTCCAAAACCATATATATCAAAACCAAATAGAAATAATGTAGTGGTTCAAAGCCAAATAATTAACAAGCACATGTATTCATAATTTTGACATGGACAAAAACACCAAAGCAATTCACGCATATACATGTATTTATAATCAAATAGAAAAACTTACATTGAATATAGCATGTAAATCCAAAGTTATAGTTATGATTAAACAGATATTCACATGAATACTTGAAAGAAAAATTTCAAGTCAATATATCTCAGAAATAAAATCATAATAGTTGACATACCCATACTGTAGATTATATCAATATAATTTAACTGAATATTAGAAATAATTATATGTCAAACCCAAATATTATTTGACCAAACTTAAAACTAAAAATATATATATGTTTATATCTTGGCAGTATAGATAATTGAAATTCATCAACTAATATTAATAACTTTAAAATAAGCAATTATGCACCAAAAAAAGGAATCGAAATAGGCGGCACATTTGGTAAAATTCAACAGCAACTATGATGCAAAACATTAAACATGAAAGATTAATTCATCTTGCACCAAAACACCCATTAAATTGAATATATAACCATAACAAAAAGAAATTTAACAACTTCAACGATATTCATCAAAACTTAATTTCACCAATTAAACTATAAAAGATATATTATTGAATAATGGTTATAAACATCTATTCACGCCAACTATAATTATGCATTAATCCTCAAAATCATTGATATGCATATAATATATATACACACAATATATACACAATTATAATAATAGAAAAAATAATACTGACTTGCCTTATATAATTCATGTAAACTCAAATTTATATTTATGACTAAAAATATTATCATAAAACTTCTTTATACGCACAAATACTTAAAAAAAAATCATAACCATCAAATATAAAAAGAATTTCAAATTGTATAAAAGCATTCATATGCGCAACCACTTATGATTCATAGTCACCATATTTTAAAAAAATCCCGAATATTTTAATTTTAGTCGGGTTCCATAAGGACTAAAACTTATATAAAATAATTATAGCAGAAACAAAAAGTAATCATTCGTATATATGAATTGAATTCAATGGTGAATATAATTCATCATGAATAAAGACAAAATATAATAATTTCATATACATTTAACCACAAACAGAAAATTTAAAACAAATAGTGCTAAAAAAAACATCTTAACAACATTCGTTTATTCGATTATTAAGAGAATTAACTTTCAAAACCAATTATACAATCCAATTGGAATTCTTCAATTGCAAAAAGTTTTAAGTCTATAACTTTAATCTAATTATAATGACTTTAACCAAAATTTATAAAATAATTGTGCGAAAAGAAGATAAGGAAATCTCACAAATCAATTTTTATCATTTGATTATAAATAAATAAATAAATAAACCTTCATCTTTCGAATAGCATATGCAAATATTAAACTAGATTATATTTATAAAACCCTAGAAAATTATTTAAAGAATCAAAACCCAAAAATTTTATCAAGAATCTCAAAGATTCAATATAATATATAATTAAAATATCAAATCTATAAAATTAAAAAAGAAAAACGAATCAATCCAAAAATAATAAAGAATCAATTCATTCTCAATGGTTCAACATGACGAAACTCGGATGCCACTTGTTAGAATTGTAAAATAAATTTAAAATAAAACTTAATAAACTAAGATCTATTATGCCAAATCATCAAGAATAAATCAAGAACAAAACTAAATACGGCAGCGTAATTGAATCCATGAATTCCTTAAAATCTACGAACCTTAGGGATTTGATCTTCCAAATTAGTACACAAGAAAATTCAGAGAATATTTGCTCTCTTTTTCCTAAGGATGAGATATTAGAAAGGATATCTTGTATGTAATTTGAAGACCATAATCCTAATATATATATAACTTTGGTACATTAGCCCTAATTTCTAATTAGCCCATCATTAATTAGAAATTTATTAGAACTTAATTACTAGAGTATCTACACATATTTGACTCATATTTTATTTAATAATTAAAGCCCAATAAAATTTTAATCAAATTAAATTAAATTACTTTTAATTTAGGCTAACCTATCATGATAGTAAATAATAATATGTAATTAGTATTATTATATATGTGATGTGAATATTAAGCTCTAAATTAGACATGGAATCATACTCACTTTTTCTTTCACTCACAATAATCCAACTGTCATGTTTTTCTATCTCTCAAGTTTCTTTTTCGACTTCCTCCCAGAATTTTTTTGATTGTTTTCAAGAGATTTTTTACCATTTGTGTTTTTGACTTGTTTTGTTTTTTTAAGCTACATAAATCGCTTTCAATATTCCAAATATTGTTAATACAATGGATTGTCCAAAAATTGTTGATAATCCTTTGGTGCTTTTGGAAGAATGATCATTCATCAAGTTTCTTCAATATGTCATTAAATCTTTTCATTTGTTTTTGAATCGTCTTAAGAACCTGTACTTGTGTGAAATCTCAAAGGAAATGATTAAAAGAACAAAATTAAGCCTCAAATAAACTTCTTTCAAGTTTTTTTTTTTTTTTTTCACATTGTTTTTCAAAATGATTTTTAACCCTTTTTTTTAAATTTCATTTTTTGGATTTTTCACTTTTTTCATGGTTTTTTTTCTTTATTTATTCTACTATCTTTTAAAAACAAACATTGAAAATCAACAAGAACACAATAAACTCAATGAAAAAACCAAACAAGGAAGACTAGTTTAAAGAAGAGAAATAGAATTGACACAAAAAAAAAAATGAAGAAATTTACTTGATTTGAAGCAAAACCAAAACTCTGAATACCAAATGATTGGAATAAAATCCAAAATTGTCCAATAGGAGGTTTCCAACAACAAAGATCAATGACCCATTGGAATCAATAATATTAATTCAACGGAATATTAACTTGCTGAATATAAAGAATGAGGAAGCAACAAAGATGAAAAAATTTCATTCAATATTCAAGAATCAAGATTGTTTTACATGGAAAGTAATAAGATTTAAGAGTAACTTAGTAAACAAAAGCCCATCAAAAATATTAATTGAAAATAATAAGATAATTAAACTTGTTGCAAATTTGGACCAATCTAGTGGAGTGTGCCCATATAATGCCAAATTCAGCAAGGGTTTTGTTGGTATTCTATTCCTGAATCCAATTATCCTCTTCATCCTCAACTTGTTATGCGATTAATTCTTGAATAGATTCGCCCATGCTGCTATTTCGTATAATGAATTCCCTAATCTATGTAAAATATTATGTCAACATTCATATGGATAATATATACGATTATCAGATGGAAAAATTACATTATAAAATCCTCCATTTTTTTTATTTTAAAACATTTTTAATTGATATGACCACTAAATTTACAATTAAATGAAAACACCTATTTCAATATTAAAATTTATATAAATAAAATTTTATATTTTTTTAAAAAATAAACACTATAATCTAACTATTTCAATCATTTCTATAAACACAGTTTTATATTTTACACTTACATAAACATGTAATCCATCTATTTCAATGTTAATCCATAGTTATTGATATTACACTATATTTATTGGGTGAGTATTTGGTACATTTTATTTATTCTACAAATAGTCTTAAAACATCGACATGTATATTTTTTAATATTTTATTATATTTCTTATAAAACACTTGTCAACCCGTTGACACTGCTTGTGGAGTCGATGTACAAAATATTTTTCCATGTTTATTTTTTATTTTTTAAATTGTCAACACATTTGACATTTATATTATTTTTTAGTTTAAACATTCAAATTTTATGTTCTTAATTATTTTTGTCATAATACAAACTATAATAATTGTAAAAATTAATTTCTTTTTTGTTTTCTCAGTTATAATAGTAGTGAAGTACAAATTTTAATAAACAAATGTAAAATATTAAAATTTATAAATACAAATTAATCCGTGGATAACATGAAATAAAAAAATAATTTTAAACTAAACTAAATTAAGTTTATATAATTATTATAATATTAATACCATATATAAATTCAATCCTGATTTAACTCATAATCACTTCTAGTCCGACCGCAGCTTGTCCCTCGCTTGCGAAAGCGGGGCTCGGATCATAACTAAAGATATGAAACCCTTTGGAAATCATGGTAAGGGTTGAGGCAAAATTACCATGTTTTGGACAAGATGGGGGATGTTTGGTCAGCGACATGTTTCAATGAGAATGTCAATTTGTAAACCCTTTTTGAGGGGTTTTTTTTTTTTTCATTTTATTTCTACCTTTGATTTAGCTAAGCTAATACTTAATGTAACCCATGCTTTCTCCGACAAAATCATTGCTCAACATCAAGGTTCCATGCTTTAAAAGCCACCTTTTCTACCCCCCTTCAATACCTGCTTTTTATGTATTTATTTATAAAATATGATTACACACATTTAGATGTCCACAGAATCAAGTGATCGAACGGACCATATAGTCCAATGAAAAATCCAAATATGATAAAAATATAAAACATACAAGAATAGAAATAAAGAAAGTGGTGAATCTAGATACAGTGTTTTGGAATTGATGAATTTACAAGCTTTAAACAACTCTTCCTCATCATTCAATTCTCTTCTTTTCATGTGGGAGTCTTAATTGGTATTTAGCTTTACTGTTCTTCCACTTTTTCAATTATTCTCATTTCTCATTTATTTTTCATTTCCGGAAATATTCAATTTAGTAAATATATAAAAAAATATTAGACAATAATTTGAAATTTTGAAAAATTAATGTTATTTTGATAAGAATATTATTTCTTTCATCACGTTTTACATATGAGTTAATAATAAATTAATTTTAATTAAAATTTTTAATCAGTCACATAATCTATTTTTGGGAAAAGAGAAGGAATAATTGACGTTTATTTTAAAAATGTCTTATTTTTTACACGAATTTTTATTCTTTGCACTAACTATTCATTATTTTATATCAACTATTATAATACATTTGTAATAAATAAATTTTTGTCTCATTTTATTACTTGAGTAACCAAACAAGTCATCACAGTTGTATTTTTTTTTATTAAATTTTGCAAGTGCAAAATTGTATTAGAAAGTTGTTTGAAATATTAATTAAAAACTAAGCTGTGAAAGAAATTATATTATTGATCAAAGTAAAATATTTTCTGAAATTAATTTATTTCTTTCCTTTTAATTTTATTAATATTTTTTATAGTTTTAGATAAAAGTTAAACATAATAATCGATTTAAAAAATAATTTATTTTTAAATATATTTTTTAAAATAAAATTAATAAATAATTATCTACTTCTTTATTATATTTAATATTATCTTTTGAAAATTACTTATTAACTTTTAAGGTTTTTAAACTGAATCGTCGATTTTACATATTTATGTTAAAGGAGTAGATGGTACCTTTCATATTGATCTGAAATTGCCCCTTTAATCGGTGGTTTTGTAGGTCCATCGAAAACATCATGTTGAATAATGATGATGATAAGTGCATGTAGGCAGATGGGTCCAACCTAAAAGCTGAGTTCCATTTGACCAAACTCCCTTTCATCGCTGTGGCTTAGATTTGGAGACACCATCACTATCACTGCCTTCTTTCAAACCCCACAAAACACCAAAGTTGAGCTTTTTACGAAACAAATTGATACATGGAAGATTTGGAATATGCAGGAAAAAAAAACCCTTTGGATAATTAAGGGTAATGGTAAATGCTCAAATTAGACCAATTAAAGATTAAACTATTTAAAATGGTTATATAAATATGTTTAAATAAAAATAAAAACTTTTAAAATGATCAAATAAGGGTTAAACATTTTCGCAAAATTATTGAAATAAGAGTTTTTTAAATAATGTTTTATTCTAAACACGTCAATATTTATATAATTTTTTATAAATTAGGTTGAAGTACGTACAAAACTTTCACGTGAGCAATGCAGAAGGTTGAGTCCTATTTTAAACATTTATCTAATAATAAACGAATAAAATATTTATATGAAAAAATCATATAAAATCTTGTAATAGAGGTGAGTTTGCCTATAATATACCTCTCGCTGATTCAAGCTACTCAACTCGACCTAACAAGACAACCTAGGAGAAAAATACACCAACCCCATGGCCACCAATTAGCACAATAAACAAAAGAAATCAAAGTTGAGCCCCAAAATATAAGAACTAAAAAAACATGCATGAGTGAGTGGAGAACTGTAATGAAATGTAATTGATGGAGACTGCAATAATGCATTTGCATGGATGTGTCTGCATGCGCCACCAGACAGGAAATGTACTCACTCCTACACCCCAACAAGATACGATTGTACGATCAAAATACAAAATATTTTAATCGCAATTATAATACAAAGCATACACAAATGTAAAACAAATATACAAATTAACAAATCTAGTCCCCCATAACTCCCAAGTTTTGCCAAACTTTAAATAATGAAAGGAAATTCAAAGTGGGCAGGCTTTTAGCTTGATGGTTACAAAGTATATAGCTGACACAAAGAACATATTGGGAAGTGAGAAAGAACTTTGGAAACCCAGAATCAACTGTGTTTCACATTTATTCCTATGCATACAAACTACAGTAAAAGAATAACACAGACCAGTACCCATATTTTCCTATAAATTTAACACAAATATGGAAATAATTATAACTAAAGTTTTAGATAACTCGTGTAATCATATAACAATATTTAGATTATTTTTTTATTTATATAAAATAATTTAATTTTTGAATTATTTTATAGTTATGATTGCTTGTTAGTATGAGAAAAGATGGTATGAAATAGGAATATTATCTCTTTCCAATAGTTTTATGCCATACCAGTATTTTTATCCTGAATTTCAGGATTTAAATTTGGATTTATTTTTTTTTCAAGATAAAAATGCTGATGTGGCATAAAACTATTGAAAAAAAGATATAGATAACGTGGCGTCACTGTTTTATATAATCCTTTCCCTGTTAGTATTGCATAACCAAAATACCAAAAAAAAAATTAAATTAATTAAACAACTTTTGTAGTTGAAATCATAATTTCAAAACCAAATAAGAAAATGGAATCTTTGAAGTTTAAAAATGTTGTTTCACACAAAGTGACTTTATTATTCTTCATTAAAACATACATTTCTAAACTTTATTTTCTCGATTTTCTGCCAGCTTTGCTAAACTCACCCTCACTATTTATATCACCACACCCACATAAGCAGAACTTTGAGAAAACCCCATTTCTCTGCTTTCTTTTTTAATAAGCCAAGCTGTCGGGACATCAACACCAAGACATTAGAATATTTGTAAGAGAATAACAAGAAGAGGGAATTGTTTTATTTATTATTTTCTGCCATTCTTGGATGTTTTCGAGAGCTTCGAAAAATGGTGTGAAGGATAGAAGCACTCGAGAAAGCTTTTCTTACAATGTTGATCTTATGTCGGATCAGATGTCCCCATTTCGATCACAGAATAAGACGACTCAACCCATGTTCAAACATGGCTTCTTGCTCTCGTAAAACCTCACCAATCATTCATGCTTTTGTAATTTTTCTTCTTGTTTGTTCTTCAATTTCTCCCATTTACTCATCGGAACCCCATAATCTCCATGCGAGAAATCGAACTTTCCGACCGGATAAAGAGCTACAAAAGTTGAAATTCATAAGACAACGTCTCAACAAGATCAACAAGCCAGCAGTAAAGACAATTCAGGCAATTCAATCTAGTTTTTGCCTTGAGTTTTTTTCTTTTTATCTTTTATCAGACATTAGTTTCCGAGATCTCCAACATGTTTTTGTTTATGGTTTTGGTGTTGCAGAGTCCTGATGGTGACACTATAGATTGTGTTTTGTCGCATCATCAGCCTGCCTTCGATCTTCCTGAACTCAAAGGACAACGACCATTGGTAATTAAATAATATTTTAGTTGCACAATATTACAGTACATGGTTATGTTACAGTGTTTATCGTCGTTATTTATTGTAATTAAAGGGAAAACATCCATTGGTCCACAAATACTAATTGAACAGTTTTTTTCTATTGTTGAAATTTGTGCAGGATCCACCGGAGAGACCTAGGGTTTATGAAAGAGATGGGGTAATGATGACGGCGGAAGTAGAAGAAGAAGAAGAAGAAGAAGAAGAAGATGTTCAGCTATGGAGAATGTCAGGTGAAACATGTCCGGAAGGAACAATTCCCATCA
This sequence comes from Gossypium australe, assembly GCA_005393395.2. Classification (NCBI taxonomy): domain Eukaryota; kingdom Viridiplantae; phylum Streptophyta; class Magnoliopsida; order Malvales; family Malvaceae; genus Gossypium; species Gossypium australe. The sequence goes on along the minus strand of CM016618.1, from coordinate 44,239,186 downwards.
GGAGAACGACGGAACAAGACATGCTAAGGGCTAGTTCTGTAAGAAGATTTGGAAGGAAACCAAGACGACGTGTTAGAAGAGATTCAACCAGCAACGGCCATGAGGTAGGTGTCTTCAAAATTACACTTTTAACAAAAACTGCCATGCCTAAGAAAATATCAAATTTTATCTAAGCAATGTTTCCATTTTTTCTTAAAAAAAATAATTATTCATAAGGTACTGTTTTTATTTTGTTAGAAAAATATAAACTTTTTGTCCCACAAAAGTGGGTGAAAAAAATGAAAAAGCAATTGGAATAGCGTTCAAAATCGAAAGGAACCAATATCAAGAAAGTAGTCAAAAGTGGATTGTAAGACGACCCTACTTGTTTATTTTTATTACCAAAGACTTCAGTCTCTTATGCCAACATTGACAACCTCGTATTTTGTACATACATTCTTTGGGGTAGGCTGACAGATTTTTACTAAAAATCCTTTAAAATAAATTTAGATAATTAAAATCTTTGAGTGCTTGCATCACATAATTAACTCACAGACACAGAGTACTAAATATAAATTTTATTCTTTTTACAATTTTATATTTAATTTATTGATACCGTATAAAGAAATATTATATTTATATACTTATAAATGATGTGTCTTTATATATATATATATATATATGATGTAAACTCATTTTTCTTTCTTTAAAGCATATAAACTTTTTTTAAAAAACAGTCGTATCAAATAAAAACACAAATATGAAATATGCTAGTAGTAGAAGATGATGGGACAAAAAATAAATCCCAATTCAAAGTCATCATTTTCTTTAATTTGCACAACCTAAAAAATATTTCGAGATTCTGCATAATCTATTTATCAAAACAAGTTTTTTTTTTTATTATTACAAAAGACGGCAATACCTAATTTTCAGGATGCTTTATGCTCCTATCTTGATTACGCCTGATTTCTTTGTTACACAAAAGGTCCCTTTATATATAATAATAATCACATTGTAAGGAGTATAGTTGGTAAGAGTTAAGGGGTCCCTGGCTAGAATAGGATATATAGTTTAAACTAGCAAAACTCTTTTCTGGATTGAAAAAAATATGATGAAATCGATATAATTCTCTTCCTCTGTGATGCAATGCATGGAATTATAAGAACTGATTTTTGTTAATTTTTTCCTTCTTTAACATCCTAGGTTTACTTTAAAAACCTTATATCCCCACATATTTAAACATTAATATCATAACATAATTTTTAAAAATTATATTTTATGCTTATTTGGAAACCCGAAATAAGATGGTGGTAATAATAAAGGTATATGGTTACAGCATGCAGTTGGATATGTGAGCGGAGGAGAATATTACGGAGCCAAAGGCAGCATAAATGTGTGGGCACCCCACGTCTCCAATCCCTATGAATTCAGCTTATCCCAACTCTGGGTCATCTCTGGTTCTTTTGCCCACGATCTCAACACCATTGAAGCTGGTTGGCAGGCATGTCTTTTTCCATTTTAACTCTTCCTTTTTTTAGAAAATGCTCTTTACGCATATCAGGATTTCGATATGAAGATATCTTAATCCTCCAAAAATCACACCTAAGCCTGTCAATGAACAGAACTAGGTAGGGTTGGAGCCTGGTTCAAATAAGATGTTCCTAGCCCAAGCCCACTTTTTCATATATTAATAAAAAGATATTTTATGTTATTTTTTAAATTCTTCATGTTTGGGACTCGGGGAATAATATAGAGAAGATTTATATATTTTTTTATAATTAATTTTAATTTTTGATGTTATTTAAATTAAATTTGGATTGGAACGAACCAATTGCCTAAACCTGGGATCGTATGAACATGTTTAATTACATTGTAATTCGTGTAACATAACTTTTTTATGATATAATCTTGTTAAACTTGATCCGATTGATCTTGCATTGTTATATATAAAGAAACAAACTTAATATTTTATTTTATACATTACATAAAAATGTGATTAATCTTTTTCTTTTGTCATTTAATTCAATTACAAATTAATTTTATGCAGGTTAGTCCAGAGCTATACGGGGACAATTATCCTAGATTCTTCACTTATTGGACCGTAAGTATAATAAAAAAAATTATTTGGAAACAATTTAATTATAGTTACTAAATTCCTCATTGCTTAATTAATTAAGATAATGAAAATATTCGGCAGAACGACGCATATGAAGCAACTGGGTGTTATAATTTGATGTGCTCAGGATTTGTTCAAACAAACAATAGAATTGCAATTGGAGCTGCAATCTCCCCAATCTCATCATACCATGGTGGACAGTTTGATATCACCCTCTTGATTTGGAAGGTAAATCACAAATAAACCATATCCTTTTAGTTTCCTTCAAACCGGACCAAATCGATTAAATCAATTAATGCTAGTTTTGAAATACATCCTTGTAAATGGTGTAGGATCCAAAGCATGGGAATTGGTGGTTGGAATTCGGATCGGGGATTCTAGTAGGATACTGGCCATCATTTTTGTTCACTCACTTAAGGGATCATGCAACCATGGTTCAATTTGGTGGGGAGATTGTGAACACAAGGCCCGGAGGTTCCCACACCTCCACCGCGATGGGCAGCGGTCATTTTGCCGGCGAAGGGTTCGGAAAGGCCTCTTATTTCCGAAACTTAGAGGTGGTTGATTGGGATAATAACCTAATCCCATTGCCAAATCTACGAGTGCTGGCTGACCATCCCAATTGCTATGATATCAGAGGTGGGGTTAATGGGGTTTGGGGACATTATTTTTATTATGGAGGACCTGGAAGAAGTGTTAGGTGTCCGTAAAGGGAATGATATAGGCAACGGGGAAAGCAAATTTTATATTAACAATCAAGATAAAAGAAAATAAATGATAAAAATCTGAGAGTCAAAATAGGTATTTATTAATTTTTGAGTAAGATAATTACCAAGATTGTTGGAGGGACTGCTGCCCCTGTGGATCTGCCCCTGGGTATAGGGTAGAGTTAGTAAATAGTTTTTTTTTTCTTGTTTTCTTTTTTGTTTAATATTTGTTGGGTGATACTGGGTTTCTTATGGAGATGAGAGATGTTGATTTTGTAAGTTTGGGCCTTTGGGGCATTTTTATAGTAATTATTTTCCTTGTTAATCCAAAGTTCTTTTTATTTTCTTAATTAGAATGGTATTAGAATTTTGGTATAATGACTGATTTATAGTTTCTTTTTTATATATATATATAAGAGATATAGGACAAAAGATTTTTGATCGAATTCATAATTAGTGTGAATTAAATTTTTAAATAAAAATATTTTATTATTTCATTTTTATTCAATCTAAAGAGATAAGTGATTATTAAATTATATGCAGGTTGGTGGTTATGTTTAATACGCCATCAATAAATAATAACATGATATTATTATTAAATTAAATAAAAATAATAGATTTTATAAGTAAATACTAATAACTTTGTTTAAATATAATAATAAATTATAAAACCTAAAATTCAAGATCTTAAATCCAAAATCTTAGACTTAAACCTTTAAACCCAATATTCTAAATCCAAGAGTTATTATTTATAATAGTTACAACTGTTTAATTATGCTTAAATAAATTTATTAGTATTTGTGACAATTGAGTCTTAGTTTGGTTGGCATCAATATTATTACCAATGTAGGAGGATGTAAGCTCGAGTATGTTGAAACATATCTTCCTATTTAAGGGTTGAAAAGGGGTTATTGGTAATTGACCTAACGTCAAATGTAGTAGTTATTTGAGGTGATTTCTATACTTAACGAGTTTGTTTTCTTGACATTTTATAATTAATTATTGCATTTTCTTAGTAGTACCTTAGGAACTAAAATTTAATAAAAATAAGCGTTTTTACGCATTTTCTGCTATTTCGATGACCCATGAGGCTGATTCGAGCCTTGTAAGTGACTAATGGGCTAATTAAGTATGAGGGATACCAATTCAGGTCCAAGAATATAAGGGATAATGATCGGGCCATGAGACAAGGAAGCCCAATAGAACGAAAAAGTTGTCAAGGCTGGAAATACACTTGACCTCATCACGACGACACAATGATTATGGGAGAAAATTCACGATGGCGACGTCATGACAAAGAGACTCCCTACGTCACGATGACGCGACGATGGCAAGCTAAAATGAAGTTGATTCATTGGACGACACTTTTGGGATATTTCCATATTTGGACCCTAACATTTATTACAATATTGCATTTATTGGTATCTATGTAACAGCTCGATTTAGGGGCTAGTCGGAACAGTGATTTCTGAATCATTAATCCGAGGTCGAAGAAAATTATTTTAATATTATTTTATGAATTATAGCATGATTATATAGGTGCATGAAAATTTTGGTGCTTTAATTCTAGCGATTGCATGCTTAATCGCGAAAAAGGACTAAATTGCATAAAGTGCGAAAGTTCTATTTTATAAGCTAAAGGTGCCTAATAGCCATATAATTTTAATTGGAGGCCTTTAATGTGCAATTAGACCTTTCTAAAGGTCATGGCTGACCATAGGGGGACAAAGAAGTCAAAATTTGTCAAAGTTGGTGAAGTAGGTGGATTAAATTGATGAAATAGAATAAAATAAAGAAAAAAAAGATATCATCTTTCTCTCCATCTTCTCCACCGAAAAATACAAGCAAAATAGGGGTTTGAGAGCTCAAAATTTTTAGAAACTTCTCACCTTTGAAGGTAAGTGACTTTGGTGATTTTTCTTGATAATAGTTGTACTTTTGGAACCCCTAAAGCTTAAGCTAGCTAAAGAGGGGACTATTTTGCAAAATGGTTGAAAGTTTTAGAGTTTTGCCATGTGAGCATTTATGTTGTTTGTTGCATTTTTATGGAAGAAAATGAGTCTTAGTTGTTATATAAACAACTTTTGTGAGGGGTGTTTCTATGAAAACACCTAATAGGACCTTTTTGTAAAGGTTGTGTAATAAGGGGTAAATGTGTGAAATAATGAGTATTAAGGGTTGTTATAAGAGAAATAAATTTTCACCTAGGCTCGTTAAAGGAAGAAATTTGATTAGAATTGATTTACGAGCCTAGGGGTAAAATGGTCATTTTGTGAAAGTCTAAGGGCAAAATGGTAATTTTGCCAAAGTATGATTATTGAAATGTGTTGATTAATGTGGTTATTAAATGAGCTAATTTGCTATTGTATAGATCAAAATGAACGAGGGATTAACCTTGATCAAGGAAAAGGTAAGGTATCAGATTAAATCGGCAAGTGGCCTATTTTAAAACCGAGGTAAGTTTGTATGTGATAAATTCAACATCATGCTAGTATGTTTGAGAATGTTTGGTATTATAATGATGCATAATATTACTATGAAATTGAATGATGGTGTTGAATAAGAAAAATGATGAAAGTTGTGATGTTGAAGTCCTAGTTGGATTATAATAAATGCGAGAATACTATTATTGAGACATGAGATGGATAGGGTCCTGTGTAAGATCATGTCTGGGACATGGCCTCGGCACCGAATTGAGATCCCGTATAAGACCATATCTGGGATATGTCATCGGCATTGAATATGAAAATCGTATAAGACTATATCCGGGATATGGCATCGATAATTGATATGAGATCCCGTATAAGACCATATCTAGGATATGGCATCGGCACTCAGAGGTGACCTCATGTAAGACCACATCTAGGATGTGGCATTGACTTCAAAATTGTGTGAATGACGATGAACATGTATCTTTGAATATCCTGAGTGATTTAGTGGGATAAATAGTTGAGCTTGAAATAAAAATGAGATTATTGCTAAAGCTATGTGATTGAGTGAACACAGGTACCTGTGAGTAATTCACGAGAAATTGTTTACGATATGTGACATGGTATGTATGCAATAAGAACAAGCAAGAGTAAGTTATGGAAAATACTTAAGACTTTGCACTTTATCCAATGCCATGATTGGATGATATTATGAGCTTATGTTGTTATTTATTTTCATGCAAACTTACTAAGCTTTATGCTTACTCCTCTCATTTTCCTTTTTCCTTGTAGTATTGCCAAGATAACTCAGGGATTGTGGAACGTCAGAGTCCGGAATCACACTATCGACATCTTTTTGGTATAGCCAAGTTAGATTCATTTTTGAGTATAGCATGTATAGGACTTGGTCATTTTGTTATGTCATATTGGTTAGCCAATATGTTGGCTATTTATGTTATCAATTTCATTTTGTAAGTGGTCATTTGGAATTGGGCCATCACTTGACAAGTTATATATATTCAATGATGATGAAATTTATTAAGTGTATGCTTATATGAGTGTCTTGATTTTGAGTATTGGGAGTGCATTATAGTTATGATACATGTTGGATTGAATTGGTATAAGTATGGTTGCTGTGTAGGGTGGCATTTGGCTTGGTAGATAGCCTTTCAAATACCCACATGCGTAGTCGCATGGACGTGTGTCTAGGCCGTGTATGACATACGGCCAGCCCCATGGGCGTGTTGATTGCTCGTGTGTCCCCTGCATGCTAGGTCTACAAGTTAGTATGCTCAATAGTAAACACACGGGCAGAGACACGGCCGTGTGTCTCCGCCGTGTGGATGGCACGGCCATGGACCTGTGCTTGTGCCCAGGCCGTGCGAAGTCTGCACCTGAATTTAGAATTTAATTCGCCACACGGTCGAGGAGCAGGGGCGTGTGACTAGCCGTGTGATACAAGTCAGTGTCGACCACGGGCCAGACACACGAGCGTGTGATAAGCCTTGTGATGCAAGTCAGTGTCGACCACGGGTGGAGCACATGGGCTTGTGTGACCACACGGCTTGCCCACATGGGCGTTCTCTATTACACACGGGCGTGTGGCCCTATTTTGAGTGAAATTTTCTAAGTATGCGAAAGTTTCTGGTTTAGTCCTGAAGCATCTCGGGTGTATGTTTAGGGTCTCGTAGACCCTTAATAGGGACATTATGAATGTAAATGAAAACGTTTTAAGTTGGAACAAAAATTTATGGCCCGAGGTTGTATGTTTAAGTAAGTTAAGCACGGTAATGCCTCATGCCCGGTTTCGGCGTGGGATACGGGTAAGGGGTGTTACAATCTAAGTGTATCTAGGGTTGAGTAGTCACCAAGTAGCCTGTTGCCTATATAAGCAACCTTAGGGTCATCAGAATTGTGTGTAGACTTATACAATTTTTCCTATTCAGTTTTCTTTTCTTTTTATGTTTGCTTACTCGAAACTTTTCTATTCCGATGTGAAGACAATTGCGAGCGAAGATTGCTCCGGATCGCGCTTCAATATATATTCATGAGTATTCTATTATCTCTTCTCTTCTATTTTTTTATTTACCTTTTGTTGATTTGGCTAATTAATGTTTGTGTGGATATTAGAATAGATTATTGTGCTTTATTCATATCTTGCATGTTTCAATTAATAAACTAATTTATCTGTTAAGTAATTATTTATCTAAAATTTGTTGTTTATTCGAGAGTACTTAGTATATTAGGGAGTGCCAAGCGGTGGGACCGGGAGGGTATCAGTATGCCTAGGAAGAGACCGGAAGGGTGACTTAATTGGTAATCCTTAGTGTAGATAAGATTGGAAGGGTATTCTTACTAAGGTTGATAAAACTCAATTGACGATAATTAATTATTTAATTAAATAATTTGGCATTTAATTGATCATAGGTTAGAGGCTCGTATTGTCGACACTAGGAATAGGAAATTCTATTAGGTTAATTTAGGCCTATTAATTTAATTAGTTTAATTAAAATATTAATTTGAATTCACACTACTAATTTGTGACTCGATTAGATCAGTAATTCTTTTCTGTAATTAATTTAATAATAGTTTCTCCAATCTATAATCCCTTGGGTACGATCCTCAGAATACTTACCAGTGTTTCTGTAACACCCCATACCCGAGTCTGAGGCTAAGACCGGATACGAGACATTACTATGCTTGAACTTGCTTAAACTTGTATTTACGGCTATAAAATTTCATTCCAAATTAAAAACTTCTCTTTCTTAAACAACTCATACATCTCATAGGCCTATGAGGCCTTAAACACATATCTGGAAACTTTCGGAACTCAATCGAAAAGTTTTCCTTAAAACATGAGTCACACGCCCATGTGGCTTGGGACACGCCCGTGTACTCCTAGACATGCCCGTGTCTTCCACCCGTGGTGGACATTGCCAAATAGCACACGGCTTTGACACGTCCGTAGGCTTAGATCGTGGCCGACATTGACTATATTCACACGGCCTTGACACGCTCGTGGGCTTAGACCGTGGTCAAGTCTAACTTAAAGTACTAAGGTGCAGGGGACGCACGGCTTAGACACACGTCCGTGTGTCTATCCGTGTGGGCACTTAAAGGCTATTTACCAAGCCAATTGCCACCCTGAAATTATGATCAATTTCAAGCTACATTCATTAAATCAAATACTTCATCTAACAAGAATAATGATGTATACTTCATTAACATTTATAAACATATATACTTAGTAAATCTTGGTCTATCACTTAGCCACATACAAAAGAATAATAAACTTGATAGCCCATACTTTCACCCTTCTTAAGACATTCTCAAAATGAAATGCTTCCTATACATGCCATACTTAATATAAACATCTTGGCTATACCAAAATAGTGATTGATAGTGTGCTCTGAGCTCTGATGACGATGATACATGAGATTAGCTTGGCAGGACTACATGGAAAGAAAGAATAAAAGACGTAAGCATTTAGCTTAGTAAGTTTGCATGTAATGCATATAGCAATATTCTTGTTTAACATAAACCATTTGGTATAAACAATAGCATCATAACTTTCAGCTATTTAAGCTTACTTACTCATACTGGTTCTTACATATCTCATGATACTTACTAGTCTCATGCTCGTGAAGTAAACGAGGTACCTGTGTCACTTAATCATATAGGTTAACATACTCTGTCATGGTAAGCATAATCTTAACTTCATCATTCATAACATGAATAATACTCTTAATTAGCCTTAGCTAGCATTCTTTAATAATAGCTTTACTTGCTTAACATTCTTGCTTTCTCATTTATTCTTTACTCATTTGCCCGATGAATTTCTATGAATAACCGAGGATACTGAGTCTCATTTCACATTACTAGATGCCAAAGCCATATCCTAGATACGGTCTTACATGGAATCTCTCATCTTGGTGTCGATGCCATATCTTGACATGGACTTATACGAAGTCTTTCTCATGAGTTCCCTTGGGAACTTACCATTGCCATGTCTTGACATGGTCTTACTTGGTATCTTTACTCATGAACTGGTCACTGCTGAGCCTTGGCTTGGACTTACATGAAATCTTCCTCGTTACTCACCAATGCCATGCCTTGGCTTAGACTTACATGGGATCTCTGTCTCATGATAGCTTTTCAATGCCAAGACTTGTCTTGGACTTACATGACATCTTTGCTTGGAGACTCACCAATGCCATGCCTTGGCTTGGGCTTATATGGGTCTTCATCTCATAATAACTCTTCAATGCCAAAACTTGTCTTGGTCTTACATGATAACTTGCTTGATTGCCGATGCAATGCCTTGGCTTGGTCTTATACGGACTTTCTCATTTCATGTGATAGATCGAGTATCCTAGGTAATTCAACTTCAATTGGGACTTTCTCATGCTTAATCTCTTTGATTTCTTTGTTTAACATATCATTAAACCTTTCCATGGTAATAATGTACACTATACTAAGCAATTCAATAATGGTAATCATAAAGCTTAGAAATCATACAAACTTACCTCGATATACAAAATGTATGTAGATATGCAATTTAGTCCTCGACTTTGTTCTTACCTCGGTTTCGGTCTGGGCTTCGTTTTTCTTGATCTATAATAATTAATAATCACATTGACTAAATTGACTCTTAACACATACTTTGGCAAAATTACTATTTTGCCCCAAAACATTCTCATAATTACACTTTTGCCCCAAGGCTTGTAAAGTGATTTTTATTCATCTTTTGTGAGCTTCATGCTTAGCTGATTCATTTTCTCAATTATAGCAATAACAAAATCTCACTATTTCTACCATGTATGGCAAATTTTATAATAATTACAAACTAGTCCTTACTAGTATTTCTCATAAAATTCACTTAGAAAAAGATGTTTATCTAACATCAAACTCTCATAATCTTCCATAAAATATCATTTTACAAACATGTCATACATGGGTAGATTTTTGAACATGCATCTTAGCTCAACTTATAGCTAAAATAGCTAATTCATGTTACGAGGACTCCAAAAACACGAAGAATATTAAAAACGGGGCTAAGATGAACTTACTAGCAAGCTTGAAAAATTGAAGAACCCTAGCTATGACTTCCTTCAAATTTTCGGCACTTGAGGAAGAAGATGAGAATGATTTTTGTCATCTTGTTCCTATTTTAATCATTTAATAGATTAAATGACCAAAATGCCCTTCTCATTAAACTTTTACAAATTTCTAACTCATGTCCAATTTTGTCCAAAAATTATAATTTGGGCAAATTGCTATTTAAGGACTTCTAATTAATATTCTAAAGCTATTTAATACAAAAAGCTTCTAGAAATTCATATTTTGTAACTTTTGCAATTTAGTCCTAATGGACCCTTTTATGGAAATTTCCATAAAATTTCTACATGAAACTTTCATATCATCATGCAAACATCTCAAATACCTTAAAAACTCATATTACTACTTTGGACTTCTGGTCTCGCACCACCGTTCCGACTAAGCCCTAAATCGGGCTGTTACAGTTTCATTGTAAACTTTACTATATTACAATTTGACTCGTACGCTTGCGGATACTGCCGGTTTAATTTCTTATATTTTTGGTGTGATATATTTACTATAAATGATAACGCGTTTATAGATGGTCAAGTTGTTGGCGTCGTTGCGGAGGATTGCAATGGTGAATTTTTTATTAGATTGATTATTGTAAAATAATATTAATCGAAAAACGAACGAGCTAGATAATGTTTTTTTTACATAATTAAATATTTTTATCTTGAATTTTTGTAGTTAATTAAATATTTCTATTATTAATATTTATATTTACCTTGTTGATTAGCAGATTTAATAATGAATGTTGATTTTTATAGGTCTGTGTATGAATTATCCAAATCGAGTTGGTTGTACGAAGCTTCGACAAACCAATGGAGTCGTGATTACAAAGACAAGCAGCCCGAGTGTTCAAACGAACTCTCACTTAAGCAGAACAAGTATACATCCGAGAGGGATGGAGATTCGACGAACCCATGGGATGATAACGAAGTATAAGAGGAAGAAGTATACGAACAATAGGAGATCATGGAGAACCACAGATCACTTATGATAAAATTGATTCAACGAAAAAGATAAAATAATGGAAAAGATACATGAGTGACCATTAGGGACATTCGAATAACTAACTAAGACTCCTTATAATTTGTATGACTATACGTCCGAGCCGAAAAGCCATGAGCGAGAATTCCAAGCTAAATCAAAGCGAATCCAACAACAGTTTGATTAGTCAGAAGAATTTTTTTTTGGCAAAAATCCAAAGAGAGTTCTCCATTGGAAGAGTTCGTACATGATGTATCTAATTTCGATCCGTGGGACCAAATCATCGACAACAATCCAGAATTAAATCTGGAAAGTCAACAAGAGTTTGGTTCCAGATATGAGAATGAATTGAATATAACTGAAGTTGTCTCCGATCCAATTAACATAGATGTAGATATAGAAGTAGATGTAGTAGTAGACGTAGAGGTAGAGGTAGAGATAGAACTAACCACTGACATTGAGCTTCAACCGATTCTAAATGAAAGTGTTGATGAGCAGATACACTTTCTGGCCAAAGCCGAAGAGGTGTCAATGGAAGAAATCGACAAGTTCATCTCATTCTCGCTTGACAATGTAGATAAAGATTGGGCAACCAAACTTTCGTGACATGGAGGGGAGGAAGCTCAAGACAATAATACCTCGAAAGACAATTTGGGGTTGGCTCAAGTTTAGCAACAAGTGGCTCGTGATGTGGATGTCACGTCAGTCAAAGATAAGGCGATATCATTGGAATCGTTCGAGGGTGCTGATTAAAATTTATTAAAAATGGAACAAAAGATTAATCAAAGTCTCGAAGACTAACTGGAAGTTCTTTTACGGGGGCAATACGAATTTTCCTAATCCCGAAAAAAGGACTTTTTGTTTAAAATTCTTTTAATTTTAAATTTTAATTTTCATGTAAATATTTTAATTATTTAGTTTAACAGTTAATTAGGGTATTTTTTATTTAGTTTTAATTATTTAGTTTTGCATCATCACGATGAGCCTACCTCATCCTAGAGAGCAATATTGTGTCTTCCCAATAGGCAAGCCATGTCCCAACGTAGCCTCATGACGTCGCAACGAACCTTCTCAACAAGCAAACAAACAAATAATGACGTTGCGACGAGAAGCATCATGTCATCATAACGTCAGGCCCCTGGTCGCAACGAGAGGAAAGTAATGTCATAACGAGCTGTGACATAATAGCCTTGGAACTCGTAATGACGAGGTGACATCGTGACGAGCTGAAACTTCTCATCACGATGAGGAGATGATTAAGGCCCTTGTCATGACGTGCCCTATTTCAATAGTCTCTCAACATTGTTTCTTCTGTTTCCACCAATACTCTGAATGTCCCCAACCTCTGAATGACGTGCCCTATTCAACAATCCTTTTTCAATTTTTTCTTTTTGTCACCAAAAACCCTTTTTAAAAACAACAACCCTCTCCGACAAGGAATCCATAGCAGCCAATGGTGAAACAAACAACTCGATAGTAACGAAAATCCGATGATAACTTTTTCTAATCTTTACGCTACATTGTTGAATTTCGAACATTAGATTAGAGACCCTGATTTTTTAAATTATTTTAATTCACCCAATTGATTATTAGAATTATATTGGTTTTCATGGCCCCTCATAAACAACCGGCATTTCAGCAAATCGAGGAACATGATATGCTGAATGAACCGAGGAGATGATTTGTCTCTAATAATGTTGCATCATAAATAGCCAATTTTGATAAACCGATGATCCCGAAATGTGGCTTCGATTTTGCCACGCAATCTTTTCACGATCCAATTATCACGAGGATCGATCAGTTATGGTGGAACACATTTTATCGATAATCGCTTAAATCAAACGTAATATCAGTTGTTCAAGAATTTATGCGAAATTTCCTGAAGCCTAAGACAACAAACTTTTTATAAGAGGCGTGTACATAGCCGCCTTTCCAATCGCAATCGAGATCGTTCATAAGACACCTCGCTATGCCCCAGATTTTTACAAAAATTTAAATGAGGACAAGGTGGACTTTGATGAAATAATTAACTTCTTAACCAATAGTTGAGGCCATTGGGTTTTGAAAGCAGGTAACCTGAGAGCTATTGCGATTCTGACAATCGATTATGACCCCAGAAACCAAGATGTGGATGTACTTTATTAGTGCAAAATTATCTCCTGCCCAGCACGTCACGGAAGTTATCCGTGATCGTGATTTTTTCTATATGTTATCTTGTAGGGCTAACAAATTAACATAGGAGACTAGATCCTCATGAACATGAGACAGTGTACCAGAAGGCACACGAGGACTCCCATACTCGCACTTGATCACGGAGATGTGTTAGAGGACTAGTGCTGTAATTGATCCCGAAGAATTGACCTGCCCACTGAATGGCATTTTAAACGATGTCATTTATGCATGATTTTGTAAGCAACGCATCGATCTTAGAGGGTTCTAGAGGATCCGACAAGAAAAGAGTGGTTCAGGCACAAAGCGCCCCACGTTGAGTGCCATTCACAGTGGATGGCCCAACATGACAATCAAGAAGCCAATCCGACTTTGGATGGCCCTAGTACTGGTTTAACCCGATAAGCGCCACTCTACTCGCTCCACATCCCAGCCTATGCCAGGGGGTCCATCCACATCGAGAGGGGATGCAGCGAGGGTCATCTCAGACGAGCACGATGATGGCACGGATGAGTTCGATGATGAAATATTCGCCGATTTATGAGGGATTTTACTTTTATATTTTTTATTTTGTTATTTTAATTTCTCCTTGAACTTGGCAACTAGGTCTACTTCGATACATATTATTATTTTTTGGTATTAACAAATATTCAACTTAAATTATAGTACAAATATAAGAAATAATTTTATTTAACTCATTGTTAATATTATGATGTATGAAATATAAATTTTAAGTACTTTTTAAGTAATTAATATAAATTGTTTGTAAAATTTATTTGAATATATAAATCATATTTATCTTTTAGAGTTAATTGCACCAAACATCCATAAATTATTATCCTTATTATAAATTGATCCTCGGTCTCAAAATATCAATGTTATATTAATCAAGTCCTTCCACTATTGTAACTGTTAATTTAACCATTAAATGACACGTAAAATATGATATAAAAGAATTTAAGATGAAATTTTAAAGTAAAGGAAAATGTTTCTGCATAAATTTTAGGATTAAAAACTAAAAAAATAAAGTAAATGATGGGCGTCGAAACCACCAAAAATAATTCCTACAAAATAACTCTAAATAATAGTAGAGTGTTAGTAGGGTCGATTCCACTGGGATCGGATGTTTATTATCAATTTCTGCATTTATCTCGTGAACAGAACGTTTGTCGTGTCAAAGGGTTGTGGCAAAGGCCGTGCCCACGACTCCAAACGAACCTGCTGAAAAAAAATAAATTAGGGGGTTTTAAAATGTTTAGAAAATAATTGAAACAACACAAATAAATAATTAATTAAATTAGAAATCAAACTAAAAATTAAATTCAGATTTTGCAATCAAAGGAATTAAGCCTTAGCCTTAGACTCAGTAAATTCCGTGTTAAGAATCGATCCTCGAAAATTGATCTTCTCCTCCAAGCGATAAGCTAGTTATAACGATTAAGAACGTCTTAACCACCAATTCCTCCTCTCATAGCTGGTTCTGGTACTACCTGCAAACCAACCCTTACTGATTATCTAACCGAGATACACGTGTTCCAGATTGAAGATCCCGGTAGCCTTGCGTTCTGAAGAACCCAACTCGAATCAACGGCCTCAACCGCGTGGGTCATTTAAACTCGATCACCTCTTCCTTGATTTGTTCTCGGAAACCCAAATACAGCACGACCGACTCGAATTCCCAACTGTCGGCAAACACAATTCCAACCCAACGTGCACTTTGACTTGAAATCGAATTCAACCTTAAGGGATGATTTGTGCTATCCCGATACTTAGAAAAAAAGTTGAATACCGATTGGAAGGATTTTTTTTGCGTGAATACGAATCTCACGATTCCTGACCGGAAAGAGTACTGGCCTAAGGCTAAGATAGAATTTAGTGTGGCATGAATTTATTCATGCTTGTAAGTTGTGGAAGGTGATTGAATTTGTATGATAATGTAAGAAATTGGGGAATACAAGGGCTTGGAAAGCAATTGGACAAATTTAGAAAGAACAAAGAAGTTGAAGTAAAATGAACAAAATTCTCACGTCAAATTGAAAGAGAAAAATTAGAGTAATTCAATTCCAAATTGAAGTAGGAAAAAAACAAAGAGGATAATTCAACTCCAAATGAAAGTAGGAAAAGAATTAATTGATGATTTCCTAAGAACAAAAAGCCCCTATTTATATACATGGGGTTTACTAAAAATAGCCTAAACTAATTTAATATAAAATCTAAAATAATAAAAATAAAAATAAAAATAAATAAAATAAACTAAATTAAGATTTTCTATTTTTGACTTTTTACAAAGTCAAAATATTTGATGTGTCCTTGGCTTCCTCCATCTTTTTTATTTGGCCCCATTTCAAAGATTTTCTTTCAATTTGGCCCTTTTCAGCTTGCTTTTGACCAATTGCATCCCTGACAAGATTTAAATCATAAAAATACTAATTTAGCAGGGATTGATTCAGAAATAAACCGAATTAAACACAAGAAATCATGCAAATTAACATGTTATCAAATCCCCCCTACTTAGCTCATGCTTGCCCTCAAGCATGTTGTTCTTTCAAACATTAGAACTGATTCTACAATTTATTAAAAATCGAGCCTCCTTTCTGCATCCATACTTAATGTAAACAACTTAGGCAAAAATAAATAAATGCTCAGAACATATGGTTTAATCAACAAGTGTCATAAAATTTGAAATATGTGAACTAGATAATTTCATTAAATTGAGTTTGAATCCGATAATTTGCAAGGCATTATTAATCAACTATGCTTTAGAAAAACTTTTTAGACATGGTCAAACCTTTTTATGCGAACTAGGATGACAACTTAAGTACCCTATCCCGGTTACTCGATTCAAACAGTCTTTATTATTATTATTATTATTATTATTATTATTATTATTATTATTATTATTAGGCTTTGTTAGCAGAATGTTATTAAGTTATTGACTTGTCCCTCGAACCTTTTTATGCGAGATGAGATGACAACCCAAGCACCTCATCCTGGTTACTCAATCTGGCCACGTTTTCGAAACTCACTTATAACTTGAGCCTTTATTTATTTACTATTAATTTTTTTTGCACAAACAAATATTTTTTTCCAACAATCAATTAATATGAAAAATCTAGCTACATATATCAACCTTAAAACACAAATGTCGACTAATTTATATACTTGAACATTTAATTTCAAAAAAAATTGCCCAATTGTCCACATTGACTAAGTATGAGTTTAAAATGTCAAATAAACTATGCAATGAATTCAACGTAAGATTGAACACATGCAAAAGAGAGACATGCAGCAAAAAGAAATCATGCATATTCATCATCAATTTCCACCCCCATTTAAACTTTGCTTGTCCTAAAGCATGTGTCATATTAGAGAAAAGAAAAACAGCAGCTCAAATAACAGGTAAAAAGAAAAGTTTAGATACTCCCCACGTGTCTTTAATGATTTTGTCAGTGTTGGGGGTAATGTTTTTGCAGGATTTCAAGGATTGTGGAGACCTGATTTTCCATTGTTCCAAGTCGCGCTTCGATTCAGCTTAAACGTGCCTCCATAGATAGAGGTTGTTCCTCTTGCTCTCTAATATTGATGTGTGGACGATGGCAAAAAACCATATTTTCGTGAGTAGTCCGTGTACCTGGAGGAACAAAATAACACGAAGTAGGGGTACCGACAAGCAATCCCATAGAATCCAAACAATATTTATCTAAGCTGTCCATACTATATGCACATGTGAGGGCCGAGAAATCAATTTCAGAGTGAAAAAGTCGAGAGGTTAAATTCGTAATATATGACCCCAAGTATTAGTGGACGATTATAACGCAAAACAGCATGAAAATTTCGTGCAAACCAATATCCTAAATTAACTTTAAAACCCGAATGCATACACCACAAAAAGAATAGTTCAGTCTTAGTTAGAACAGATGATGAGTCATTTCTGCCTGAAAAACTAAAGGCTAAAAATTGATGAATATATCTTAAAGCAGGTTCATGCACCAATAAGTATTTTGTGGTCTTCGAATTGTAAACATGATTAGAATGAGTTAAAACACGGTAAACATCTTGAGCATCAAAGTTGCTCGAAATATCTAACAGAGCAAAATGATAGGAATCAGATTGAATATTACCAGGGTCGACGAAACCCATGGCAATGTTAAATTCAGAAATTGACATCTGGAAGTCCCTCCCAAGCAAACGAAAACATACAATGTTTTGTGTTTTAACAGTTCACAAGGCATTTATATCGAAGCTAAATGTGGTGTAGAATTCGTAAACCAACTCATAATATGCATTACAGGAAATATTAACAAATGAACTCCAACCAATAGCATCAAAATAATGAAGCACATCATCGTGAATATGTAAAAGATCAAGAGTGGTGAAATCGATTTGCTTACAGACCGGGAGCGAACGTTGTCGGATGTCGTCATATCGTGTTCGATGTTCTGAGGTCAAAAAGTCTAGAAATCCTCGCAATCGACCTTCGGTAGGAATAGTGTTTGCACGACCTCGTCTATTGCGTTGACTATTTCGGGATGGTTAAACACATTTGTTATGCGAGTCGGGTGGACTTGCATTTTCAGCATTGTCAGTACTGCTGTTTGGGGGTGTCGCTGACTCACGTGTCTATTGACGACGGCTTCGAGTAGACCGTGTTTGGCGTTGAGAGACACGTTCACGTTCAATATATTTTATTTTTTAAAAACATCAACTAATTTTTTATATGTTTTCTTTATATATAATTTGTATATGTCAAATATTTATTTTCTGCACCTACATTGTGCGTATGGTGATTTTTAACATTATAAAATTAATTAATTATTTCAAATATCATTATTTTTAATAAATATAACTCTTATATGTGAAATTTTTAATTTTTAGTCCATATCATGAGTTTGGTAAATTTTAGTAATATATATTTTTGTATATGTATTTGAATATTTCACATATAAAAGTAATGATATATGAAATATTTTACATATAAAAAAATAATGATGTTTGAAATAATTATTGGATTTTATAATATTAGAATTTACCATACTTACAATGTAGGTGAAAAAAATAAATATTTAACATATAAAAATATAAAAAAATAAAATTGATTGATACTCTTAAAAAAATATTTTTAACATAAAGATATATATAATATATTTTGTAACATCCCAAAAACCGGGTTAAAAGAAATTAGGTTTTGAAACCAAGAATGGTTATCCCTCGATATTGAGTTTAGAATTTGAAAATTTATGACAAGTAAATTGATCTAGTTCAATGGTTAAGTGTTTGGGGTATGTGTGTGAGGTTCTGGGTTCAAATATTGTTTCTGGAAATTTTGTTATTTTGCTTAAACCCTTACTTTTGAATGTTGGGTTTATAAGTTCAATTCTGTCAATTAATGTTATGAATAAGCCTGTTTGTTCAATGGCTAAGCTTCTGTATACTCTTTGATATTGTGTTCGAATCTTGGTGAAAGCAAGTAGTTTCGGTTGGTTACTTAAAACCTTTCAAAAACCTCCAGCGGGTTTTTCTTTTCATTTTTGTTCTTTCTTTTTCTGCTACGTTTCTTCTATCAGTCGTTCTCGATATTTAGTTCTTCGTTTTGGTTTATTCGTTTCAAGTGGCCTTTTCTTTTGTTACGTTGCACTGATTTTGTACGGGATTTGACTTATCTTTCTAGTTCAATTCGTTGGCTGGTAAGTTCAATTTAAAGTTTTTGAGTCGAAAGTTCTTTGATGTAACTTCGAATTTGGAATGTTAGTTTTTAGTGATTTGACTGTGAGTTAACCGTTTGTTGGGAAATTGCTTATCGTCTAGGGATGGGACCTTATCCTTGTTGTTTCTGCTTCGAATCTGTATCTGGTGTGTACTGAAAACCCCTATTTTTGTGAATTTCAGACGCCAAAAAATATGGTTGTCGACGCCATACGGCCAAGGACATGGACGTGCGCCCAGGCCGTGTGAACCACACGGGTAAGGACATGGGCACGTGTCCAAGTCGTGTAACTCACTATTTATGATTTAGGACCACACGACTAGGAACATGGTCGTGTGCTCAGGTCATGTGAGCCACACGGGGAAGGGCATGAGCTTGTGCCCAAGCCGTGTGAGCCACACGAGCAAGGACATGGGCGTATTCCCATGTCGTGTAAGCCACACGGGGAAGGATATGAGTGTATGCCCAGGCCGTGTGACTCACTATTTACGATTTAGAATCACATGGGCGGACGATACGGGCGTGTGATCTGCATGTATGTATGTTTGTTATGTTTGAACCTAAGTGAATAGAATCTGTCAGAACGTAATGTGCTACTGTCTGATATGTGCGAATTATCAAGGTATGATATGTATTTGTTAAGCTTGCTGGTACACCTCTGCATTATTATGTTGATGGAGAATATGTGATATCTGAATATGTTAGATCGATTGTTACTGGTTCTGTTTTACAACTGTGCACGTGACTTCATGATAAATTTGATATGATCTATTATGGTTCGAAAAGTTTGTTTTACAAAACATGGATTCTCATGTTTATTGATTCTGTTATTGAAAGATAACATGTCTTACATGCTCATTACTTTGATTCTGCATATGCATGCCATGACATAATGCATGGGACTTGGGTTGATGTTAAAGGAGGAAGGTTTTGTACTGGCAGTTAATGATCTGCGTAATTAGTGGCTTGACCACATATATTTGATTGGCAATTTAACTGCATATTGATAAACCATCGTTACCAGACAACTCGGGATAGCGGGTCATCATTGCCGGGCAACCCAGGATAACTTTGTTGGTGTGTTTTAGTTGGAAAAGTTCGGGGGAGAACTCTATTTTGGTGTGTAACGGAGTTTGGAAAGACAGTTTCCAATAAATCTACATTCTGATATGTTTGAAAAATACTGCATCTGCATAAACATACATGCTCTATTCTGTTTTGCTCTGCTCTGCTCTACTCTACTCTGCTCTGTACCATTCGGTTTTGTTCTGCTTTATTTTGTTTTGTTTTGTTATGTTGTACTACCTTTGATTAAATCTCTGTGATACTCTAGAGCTGTCTGTACTGGTTATACAACTCCTCTTAAGTTCTTTGTGTTACTACGAGTTATATATTATGCTTGTTTATTTGTATTTGAGTCTGGTTTTATGCGATGCTTGGTAACTCACCTTTTGTCTTACTTTCATTTGTTCAGGAAAACATCTGATTTAGGATCAGACGGCGTACGAGAGCTCGGATTGTTTTACACTTAAATAATTGCGAATTGATCTTTTGGGTTTGTAAATTATCTTGGATTTGTCTTGCTTTCCTTTTGATAATCTAATTCGTAGTAGTCAATTTCTAACATGAAACTACAAAATCACCTAAATTGACAAAAACAAATTTCTTGTTTTCAAAATTAAAATACTGAAAAGAAATCAGTTTTCAATGCGTTGATGTAACTTGTCCAAGTTCGGCTTAAACTTCTAGTCCAAGTTTGGAGTGTTACATTTAGTGGTATCAGAGTTAGGTTTGTAAAAATTGGGCTGTGGTTTTGGGTTCAAAATTCTTCTTGAAAAATGTTTTAAGTAAATGAGACTTTTAACTGACTTCGAAATTTGAGGTTTCTGAAAAGTGTATATTTAGATTTTAATTATTTTTGAGTCTATAAATAGAGAATCCGAGACTCCAATGCTAATTTGTAAGTATCTCTACTTTAGCTATGTAAAATGAGCTAACACATACTGTAGTGTTTGATTACTCTGTTCTAGCTAAAACTGTGGAAATTCTATGGAAACCTCTGCTAAAACTTTAGACTTAGGATTGTTGATAAACCTAAGTTAGTTCCTAAAATTCTAAAATTGTATATTAGTATAATGAGTACATGTTGCCTTGTTGTGCGAGTGCGTGTTGGGTATAACTGAATGACTTGAGTCAAGTCCTCTACTTGGGGTAATGAGCCCAATCTAAAAATATATGAATCTGTAAGGACGCTCAAATCTAGGGCGATAGTCAGGAAATATGGGCGCTGCAGTGCCCGGGTTGTGTTCAGTGATTAGCAAGAGTCGATGAGACCCAACTCAAATCTGTGGGTTAAGAGTCTGCGTTTGAGCAACTCTGAACTATACGAGGAGTATGCGAGTCATTGATCGGAGTCCACGATCTAAGAATTCTTCTCGATTTTGTGTTGTGTTACTGTGATAATTTGCGTGAATGAATAAAAAGTTGTTAGAAATATTGTTCATTTTTTTTGTATTAAACTTGAGTTGCGCAACGACAGCGTGGTGGTCTGTATGAATAGGAACAATATCGATTCTATGGTTTAGGAACTGATGAGACCGTGGGAATTTTGGGGACGAAATTCTTTTAAAGGGGAGAGAGTTGTAACATCCCAAAAATTGGGTTAGAAGAAATTGGGTTTTGAAACCAAGAGTGGTCATCCTTCGATTTTGAGTTTAGATTTTGGAAATTTATGACAAGTAAATTGATCTGGTTTAGTGGTTAAGTGTTTAGGGTATGTGTGTGAGGTTCTGGGTTCAAATCTTGTTTCTGGAAATTTTGTTATTTTTCTTAAACCCTTACCTTTGAATGTTGGGTTTATAAGTTAAATTTTGTCAATTGATGTCAAGAATGAGCCTGCTGGTTCAATGACTAAGCTTCTATATACTCTTTAGTCCTGTGTTCGAATCCTGATGAAACCAATAGGAAATATTTTATTTTGAATTTCATTGTATGGTAGTTAGTTTCAGTTGGTTACTTAAAACCTTCCAAAAACCTCTAGCGGGTTTTTCTTTTCATTTTTGTTCTTTCTTTTTCTGCTATGTTTCTTCTGTCAGTCATTCTTGATATTTAGTTCTTCATTTTGATTTATTCCTTTCAAAGTGATTTTTTCTTTTGTTACATTACGTTGCGTTAATTCTGTATGGGATCTGACTTATCTTTCTAGTTTAATTCGTTACCCGGTAAGTTTGATTTAAAGTTTTGGTGTCGAAAGTTCTTCGACGTAACTTCAAATTTGGAATGTTAGTTTTTAGCGATTTGACTTTGAGTTAACCGTTTGTTGGGCAATTCTTGTCGTCTAGGGATGGGACCTTATCCTTGTTGTTTCTGCTTCGAATTTGTATCAAGTGCTTACTGAAAACCCCTGTTTTTGTGAATTTCGGACATCGAAAAACATGATTGTCGACACCATACGGGTAAGGACACGGGCGTGTGTCCAGGCTGTGTAACTCATTGCTTATGATTTAGGACCATATGGCCAAGGACATAGGTGTGTGCCAGGCCGTGTGAGCCACACAGGGAAGGATATGGGGATGTGTCCAAGCCGTGTAACTCACTGTTTATGATTTAGGGCCACAAGACCAGGGACGTGTGCGTGTGCCCAGGCCGTGTGACTCACTGTTTACAATTTAGAATCATACGGGCATACGACATGGGCATATGATCTGCATGTATGTCTGTTATGTTTGAACCTAAGTGAATAGAATCTGTCAGAATGTAATGTGCTACTGTCTGATGTGTGCGAATAATCCAAGTACGATGTGTATTTGTTAAGTCCGCTGGTACGACTCTCCATTATTCTGTTGATGGAGAATATACGATATCTAAATATGTTAGATCGATTGTTACTGATTCTGTTTTATAACCGTGCACGTGACTTCATGACATATCTGATATGATCTGTTATGGTTTGAAAAGTCTGTTTTACAAAACATGGATTCTCATGTTTATTGATTTTGTTATTGAAAGATAACATGCTTTACATGCTCATTACTCTGATTCTACATATGCATGCCATGACACAATGCATGAGACTTGGGTTGATGTTAAAGTAGGAAGATTTTGTATTGGCAGTTAATGATCTGCGTAATTAGTGGCTTGACCACATATATTTGATTGGCAGTTTAACTACATATTGATAAGCCATCGTTATCGGACAACCCGGGGTGGCTAGTCATCGTTGCCGGGCAAGCCGGGATGACTTTGTTGGTGTGTTTTGGATGGATGAGTTCGAAGGAGAACTCTATTTTGGTGTGTAACGGAGTTTGGGAAGACTGTTTCTGATAAATCTGCATTCTTATCTGTTTGTAAAATACTGCATCTGCATAAACATACAAGCTCTGCTCTGCTCTACTTTGTTCTGCTCTACTCTACTATGCTCTGTACCATTCGATTTTGTTCTGCTCTATTCTGTTTTGTTTTATTCTGTTGTACTACCTTTGATTAAATCTCTGTGATACTCTAGAGCTGTCCGTACTGGTTATACAACTGCTCTTAAGTTCTTTGCATTACTATGAGTTATATAGTATGCTCTGCTTATTTGTATTTGAGTTTGGTTATACGCGGTGCTTGGTAACTCACCCTTTGTCTTACCTTCATTTGTTCAGGAAAACGTATTATTTAGGATCAGATGGCACACGGGAGCTCGGATTGTTTTACACTGAAATAATTGCGAATTGATCTTTTGGATTTGTAAATTGTCTTGGATTTGCCTTGCTTTCCTTTTGCTAATCTCGTCCATATTAGTCAATTTCTAACACGAAACTATAAAATCACCTAAATCGACAAAAACGAATTTTTGGTTTTCAAAATGAAAATCCCGAAAAGAAATCAGTTTTCAATGCGTTGATGTAACGTGTCCAAGTTTGGCTTAAACTTCCAGGCCGGGTTTGGGGTGTTACATATTTTCATTATATAACTATATATTTATTATTTTGTTTATATAAATAAAGGAGTTATTGATTAAAAAGATTTTCAACATAATGAAATATATCAAATATATTTTCATTAAATAATTACATATTTGTTATTTTACTTATATAAATAAAAGAGTTATTAATTAAAAATATAAATAAAAATTTGAAAATAACATGTTTATTCATTAAAAATAACAATTAAATGTTAAAAATTAACAAGAAAAAATTGCAACATCATGAAATAAATTTAAAAACAATTAAACTTAGAATTTAATGATAAAAGTAGTAATACTTGTCTATTTAAATAAAGGAGTTAATATGTCAAAAAGAAAGCGTTTTTCTAAAAACATTTTTTAAATAATTAAAATTAAAATTTATATCCTTAGCTTATTTTTTTTCCGACACGTACTCTTAATATAATACATATTAAAGCTTATGCAGAGTCAATTTAAAAAGAAAAAAAAAAACGCGTATGCAGCGTCGTGTTTTCTCAGCAACCCAAGAATTTTCCAGAGACTTGTAAATTTATTTTTTTTAAAAGGTCCAATAAAAGAAATTAATGACGCGTGGGCCCTTACTGACCACACATGCTAATGGCGCCATTGCTGGCGTGGGGACCTCTCCAATGAGCACAGTATACGCACAGTACTTTGTAGTGACACATGTCATCATTTTGGATGAGGGTGAATACACCATCTTGTCTCTAAATTTGGCACCTCTAACATTGTTTTTTTATGGTTTAATATAATTTTCTTCGAATTTTAGGTTTATTCTTGTATTTTTATTTTTTATTAACTTTGCTACTTAAATTTAATAAATTAGATTTCTTTTAGTTCTTAAACTTGAAATATATAAAAGTTTAATGGCATAGCATGTTAAGATTATGCCACATTAAAAAGATTATATAAATTTTTAGGTGTTCATATGACACAGTATTATAATATCGCATACAGTGTTCAAATAATTACAACAATGGTTGAACGAGTCAAACCATTTATTCTCGATTTAATCAGTTTGATCGGTTCAATTACTAAATAAACAATAAATAATTAACTAGAAATTCATAAAAAATTATTAAACCAATTCAACATGTTTAACTATTGGTTTTTGTCTCAATTTTCAATTTTTACTAGTTTCGAGCATTTTCGATTCAATCTATTCAAGTAACCTTTTTGTTTGAACTAATATATCGATCGATTCTTGTTTCAATCAGCTCAACTGATCAATCTAGTTATTTTTTAAGAACATTGATCACATCAGCAAACTTTAATGAAACTAAGTTCAAGAATCAAAATGAAATTAATTATCAAATTCAAGTATTAAAATATACCAAGAAAAACACATTAACTATTGTTGACTTAATTGCTTAGCTCAAGGGGAAAAATGTATTTCCCTTTTTTTATTTAATATTACAAGTTAATTAGAAATCAATTTAATTAAAATTAAAAATTAAAAAATAATTTTATAAGAAATATTTTTATATTTTTATATAAAATGTAAACAAAATAATTTAAACAAAATAATAAAAATTACTATTAACGTCTTGTATTTTTATATAAAGTTTATAAAAAGATATTAAATCCACAATAAATGTAGAAAGAAAACATCATGCATGGTAAACTTAAACCTACAACCTTAGTTTTTGGTTGTTGAGTTTTTTTACATAAAAAAAATTATAAATATAGTATTTGTATGAAAGAATTTCACTCGTGTGTTATAATCTAATCATATATATATATATATATTATAGTAATACGAGATTATAATAAAAGGAATAAATAGTCATGTTCAAATTACAATTTTTTACACATGACATTATCCATTTGAAGCACTTATTTACAATTTGAGTAAGGCCCCGTTCTTCATTCCTTTTCTGATGGGCTTTTGTTCAAAAACGTGTTTTTTCTTTAAAAGTAATAGAGAACAAATAGCAGTGTTGAAATTTTTTTAACTTAAATTAAGCACTTTTGCACAGATGAAAAAGGAGAAATTTTTAGCTTTTCTCAGCCAAAAGTGCTTCTTGGCTGGTATTTTACTATTTTAACCTTGCTACTTTTTCTACACGTTAGAAGATTTTTTTTTTCTCATTTTCTTGTCTGAACTTTACTTTTCTTCTCTGGTTTATTCCTCTTCTCCACCACCGGTGATTTTTATCTTTTCCTTCTTATCTTATTCTCTTTGATTTTATGAAATAATTATGAAATATAGCTTAATTTTTTCACATTTTTTTCAGCTCGGTAACGTTGGCATCCTGTTTTTCTTCATATTCGAGCTTCTCAACATTCTACAACTGCTATTTTTCTTCATATTCAAGGTTCTATCCTTTTCATCTTTGACAGAACTTTCACCCTTGTTTTCATTGTTATGCAAGGATTATGCTTAAAAGAGAAACATTTTTGCTGTCTTTGTATTTAATTTATTTGTTCTTGTGAAAATAATATACACAGTGTAACCTGATGCCATTAGCTAGATGTGTTTTTACTGCTCATAAAATAATCTGTGATGGTCTAATACTGGCTTGCATTTGTGTGGTAGATATCTGAGTGATCAACCATTTTTGTTTGGTTAATCTGTGTCAGGTTGGCTTTGATTTTTGGGGTTGGCTTAGCTTGGCTTGGAAAGCAATTGTTTAGCTTACTGCAATCAACATGTTTGATTAATAATTTATTTTTTAAGATTATATATAAAAAGAAAACCTCTTACAATTCCTTTTACTCAAACAAAAATCCAAATTCTATGAGAGTGTCTAAAGTCGATATAATCTATATAGGGTAATTTTGCAAAGGTTTCGAATTCCACATTAGCTAAGGTTTAGGAGAATTCAACATTTATCAATTAAAGTTGTGCATTAATCGACTCTATAACAATTATTTGTTAGTAAAATTTGAATAAGAGCTTTAAATCATATTTAAAATTTTAAATATATTAATAATATTAATTAGTGAGATTTAGATCGTATTTTTAATAAAATTATAAATATAATTTCATTTATTAAAGATTATTTTTTATTCATTGAATAAAACCACTTTTATTAAAATTTAAGGGAAAATTATTATAGAAAATTAATTTGATAAATAATGTATAAATGAAAAGCTATCATAAAGAATAAAAATAAAACATTAAAAATCGATTTTACAACAAATTTAATTATTATAATGAAATTATACTAAATTTTATTACACGCATATTATAGGTGAAAAAGTATAATTAAAACATAATTATAAAAATAATCAACAATTGAAATATTAATAAAACGATAAAATTTTTATGAATAAATATTTTTGTAAACTCATGACACTAATTAAATTAAACATATTATATGACAGTACAAAATATAAAATTTAGAATAAAAATATAGTGCTTAAAAGTTTATAAAAAATTGATGTGTTAAAATATCATATAAAAAACAAAGATAATGTGGTAAAATAATAATGATTAAAAAACCGAAGCAAAAAGAGTGAAGTTTGTAAGATGAGCCGTTTAGCAGCCAAATAACAGAGAAATCCAAGAGTTCCAATCCGCTTACCACAAAATTTTCATTTCAAAAAAGAAAAAATCGTTTCGTATATAACATTTGGTTAACACATTACATCTTGTATATAGACAGTATGAATTTTCAAATAATTTAGTAAAAAGAACACCACCTTAAATAAGCATCCTCTCTCCTCAGCACTTTCTACTAGGTTGGTCCAATACTCGAAAGCAGAACTATTATTTATATCAAACGATTCATAACTCCCAATTATTTAACACAAGGTCTACGTATACTTTCCAACATTTTTACAGTTTTCCTTGGTTATCCAATCATCCTATGTGAGTGATTACCCTAGTATTAGCTTGTATATGTTTTAGCGTTAAACAGTCTCTCTATGTTTTATTAGTATTCTTGTTTTGTCATTGAAGATGCATGGTTTAATTGTGTTTGATGCTATTATTAGTTGTGTTCTCTTTCTTGGTTATTATTCCAGTCTTGGAAAGTTGATTTTGATTGAGAAAAAAAAAATCTTAGGATCCTATCTTGATTTTGATACATATGTAAAAAAAAATATACTTTTGTGACATTTGATTTTCTTGATTGCTTTACTGGCTGAAACGAATCTGCTCGTATACACAATAGATGAGTACGTCGGCGATTGAAGTTAGTGGTGAAAAAGTGAAAGTAATGTGGGATAAGAGATTGACAGAAATATTTTGTGATATTTGTATTAAAGAGATATTGAAAGGCAATAGGCCTCGTACTCATTTCACAAAAGATGGATGGTTGACAATAATGACCAACTTTGAGAAAGAAATGGGCAAGGCTTTTTCACGAAGACAACTTAAAAATAGGTGGGATGCCCTAAAAAAAGAATGGAAAGCTTGGAAAAAACTTAAAGGCAAAGATACTAGTCTAGGGTGGAATCCTATAAAAAGAACCGTTGATGCATCGGATGATTGGTGGGAGAGTAGGCTAAAGGTACATTAATAATTCTGAATATTTTTTTTCTTATTTATGAGTTTATTGATAATTACTGTTATTGAACTATCATTTGATATGTAGGTTGTGCTTGAAGCTCAAAAATTTAGAACATCGGGCATTGATCCTGAATTCGAAGGGAAGTTGGACCAAATGTTCATGGGGATAGTTGCAACAGGTGATAAAGCATGGGCACCTTCTTCTGGTACACTCCGTAGTGATTTTTTTGAGGATGTTAACAATGAAATACCTGAAGAGAATGAAGAAGAAAATGTGAGAAATGATGTTCTCATTTTAAATGATGTTCACATTTCAAATGATGTTCAAATTGATGGAAACGGTCAAAAAAGAAAAAACCTTGAGATATCAAGTTCACATTTTAAAACTAGAAGAAAGAAATCCTCAAAGCAAATTGGAGGGGCCGCAAGATTGTCCAGTCAAATAGAAAAATTATGCAATGCAGCTGAAAATATGAGTCAAGCCACATCTAGTTTGATTCCTGTTATGGATCCATATGGTATTCCATAAGCAGTCAAAGTGCTCAACAGCATGTCGGAAGAAGTTCCAGAAGCTAGTCCGCTATACTTTTTCGCACTCAGATTATTGCTCAATAAAGACAAGCGAATTATGTTTTTATCAATTAATCCCAAGATTAGAGCTTTGTGGCTTAAGACGGAAATGGAGGATAGTTGAAAATTTTCTGATCTTCCAAGGTTCAGAGATATCTATTATGTGATTAAACAAAAATGCTAAACTAGTTTTATCAATAGTTATTTATGTTTGGTTTTTGGATATTGAATTTATGTTCTACTTATTTATGAGTAATCTAGTTTTATCAATGGCTGTTTATGTTCGGTTTTTGGATATTGAATTTATGTTCTACTTATTTATGTGTAATCTACTTTTATTAATAGTTGTTTATGTTTGGTCTTTGGATATTGAATTTATGTTCTACTTATTTATACTAAATTAGTTTTATCAATAGTTGTTTATATATGATTTTGGATGTTCAAATTTTTTCACAGGTGATGAGTATAGTTGAGAATTACAGCGGTGATGAAAGTGATGATGAAAGGGAAAAGAAAGAGATTTTACAATGCATGGAATGTTTTAATCGATAATTTTTCATTGCATCTTCTTCCGTGCAATTATATTACGAGTGCAATTATATTATGAGAAGTATATATTGAAGCAACCATGCATGAATTCAAAACAGTCAGGTGAGACATGGATTCAAGAGATCCTTGACTGTCGCGAATCACGTTGTATGATTTATTTTAGGATGTCTAAAATGGTATTCACAAGTTTGTTGAGAGTTTTGGAGACAAGATACAACTCGCAAACTTCAAGAAACATATCTTCTAGTGAAATGTTGGGAATTTTTTTTATACATCTTGGGCACCGGTGTAACACCCCAAACCCGGCCCATACGTTTCGACCAGATCTGGCGTGTCACTGCTTGTACATTGAAAACTTTTGCTTTGTTGGCTTTGGAAGTCGTAAATTAAATAGACATTATTTAAGAAAATAAGCGGCATTTTGAAAATAAAACCTTGTATTAAGTATAATTAAACCTTTGACATAATCTCATAAGTTGCAGAACGTTAATACTACTTAATTGGATAAAACTAGGGGGCCTTATTACATTGATAATTCCTAAGTAAAAATAAAATAAAAGAAAACTTTAAAGAAATCCCAAAATAATAATTTGTAGAAATAAAGCTTGATGGCCCCTCGAGTCCATCTCGGCTCCCATGTCCACGATCTACTGCTCATCTGGAGGAGTAGAGAAAAAAGAAAGCGTGAGTCATCAAGACTCAGTGTATAAATCTCAAGCACACAACGACCTGAGCCCATAAACACATTATGGGCCCTGGCCCATACATAGAGGTAACAATCATAATCACATGATAAACAATAAATAATGAAAAACCCAACCCATCCTAGGTTTCCATCCTCTACACACCATCCTGTACCAACCATCACACCTTGGGAATTTCTACAATCAACCCTCCATCCGCTACACACCATATCGACAGTTGTGCTGCCTGTCATAAAGACCGATCACTATGTGACCTATGTGGCGAAGCCACCGATCGCTATGCGACCTTAAAAATATATCGACAGCTGTGCTGCCTGTCATAAAGACCGATCACTATGTGACCTATGTGGCAAAGCCACCGATCGCTGTGCGACCTTCTTCCCCTTCATCATGTCAATCCCACCCCCATGCTTACATGCAAGAACATAAATATATTATCATCACAGATTATCACATACTTTTTGATACACATAGGGAGTTCTATGTTTACGTACCTAGCATCTTTGCCGAACCCTTTTAGGGTTCTATTCGACTGTCTATACAGCCTCTTTCCGGCTTTTTAGCCCATAAATATATATATATAGATATATATAATATATAAACATACATACAAGTTTATTAGTAGTGTGTTAGAGATTTACACACCTGATTACTGATAAAACGATGCTTTCTATGTCGACGCTATCTTTAGTCGACACAACAGCTATCTCGAACGGCAGATACTGCTCGTTTATTAAACTTAGGGATTTTCTCCTTTGCCTGATCCATATTTAATTCCATCAAAAGTCCTTATCAGAACTACTATCACAATATTTAATTGTTAATCCTCATTATAACATTAAGATCTTGTATATAATGATGCTAATAGAAATCTAGGAAAATCTACTTACCTTAAAAATCTCGAAAGTGGAGTCTAGCTGACCAAGCTTCCTTCAAATCCCGAATTGCCGCCCATCATAAAACCATTAAACTATTAGCTTTTGGCTTTTGCCTTTCAAAAACCAGGAATAGATCATGAGAACTAATCAAAAATCGACACTTACCTTAGCATAAGAGATTCGGCTAGCACTAGAGAGAGGATTCGGCAATGTCAATGGAAGATTTAAATGCCGGAAGTATAGAACTAATTCTCAAATAGGATGAATAGAAGAAAACACTATGGATGCTTCGGCTTTTTAGAGAAATCGGTACAAAGAGGAAAAAGTAGAAAAGAGTTTCGGCCTTTGAAGAAATTGGAGAAAAGAAATTGGAGAGGTAGAGGCTAGGGAATTTCGGTACAATGGGAGAGGAATTTAGGGTTTTCAGTGTCAGAATCAAGGAGCTAGCCCCCCCTATTTATAGATATTTCGACACCTACTGCTAAAAACCAAAAATGCCCTTAAAATTCAAGCTAAAAGAGAGGAGAAATTCGGCACCCTCTTTGCCATGCAGTAGTCGAATTTTACACTCCTCTAAGTGATGGATTTTCGGCCATCACCTTCCTTGTAGATAAGCTCCTATCTTTTCTCCTTTTTATCTTCTTAATTATCAATTATAAAATCCATATATATCTTCCTATTTTTAAGCCTTGTAGCCGTCCACCTCATTAATTCTAAATGCCAAAATTTAACTCATTTAAATTAAAAGATTTTGGGCTTCATTAAACTTACATTTTTGGGCCCCTAAATCCCTTGTGTGGCGTCACTTCTAATTCCCTTACAGTGCCACTTATTGTTGGGCCACAAGCCCACGTTGGTATTTTAAACATAATTACCACCTTTTAACTCTATAATGCCCAATCTAATAATTTAACCAAGGCCTTTGCCTAATCCTGAGCCCAATCTGGACCCCTATCACTTAAATTAACATATTAACCCTATCCCTACACTAAATGCATAGGCCCATAAATTTAGGATGTTACAGTTCTACCCCCTTAAAGAAATTTCGTCCTCGAAATTTCCAACTAACTATTAATCGTACTACCCAAGTCTCACCACTATGCTTTCGCTGCGCACTCTAATTCTAAAGCCAGAAGAAACACTTAGTATACTATGGTAGAGTACGCACCGGTATTCGCATCTAGAGCATCCTCATCCTCTTGGCAACGTGTTGCATAGACAAAGCTGGCTGTCTCGCCTCAGCATAACCTGCACCTCCACGACCATGTCCTGTGCCATTGCCACCCTTGACTTGACCACGGCCCCTTGGTGGTTGTTGACCACCTCTACCAGGCTGAACATTGCCTTGACCTGTGGGCCCTTCACTGTCCCGTTGCTGCGGACAGTTTCTAACTAGGTGGTCCGTAGATCCACACCTAAAACACTTCCCAATGCCTGCCCAACACTCACCGGAATGAAATTTACCACATCGAGCACACTTCTATGTCTGACTAGCAGCAGCAGATCTCTCATCCCGTTTTGGCCCGTCTGACCTAGGTCTTTTCTGAGTTTGCCCAACTGCATCTGACGATTCAAAGTTTCTTTTACTTCCACCCTTATCTCTATCCCGATTCAACTTTTCAGTCTGCTTAACCTCCTCAACTATCTTAGCCTTTTCCACTAGGACAGCAAATTCCCTTTCCCGCTGTGGGGCTATCAAAACACGCAAATCATCCCTCAGGCCATCCTCAAACCTAACACAATGTTCATACTCCGTGGCTACCATCCCATGAGCATAACGACTAAGACGTAAAAATTTAGCTTCATACGTAGCCACTGACCTACTCCCTTGAACCAGATTCAGAAATGCTCTGCGCTGCGCATCTACATAACTCGATCCAATGTACTTATTCTGATACGCCGTTTTAAAGAGTTCCCAGGTGATACGGTCAGACACTGTACCATCTTTAATAGTAAGCCACCATTGATATGCTTCATCCCGCAGGAGGGATACCACTCCTTTCAACTTCTCCTCCTCCGTGAAATCCAAATCATCCATTATGCGTTCTACTGCCTCCAACCAATACTCAGCCGAACTTGGGGCTACACCAGAAATTCCTCTAAACACTTCTGCCCCATTGGCCCTAAGTCGCTCCAGTACAGATTTCCGGGCTCCTGTGCCCATACCAGCCCCATCAACCCTCTCTAAAACCCTTAACATTGCCTGAGATACCGCATCATCTCCAGCAGTCTGATCCTGAAATTCCTCCTCCACAGCTGGCATCTCCTTTCCAGAACCATGACCAGACCCTACTGGTTCCGACACCGTCCTCTTACCCCTACCACGACCACGTGGCGGACGTCCCCGACCCCTTGTACTCATTCTACCGCTTCACTTTTATCTGATTTGAAATTTTATGAATTATTAGCTTTCTTCCACTGATTAACCACGAACAGTCTTATGAATAATAGTTTTAGAATAGTTCTTTCGAATTCGCATTCAGTCTCAAGTTCGTATCCTATAATTCTAGCAACCATATACATTCCATCATCAACATCCATGAACTCATGTTCATTACAGAAAAGTGTTTGTTGTTGTTGTTGTTTTCACTACCTAGGGGTATTTTCGTAATTTTATCCTGCAGGGGTATTTTCGTAATTTTTCAAATTAAGGTTCCTTGGTGATTTTGTAAAATAAGGGTATTTTGGTAATTTTACAATCCATGGGTATTTCGGTAATTTTGAAATCCGGGGGTATTTCAGTAATTTTAACATCTAGGGGTATTTTGGTAATTTTAAAATCTGGGGCATTTCGGTAATTTTGAAATCCGGGGGAAATTTTAAAATTCGGGGTTATTTCGGTAATTTTGACATCCAGGGGTATTTTGGTAAATCTAGTTACTTTTGTAAACATAGGGTTTTTGGGTAAATTTTTCATAGCTGTGAATATTTTCAAATCAAGTGTATCTTTTTGGAAATGTACAAAACTTGGGTTTTTGTTTGCAAAATAGGGTGGTTGGTCCCTTTCGGGTTTTAATTATGGGTTCAGCCCATGAATAAGTCCTTATAGCTAGAGTGAACAGTCACTACGCACCAGGTAAGATTCCAGCGAAGAGGAGGTGAGTCACTAGGACTACTTAAATACCAAGCTCTCCCTGAATCCACTCCTAGACATGCGTATGCCTTGCCACACCCTGTCATGGCTAAAGTGAACAGTCACTATGCACCAGGTAAGATTCCAGCGAAGAGGAGGTGAGTCACTTGGACTGCTTAAATACCAAGCTCTTCCAGATCTACTCCTAGACATGCATATGCCTGTTGCCACACTTTAGTCTTGCGACTCGTTTACAGGTTTTGTTTAGTGAAATTAAGTCTTATGGAAATGAAGAGTTGTTTGTCTAAGCCTAGAGTCCATCAAGTTCTAATCTAGATAGTCTACGTCCTATAAAGCCCATTAAGCCCACATTTATATCACAATCAGGAGTTCAGAATACTTACCTGGGTGGATTGGATGCTGGTAGACTCGAAGGCCATGTCTTCAAACCAAAGATTTTTCTTAAATATTTTTTTCTAAAACACTTCTAGACCCATTTCACAGCCCGAGTTTTGAACCTGGCTCTGATACCAAATTGTAACACCCCAAACTCGGCCCATACGTTTTGACCAGATCTGGCGTGTCACTGCTTGTACATTGAAAACTTTGCTTTGTTGGTTTTGGAAGTCGTAAATTAAATAGACATTATTTAAGAAAATAAGCAGCATTTTGAAAATAAAACCTTGTATTAAGTATAATTAAACCTTTGACATAATCTCATAAGTTGCAGAACATTAATACTACTTAATTGGATAAAACTAGGGGGCCTTATTACATTGATAATTCCTAAGTAAAAATAAAATAAAAGAAAACTTTAAAGAAATCCCAAAATAATAATTTGTAGAAATAAAGCTTGATGGCCCCTCGAGTCCGTCTCGGCTCCCATGTCCACGATCTACTGCTCATCTGGAGGAGTAGAGAACAAGGAAAGCGTGAGTCACCAAGACTCAGTGTATAAATCTCAAGCACACAACAACCTGAGCCCATAAACACATTATGGGCCCTGGCCCATACATAGAGGTAACAATCATAATCACATGATAAACAATAAATAATGAAAAACCCAACCCATCCTAGGTTTCCATCCTCTACACACCATCCCGTACCAACCATCACACCTTGGGGATTTCTACAATCAACCTTCCATCCGCTACACACCATATCGACAGTTGTGCTGCCTGTCATAAAGACCGATCACTATGTGACCTATGTTGCGAAGCCACCGATCGCTATGCGACCTTAAAAATATATCGACAGCTGTGCTGCCTGTCATAAAGACCTATCACTATGTGACCTATGTGGCAACCTTCTTCCCCTTCATCATGTCAATCCCATCCCCATGCTTACATACAAGAACATAAATATATTATCATCACAGATTATCACATACTTTTCGATACACATAGGGAGTTCTATGTTTACGTACCTGGCATCTTTGCCTAACCCTTTTAGGGTTCTATTCGACTGTCTATACAGCCTCTTTCCGGCTTTTTAGCCCATAACATATATATATATATATATATATATATATATAAACATACATACAGGTTTATTAGTAGTGTGTTAGAGATCTACACACCTGATTACCGATAAAACGATGCTTTCTATGTCGACGCTATCTTTAGTCGACACAACAACTATCTCGAACGGCAGATACTGCTCGTTTATTAAACTTAGGGATTTTCTCCTTTGCCTGATCCATATTTAATTCCATCAAAAGTCCTTATCAGAACTACTATCACAATATTTAATTGTTAATCCTCATTATAACATTAAGATCTTATATATAATGATGCTAATAGAAATCTAGGAAAATCTACTTACCTTAAAAATCTCGAAGGTGGAGTCTAGCTGACCAAGCTTCCTTCAAATCCCGAATTTTCGCCCATCATAAAACCATTAAACTATTAGCTTTCGGCTTTTGCCTTTTAAAAACTGGGAATAGATTATGAGAACTAGTCAAAAATCGACACTTACCTTAGCATAGGAGATTCGGCTAGCACTAGAGAGAGGATTCGGCAATGCCAATGGAAGATTTAAATGCCGGAAGTATAGAACTAATTCTCAAATAGGATGAATAGAAGAAAAGACTATGGATGCTTCGGCTTTTTAGAGAAATCGGCACAAAGAGGAAAAAGTAGAGAAGAGTTTCGGCTTTTGAAGAAATTGGAGAAAAGAAATTGGAGAGGGAGAGGCTAGGGAATTTCGGTACAATGGGAGAGGAATTTAGGGTTTTCAGTGTCAGAATCAAGGAGCTAGCCCCCTATTTATAGATATTTCGACACCTACTGCTAAAACCAAAAACGCCCTTAAAATTCAAGCTAAATGTAACATCTTGAAATTGGGCCTAGTAGGATTGAGTCTAATGGGCCTTAGGAGTAGTAGCGTTCAAAATTTTAGAGAACTATATTAATGCAAGTTAGACTTATTAGGTAAGTGATTTTGGAAGATTAGAGGGCTTCTATGAAGTCCCGGGATCAAATATTGGCTTTGGGGAAATTTTGGTTTTAGGTGAAAAAAACCCTAGAAGTTGGCAGGTAGGCCTTAAGAATAAAATATGGAGAAAATGACAAGTGG